>JAMXKT010000041.1:0-637781 GCA_024211575.1 Phytophthora melonis
CACCACTCGGCTACACTTCGTAGGCCACCACGACAACGACGCCGAGCCTCAATACAGACGCTATGGCCGCAGCCAGTGCTCGGCCGCCGCTTATCAACAGCGAGCTGCGCCGCCGTCCGCATCGCTGCATCTCTTCCCGTAAAGGACAGGAACGCATACACATCCCCGTCACCTCACACCACTGCATCCACGAGTTGACATGCCTCGAGAGCGCCGAGCATCTTCGTCGCCGCCACGGCGGCCCCACCGTTGTCTGCCACCACATCGCACAGCCACCACTTGCGTAGTCCACCGCGACCGCCGATCGCCGAGCGTGCCACTGGACCCTTCACAC
This sequence comes from Phytophthora melonis, assembly GCA_024211575.1. Lineage (NCBI taxonomy): Eukaryota > Oomycota > Peronosporomycetes > Peronosporales > Peronosporaceae > Phytophthora > Phytophthora melonis. Next base: position 335 of record JAMXKT010000041.1, read on the forward strand.
GCCCACTGACAACAAACATCACGGCCGCCGCTGAAGCGCTACACGACGGCACCGCCATCTCCTCGCAGTAGCGCCATCTCCCCAGAAGTGCAGCGCCATCTCCCTTGCAGCAGCGCTCGGCCAGACAGGAACGCGCGATGGCCACATCCACGGTCACCTCACACCATTGCATCCATTAACGGTATCCGAACGGGTCGAGTCGCCGAGCAACCCCGTCGGGACCACGCTGGCGGATATCGCAACCACCACTCGGTTTACACTTCGTAGGCCACCACGGACAACGACGCCGGAGCCCCTTAATACAGACGCTATGGCCGCAGCCAGTGCTTCACCGCCGCTATCAACAGCGAGCCATGCGCCGCCGTCCGCACGCTGCATCTCCCGTATGACAGGAACGCATACACATCCCCCGTCACCCCACACCTCACTGCATCCACGATGTTGATATGCTCGAGGCGCCGAGCATCTCGTCGCCGCCACGGCGGGCCTCACCTGCCTCGCCACCACATCGCACACTTGGGTAGTCCACCGCCACCACGACGACCGAGCGTGCCACTGACCCCACACCCACCCGACAGCGCGTTTTAACATCATGGCGCTGCCGCCAGCGCTACAACGACGGCACCGCCATCTCCTCGCAGTAGTGCCATCACCTTCCCAGCGCCGCCATCTCCCTCGCAGCAGCGCCTTCGCCAGACAGGAACGCGCGATGGCCACATCCACGGTCACCCCACACTGATTACGCCGATCCACGGTATCCGAACGGGTCGAGTCGCCGAGCAACTCTGTCGGGACCACGCTGGCGGATATCGGCAAACCACCAGCCTCGGCTCAGCACTTCGTAGGCCACCACGACAACGACGCCGAGCTCACTCAATACAGACGCTATGGCCGGGCAGCCAGTGCTCACCGCCGCTATCAACAGCGAGCTGCGCCGCCGTCCGCATCGCTGGTAACTTCTCTCGTATGACAGGAACGCATACACATCCCCCGTCACCTCGTCACACCACCAGGCATCCACGAGTTGACATGCTCGAGGCGCCGAGCATCTTCGTCAGCCGCCACGGCGGGCCCCACTTCTGCCCGGCCACCACATCGCACACTTGGTAGTCCACCGCTACCACGACGCCGAGCGTGCCACTGACCCTCACACCCACTGACACAAACATCATGGCCGCCGCCAGCGCTACACGACGGCACCGCCATATCTCCTCGCAGTAGTGCCATCACCTCCCAGCAGCTGCCATCTCCTCGCAGCAGCGCTTCGCCAGACAGGAACGCGCGATGGCCACATCCACGGTCACCTCACACCATTGCATCCACGGTCCGAACGGGTCGAGTCGCCGATGGCAACTCCGTCGGGACCACGCTGGCGGATATCGCGGCAACCACCACCGCTCGGCTGGCGCACTTCGTGAGGCCACCACGAGCAAACGACGCCGACGCCACTAATACATGACGCTATGCGCCGCAGCCAGGTGCTCACCGCCGCTATCAACGGTGCGAGCTGCGCCGCCGTCCGCACGCTGCATCTCTCTCGTATGACAGCGAACGCATACACATCCCCGTCACCCTTCACACCACTGCATCCACGAGTTGACATGCCTCGAGGCGCTGAGCATCTTCAGTCGCGCGCTCACGGTACGAATGGCCGCCGGCACTTGCCCGCCACCACATCGCATATCACTCTTGCGTAGTCCAATCGCCACCAGCGACGCCGAAAGCGTGCCACTGACCTCCACACGTTCCACTGGACAACAAAACATCATGGCCGCCGCCACGCGCTGGCACGACGGCACCGCCATCTCCTCGCAGTAGCGCCATCCTCCTCCCAGCAGCGCCATCTCCTCGCAGCAGCGATCGCCAGACAGGAACGCGCCGATGGCCAGCATCTCACGGTCACCTCACACCATTGCATCCACGGTCCGAACGGGTCGAGTCGCCGAGCAACCCTGGCTCGGGACCACGCTGGCGGATATCGCAACCACCACTCGGCTACACTTCGTAGGCCACCACGACAACGACGCCGAGCTCCCTAATACAGACGCTATGGCCGCAGCCAGTGCTCACCGCCGCTATCAACAGCGAGCTGCGCCGCCGTCCGCATCGCTGTGACATCTCTCGTATGACAGGAACGCAGCAGCACATCCCCGTCACCTCACACCACTGCATCCACGAGTTGACATGCTCGAGGCGCTGAGCATCTTCGTCGCCGCCACGGCGGCCTCACTGCCCGCCACCACATTGCACACTGCGTAGTCCACCGCGACCACGACGCCGAGCGTGCCACTGACCTCACGCCCACTGACACAAACATCACGGCCGCCGCCAGCGCTACACGACGGCACCGCCATCTCCTCGCAGTAGCGCCATCACCTCGCAGCAGCGCCATCTCCTCGCAGCAGCGCTTCGCCAGACAGGAACGCGCGATGGCCACATCCACGGTCACCTCACACCATTGCATCCACGGTCCGAACGGGTCGAGTCGCCGAGCAACCTGTCGGGGACCACGCTGGCGGATATCGCAACCACCACTCGGTTACACTTCGTAGGCCACCACGACAACGACGCCGAGCCCCTAATACAGACGCTATGGCCGCAGCCAGTGCTCACCGCCGCTATCAACAGCGAGCTGCGCCGCCGTCCGCACGCTGCATCTCTCGTATGACAGGAACGCATACACATCCCCGTCACCTCACACCACTGCATCCACGAGTTGATTGATGCTCGAGGCGCCGAGCATCTTCGTCACGCCGCCACGGCGGCCTCACTTGCCCGCCACCACATCGCACCACTGCAGTCCACCGCCACCACGACGCCGAGCGTGCCACTGACCCCACACCCACTGACACAAACATCATGGCCGCCGCCAGCGCTACACGACGGCACCGCCATCTCCTCGCAGTAGCGCCATCTCCTCGCAGCAGCGCCATCTCCCGCAGTAGCGCTCGCCAGACAGGAACGCGCGATGGCCACATCCACGGTCACCTCACACCATTGCATCCACGGTCCGAACGGGTCGAGTCGCCGAGCAACCTCCGTCGGGACCACGCTGGCGGATATCGCAACCACCACTCGGCTACACTTCGTAGGCCACCACGACAACGACGCCGAGCCCCCAATACAGACGCTATGGCCGCAGCCAGTGCTCACCGGCCGCTATCAACAGCGAGCTGCGCCGCCGTCCGCACGCTGCATCTCTCGTATGACAGGAACGCATACACATCCCCGTCACCCCACACCACTGCATCCACCAGTTGACATGCTCGAGGCGCCGAGCATCTTCGTCGCCGCCACGGCGGCCTCACTTGCCCGCCACCACATTGCACACTGCGTAGTCCACCGCCACCACGACGCCGAGCGTGCCACTGACCTCACGCCCACTGACACAAACATCATGGAGCGCGCCAGCGCTTACACGACGGCACCGCCATCTCCTCGCAGTAGCGCCATCTCCTCGCAGCAGCGCCATCTCCTCGCAGTAGCGCTCGCCAGACAGGAACGCGCGATGGCCACATCCACGGTCACCTCACACCATTGCATCCACGGTCCGAACGGGTCGAGTCGCCGAGCAACCGTCGGGACCACGCTGGCGGATATCGCAACCACCACTCGGTTACACTTCGTAGGCCACCACGACAACGACGCCGAGCTCGCCTAATACAGACGCCATGGCCGCAGCCAGTGCTCACCTGCCGCTATCAACAGCGAGCTGCGCCGCCGTCCGCACGCTGCATCTCTCGTATGACAGGAAACGCATACACATCCCGCCCACCTCACACCAGTGCATCCACGAGCTGACATGCTCGAGGCGCCGAGCATCTTCGTCGCCGCCACGGCGGCCCCACTTGCCCGCCACCACATCGCACACTGCGTAGTCCACCGCCACCACGACGCCGAGCGTGCCACTGACCCCACACCCACTGACACAAACATCGGCGGCCGCCGCCAGCGCTCACACGACGGCACCGCCATCTCCTCGCAGTAGTGCCATCACCTCCCAGCGCCGCCATCTCCTCGCAGCAGCGCTCGCCAGACAGGAACGCTCGATGGCCACATCCACGGTCACCTCACACCATTGCATCCACGGTCCGAACGGGTCGAGTCGCCGAGCAACCTGTCGGGACCACGCTGGCGGATATCGCAACCACCACTCGGCTACACTTCGTAGGCCACCACGACAACGACGCCGAGCCACTAATACAGACGCTATGGCCGCAGCCAGTGCTCACCGCCGCTATCAACAGCGAGCTGCGCCGCCGTCCGCACGCTGCATCTCTCGTATGACAGGAACGCATACACATCCCCGTCACCTCACACCAGTGCATCCACGAGTTGACATGCTCGAGGCGCCGAGCATCTTCGTCGCGCCGCCACGGCGGCCTCACTTGCCCGCCACCACATCGCACACACTTGGTAGTCCACCGCGACCACGACGCCGAGCGTGCCACTGACCTCACGCCCACTGACACAAACATCATGGCCGCCGCCAGCGCTACACGACGGCACCGCCATCTCCTCGCAGTAGCGCCATCTCCTCGCAGCAGCGCCATCTCCTCGCAGTAGCGCTCGCCAGACAGGAACGCGCGATGGCCACATCCACGGTCACCTCACACCATTGCATCCACGGTCCGAACGGGTCGAGTCGCCGAGCAACCCTGTCGGGACCACGCTGGCGGATATCGCAACCACCACTCGGTTACACTTCGTAGGCCACCACGACAACGACGCCGAGCCCCTAATACAGACGCTATGGCCGCAGCCAGTGCTCACCGCCGCTATCAACAGCGAGCTGCGCCGCCGTCCGCACGCTGCATCTCTCGTATGACAGGAACGCATACACATCCCCGTCACCTCACACCACTGCATCCACCAGTTGACATGCTCGAGGCGCCGAGCATCTTCGTCGCCGCCACGGCGGCCTCACTTGCCCGCCACCACATCGCACACTTGGTAGTCCACCACCACCACGACGCCGAGCGTGCCACTGACCCCACACCCACTGACACAAACATCATGGCCGCCGCCAGCGCTACACGACGGCACCGCCATCTCCTCCCAGCAGCGCCATCACCTCCCAGCGCCGCCATCTCCTCGCAGCAGCGGTCGCCAGACAGGAACGCGCGATGGGCACATCCACGGTCACCTCACACCATTGCATCCACGGTCCGAACGGGTCGAGTCGCCGAGCAACTCCGTCGGGACCACGCTGGCGGATATCGCAACCACCACTCGGTTACACTTCGTAGGCCACCACGACAACGACGCCGAGCCCCTAATACAGACGCTATGGCCGCAGCCAGTGCTCACCGCCGCTATCAACAGCGAGCTGCGCCGCCGTCCGCACGCTGCATCTCTCGTATGACAGGAACGCATACACATCCCCGTCACCTCACACCACTGCATCCACGAGTTGACATGCTCGAGGCGCCGAGCATCTTCGTCGCCGCCACGGCGGCCCCACTTGCCCGCCACCACATCGCACACTCTGGTAGTCCACCACCACCACGACGCCGAGCGTGCCACTGACCCCACACCCACTGACACAAACATCATGGCCGCCGCCAGCGCTACACGACGGCACCGCCATCTCCTCGCAGTAGTGCCATCACCTCCCAGCGCCGCCATCTCCTCGCAGCAGCGCTCGCCAGACAGGAACGCTCGATGGCCACATCCACGGTCACTTCACACCATTGCATCCACGGTCCGAACGGGTCGAGTCGCCGAGCAACTCTGTCGGGACCACGCTGGCGGATATCGCAACCACCACTCGGTTACACTTCGTAGGCCACCACGACAACGACGCCGAGCCCCTAATACAGACGCTATGGCCGCAGCCAGTGCTCACCGCCGCTATCAACAGCGAGCTGCGCCGCCGTCCGCACGCTGCATCTCTCGTATGACAGGAACGCATACACATCCCCGTCACCTCACACCACTGCATCCACGAGTTGACATGCTCGAGGCGCCGAGCATCTTCGTCGCCGCCACGGCGGCCTCACTTGCCCGCCACCACATCGCACACTTGGTAGTCCACCACCACCACGACGCCGAGCGTGCCACTGACCCCACACCCACTGACACAAACATCATGGCCGCCGCCAGCGCTACACGACGGCACCGCCATCTCCTCCCAGCAGCGCCATCACCTCCCAGCGCCGCCATCTCCTCGCAGCAGCGGTCGCCAGACAGGAACGCGCGATGGGCACATCCACGGTCACCTCACACCATTGCATCCACGGTCCGAACGGGTCGAGTCGCCGAGCAACTCCGTCGGGACCACGCTGGCGGATATCGCAACCACCACTCGGTTACACTTCGTAGGCCACCACGACAACGACGCCGAGCCCCTAATACAGACGCTATGGCCGCAGCCAGTGCTCACCGCCGCTATCAACAGCGAGCTGCGCCGCCGTCCGCATCGCTGCATCTCTCGTATGACAGGAACGCATACACATCCCCGTCACCTCACACCACTGCATCCACGAGCTGACATGCTCGAGGCGCCGAGCATCTTCGTCGCCGCCACGGCGGCCCCTCACTTGCCCGCCACCACATCGCACACTTGGTAGTCCACCACCACCACGACGCCGAGCGTGCCACTGACCCCACACCCACTGACACAAACATCATGGCCGCCGCCAGCGCTACACGACGGCACCGCCATCTCCTCGCAGTAGTGCCATCACCTCCCAGCGCCGCCATCTCCTCGCAGCAGCGCTCGCCAGACAGGAACGCTCGATGGCCACATCCACGGTCACTTCACACCATTGCATCCACGGTCCGAACGGGTCGAGTCGCCGAGCAACTCCGTCGGGACCACGCTGGCGGATATCGCAACCACCACTCGGCTACACTTCGTAGGCCACCACGACAACGACGCCGAGCCACTAATACAGACGCTATGGCCGCAGCCAGTGCTCACCGCCGCTATCAACAGCGAGCTGCGCCGCCGTCCGCACGCTGCATCTCTCGTATGACAGGAACGCATACACATCCCCGTCACCTCACACCACTGCATCCACGAGTTGACATGCTCGAGGCGCCGAGCATCTTCGTCGCCGCCACGGCGGCCTCACTTGCCCGCCACCACATCGCACACTTGGTAGTCCACCACCACCACGACGCCGAGCGTGCCACTGACCCCACACCCACTGACACAAACATCATGGCCGCCGCCAGCGCTACACGACGGCACCGCCATCTCCTCGCAGTAGTGCCATCACCTCCCCGCGCCGCCATCTCCTCGCAGCAGCGCTCGCCAGACAGGAACGCTCGATGGCCACATCCACGGTCACTTCACACCATTGCATCCACGGTCCGAACGGGTCGAGTCGCCGAGCAACTCCGTCGGGACCACACTGGCGGATATCGCAACCACCACTCGGCTACACTTCGTAGGCCACCACGACAACGACGCCGAGCCACTAATACAGACGCTATGGCCGCAGCCAGTGCTCACCGCCGCTATCAACAGCGAGCTGCGCCGCCGTCCGCACGCTGCATCTCTCGTATGACAGGAACGCATACACATCCCCGTCACCTCACACCACTGCATCCACCAGTTGACATGCTCGAGGCGCCGAGCATCTTCGTCGCCGCCACGGCGGCCTCACTTGCCCGCCACCACATCGCACACTGCGTAGTCCACCGCGACCACGACGCCGAGCGTGCCACTGACCTCACGCCCACTGACACAAACATCATGGCCGCCGCCAGCGCTACACGACGGCACCGCCATCTCGTCGCAGTAGCGCCATCTCCTCGCAGCAGCGCCATCTCCTCGCAGTAGCGCTCGCCAGACAGGAACGCGCGATGGCCACATCCACGGTCACCTCACACCATTGCATCCACGGTCCGAACGGGTCGAGTCGCCGAGCAACCTGTCGGGACCACGCTGGCGGATATCGCAACCACCACTCGGTTACACTTCGTAGGCCACCACGACAACGACGCCGAGCCCTAATACAGACGCTATGGCCGCAGCCAGTGCTCACCGCCGCTATCAACAGCGAGCTGCGCCGCCGTCCGCACGCTGCATCTCTCGTATGACAGGAACGCATACACATCCCCGTCACCTCACACCACTGCATCCACGAGTTGACATGCTCGAGGCGCCGAGCATCTTCGTCGCCGCCACGGCGGCCTCACTTGCCCGCCACCACATCGCACACTTGGTAGTCCACCGCCACCACGACGCCGAGCGTGCCACTGACCCCACACCCACTGACACAAACATCATGGCCGCCGCCAGCGCTACATGACGGCACCGCCATCACCTCCCAGCAGCGCCATCACCTCCCAGCGCCGCCATCTCCTCGCAGTAGCGCTCGCCAGACAGGAACGCGCGATGGCCACATCCACGGTCACCTCACACCATTGCATCCACGGTCCGAACGGGTCGAGTCGCCGAGCAACTCCGTCGGGACCACGCTGGCGGATATCGCAACCACCACTCGGTTACACTTCGTAGGCCACCACGACAACGACGCCGAGCCCCTAATACAGACGCTATGGCCGCAGCCAGTGCTCACCGCCGCTATCAACAGCGAGCTGCGCCGCCGTCCGCACGCTGCATCTCTCGTATGACAGGAACGCATACACATCCCCGTCACCTCACACCACTGCATCCACGAGTTGACATGCTCGAGGCGCCGAGCATCTTCGTCGCCGCCACGGCGGCCTCACTTGCCCGCCACCACATCGCACACTTGGTAGTCCACCGCCACCACGACGCCGAGCGTGCCACTGACCCCACACCCACTGACACAAACATCATGGCCGCCGCCAGCGCTACATGACGGCACCGCCATCACCTCCCAGCAGCGCCATCACCTCCCAGCGCCGCCATCTCCTCGCAGTAGCGCTCGCCAGACAGGAACGCGCGATGGCCACATCCACGGTCACCTCACACCATTGCATCCACGGTCCGAACGGGTCGAGTCGCCGAGCAACTCCGTCGGGACCACGCTGGCGGATATCGCAACCACCACTCGGTTACACTTCGTAGGCCACCACGACAACGACGCCGAGCCCCTAATACAGACGCTATGGCCGCAGCCAGTGCTCACCGCCGCTATCAACAGCGAGCTGCGCCGCCGTCCGCACGCTGCATCTCTCGTATGACAGGAACGCATCCACATCCCCGTCACCTCACACCACTGCATCCACGAGTTGACATGCTCGAGGCGCCGAGCATCTTCGTCGCCGCCACGGCGGCCCCACTTGCCCGCCACCACATCGCACACTTGGTAGTCCACCGCCACCACGACGCGGAGCCACTAATACAGACGCTATGGCCGCAGCCAGTGCTCACCGCCGCTATCAACAGCAAGCTGCGCCGCCGTCCGCACGCCGCATCTCTCGCATGACAGGAACGCATACACATCCCCGTCACCTCACACCACTGCATCCACGCGTTGACATGCTCGAGGCGTCGAGCATCTTCGTCGCCGACACGGCGGCCTCACTTGCCCGCCACCACATCGCACACTTGGTAGTCCACCGCCACCACGACGCCGAGCCACTAATAGAGACGCTATGGCCGCAGCCAGCGCTAACCACCGCTATCAACAGCAAAGCTGCGCCGCCGTCCGCACGCTGCATCTCTCGTATGACAGGAACGCATACACATCCCCGTCACCTCACACCACTGCATCCACGAGTTGACATGCTCGAGGCGCCGAGCATCTTCGTCGCCGCCGCGGCGGCCTCACTTGCCCGCCACCACATCGCACACTTGGTAGTCCACCGCGACCACGACGCCGAGCGTGCCACTGACCTCACGCCCACTGACACAAACATCATGGCCGCCGCCAGCGCTCCACGACGGCACCGCCATCTCCTCGCAGTAGCGCCATCTCCTCGCAGCAGCGCCATCTCCTCGCAGTAGCGCTCGCCAGACAGGAACGCGCGATGGCCACATCCACGGTCACCTCACACCATTGCATCCACGGTCCGAACGGGTCGAGTCGCCGAGCAACTCCGTCGGGACCACGCTGGCGGATATCGCAACCACCACTCGGTTACACTTCGTAGGCCACCACGACAACGACGCCGAGCCACTAATACAGACGCTATGGCCGCAGCCAGTGCTCACCGCCGCTATCAACAGCGAGCTGCGCCGCCGTCCGCACGCTGCATCTCTCGTATGACAGGAACGCATACACATCCCCGTCACCTCACACCACTGCATCCACGAGTTGACATGCTCGAGGCGCCGAGCATCTTCGTCGCCGCCACGGCGGCCCTCACTTGCCCGCCACCACATCGCACACTTGGTAGTCCACCGCCACCACGACGCCGAGCGTGCCACTGACCCCACACCCACTGACACAAACATCATGGCCGCCGCCGACGGCACCGCCATCACCTCCCAGCAGCGCCATCACCTCCCAGCGCCGCCATCTCCTCGCAGTAGCGCTCGCCAGACAGGAACGCGCGATGGCCACATCCACGGTCACCTCACACCATTGCATCCACGGTCCGAACGGGTCGAGTCGCCGAGCAACTCCGTCGGGACCACGCTGGCGGATATCGCAACCACCACTCGGTTACACTTCGTAGGCCACCACGACAACGACGCCGAGCCCCTAATACAGACGCTATGGCCGCAGCCAGTGCTCACCGCCGCTATCAACAGCGAGCTGCGCCGCCGTCCGCACGCTGCATCTCCTCTCGTATGACAGGAACGCATCCACATCCCCGTCACCTCACACCACTGCATCCACGAGTTGACATGCTCGAGGCGCCGAGCATCTTCGTCGCCGCCACGGCGGCCTCACTTGCCCGCCACCACATCGCACACTTGGTAGTCCACCGCCACCACGACGCGGAGCCACTAATAGAGACGCGATGGCCGCAGCCAGTGCTAACCGCCGCTATCAACAGCAAGCTGCGCCGCCGTCCGCACGCCGCATCTCTCGCATGACAGGAACGCATACACATCCCCGTCACCTCACACCACTGCATCCACGCGTTGACATGCTCGAGGCGTCGAGCATCTTCGTCGCCGACACGGCGGCCTCACTTGCCCGCCACCACATCGCACACACTTGGTAGTCCACCGCCACCACGACGCGGAGCCACTAATAGAGACGCTATGGCCGCAGCCAGCGCTAACCACCGCTATCAACAGCAAAGCTGCGCCGCCGTCCGCACGCTGCATCTCTCGTATGACAGGAACGCATCCACATCCCCGTCACCTCACACCACTGCATCCACGAGTTGACATGCTCGAGGCGCCGAGCATCTTCGTCGCCGACACGGCGGCCTCACTTGCCCGCCACCACATCGCACACTTGGTAGTCCACCGCCACCACGACGCCGAGCGTGCCACTGACCCCACACCCACTGACACAAACATCATGGCCGCCGCCAGCGCTACACGACGGCACCACCATCTCCTCCCAGCAGCGCCATCACCTCCCAGCGCCGCCATCTCCTCGCAGCAGCGGTCGCCAGACAGGAACGCTCGATGGCCACATCCACGGTCACCTCACACCATTGCATCCACGGTCCGAACGGGTCGAGTCGCCGAGCAACTCCGTCGGGACCACGCTGGCGGATATCGCAACCACCACTCGGTTACACTTCGTAGGCCACCACGACAACGACGCCGAGCCACTAATACAGACGCTATGGCCGCAGCCAGTGCTCACCGCCGCTATCAACAGCGAGCTGCGCCGCCGTCCGCACGCTGCATCTCTCGTATGACAGGAACGCATACACATCCCCGTCACCTCACACCACTGCATCCACGCGTTGACATGCTCGAGGCGTCGAGCATCTTCGTCGCCGACACGGCGGCCTCACTTGCCCGCCACCACATCGCACACTTGGTAGTCCACCGCCACCACGACGCGGAGCCACTAATAGAGACGCTATGGCCGCAGCCAGTGCTAACCGCCGCTATCAACAGCGAGCTGCGCCGCCGTCCGCACGCTGCATCTCTCGTATGACAGGAACGCATACACATCCCCGTCACCTCACACCACTGCATCCACGAGTTGACATGCTCGAGGCGCCGAGCATCTCCGTCGCCGCCACGGCGGCCTCACTTGCCCGCCACCACATCGCACACTTGGTAGTCCACCGCCACCACGACGCCGAGCGTGCCACTGACCCCACACCCACCGACACAAACATCATGGCCGCAGCCAGCGCTACACGACAGCACCGCCATCACCTCGCAGTAGCTCCATCACCTCGCAGTAGCGCCATCACCTCACAGTAACGCTCGCCAGACAGGTACGCTTGATGGCCACATCCACGGTCACCGCAGTCTTGATCGGAGCATGCGCGAGTCGGCGAAGTCACTTTACTGCTGCTGCGCCACCTTTTTCTGTGACTGGAGCGCCCGCTGCATGGTGTTGGTGTCGGAGTACTCGCACCGCCTGGCCGCTGCAAATACACATACGTTAGCGTGAAGTAAAGTATTAATGGGCGGCGAGCAAACGCTGCTCCTATTATAGTGAGTGAACACTACAATCTGTCGGTGAGCAAGACGCTGCACCTCCCGCGAGCAAGACGCTGCACGAAGACCATACGCAGAGACTATGCTGTAGTTACCGATGGATCGCTGGCGCTGCCTCGACGTAGATTTAAGTGTGAGTTGGGCAGGCGGCGAGGGCCGCGAGAACTCCCCGCCGTCCTTGGCCGACTTGGTCTCGGGGTAGCACTGCACTTCTGGCAGAGAGGAGAAACCCCATCGTCTTGGCGCGAGATCGCAACCAATCAGAATGGCTAAATGATCTTTTCGTCCAATTGGAGTTTGTAGATCGAATATCTACATTATAGTATACTGCCAATTCACTGCTTTTTGTATACCGGTAGGCTGTCGTGCTGCTCAGGGCGATGGAAGATGCCGCCGTTGGTGAGACTGGCTGACGAGGTTGTTGTGGCCAAGAATACAGCGCTCGACGAACGCTGAATGAACTGCATCGGATGGTATGTCGCTGATCACTGCAAGATGATGCTCGCAGACGTCACGACGAGGAGAAACCGGTGAGCGAATTTTGTGCTTGTAATGTAATGTATTGAGCTACCAGCAGCGGGTGGACGCATCCGGCTAAACCGAAACGAAATGGTGCTACATCGGTCTGCCAAACACTTAAGATACATGTAGTGTGCATGCATGCCAGGTTACCTGAACTTCAAGAGCCTGAGACCATCCTTTCAACGCGGGCAGCCTGCACACTACATCGTGACGGCTACACTGTCCTCCTCTTCCCTGTTCACGTCTAACAAGAAAGGTTCTCAGGGCCTTTGCGTTCGTCGTGCACAGGTTTGTCTAGCTTCCAAAGCGGGCTGACTAGAACAACCTGCCCAGAACAGTCGTAGGTCCTAGTGTTGTATAAAAATACAGGTGTCTACTTTTAGGTTACCTTCAGCAAGCTACTTCCAGGTCATACCATGCAGCAACCTCACTGAACATTTACACACGTACTTTGCAGCTGTCCATTCGAAGTATGATTTCAGGTACGGCATTCCGTAGTCGATGCAGAAGAATGCTGCCGCACGGAATTTCGATGGCGGGCAGCGCGATGGATGCGTTACGGCTTGCTTTCATGCGTCAAGATGTCCAGGACCATGAAATCAGCCGACGAATAAGAGAATTTTGCTGGGGCCACAACGCCATATTAGACGAGCTGATGTCGTGCATGCTTTTGTCGAGCTGCAGCACCAACCCTGGCATCCTCCCGCTGCCCCGCAGCAAGTGCCGCGAGTAGGAGAGGTCGCTGAACATCCGACCAACCTACAAGCAGCAGGCGCTATCGCACTAGCCCCAAAGCTTCCTGGGCCGGGGACTGGAGTTGGGCAGGGATCGCTACATCCCAGCCAGGTCGAGACGGCTGACAGGCTATCCCAAGGGCTATCGGAGAACGGCCAATCTTTGCAGTGCGCGGAACAAATGACTGACAGACGTTTTGCGGAACCCCTCGAACAACTAGAACCAGTCGTGATTCCGGACGATGAGCCCGAGGTTCCTGTGACAACACTTGTCGCCGATGAGCCCGATGACCGGCGTTATCTATATATCCGGGTAGTGCGATGGGTCTATGATGGCGACGAAATGAGGGCCGAGGTCCAGTGGCATAACACTATCGAACCTGTAAGAAATCTCACCCTTGAAGATCAAGCGGAGGCCCAGCGCCAACTGCGTGCACAACAAGACCAAGCTGAGGCTAACAGGCTATCCCAAGGGCTATCGGAGAACGGCCAATCTTTGCAGTGCGCGGAACAAATGACTGACAGACGTTTTGCGGAACCCCTCGAACAACTAGAACCAGTCGTGATTCCGGACGATGAGCCCGAGGTTCCTGTGACAACACTTGTCGCCGATGAGCCCGACGACCGGCGTTATCTATATACCCGGGTAGTGCGATGGGTCTATGATGGCGACGAAATGAGGGCCGAAGTCCAGTGGCATAACACTATCGAACCTGTAAGAAATCTCACCCTTGAAGATCAGGCGGAGGCCCAGCGCCAACTGCGTGCACAACAAGAACAGGCTGAGGCCCAGCGCCGTAACGTTACTGAGCCCATAAGAGTTCTCACCCCCGAAGACCGAGCGGAGACCCAGCGCCAAGCGCGTCGTCAGCGGGCACAAGAACGCATCTGGGCTCGTCGGGTAAGTCAACTTCGTGTTCTTAGTCGAAATCCTTCATGACACTGTCTTGGGTTGCAGAATGATAGCGAGGATGAGCAGGAATGGCAATGTTCAAGCGAAGAAGAGGAGGAATGGCTCCCAAGTACTTAGTATCCCGGTATTTTTCAATTAATGAGCTTGTTTCTTTGGTTGATCTGCTTTTGAAGATCCAAATCGCATCACCACGCCACCTCTTCATGATGTCGAGTTAACTACTAGATGACTGCTGGTAGCGTAATTCGCGACTGAGCGCTCCTTCTTCTCTGTCGTACCACCACCACAGAGCCGCTCAAAGAACTCACTGTGCCTCATTCCACGCACCCATTCCGCGCACCCATTTTACTAGCAAAAGCATCCGGATCCATTCCACTCGCCGCGCTCGCCGTCGCCACCGTGCAACACATCGAAGGCCACGCACCGACCTCTAACACTGACACAAACATCATGGTCGCAGCCAGCGCTACACGACAGCACCGCCATCTCCTCGCAGCAGCGCTCGCCAGACAGGAACACTCGATGGCCATATCCACG
The DNA here is from genome assembly GCA_024211575.1 of Phytophthora melonis. Classification (NCBI taxonomy): domain Eukaryota; phylum Oomycota; class Peronosporomycetes; order Peronosporales; family Peronosporaceae; genus Phytophthora; species Phytophthora melonis. Next base: position 15,516 of record JAMXKT010000041.1, read on the forward strand.
GTCATCTCACACCATTGCATCTACGGTCCGAACGGGTCGAGTCGCCAAGCAGCTCCGTCGGGACCACGCTGGCGGATATCGCAACCACCACTCGGTTACACTTCGTAGGCCACCACGACAACGACGCCGAGCCCCTAATACAGACGCTATGGCCGCAGCCAGCGCTAACCGCCGCTATCAACAGCAAGCTGCGCCGCCGTCCGCACGCTGCATCTCTCGTATGACAGGAACGCATCCACATCCCCGTCACCTCACACCACTGCATCCACGAGTTGACATGCTCGAGGCGCCGAGCATCTTCGTCGCCGACACGGCGGCCTCACTTGCCCGCCACCACATCGCACACTTGGTAGTCCACCGCCACCACGACGCCGAGCGTGCCACTGACCCCACACCCACTGACACAAACATCATGGCCTCCGCCAGCGCTACACGACGGCACCGCCATCTCCTCGCAGTAGCGCCATCTCCTCGCAGCAGCGCCATCTCCTCGAAGCAGCGCTCGCACAGACAGGAACGCTCGATGGCCGCATCCACGGTCACTGCAGTATTGAAGCCGAGGTGCCGAATGCTGAACCTGAACCGGAATGCTAGGCACTAGGCCAACAACGTCAAACTCAGTTCTGTTAGGCCACTATTACGCAGGACAACCACAAGGTGAATACAGCCCCTGTCTGCTTTGAAGACTCAGGACACGGCTTCTCACAGCTATTAGTCTATCTAACAAGCACACAGCCACGAGAACAAGTAAGTCCGCATATGAATTCAATTCTCTCTGGGCTGCTGGTCTCCGTCCTATCACTTCGGAGGCAAAGCACAGGACACGCGTAGCTTCATTCCGTTGAACTCCTTGCCATCCAGGTCCTCCACCGCTCGGTTCATGTCCTTCGCGCTTCGTAGCGCCACGAAAACCAAAGCCTCGAGCTGTGATGCGCACCGTTTCGTACCCGAGATACTGGAACGGGAACGACAGCTCTTCTCGCGAGGTGCCCTGCGGAGGTTGCCCACGTACACCTCGTACGGGTGAGGTGCGGGATGGAAGCCACCTCGTCCACCGTTTCCACCACGGTAGCCGCCACGGTCTCCGTCGAATCCACGCGGTCGGTACCCTCCGTTGCTGCCCCGCCGACGGGTGTCCAGATTTGGCGGCACCTCAGCATGACCCCACCACACACTGTGCACAATAACCCCTCTAGGTTGCCATTCTCACGAGTGGGGACCGTGAGCACGAGGTTTTCTCCTTCGCGGATCGGGACGCGGTGCTTGAACTCGTCCTGGAAGATCTCCTCGATAAACACGAGGAACCCGGTGGGGACCGCAACACCAATGGAAACCGAGGCAGCGGCTGCGAGCAGCCCCAGCGTTCGTCAATGTTGCTGTTCTGGATAATGTGGCCTCCCTCTGACGTCGCGGGTTGAAGTGGTACAGGACCGTTCCGGGGTACGGCGCGCCGCTGAGCATGCTGGACTGCGTGCTGACGTTGAAGCAGCAGCGAGATGACCTGGGCGGCAATGTGTCGTGGATGATCAGCGTGTTGTTTGTAGCACGAGGTCCAGCGGCGTGCCGGTGGCTGAGTCCCAGTCCTCGCTGCGTAGAAAGCTCTCGAGCGGCAGTTGGATGGACGTGCGCCCTCCTGGATCTTGATCTCGCCCGGCTTGTCGCTCCTGGCGGTCCGGAAGCTTCTTCACGCTGTGCACGCCGCCCACGACGCTGCCGGAGCCGCCCCTCAAGATGTCCGTCAACGGGTTCGTCCGCTTGACGGCTGTGGAGCTGCCGGCAGCTCTGGCTCCTCCCGTCTTCTTGGCCATAAGTAGCTTGGCCCTCTCCCCTGCCGACATGGCCGGCTTGGTACCGGCACCGGCAGCTCCACTGCCGGCGACGCTACTGCTGGTACCGGCGGACGAACGCTGCGCCAGGAAGCTCTGCACTCGGGCTCTGTCCGAAGAGATCTGGCGCTTGGGCGTCGTGGCGGACGGGGTGTGGCGCCACCTCCCTTGCCCATGGTGCCTAGCGAGCTCTTGCGGCTTAGCGTCGCGGTGCTCGCCACCTTGGGGACACGCCGGTGCCGGCAGGGGCCGACACGCTCAGCTCCGAGGCCTGCGCGTCCGCCGCGTCCGCCACGCTCTGGAACAGCTGCTGCAGCAGCATCTCCTGCGCCGTCAGGTACTTGCCGCCGAAGGCCTCTAGCCGCAGGTGCTGCTGCAGCTCGTGTAGCTCGTCATCCTTGGCCGGCTCCACGACCAGCGCCTCGTCCTTCGCCATGGCTGTCGGCGGTGAATTGACTTGAGACCACTATGCTCGAAATTAAGCCGCAGAGGGTCGCATCGGCACACCAACGCACCAACGCTCATGGATACACATCCTCGTTCGCGAACATGACCACGGCGTCTCCTAATTATGGGTTTTTATGGACCTCTAAATATTAGTGTGGTCAGTGTAAAACGCCACCCCTAATGCCCGTACCGCTGAAACTCGCTGAAATTCGACACAACCAACAGGGCTCGTTTGACCTCTAAGCTTAACAAATCATCCGATTCGATCATAAATAAAAGGTTTGGACCAATGAAGTGGCAAGATGTACTTTTTGAAAAGGTCCTACTGGACCTCTAAGCGTACGGGTACTGAAAGAGTTAATGTCGATGCGCCGCATTCTCAACTAACTTTAATTGAATAAATCAGTACGTTTGGCATGCATGTGAAACCTGTGCAAAGCTTGCATCCTTGCACACTTTTTCAGTCCGACCTTTGCATATTCAGCGGGGCCGCCTGTAACTCGTCTTGCTTTTCACCGTGATGGATGGGCCGTGTGTCGAGATCGCCGTTTCAGCTGCACTCAGTCATCTGTCGGCGCAGAGATGGCGAGCGAGCTTTGCTGCCCCGTTTGGTTCACAGAGTTTTCGCCTCGCTCGAGGCATGTTTTCGCCTTGCTCGGAAGCGCTTGAGACTCGCGTTGAGCTCCGCGCTCCCGCCACCCAATCTACGGCCGCGCGCGACCGACTGTCAAGCAATCGCCGCGGAGGTGGTGAGGTCCGGTTCCATGCGTCTTGGGCGATCCACCGGTAGAGTAGCCATATGAGTGTGTGCTTGTAGTGACAAGGCTCCCCGATATTGGTTGGTGCAGTTGAAGCGCTACATGAGACCAAACCGTTGGCCAGCAGCGCTCGCAAGTTGCTCAGCGTCTGAGTCAGACAGACAGGTCGGTCGGAGCCGTACTCATCGCCGACGAGCACTTCGTCGCCAAACAGCATTGCTGATTGCCGTGCTGATTCACAGCTCGGCCGAAGGCATCACCTCACCCAGCCAGCCTGGCAGCGACCAGCTCTAGCGGACCGATGAGTCCTCGTGAGACCCTTCTGCGAACGGCACGCTCAGATGGCGTTCAACGATTTGCCGGGCCTGGTTTCGCTACTAGCGAATTGCTCGTAGCCGGCGGCCACGCACTTGTGGCGTTTGCCCGCCCTGGAAACTGAAGGTGCTCTGGTTATCAGATCTCTTTCTGCTTGGAGGGCGGGGTCGATTGTCGATGGCTGGCCTCACTCACGCCCGGTGCATGTAAACGAGCGCATGGTGGTCCCGACGTGATGAATCCTGCCTGCTTGCAAGGCGGTGGCGTGCCGGCCCCGGCCACTCTGTCGCCACCTTTGGCCAGCTGATCGGAGACCGCTCGCTCCCGGGCCTGGCAACGAGCGATCTTTTCGTCCGCGTTGAAGCTGCCTCGATGTCGGGCTCGAGGGTCTTGCGCCTCGCGGCGTTTCTCCCTTGCCGGGAGCATGCGTGCGCCGGCGCGGCTGCATGCCAGTGGCGCCACCTTGGCCCCTCCTCCGCCCCAAGCGCTAGAGACGGGAGCGGGACCAACCGGCTGCGCTCATGGCGTACGCAGCGCTGGCCGGTCTCTCGGTCGACCAGCTCACTGCCTTGACGTTGGCCACTGACGCATTTCTCGACTTGCCACGATGGAGCGCACAGCGGCCAGCAGCTCCAGCTCCACTTTCGTTTCCGAGCCTCTCGACGCGCACGCCTCCTCCTCTTCCTCCTCTGCTGCTACTGCTGGCAAGATGCAGGACGAGGACTTTGCCCAGTTCACGAGCTTCATGGACGCGCTGCTGCGCGCCATCGAGGCCACGCACGAGGACGCGCTCATCCGCGACCCGTTCGCCGAGCCGCTCACGCGCGAGATCGCGCCGCAGCTCACGCCGCGCCTCAAGAAGTGGGAGCAGCAGCAGCCCCACCCGGAGCACTACGTCGCGCTGCGCGGTCGCTACCTGGACGAGGCGCTGGAGCAGCGGCACCCGAGCATCCGCCAGGTGGTGCTGCTGGGCGCCGGCCTGGACACGCGCGTGTTCCGCCTCGAGACGCTGCGCGGCTGCCACGTGCTGGAGATCGACCAGAGCGCCGAGCTCTTCGAGCACAAGCGCGCGGTGCTCAGGACCTCGAGCCGGCGCTGCTGGCCGAGCGCCACGACTGCATCGTGGCCGACCTCAACGCCTTCAACTGGGAGGAGAGCCTGCTCTCCAGCGGCTTCGACCCGGACGTGCCCACCTTCTGGGCGCTCGAAGGCATCATGATGTACCTCACGCGCGCGAGCAACCTGGCGCTGCTCAAGACCATCGACATCCTGTCGGCCCCGGGCAGCGAAGTGTGGGGCGACGTGACGGGCACGGCGTTCCTGCAGGAGGGCGAGATCGCGCTCTTCAAGGACGTGAGCCAGCTGTCCATGGCCGAGCTGGGCCAGCCGCTGTTCAAGCACGGCGAGGAGGACGTGCACGAGGGCGTCTTCAGCGAGCTGCCCTGGGAGATGGAGGTGCAGGCGGCGCTGGCCGAGCCCGGCACGCACTTCGGCCGCGAGTGGACCCCGACGCTCACCCGAACGGAGCAGACTCCTGTGACGTATCACTACGTGCTAGCCAAGAAACCCCTGGCAGACGTGCCGTAGCCCAGCAACACCCCCCTATCTAAATGCCACCAACGCATATTAATGTATCACTATTTGAGCTACACACACACGAAGGCATCGCGAGCGTCCAGCAACAATGGTGACGTCAGTATGAGTGGCAGTATGGAGCGGAGTCCTGTACCTTTGGGCTTCCGTTACGTGGAGACGTTCGGTCCCCGAAACTGGCCAACGGCGCGACCCTCTCACTCGTGCATCCATGCCCGGTGCGCCCTCACATGACGCTGTGGAATCTGCACAATGCCGCGGTGTTCGGCTTCGCAGTCTTGCTGCAGCTCGCAGCGGTGACAGCGCAGACGCCCGAGAGCGTGGGGTACCCAGACCCGCGCTACTCGACGACCAAGAGCTTGACGGCCTTCAGCTGCACTGGCGGCGCCCGCAACTGCCCCGACGCCGGGCAGTATGCCTCTGCAGGGGGCAACCTCACGCTCACCATCGTGGAAATGCGCAACCTGCCCGACCTCGACGGCTTCGGCCTCGCTGGACTCGTGACGGACCCGTACGTCGAGGCGCTCATCGGCGACAACGTCCGCACGTCCAGCGTCGTGTGGAACTCGCTCAACCCCAAGTGGCCGCCGTGTACCGAGCCCGGATGCACCGGAGCCGACGACCTCATGCGCGACCTGAACTTCGGCTTCCGACCCGCCGGGACGGAGATCATCGTGCGAGTCTGGGACAAGGACAGCGGCCTCGAGTTCGGCGACGACCTGGTGGCCCAAGTCACGCTCAACGCCATCTACTGCTCGGCGTTCTCGGCGTTAACGCAGAAGGTGCCCTCGAACGACAGCTCGACGTGGCAAATGGCGGAGCAGCCCATGTGCGTGGAGGAGCTCTGGATCCCGTTGAGCGAGAGCGGAGACTGTAGCGACGAGACCTCGTCCACTCCGTGTATGCGCGTGCGCATGACTGCCGTTCCGTTCCAGATGCGAGCGGAGGAAGTTTTCGTGTCGGGGGCGCTGGTCAACGGAGGAATGGGCGGCTACTTCCCTGACGAACTGTCGTGGCTCTATGGACGAGTGTACTCGAGCTCGGACACCCTGGTACTGAGCTACTTTCGAATGGCCGACTCGCAGGGCGGACTGCTGATCCGCTCGATGAGTACGTCCAATAACGACAAAGGCAACACGTCCATGATCGACACGTACGGCTACGCGCCGTACGCGCGCGTGACGTTCAACTTCGCTGCTCAGCTGTTCGTGTTCCGGCGCGTTGACGACGAGGCTTCGTCGCCCGAGTGGCTCAACACGACGTTCGGGTGGGCCGAGACTCGAGAGTACGCGCAGCTGAAGGATGTCCCCGGGGACTTCAAGGCTGTGGCGCAGAACTTCACGCCGCATTCGATCAACAAGTACGGAGACGCTGAAGGTAGGGGCATTATTACAGGCGGGAATGTGCGGCTCAACTACACGGACACCACCTACAGCATGTACTTCATAGTCGCCGTCCCGCACGAAACCTTGGACGTCGTCCCCGCCGTCTACTCGAAGGAGTTCTCGCGGGAGGTCTTCCTCGAGATCTCAGGCCAGTACGCGATAACCTTCGTGTTCGTGATGGTCCTCGTCCTGCGGTACCTACAGCGCGTACACTGGCGGATCGAGCGTGTCGAGTCTTTCCTGGCCGAGAAGGTGGTCAACCCGAACGGACAGCTCTCGGTTGCAGCGAGTGCGCAGTTAACCGCGGCCAAGACGAAGGACAAACCGGGTCCAAAGGCAAAAGATAGAGCGACTGGCAACGCCAAGGCGAACAAGACGAAGAAGCCGGACATTGTCGCGCAGCTCTTCTTCTGCTATGGGGACGGGGAGAGCAACGCGCAGTTCCGACGCAACTTGTTCTACGCCACGTGGGCCGTGAGGATCGTGATCGCGTCGCCCATGTTGATGCTGATGTCGTGGGGGTGACGTCCATTCTGCTCGTGACGCCGCCCGCGTTCGGCTTTGGGCTCATCTTCCTAGGAATCGGCGCGCTCGGAGGCATCTACGGCGCGGCAATGTGGGTGCGCACGGGGTGGCGCATGACGGCGCGGACGCTGCACCTGTTTGCGCTGGCGTTCTTCGGTGCGTTCGTGTTCCTCTTCTCGTCCACCTTTGCCGACCCAAGAGTTTACATCGGCGGGGAGGACCTCGACTTCTTCTCGGTCTCGTGCATCTTCCTCACGCTCAACATGATGCCCATCATCTGGCTCGCCTTCACCAACGACTCGAAGCTGTCCAAGTCGCTCAAGCAAGTCATCGCAGTCGTCGGTGCTTCCAAGAAGGTCACGACGCTCAAAAGCAAGTTCAAAAACCTCGGTACCCTCGGCCTAAAGCTCGCAACCGCCAAGGGCAACGCTGCTCCACTGGAACAACAGGAAGGAGCTGCGGCGACGGTGAAAGCCAAGCGGAAGCGGAAGGAGTCGGCGTTCGCGGCCATCTTGGGGAGCATTACACGGTGGAGCAGTCAATCCCAGGTCTCGAGTACGCGGATATCCTCAAGAGCGCGTTTGTGACGCCTGCGGCCACCCGAAAGCGCATGAATCGTCGGTACTATTGGAGTGCGTTGGCCACGCTCGTAATCTACTGCATCGTGGCGAGTATCTGGACGGGGTACGGCACCCAAGCAGTCGGAATCTCCATCACGCTCGTGCTCGTGGATCTGTGCGTGTACATGCTGCATCGAGGCAAGAGCGCGCACAACTGGTCCGCTGGCTACGTGGTGTTCCTGTTGAGCTCGGTGCGAGTGTGTCTCGCTGTCACTTGCGGTAAGTACTGGATCCTAGGCCACGCCTTCTTGTACATGGTCTTCGGTACTGCCTTGTGTCGTGAGATCATCGGCCGGAACTTGCCTCGCATGAACAAGCAAGAGGCCGGAGGCGTCACGTTCTTCGGCCATGACCCGCACAAGGAGCGTCAGCAGCAACTGGATGTGGGGACGACACCCGAATTCGTATTGGGGTTCCTGTCGTTCTTCTACCTCTTCTTGCTACTCGGTGTCGCCTTTGGCTCCGACGCTAACCAGACCGTCCACGTGCCCGTCTTGGGCCAGGAGTGGCCGCTCTGGATCTTCGGCGTCTTGGCCTTCATCGTCGTCCTCTTCGTTGGGCTTTCACTGGCCACGTCAAGGGCGTTCTTCCTTCAGAAGGAGCAGCTCTTGTCCGATTACGCCATGCACGTCTACCTGTTCGTGAGGCCCTTCCGACTGCCGTTCATGCTCGCTGCAGCCTCCGAAGTGTTGGTCATTTGCTCGGGTCTGTTCGTGTACGCGTCGACGCAGTCGACGTTCATCCTTGTCTCGTCCTTCTTCGCGCCGCTCATTCTGATGCTGTCGCTGGCGGTTCACGTGCAGTGGAAGAAGAACGACTATCGGCTGGTGGTTTGGCCCCCCGAAGACGACGAGGAAGACGTGCTGGACGACGACGATGACGGCGGCTTTCTCGACGCTGAAGCTGCACTAGAAAAGGAGGCGGAACTCATGCGAGAGACTTTCGTGCTGCCACCGCTCAAAGGAAAGGGCAACAACAGCGTCTACGACAGTGCTGACGAGACGTTCAAGATGCCAACACTGCCGTCCAAGAGTTTACTGGGCCTTGTGGGAGGCAAAGCCGCTGGAGTCATGAGTCCGACCAAGAAACTAGGTCTGACGCTTCCCGGACGAAGCAAAGCGGCTGGAGAAGGCAACAAAACTGCGACTAAATCGCCAGCAGAACTCCCAGCTATCACTGAGACTGGAGCAAACACAAATCTCTCGACGACACTCGCGATTAAGCCCGCAAACCCCCCACGGTTTGCATTGTTGAGGGATTTATTTGCCGGTAAGGTTGCTTGGCGCGCCCTGTTCTCGCGTAAAACTTGGTTGAGGAAGTATCGGGAAGTGGACAACCTCTCGCCGACTGCCAAACCGCTGCTAAATCGCAACGGGGCTGCGAACACTGCACTGGACGACGACGACGATGCGCTGGATAAACCTCAATTGGATGACAACGCAGCTAGCATTGCTGTGTTAGCTCGTCGGAAGACGATGGCTCTGGGAGGAGATGGAGACGTTGACTTCAGTAAGATGACGCTGTACCAGGCGTACCAGCAAGGCTTCTTACTCCCTCAAGACCACATGACGCTCGGGTGCTTCTTCACTCTACTATTCCTGATCATGCTGTACGGGATGATCCTCACAGCCACGGAGAGTCCATCTTGGCTGGGGCAACTGATCTGGACGGGGGCCTATGTCCTCATCTTCACCCTGTTTCCTACTATCAAGTACTTCAAGACCGCTACATTCACCCCCGATATGAAATACTCGTTCGGTGGGAGTGCTGTGTTGGCCTGGGGGACTGGGTTCGTGCTGTTTTTCGCTGTACTCGAGGCCGATGTGAACCAAGTCGAGTCGCTCGCCATCCTGTCCATACTGGTATTCTACCCAATCTTCCTACTATTCGCAGTCACGCTGTGTCGGTGGCAGGACGAGAACTGGGTCATCACTCGGCCAATCCGTCGTATTGGCGCTGCCTGCATGGCCGCCATAGTTCTCTGGATCTGGGAGATGTACGTGTTCGTCAGTGTGGCTTTCGGTGGCGTCTTGACCTTCCTACTGGCGTTGTTCCTCTTCATCACGTATTATCTCGTCAAGTGGGTCGAGAACGACCGCTACCTCGCGCCAGTCTACCAGCGGCAGGCGAGTCTCATCGTCCTACTTGCCACCGTCGCTGCCATCATCGCAGCGTTGGCTTCTGGGATGAGCTTCTTCTCTTGCCTCTCCATCGTGTTCGTCGTTCTCCTGCTCAAGTACTCGATGCAGTTCGTAGCTGGCTGGATCGTGGCAAAGAGCTCAGCGGACGAGTCCGTCTTCTATTCGCCGTATCTCTTCCCAGTCTTCTCCTACAACGCCTTCACCAACAACGTCGTGGATGAGACGCAGACCGTCATGCCGCTGTACATGGTCTTCCTGTTGGCGTTCTTGTGGGGCGTGGCTGGCGTCATGTTCTTCGACCCGCTGGGGTTCGGCGTGGGGCTCTGCAGTCTCGTGTTGCTAGCGTTTGCTGGTGTCACGGCTCACTTGTGTGCAGTCACGCCCGTGCAGATGGGCATCGCGTCCAAGTACGTGAACGAAATGATCCTCAAAGACGCCAGTGAAGCCGCCCAAGCAGTGTCAAACCGCCGCCGGCAGCCGTTCACCCTCGAGTCGCCTGAGTTTATTGAGCAGGAGCGTCGAGAGAAGAAGGCCGAGCTCGAGTTCCAAGCCATCGCCTATGGAGGGGAGCTGCGAGTGCGTTTGCAAGCCGCAAGAAAGCTGCAAAGCCAGCGGAGCCGGAGGTCGAGGACGACGTTGTCAAGGTGGAGCCTCGACGCACCAGCGGAGACATTGCACTGGACATTGAGGACGTGGATCGCCAATGCCGCGTTATCACTACGATCCACGGGCTGGAAGTGGCTCGACCAGACGGACTTTTAACGTGGCAAGAAGTGAGAGAAGACGTCTTCAAGCGGGGCGCTGGCCCATTCGGCTTCTTGTATGTGTTCACTGTCCCGCCACGACTGCTGCGCTTTATCCGATGGAAGTACTTGCCCTCAACGCTGAAGTGGGGGAAGAAGAAGAGGAAGGCCAAGAGCGGTGATGAAGCGGACGACCAGCAAGCAGACGCTCTTGAACGTGGTGGGAGCTCCTCCGCTCTCATAGTTTCCCACCGTCAGGTTGACGTCACGCCAGCGTCTCCACCTCGAGACTTGGTGGAGCTTTTGCTTCAGCTGCCGGAGTTAGACGCTGCGTTGGATCGCGAGTTCTACGAGGAAACCCGTTGCGTGATTCACCTGCAGCTCCTGATGCTCACAGCGTCCGACGCGCGCTTGAGTCGCGAGAAGATTCTGTTCCAGAAGTTTTTGCGCGAGAACCGCTTCAAGCTCATGTCGAACGGCATCAGTCCGCCTGCCAACGTCTTCCGCACGAGCTCGTTCGCGTCCATCGACATCCCGTTGGTGGCCGTTTGGCTGCTCTCGCTCACGCCTGAAGCGCGCGCGAGGTTCCACGCTCTGAAAGCTGCGTTCAACGAGGAAATGGAGCGCACCGACGCCATCGTGGATGCTGAAGACCGCGCTGCTCTGGTAGCTCAGAAGGAGCTGCGTGACTACTGGGCGCCCCGCGAAGCCGACCAGTGTCGTCAACGCATGCAGGAGTTTCTCGCTCGTCGTCTTCGGCGTGAGAGCGAGGGCATCTTGACCGAGGAGGAGGAGAGCAAACCGGGGTACGACGAAGGCATCGTGAACGCTCGAGAGGCGCTACTGGAGATCGAGTCGGGCTACTCGTGCGTCCCGGGCGAGTTCGGACGCTCCCTGCAGTTCGTGGACCGAGAGTTCACCCCAGACACGACGTCCCTCGCTGGCTGCTCTTGTGAAGCGGAGGTCGCGCCGCAGTGGAAGGTTTCGTCGGCTATCAACATCGCGTCAGGGCTGTTCGACGGCGGCACAGACCCGGACGATGTACGCGTCGGTCGACTGGATGATGCGTGGCTGCTGAGTGCTCTGAGCATTATGGCGGCGTCCGGAGGCGTTGACGACGGCAAGGTGGACCTGCTCATCGACCGGTTGTTCGTGACCAAGCAGACGTCGCTCACGGGCGCGTACGCCCTGCGTCTGTATCAAAACTGTCAATGGGAGACGGTCATCGTGGACGACCACTTCCCCGTGCTCTACGACGCTGCCGAGCGTGAAGCTGCCGGTCTGGAAAAAGAGGACGACGCCGAGCTGTCGGTTAGTGCTGGCGCTGCGTTCGCGCACAGTCGCGACTTCGAGGAGCTGTGGGTGCCGCTGGTTGAGAAGGCCTTCGCGAAATACTACGGCGGATACGCAGCGCTGGAGCGTGGATACGTCCACCACGCGCTGCGAGTTCTCTCCGGCTGTGAGTGTGAGGAGGTTTTCCTGGCTCCAGCAGCTCGAGGCGCGTTGAAGAAGACGCTGTGGCAGCAGCTGAAGCTGTTCCGCAAGAACCGCTTCCTCCTTGGGGCCGCGTCGTTGCCCAGCGAGCACGCAGACCCAGCGCTGCGCGCGTCCGGCTTGGTGTTCGACGCGTGCTACGTGATCTACGACGTGCGCGATGTGGACGGCGCTCAGCTGTTGCAACTGCGAAACCCACCAGGGGATCACCAGGAATGGAAAGGCGACTGGAGCGATGGCTCACGGCTGTGGACTCGGCGGCTGCGGAAGCGCCTGGGCGTGCGCAAGGGCAACGACACGGGGACGATAACACGTTCTGGATGAGCTTCGACGACTTCTGCCACGCCTTCCGCGCGCTCTACGTGTGCCGCTACTACGACCCCGACAAATGGACCGTCAAGACGATGGACGCGCGCTTCTCGCGCCAGGACGCCACGGCCAGCGGACTGCCGACGCGGCATAACGCCGGATGCTCCGGACTCGAGAACAACCCGCACTTTTCGCTGCGCGTATCGCGTCCAACCGAGGTGATCATCACTGTAACGCAGGTGGACTCGCGCGGCATGGCCCCCGTGACGGTGCTGCCCATTGCAGTGTACGTCGTCGCGCACCAGGACCAAAGATCGGGCCAGGCGGGTCACCGTGCTGAACCAGGACAACGTCACAGCACACAGCGGCGTACCCGCGCGGAACCGAGAGGTGCGCGTGCACTGCGAGCTGGCGGCGCGCACGTACACGCTGCTGGTGGCCGCGTACGTCAGCGGCATGGAGGGCCCGTTCCGCGTGCACGTGCAGAGCAACTACCCCGTGGAGCTGCAGCAGCTGTGGCCCGCGGCCTGGAAGACTGGCAACGGCACGATGGCCACCGCGCCACCGGGGACGCTCGTCGAGCGGATGGCCGAGAAGATGAAGCAGACGGTGGCCGAGTCCGCGGCGGGGGCCAAGATCCTGGCCAAGACCCACGAGCTGGCGGACAAGATCGCGGCGGGCGCGGCCATCGTCGACAGCGCCATGAGAGACGAGGAGAGCATCCTGCGGGAGCAGCTCGCCAAGCAGCAGCAGGAGGAGGCCGAGGAGGCCGAGCGCGAGCAGACCCGACTCACGGGCAAGAAGAAGAAGAAGAAGCCACTGGCCGACCCGGACGCGCCGCAGACGAGCGCGTGGATCGAGCAATGGGACGAAGGCGCCGGCAAGCCCTTCTACTTCAACAAGCAGACGGGCATGTCCTCCTGGGAGAAACCCGACGACTTCTAAGCGACCAAAAAGGCAACTATTGTAACATGGCTACAGAAAACTTCAACTTGGTCACTCTTCTGAACACATAATTACCCTCGACATAGTGATATTTCCGCGCGTTATAGTGAAAGCAAGATCGTGCGCGTCGCCATGGAAGCCCAGCGAGCGCTGCTGGACTCGCTCATGGGCTTGAACCGCGACGGCGACCGGCCCGATGACGACCCGCAGCTCGACTTCCGGCACCCGCGGGTCTGCAAGCCCTACCTCTGCGGCCTGTGTCCGCGCGAGCTGTTCCAGAACACGCGCCTGGACGCGGGCGCGTGCCAGCTGATCCACTCGCCCAGCATCCGCTCGGCCTACGAGCAGGAGGCAACGCGGGACTTTGGCTACGAGCGCGCGCTGGCCAATGAGCTGTCGCGGCTGCTGGCCGACGTGGAGCGCAAGATCGCCAAGGCGCAGCGCCGCCTGGACGAGGACAACGGGGACACTTGTCCAGGCAGAGCGCGGCTGCTGGAGCTCACGCAGGAGCTGCAGGACGCCGCGGCGCAGGCCGCGCAGCGCGCGCGCGACGGAGACGCCGACGGATCGCTGGCGCTTGTGGAGAAGGCGGAGCTGCTCAAGCGCAAGCGGCGCGAGCTGCTGCGGCAGACGCCGACGAAAGACGCCAAGGAGGGCGGCGCCCCGGACGTCATCGACCAGAAGCTGCGCGTCTGCGACGTGTGCGGCGCCTTCCTCAGCATCTTCGACAGCGAGCGGCGACTGGCCGACCACTTTGGGGGCAAAGTGCATGTGGGGTACGTGCAGATCAGGAGGAAGCTGAAGGAGCTGGTGGAGAAGACGCAGCAGCAGAAGCAGGAGGACAAGGAAGAGAAGAAGAAGCAGGAGAGGAGGAGGAGACGATCCGTGTCGAGATCCAGGTCCTGGAGACGGGATGAGAGGCCTCGCTCTAGGAGGGATGATAGAGATCGAGAGCGGCGGAGAGACAGAGAGCGATCGAGAAGTCGGGAGCGACGTCGACGCAGTCGGGATCGGCATCGCAGACGACGATCGGAGAGCTCAAGCAGAAGCTGCAGCCGAAGTCGCAGTCGGGATCGGAAGCGACATCGCAGTCGTAGACGTTAACGAGTGCAAAATGCCGTGGCTTTCTTCCTGGATGCCGTTACCACGTGTGCTTCAGTCGTGCTGCTGCTTCACGGTGGTGGTCTTTAGACGCACAGCGTGACTTCATTTGTTGTAGGACGGGCCTAGTCGGATCTGGATGTCGTGCTCTCGACTTTCCTCAACTGCGCAAGATCCCAAACAACTCGAAAGGGTATCGTCTTATTGGAATGTCTGCGCTGGCTGGTGTCTAGCGAGCGCAGGCTTATATATCACTCATTAACCTCACTTTCATTCTTGCAGCGTCGCGAGGATCTCTCGCTTGGTCGAGAAGTCGTTCGCTGCGCTTGCATATCCCAGCTCGGAGCCTGCTCTCGGATATTCAGCTCGTCGTACTGCCGGCTCCGTTCGAGCTGCTTCCGGGGCTGCTACCAGAGCTGCTCTCGCTGGTGCTGCCGTTGCTGCTGCTGGCGCTCTTCGCATTTCGTGCCGCCTCCTTGCGCAGCTTGATCTCTAGGATACTCTCCATCACCTTCAGATGCTTCTCCTGCAGCTCGATGATGCGCTCAAAGGCGTTCCCATGCTGCACACGCAGGTCCGTCATAACAGAGGTGAGCCCTGCTAGCGCCTCCCGCGTGTCGGACGCTTGCCGCTGGTACAGATTGGCGATTTGCGATGAGGTGGCATCCGTGAGCCTCTCGATAGCGTTAATGAGTGAGGCGTCGTGAACGATCACCGTCGGCTTGAACGCGTCTTCGCTCGAGCCGGAGTCGTCGGGGGTTGTGGAGTCGGCTTCGGTCTCCTTGCTCTCCTCTCGTGCTGGCTTGGCCAGCGCGCTGCTGCGGTGGTGCGACTTCCGAAACGGGGCTACGTTACCTGCAGCTCCGCCACTTGCCGGACCGGAGGACGCGTACACATTGCGTAGCGTGCCCCAGTACTCTTTGTATCCAGCACTGCGGCGGTCGAAGACGTCCGTGTGACGCATGTTGTAGGCGTCGGCGTGGCGCATGGTGCTGGCCTGGTACTCGGCGTTGAGCGACTGGAGTTTCTTGGCCACCCTCTCGCTGTTGTTGCCGCCTAGGTCGCCGGTCTCCGTCTGAGCCAGCGTCTTTGCTGCGCGCAGCTCTCCACTCGTGTAGGAGGCCGGTCCTTGTGGTCGTCTCCGGTTCAATGCTCGGCTCACGTCATCGTGCATGTGGCGCCAGCGCGCCGAGCTGTCGGCCTGCTCCATTGCCATGGCGTGCTCACTGGGTGCCGCTCTCCTGCCGTGATTCCCAGCACCTGCCGCCATGAGTGAATGCCTCTCGTACGCGTGTGCGTTCTGCCGCCTAACTGCCTCCGATTCCGCTAGGAGCTGCATCGAAGATCCCGGAGACCCCGCGCGGAAGACGCGACGGCGAATTGGCACTGGGGCGCCCGCCGGCATTGCCGGCGCAGGACGCTTGCCTGCACTGTTATTCATCACTCCGCCATTGCTCTGCACGCTGTTGGCTCCAGACATGGCGACTGCCGTTATGGCGTCTGGGCTGGCAGTACTCGCTGGCCGCTCGATGGGACTATTCCGAGCTGAATCGCCTGCAGGCTCCTTCGTCTCCTCGTCCAGCTCTCGTTCCTGTAGCTGCCGGCGCTGCTGCTGCTGCTGCTGCTGCTGCTGTTGTAGATGTTGCCGCCGCTGCTGGTGCAGCACCTGGGCCTCGTTCTGCAGTCGCAGGGACGGAGAAGGAGAGTGTTGTACCTGCTGCGGAGTGAGAGGAGCCGGGGTCTGGACCTGCCCTTGCACCGGGCGAGACGGCGCTTGTGCCAGGACCTGCGCTTGGCTTGCCAGTGCGGCCATAGTTTGGCTCTGCGGCCTGGCCTGTGTCTGTCCATGGGACGCCTGCACCTCATGCTGCTGTGGCGGCGGCGGCGGCGGCGGTGCTTGACTAACCAGCACTTGCTGCTGTCCTTGAGGCGGCTGCATTGCTTGTCTCTGCTGTCCTTGGACGCCCTGGGTCTGCTGCTGTTGCTGAGGTTGGTGAGGCGGTGTATGTGAGTCTGCCGCCTGTTGCGGCTGTTGTTGTTGCTGTGTCTTGGCCTGCTGCAGCCGCTCTTGCTGCTTCTGGAGGCGGTGCGAGTTGGTGCGCTCCTTGTGCACGTCCCAGGCGCGCGTGCGGAAGTTGGAGTTCATGATGACGGGCTTGGGCTTCTTGCCGCCGTGCACGGCGTAGTGCACGTGGCAGATCTTGCACAGCACGAAGCGGCCCTCGTCGTCCACGCTCAGCACGTCCGGGTCCGAGAGGATGCTGGGCGGCCACCAGTTGGCCTTGCGCTTGGGCATGACGCCGCTGTCTGCTGCTCTCCTTGCTGCTCGGCACTGCTCACTTCAACCAGCGCTTTGGGCGTTCCGTCTTGGTCGCCGTTTAGCTCGCTTTGTCGCTTCTCCGCGCTTCGTTCGTGTTCCTCCCGAGCGTGCCTAGGTGTAGTGTAGACAGCCCCACAGTTAGTGTTCCGTTGTGTTGTGGCGTCTTCGATACCGCCGCTTGTCTCCGTCACCGCAGCCTGCCTGCCGCCCCCGCCGCTTCCTCGTGCGATGCAGGCAGGGCAAGCGAGGACTGCGAGCTGCGAGCTGCCTGCTGTGCTGCCGTCTCCCGTGCGTTTCTGCTGCGTGCGAACGTGCAACGCGAGTGACGGACGATTGGAGCAGCGCAGCAGTCAGGCAGGCAATGGCGACGCTAGGCAATGTGGGGCAGCTACACACATACACGCATGCACGCGCACTCACCTTCGCTTCCTGGCTTCAGCTTGCGCTCGAGTCGGTGGATGCGGCAATGAGCGCTTCACTTGGGCTTTGTATTGTTGCTGCGCGACCGCCGTGTTCGTTCTCTGTTCCGTTGTGGGCGTCTTTCGTTGCGTAAAATCATCGCATCTTTGTCCAAAACCTGCGGCAAATAGTACTTGCGTGGAAATAGGTATATCCAGTTTTGAAGACCCTTGTTTATGAACTTGAACTGAAAACATAGCTCATCTCATTACTTCCAATACCATTATAGGCAGGAACCTCTTTATCCTGCTACTCGCTCCCGCAGTTCAAATTCGAAACTGCTGAAGCCACAACATAAAATGCGACGATCATCTGCGAACGGCGGTCGGTCGGTTTGGCCGGTCGGTAAACATATAGGTGTTTGTATGCTTGCAGCCCGAGGGCATTTTGCTCGGTCTGGCCGCCAGCGGAAATGTTTGCGGGTCGGTGACGAACTTTGGGCCTCGTCGGCTGTAGTCGTCAGGGCGCTTGTCCTCGGCTGCCTGTTATCTTGTCGGGAACCACTGGCGGCGGGCAGAACGCTTGCAGAGCGCTGGCAGCAGGCCTCGAGCTGCCGACGCGAGCCAAGCCTTCCGCGGTGGACATTTCTATGCACAGAAAGTAGGGGCAATTCCAGCCGAACGGGACTTGCGTCCGACGGTTGAAGTCACGTCCTCCACCAATTGGACACCGACTTCAGTCTTGCAGCTCTCGGCAGCTCGCTTTCGGCCGACGTCCTTCGCCGCCGTCGAGATGGCAGATTCACGATCGATACGACATCCCCCCCCCCCCTCCGCTGCCGCCCTGACACACAAAAAAAAACTGAAAAGGCTGCCACCAAATCCAAAAGTAATAATCTGCTGGAAAAAGTTGAGCTTTGAGGAAAGTAGGAAGCGTGGGGAGAATGCTGGGGTCTGTTTCGACGTCACCTAGAGGTGGCGCTAACGTGTTTTGCTGTTGCAGGCCTCGAAAGAGCAGCTTGTCGTCACATGTCCGCGAAAGTCCTCCGCGGTTTAGGTATGTTTCAAGCGAATCTCGCACTGTTACGGTCGGCTTTAGGAATTTGAGAGTGACTATTTTTCCAAACCGGCGCTTCAACCCGTACTCCTATCTTGAGAGCATTGCATCCGATTGCAGCGTATAGTGTACAGCGCCGTATACCCCTCAGCGCGCTTCCAACCATGCTATAAAGCGCGAAGCTAGCATCGATGACGAGGAGCTCGGCGCGGAAGCGTTGAGCGGAGAGTAGCCCCGCAACACCCACCGATAGCGACGCGGACTGGGATTGCACATCTGCTAACGTATCCGCTTCCTCAAGAGATGCTGATTCACGACGCGCCCTCGGCTGTGTAGACGAAGAGTCAGACAAGACACCCGGATTCGTTCCACAACAGACTCAGTTTGAGTTGTGGCAAGCTTTCCACGCATACATTGACGAGTACTTAGCCAAGACACACCAGGTAATTAATCATTGTTGCCGATTCAGGTAATACCAGTTCTGCTATTTGTACTAATACAGATTGATGAAATAGGTCGGACTAATACTCCGGCCAAGACTCGCAATGCCAAAATTAAGAGCGGAGGTACCAGTGCGGCTTTGATCCCGGAGGAATGGGTTCAATACTCGAAATCGCTTGTTTGTACCCGCGCAGGGACATACAAGAGTCGTGGGGAAGGGAAGCGGCCGCGGCAAGAAACAAGAGCGAATGAATGCGGTGCAAAGGTAAATATTTATATGTTTGTACGACTAAGACTACGCACTCGATGTTGTCGGACGGCCATAATGGCACGCTGTCAGCTAGATTGGCACCAGATTGGCACGTTGGCAGCTAGTTTGGCACGCTGACAGCTAGATTGGCTTCAGATTGGCACGTTGGCAGCTAGTTTGGCACGCTGTCTGGTTAGTTGGGCAGGCTAATTGGGAACCGGAAAGTCCACTCTGGAGCGCTGATGCGAGTTCATATTTTGTGCCGTAGCGTAGCTATTTACTGTCGATCATTATTGAAAAGTTTTTTTATCTGGTGTCTTTGTTGTTGTTTGTAGATCAACGCATGCGTTCGCGTTGTAGACGACAAACTCTCAAGTTTGCTGTCTGCATCACAAAATGCAACGTAGTGCACAACCACGGCTTGAGCAAGCAGGCATACCAACAACTGGTATCTATCCGCAAGGTGATGAAGGCGGATGTCGTCGGCTCGGTTGATATGCTACGGAAGGCAGGTGCAAAAAAGAAGAACATCATGAAGTTTATTGCAGACAGCACGGGTTGTCTTCCAAAGGTTCAAGATGTACACAACCTCGTTCGCAGCTTGAAAGAAAGAGAGCTGATGGAAGGACCGAGTACAAGCGCTGAAAGACTACAGAAGTGGATGGTAGAGTTTGGTGAAGAAGATAAAAGGCTGTTGCAGTATCTACGATACCGATGCATGTGTCTGGTGTTGTGAGCACGCTTTAAGACATGCCGTAGTAGGAACAACAATAGATAATGCATATAATACACGTGATTTGGTTTGCCGTAAAGTGTTCCCTGAGATAATTGTGTAAATAAATTCATATCTACTACAAGATCAAACAAAGACGATAAAGGATAAATCTTTAGTATAGACCAGTGGGAACATTGAACACAAACCGTACTGGCCGCTACGATAATAGCTTACGATGTCCTATACGCTCCCAAATGGAGAATACGCCCATGAGCATTTGCCGACTAGAGGATTAAATGAAATTGTGAAGACACAACATAATTTTATAGTACATATTCGTGTCAACTAGCTTCAAAGGTTGTGTTTAATGGATCAAACATGGTTTAATACAGTTAAGCAAATGATAGAGGCAACGGATAGCATGTTCTACGAGTATATATCAAGCCTGAGCGACTGCTTTGTTGGAGGATGTTTGGTGTCGTTGTTGTCTACATGCGATTCTGTTGTTAAGGTGGTTTGCATACGCAACCCGATCAGGACAGAGGCTTGGAGAGTTAATCAAGTAGAGGAAGACGGGACTTGAATACTTCTCAAGTACCATATTCGCGTCTGGTTGTGCACACACGTCCGCAACCGCTGACTACAGGCAAAACGACTACGCTACTGTACATATCTATCAAATCGATAATCTACGGGCTTTAAACGCCATTTACCTACCAAATTCAATCATGGACTGCGATCACCAAGATCTGTGGGCTGAACTAAAGTTCTAAGGTATTCGGCTTTACGTATATTTTTGAGTCCGGCTCTTAATCAGGGTTGGCACAGATTGGTTCATTGTGGCACAGCTTGGCAAAATAGCCCGTCACATTTGCTCCCAGATTGGCGATATAACGAGTGCCATTTACTTTCGATACAAAACACAAGACATGTGATTTGCCAATCATAACACGGGGGCGATTACGCTTCAACTTGCTGCGAGCCGATGGAGCAGTGCGGAGACAACCCACCGCACGCGATGCCCACTTGCAACTTGTGGAAGTCGAACACTGTATAGTATTGCTGGAGAAAGCGGTCGCCCAGAACCCACCAGTACAGGTCGTCGCCCAGACTCCTGCACCCAGAGAAAAAGTCAGTTGCAATACTCTTTGATTGTAATGCGATAGCAGCACTCACGCATGGTCCAGCAGTGCGATGTCACAGGTGTCTTGGTGGCAATTAAGGTAGCTCCGAGGCCCCAGGTGGAAGAAGTTGCCGTCGCGAGCCGATCCAAACGAAAACGAGAGCGTCGGGAACGACTCGTACCCTGTGTTCTTACATGTGAGCTGCTCCAGGTCGCAAGCTTTACCAGCAACCACCTCCCTGATGACAGAGTTGTACAGCTGCGGTGGCACATAAATGAACGAGGTGCCTGAATCGACGATGGCGTAACAAAATGGATCGCACAGGTTTGAACTCTTGCGTGTGCCAGCGGCGTGGTCGAGGTGGAAGTCATGCACAGCAAGCGTCCAGTAGGTGAGCTGAGCATCGACTGTAACAAAGCAGAATACCAGTTAGATAGCAGGGCGCTCTTCCAAATTTACAGTAGAGAATATGTTTTCCACTCACTTGGCAGGGTCAGGACCGGGAACTTCGCCAGTGCAGCTGCTTCCCCAGCGACGGAGAGATCATACCCTCCGAAGTGGAATTCGGAGTCGTCCTTTTGAGCTGCATCCGCAATGTAGAAGGCAAATTGGAGATCCAAGTCGGGATTGGAATTCTTGACTGTGTCCAGGATGGTCGGGTGAGCGATCTTGCTCATGCCCACAAACGCCAGACCAACCACCCCATCGTTGGCGAGTACCTAAGGTTTTCGGACACTCAAAACACCGTCAGACGTTAATTCACTGTCACAACATGCACCTTCAATCCTCACCGGAATACCGCCCGTTTCCTCGGTGATCACGGCGAAGGCGAACTCCGGAATCGAGTAATTTCCGATAGTGAAGACGTCTGCCCCGACGAGTCCACACGAGTCTCCGCTGCCGTAGATCCCCTGGAATTTGTCATTCAGGGTTCGAAACGATCTCGATCGGTGTCTTTTAAATCGAGTGTGCTCTCCGCAGGTCGAACAGGACTGATCCGGCAGCCACGCATCACTCGAACCTGGGATGGATACAGTAAACAATCACGATGAGCGCATTATTTGTTTTTTTTTTTATAAGTACGAGAAGGCTGTACCTGTATCGAAGAGCACTCGGAAAGTCTGTGGAGGAGTTCCAACGGCCACGAAGCCAAAGTATTGATCGTTCTCGAAGTTGCGTAGCGGCAAGTGCGATAGTTTGGAATGAGAATGCGTCACTGCTGAGAGCCCCTGCATTGCCGCGGCAGGCTCGCTCAGCTCAATGCCACCCCGTTGGCGCCGCGACAGCGGGATGCGAATCATTGCGCTGCAGGGGGCGATGCACACGACGGCGACCGCGCAGGCAAGCAGCACCATCCATCGATGAATCATCGGGCTGCCTATTGGAAACGCCTGCGAAAGGTCACGTAGATTCTACTGTACTTGCGCTTTTAGCTTCACATGTTCACATGTTGGGTGATGAATTTCAACGCCTTATGAATCTTGAGTTGAAATTCACTTCTCGTGTAAGCATTTGAATTTGAGTTTGTTGCGGTTTAGTCGGCTACCTACTGCCGGGAGCCGCGCACTGCTGCATCTCCGCCTACGGAGGTCGTATCGCTAGATCTCTAGGATACGAGCCCGCGGTAGGCGCCCAACACTGCTCGTGTACGCAGACGCTATGGTTGAGCTGCACACCTAGCACCGGTAAACGTAACACAAAATATCGGAGCTGAACAAACGTGTACTACGTACTACGTAGTACACGTTTGTAGTACGTAGTAGCTGACTAGGGCTTCGCGGGGGCTGAGATCGCAAATATAAAACAAAACAGATAAACGCACAGCGCTGGCGACTGGTGCGCCGCAAGTGCGGCGCGCCTAAGTCTCGTGTAAGCATTTGAATTTGAGTTTGTTGCGGTTTAGTCGGCTACCTACTGCCGGGAGACGCGCACTGCTGCATCTCCGCCTACGGTGGTCGTATCGCTAGATCTCTAGGATACGAGCCCGCGGTAGGCGCCCAACACTGCTCGTGTACGCAGACGCTATGGTTGAGCTGCACACCTAGCACCGGTAAACGTAACACAAAATATCGGAGCTGAACAAACGTGTACTACGTACTACGTAGTACACGTTTGTAGTACGTAGTAGCTGACTAGGGCTTCGCGGGGGCTGAGATCGCAAATATAAAACAAAACAGATAAACGCACAGCGCACACGACTTAGGCGCGCCGCACTTGCGGCGCACCAGTCGCCAGCGCTGTGCTTGCATTCAAACACACTCACGATAATATGAATTTGTTTTCTTGCCTTCGCGCTGTTAATCACCAAATACAAGCAAGTTAGAAGTTGCAGCAGTGCCCTCCCAAGCAAAGTCTATTCTTACCTTGGCGCTGTAAGTTCACCCTGGAGTTGCTGCGTCTGTAGACGTGAGAACTGGAAATGATTCGAATGAAACGAAAATTAATGATACGATTGATGCTTCTTCGTTGACAGAGACTGACTACGTAATTATTCAGACTACCTATTAAGTTTACTTTCATCATATGTCATATATGATGGATACTTAACGCATGCGTTTGCTGCGCCAGCAGCATACCTTACGGTACCGTACACTTGCTATCCCTGCTGGCGCAGCCGGCGTTTCATCCAACACTATCGCGGCACGCCTTCCCCACGCGCGCGCATTTGCAGCGTCAAGACGACGGCGACGCTGCTCCGGCGTTTCATCCAGCACCATCGCGGCAGAATCAACATTGCTGATTTCCTCTGCAGGGCTACAGAATGACGGATCCGGATTGAGAAGATTGACGCCCGGAGACGACACTTACACTTCCATTAAGTATACAGAGTACTTATGCAGGTAAAGATATATAAACAAGATTCTCAGTTAAGTGCATTCAATACAAATATCATAATCAAGCGACACTTTTTTCGAGCACGACACGCACGGCTTCATGCGACACCGAATTAATCCCCTGCCGGCTGCGCCAGCAGCATACCTACGGTACACTTGCTATCTCAGTATAAACTGGAGTTACTCTTTGCTCGATGCCGTTCGATGTGCCAACTACTTTGAAGTAGTTCACAACGAAGAAGTGAGGAAAAGATTTGTGTGCACAACGATTCGTTGTGTACACTACCATCTTCACCTCGCTTGGATCGACTCCAACCGAAGCTTCGTGCCCAATTGACTTCAACTTGGAACGTCAACATTCGCGTAGTGTGATTGGTTCATCAAGTATCTTAATATTTGTATTGAATACCAAGTTTCCATCTGATAATTGCCAATATTCGCGACGATGGACAAGAGCGAGTGTGCGCTGTGCCGCCGTCCCCGCGGCTCCTTCTCCTGCGCGGAGTGCACGTCGGCCATGCTGCAGCAGCGCCGCACCATGCTGGCTGGACTGCAGGCGGACGTGGCTGTGCTGCGCAAGAAGACCGAGTATGCGCTGAATGTGCGCCCCACAATACAAGAAAACCCGTTCCAAGACTTCTTTCTCTAATGTGAAAATTATTATTTATTTCCTGCTCTTCTACCGCAGACGAAGAGCGCGCTGGTGGACGCAGAGCTGCGTCTGGAGACGTGCATGAAGCAGGTGGAGCGTCTGGCCGAGAAGGTCATGAAGACGCGCGAGCAGCTCTGCTCCGAGCGCATCGCGGTTGTGGAGCGGACGTCCAAGCTGGAGGAGCGCACCATGCAGATGGAGGAGGCGCAGCACAAGCTGCAGCTTGAAAGCCAACAGGCCGAGAGTCTTCACGCTCCAGTGCTGGAGTGTCTGGACTTCCAGGTCCAATGGGCGGACGAGGTGAGGTACAGCTTACTAGAGAGAAGATGAAGGAGAGGTGACAGAACCAAAGTGTTGTTGACGATGATGTTGTTGAGGTAGAATGCTGCTAGGGTGAGGGGTGACCGACTGCGAGAGTTGTTCGCGCTGTTTGCACTGACACCAGAGGAAGAGGAAACGGTGGAGGAAGAGGACGACGAAGACCCGTTGAGTGGCCTCCCGGACGAGCGGGAGGGTGTCTCGGAAGAGCTGAGGCAGCGGAAGGCGAGGAAAAACGTCCCGGTGTTCTTCCGAACGATTGTGGGGCTGCCACTGCCGAAGTCGGGCAAGTACGAGAACGTGCCGCCGGAGGTTGTTGCTGCCGCGCTGGGCAAAGTCATCCACCTGCTGCATTGCCTGGTCAAGTACTTGAAGATCACGTACCCGCACCCAATGCAGTTCAACGGGTCGTTCTCGACTATTGGAAATACGAGCGAAGGCGCTGGATGTCACACGTTGTACCCGGACGGTAGCGTTGGGTTTGAGCGCGGACTGCGCATGCTCCATGAGAACGTGGCGTTCCTGTGCACCTGCCAAGGCGTCTCGAAGGGTGATATTCACCCCACCGATTTGCTCGGAAATCTTCTTGAAGTCTACAAGTCTCCGCGTCTCGGAACGCTGTGCGATAACCAAGAGGCGGACGAGACCGACCCGGACGAAAGGTGCGTGAACTGCTACACAAGTATCCCAAATCGGTAAGGCTAACGTGTGTTGTTGCCCTTTGCCTACCCATCAGCGTAAATCCTGATAGTGCAGCGACTTCCGTGCTGATGGAGACTTCACAGACACTAACGGGAAGCATTGAAATCTTGCCGCACTATTCGTGACGTGACGGCAGCAAGAGCGTGGGAAGGCATCGGAATATCAGCTGTATGAATAAAAAGGCAAAAATGCAACTAGCAGCATAAAATCTATCGGCGCAAAGCTGCAACTAGCTGGGCGCATCGGTGCGTAACCGACTCGTGTGCGGTCTGTGCTGGGTAGCTGGTGGCGGGCAATACAGAGTAAAGCTCTGTCGTTCACCGCCTGACCAGCAGGGAGTCCAGCGATCCTCAGCGACGCCAATATCAACTCGATACCCCAAGGTGATGCTATGTCCTCTTTATCCAAACGGCGTGATCGGCGCTGACGAGCCCTGGTCATCCTGGCTCAGCTCCAGGCACTGGTGCTTCAGCGACGACAGCTTCTCGCGGATCAGGTCCAGTGCACAAATCACCACTTCCTCGGGCTTCAGCTGTCCCGTTGTCTGTGAGGAGACACAAGCATAGGTCGGTATTAGAGCACAGCCTCACAGCACGATATCAATTTACGATAGCCCAAACGCACCTCAACCGAGAAGATGAACTTGTCTTCCCGCATCCGGATCGACACCGCCGAGTCGTCTTCCGGGTTGTCCTTGTACGAGTCGGCCAGCTTCACACACTCGTCGCAGTACATGCATCGCATGGCGTCTCCTACCGTAAACTGCGCCAACACAACACAACAAATCACTTCAGTCAGCCTCCTCTAAAGCAGTTCCACCGTTCTGACTGCCAGCATCGCACCTGCTCGTAGTTCTCATCCGTCTCATACACCTCCGTGGGGCAGCTCTTGTAGAGCTCGGCCTTCTGCTCGGGGGTGTACGTGCTGAGCACAGCCTGGTTGAGTGTAATGATGGGGTCGTACATGTACGTGGCGACGGCCACGGGCGACCACTTGGCGTGCTCCTTGCCGATGCCGAGCTTGGCGATGGCCGAGAGCCGCAGTCTCTGGCCGGGGCCGAGCTTGGCGATGATGACGCCGCTGTCCTGTGTGTTGTTGAGCTCCTCCTCGGATGAGAAGTTGACAGGGCGGATGTACGGGTCCGAGGACTTGAGCGCCTCGCTCGTGACAGACAGCACGCCGTTGTCCGCCGTCACGTCCAGCGAGAACTCGACGCTGCAGTTGGGGCAGTTCTCGTCGCAGTCGCAGTCCGCCGAGTAGACGAAGCGCTGGCGGAAGTTCTCGAGGCCGCCGTCGAAGTTGAGCGGGATCATGCCCAGGCGGTGCGCCAGGAACTCGTCCGTCATGACGGACGTGTTGATCTCGATGCTCACCAGGTCGATGGCCAGCGTCGGCACCTCCGAGATCATGACGCGCCGGATGGCGTTGGCCACGCTGGCGTCCGTCTCCGACAGCTCGAAGCGGATGAAGTCGTCGCGCAGCTCCTGGATCTCGATCTTGGGAAGCGCGGGTGTGGCATGGCTACGGCTACAGCTCTACAACCTACAGACAGACTCGGCCGGGGCGCAGGTGGTGGCTCTCCCCCTCCCCAGTAAATTGTCGAGTGACCCAACGCGGCGGCTCACCAGAATGGGGCGTCATTTGATTGGACTAAAAGGTTGATGTATTTTGGCCAATAGATATAGTTTTCTATTAAGTTCGCCTTAGGTACTGTATGCTTTTCAGCAGTTGTCGTGCACGATCATGATGTCGCGCACGAGCTCGGGCTCGAGTGCACGGCGTGGGTGCCGTAGGGCAGCGCGGCGCCCGTGCTGGCGTTCACCTGCACGCCCTGCGTC
Organism: Phytophthora melonis; assembly: GCA_024211575.1. Taxonomy (NCBI): domain Eukaryota; phylum Oomycota; class Peronosporomycetes; order Peronosporales; family Peronosporaceae; genus Phytophthora; species Phytophthora melonis. The sequence continues at coordinate 42,367 of JAMXKT010000041.1, forward strand.
GTGGACGTGGTGGTGAGGTCGCCGTGCGTTCCGGCGCCGATCTGCACCACGTCCGAGGGCCGCACGGAGCCCACGGAGCTGAGCCACTGACGCGCCAGCGGCACCAGCAGCAGGAACGCCGCCGTGTTGTCCCGCCACCACTTCAACGGGTCGCGCATGGCCGTCACCTTGGCGGCGGCCACAGCGTCGTAGTACGCCTTCACCTCGTCCACCACGCGCAGGCGCAGCTCCGCCTCCTGCTCCAGGTACGCGGCCGAGTTGGCGGTCGCGTTCCCGACCGTCACGGTGATAGGCCCGAGCGAGTCGCCGAGCTGCCCCTGCTGCTGCAACAATTGCTGCTGCTGTTGCTGGTACACCAGCGCCGGGTCGTCGTGGGCGTCGTCGAAGAGCAGCTCGCGTAGGAAGCTATTGGTGTCGTGGTCCTCGCGAGTCGGCTGGACGCCGGTCTGGAAGTCGAGGAAGGACGCGCTCGACGGGTCGAGGCCGGTGCTGACGGCGACGTCGGCAGACGCTGCGGACGCCTTGATGCGCTGGTTGGCCATGGTCTGGTTGAAGTTGGCGAGCACAAAGCACTGGTCGATGAGTCGAGCCTTGCACACCTCGCGCTCCTCGTCGCTCAGATACTTCATGCGCACGAAGCGCGGGTCCAACTGCGAGACCCACATGAGCTCCCCACACGCGCGCGTGAAGTGCGCCTTGAACTCGGTGTACAGGAAGTTTCGCACGACCTCCAGCTGCGTCGCGATGTTCTGCGCTTGAGTCTGGAAGTTCAGGGGCGACTGGGTATCACCCTGGACTTGGGTACTTGAATACTTTGTGAATACCCGCTGGAAGTTGGTCACTTTTTCCAGATCGCGCTTCAGAAACTTCAGCAACGGGAACGTGAGCGAAGAAGCTGCGTATTTCTCCTTGCCGATGGCCAGCGCAACGTTCTCAAACGGCTGAAGTAGCTGCAAGAGACACTCGATCGCGCACCATTGCTCGTCTGTTGGCTCTTGCCGCTGCATCTCTCGTGCAGACGACGAAGATGGAGAGAGGTGTTGAAACTCTGCACGACCCTCGATCGTGTCTGCGTACGCGAAGAAATCTCGAATCACATCGCGCTTCTTGACGAGACGCTTGAGCATGTCGAGCGTGCTGAGCCAACTCGCCTTCGTATCCGTGACAAGCCGCTGCTGGCTAGCTCCAGGCATGAGCTTACTAAGACGCACCACCGCGCGCGGGTGATTCGTCAGGAAGAAGGCCAGATCCCGGAACATCGTTACCTGGTTGCGTACGAACTCCACACTCGCCTGGAACTCAGGCGACACATTGGCGATGGCGTTGTTCACCATCTCGTCGAAGAAGAACACTTGCATGCCGTCTGCTTCCAGCTCCCTGGGGCCATGCAACAGAGGAGCCAGGATAACCTCAAAGCCATGAGCTGCACTCTCCGCTTGCTGCGTGCGAGGCTGTGTCAGTGTGTTGACCTCGCCATCTACTCGCGGTTGGGACTGCCACAGCATCGAGCTCAAGTAACGAGGGTCCAGATTCCACCGCGATATCAGTGTGTACAGCATTTCTCTCTTGGTCTCATACGAGAAAACTTGGTGGCCGCTGTGTTCCCGTACATCGAGAGTGAAGTGGCGACGCTCAAAGTTTTCCGTGAGGTAGTGGATGCTAAAGGAGACGAAGATGTCTCGCTCAACAGTGACCCATACCTCCGACGCCATAGAGTAGAAGAGAACCTCAGTCGAAATCTGCCGCATCACATCCATCCGACTGCGTGCACTCAGCGATTGAACGGACGCTCGGACTGAGCTTGGGGGAGGAAGCGTGATCGGTTTGCGCAACGCGGCGGCAAAGCGAAGCAGCTCCTGTAGCTCGGGGTCTTCCGTGACGCTGAACGGATGGTGGTGCTTGGCGACCCACCGCGCCACAATCGCGTTCAGCTGCTCGGTCTCTTCCTGCGTCAATTCTCCCTTGCTGTTGTCACCAGCTGTGACTCCCAAGTCGTCGTTTAAGCTCATACTCAACTGAGGCCCATCAAGCGGTGGCTCGGCTGGAATACTGTTGCTAGTAGTCGTGCCGACTGACGCTGCTGTCGCCGTTTCCGTCCGTCTCCGCTTGTGACCAGCGCTTGGGCTTGAAGAAGCACTCCCACCTGCACGCTCTCCACTTGTCTGTACAAACGCCGCCTGGCCTTGCTGCTTCTTGTGCTTCATCTTCTTGTTCGCCACCTCCTGTGCATAACTCGCCAAGTCCGCGGCGTGGAACTTGGCCATGTGCCGACTGACGTTGTTGCTGCTCCCGGTATTGTAGTGCATGATGCGCTTGCACTTGAGGCAGTACGCTTCTTTCGCGTCTTGGTTCGTGTACGTGCGTCCAGCCGCAATGTGCGGCGGGTCGGGCACCACGAGCCGAATGAACTGCCACAGCTCCGGCCGCCGCATCTTGCTGGTCTTGTAGAGCTGCGGCATGCCCGGCTCATCGCCGCCAGTAACCAGCGTCCCCACTCGCTTCGTGCCGCTTTGTCGGCGCAGCGACGGCAGGTTGATGAAGGTCCCTGTCGTCGCTGCGTCGGAGCTCCGCGTGTGCATTGTGTGCTGCTGCATAAGGGCGCTCGTCACGTGCATCCCCGTACCGGTGTCGCCACTGTGCACCTGCATGAGCGTGGACGCCGCCGGTCCCATATTGTCCACAGCGCGCGACTGTGTCTGATGCATCTGCATCTGGTGCATAGGCTGCTGCTGCTGCTGCGACTGGAATTGCTGCTGGAACTGGAACTGATCGCGCTGGCCCGAGTAGGGGTACGACGAGTCGTCTGCGGCGCCGTTCATAGAGACCAAGCCGTCGATCCCCGCGAGTCTGCGCTGGTGCTGGTCTTCTGCCATGCACGTCCGCTGCCTGTACCTGTAGTGGAGAGCGCGGCCAGGCCGTGAGTGAGCAAGGGAGCGCGTGGGCTGCCACTTCGGTAGTGGGCGGCATGGTTGGTCACTTGGCACTGCCGCGTAACCAGCGGTCGACGTAATCAGACGGCGATTGGCCGAAACCGGTGGTGACGTGGTCCACAAAGCGTTTTCATTGGTGGAAACATAGTCTCCACCCAGTAACGATTGGTGGAAAATATACAGTGGTATCCAAAGATTTAAGGCCAATAGAATAGCGGGAAGATACCGTAGGGAGAAACAGTGGTACTGTACAAAATTCGATACAGTACCGTGCATTGACGGGGCAAAGTACCTATAAAGCTCAAGGGTCCCAAAACGCGTGTTCGACCAGTTCAGTTCGTACGGACCTCGACGAGCACTCCTTGGCCCGTACGTACGTATGTAGTTACGCTTTAAAGTTCAACCAGAAACGCAACAACACCCTTGGGAGGCGTATTCGTGATGATGATACCACCGGTAATACGTTGATAAGAGACCAGCGCTTATAAGACGTGACTTATGTCAAGGAGTGCAAAATGCTGCACAACGTATTTATAGGCTGGTGGTCCACCCTCGACTAACGTTAGTGGCAAAACAGACTGCAGTCACTGAATTTTAATTTCTTACTTCGGTTCTGTGCTTACCGCCGGGTTGCGCATATGCCGCACCTGCGAATACAGGCAAGCTGCCTTCTCCGAAAATTGAGTTAAAAGCCACAGTGAATAGATGATACTTACGATCTCAACAACCTAAGCAGAGTTGTGTTTGGCTACAAACAGCGGAAAAGATTTCCGTTGTTTATGACCAAACACAACTCTCCGAGACACTACCCCATACGTGATTTACAACATGATGCTGTGTATGAAGAGGTTCTCACATCCACACCACACCAAACGAACTTTGCTAGGGCAATTGAACGAAAGTTGCCGCTAGCTCAAAGTACAGTACCGTTACTTCGTCACCGAACCGAAGAAGTTCCCAATACTGTTCAATCTCGAACACGGCTTAACAGATACTTAAGTAAAATGCTATTCAATCTATTGGGCAATTCTAGAGAATCAAAACGCGAATACCCGCAAATATTAACATAGGAGAGTTGCTTGGAGAAATGAGAGCTTTATAACCGTTATCTATGAGAGAGAGCGAAAGTAGCTTTCTTTCTTCACAGGTATTACGGTAATATACACGAAAAGAGTTGTTCTGACCCGGCTGTGTAAAATGAAGGGACCCATTTTTGACGAGAGGGAACCAAAATACCTAAAATACCGCGTAATCTTACGCAATGCATAAACGTAAATTACGATTTCTCTACGGGACCACCTTCGTCATCGAGGCATGCCAAGCACCAAGCCTCAATAGATTGCATGTTATGGCCTTCTACGACTACAGCCGCGGTCTAAGCTTCCTTCCTGTTCTTGTCTCCTTACTCCGTGCCCAGCGGCCGTCCGGTGCCCCAGGCGTAGCCGCCGCCCTGAGGAACCGCGGGACGACCAGCAGCTCCGCGCGCTCCGATGATCGGAACACCGCCAGCAGCCACTTGCGGGGACGGGAACAAGTTGGCACTGCGCAAACAACACACATTCACGAGGTACACAAGTTAAATCAGCGATGAGACGCGGGTGCAGACAGCACATCGTGACGTACAAGACAGCAGGGGTCTGCAGCAGGTTCCAGCCCTTCGTAGCGGGGAGCACCTCCAGCAGGAAGTAGTAAAGGTGGCCGGCAACGACGCCGAAGATGTCCATGATCGGGTTGCCGCCAACGAGCACCGTGAAGGCGATCAGCGCCCATGGTAGGTACAGGCCCTCAAACCGGAAACCTGTCAACAAAGTGCGCACAAGTTAACATTGAGGCAATGGCGCATTTGCACGAAGCAAGCCCTTGTAGCCACTACTACCAACGCACCCCAGATCGCGACGGGCGCCGTCGGGTTGCGACGACTCCAGACGTAGACGATCATGAAGATGAGCGACGTGCCCAGGAACGGGATGCCCATGAAAAATGCGACCACCTGCATCGCACAGCCAAACAGCTACGTTAGCACCCACATGGCGATTAAACTAACAGTATAGAACTTCACGTACCCACAGCACCGACGCCCCGAAGAACAGCATGAAGGCGTAATCGGCCGTGGGGCCGCCACCACCCGGGAACGGGTCCTCCTCGAGTCGGGAAGAGTAGTTGGTCCTGCATCCAGCAGCCACAGTCAGAACACACTCTACCCCACACTACACCACGCCATACTTCCTCGCTAGACTCTACGGTCGTACAGGATCATGAGCTGCATGAGGAATGGGAAGCTGAAGCTCCCGAGGAACATGAAGCACGTGGTGAGGCGCCAGAGCTGGAAGCGCTGCCACACGAGGTCGAAGTCCAGGTACAGCGACTGCGGGTTGAGGAAGCCCAGCGTGCTCAGCAGCGTCGAGCCGAAGCACACCGACAGGTAGAAGCGCGTCACGTACGGCAGCCCGTAGTACCAGGCCTCGATGCTGCCCGCCATCGTGTCGAAGAGCTAGATAGGTAACCTCCGCTAAAAGTGTATCTCTATCTCTCGGCCATGTGGCAGTCGCCTGTTTAACCCCCGTCTAAACGGATATATATTCTATGTGGTACACTCCACTGTGTAGCCACACGCAAAAGAGTAAAGAGCGTCAGCAAGAGGAGGAAGGAGACTGAGTGCGCACTCCCGGGCCAGAGGCTACTAGCGGACCAGCCACTGAGAGCAAGCAAGCAAGCGAGCGAGCGTACGCACACACACACGCGCGCTCGACTGAGTTGTGAGGATGCTGCAGCACGCGGTGGCGCTGCTGCTGCAGCGGCTGCTGGGCAGGTTCGTGACCTTCGACTCGAGCATGCTCAAGCTGAGTCTGTGGCAGGGCGACCTGTCGTTCCAGGACCTGCAGCTGCGCCTGTCGTACGGCGAGGGCGCCATCGGCCACCTGAGCGTCAAGATCCCGTGGCGCGCGCTCTGGACGCAGCCCGTGCAGATCAAGGCGCAGGGCATCCGCGTCTCGCTGCACCGCACGCCGTCGGAGGAGCACGCGCAGACGGCGCCCAGCGCGCAGGAGCTAAGCGAGGCCGTGGACACGAGCATCGACGGCAGTAACGGAGACGGTGGGCTGGCTAACTGGTTATCTGTGCAGCGAGTTATAGTATCGCTGACGCTGTGTGACTGGCAGATCGGACGTATCTGTCGCGGCTGGTGTCGCACATCATCGCCAACGTGCAGATCGAGCTGTCGGACGTGCAGATTCGCTATGACTGCGACCCGAGCTCGCTGGCGCCGGTGAGGAGAAAAGTTTTGATGATAATGAGGTCACTGGGAGATTGACGGAGAGTTTGGTGTTCTTGTTGTAGCAACCGGGCAGCGGCACGTTGGAGATTGGACACGTCAGTTTGATCAACACGGATGAAGACTGGGAGCTCGAGTTCACGCCGCAGTCGAGCTCGGCGATGGAGTCGAGGAAGGTTGGTGGTTGGCTGCTGATTGCTGTGCGTGAGGAGCGTAGTGCGTTACTTACTGGTTGTGCTCGGTGTGTGTGTAGCTGCTGAAAACGGAAGGCGTCGCAGCGTATATTGAGTATCCTGAGAAACAGAGTAATGCAGGACCGGAAGAAGAGCTGGCCTCGCCCAAGATGCACCGAAAATATTTATTCCACGAGTGGCGCAGCACCGTCAAGGTACGACAATTAGTTACTGCTAACTTCCGTTTTATCTGCTGTTAACGATACTACTCTGTTTGCTGTCGTACTAGGTGAGCCTGTTTTATCACAGCGTCAATGCTGCGTTCCCGGATGTCGAGCTGGATGTGGATATTGGCTGTGAGCCTGGGAGTGTTACTGAGCAATGCGAAATTTGTGCTGCGCACAATAGCAGTAGCAGCGAAAAATTCGTTCTGCCAGCCAACCAGCCGAGGGTGCACTTCGGGCCTGAGCATATCGACGTTCTGTACGCCATTCTGATTGAGGTGAAGGCGCCGTACGACGAGTACGATCGCCTGGCGGTGTTGACACAGCAACAGGCATCTCGGCCAGATGGATTTTTGATGGTGCTCTCGTATGCAAAGCAATGGTTGCTGACGGATTGCCTGGATGCGGTAGTGGGCGAAACTTTTACGCTAGCAGCGGAAAGTGACGACGACGATGATGATGAGTTCGAAGATGCGATCACCCCACCAAGTCTCTCTGTGCGCATAGAGTTGCGGCATGGTGCGGGGATCTTCTTTTCTGCCAGAGAGGCTGTTGGGACCGAAGAAGAAATGCTAAAGGGGACACAGTGGGTATGGATTCTTGGAGAGACTGCTGGAGTTGTGAAGCAATCATGCGTTGAAGACGAGATTCAGCTCTGCATCCAGTCATTGCGCATGTACGAGGTTTCGGCGCGCAGCGAAAGCTACAGCATTATTGATCATAATACTGAAGGCTCTGGCTCGGCTGTGTTGGGAACCCCAATCATTCGAGTATCCTGTGTCGTCCCTGCCTATCAGAGCCGAATCGTTGGGCACCAACCGGCCCTCGATGTCCAGTTCGGTAGTATCATGATGTTCATCAAGGACGAGACCTTGGTTATGTGGATGACTCTCTTTGCGCCTGTGTATCTGTGGTGGAATCAGTGGAATTTGTCGCACCCAAGCAAATTAGTTACGTACAGCGAAGCGCAGATTGCACCGATAGCTCATCTAGGGATCAAGATGGAGAATATGTGCCTTGTGTTCGCACTTCACGATCAGTTTTGCTTTGGTGCGGAGCTAAGGAACCTAACGATTGAAACGTCAGAGCCTGATCGCGAGCATGTGAGGAGTGATTTTCGGACAAGCGTGCGGTTGTTCTCTGTGAATGAGAGCCTGGCGCTGTTGCAAGCTCAAATGAGCATGAACGACGTGCAAGGCGTCCACGAAATTGTAACTGTGAATCAGCTCTCGCTCACGAAAACCAGCCACTCAAGAACAGAGTGGTCTATGGATTGCTATTCCTGCAAGCACTGCACGCTGGAAACCAATGGGGCTCCTTCATACGGGCAGCATGAACTCGATCCGGAAGAGGAGACAGCAATGTACAACTACGAAGCACAATTATCGACTATTCGAATTCATTGGAACATGGTGGAGCTCGAGGCTCTTTGCTGGGTGATTGGCAAATGGGGCTTCTTTCTTCCGGAGAAATCAGCCAGTGGACCAGACCGTGACCTTCACCCAGCAAAAGGAAGTGCAGGAGTGAATCTGGTTTGTCAACGAAGGGTTTCTATTCAGATCTCAGAAATGCAGGTCTGTGTTGCTGACGATCGACCCGGGCAATCTTCCAAGTTTATGCTGCTTGTGAAGGACATGCAATGGTCTTCACGCGTTTGCACGACAATTTTTTCTCAGAAGATCACCGTAGCGTCGGTTTTACTCCAAGAAGGCGAAGGTATTATTGCACGAATTGCGGGAAGCCCAGGCATGCGGACGCCTGCTCTCAGCGCAACGTATCAAACGAGCCGGTTTTACTCGAGCGATGCCCACTCAGCATCAGGGAAAAACGAACCCTCGGTGTTGCAGTTTGATCGACAAGTCATTCGTGCCGTTGTCTCTCTCGAGCGCATGTGTGGAGAATTATTCCTTCCGAACGTAGAGACAGTCTTGGCGTGGGCAGGAGGATGTCACGACAGGTACTTGCTGGGATTTATTCTGTCAACCAGTTCAGGGTACGAGTTTGATGATTTCAGGCGCAATTTGTCGAAGCTGGGATCCCAAGCTTCGTCGACGTTATTGGAAGATTCCTCTTGCTTTGATGACGAGATCGTCGTAAGTGTGTCCGTGGCGCATGGCCTACAGCTTGACATTAGGCATCGGGATCAAACTGCAGGCCCCTCCAGCGAAAGTTTGGCGCCTATCGCGACTATTTTTCGCTTGGAGGTTTCTAGCATGTCACTGCAAGCGTGTGGATCTGGTGCTGCTGGTTTCAATAGCGGATTCGAGCTCAAGGGAAGCGTTCGGAATTTGCAATTGACTGATTTAACTTCTCCAAGTGGCCCGCTACCAGCAGGTGCCGTTCTGCCGAATCGGCAATCGATTGGCTCGCCCTCAGATATGCTTGACGGTGTTGCTGATGTTGGATCTTTCGGTGTGAAAAATGTTGTCGACTTCGTGATCAATTCTACTGAAAGCGGTAGCTCTGCTGACACTAATGGTTCTGGAGGAGGTATTGTGGTTCGTGTGCGATTGGATTCAGTTTGTGTCGTGTACCTCCACCGAGTGTTTAAGCAGTTCCACCACTACATGCTTGACCATGCTTCCAATGTTCTAGTCAACCCTTTTGACGAAAATCCGAGCAGTGAAAAGGCATCCGCGGTATTCAAAAGCTTCGTGGTTAACACTGCAGTCCTCCCCGTGTCAGTGGAGGAACTGCTGCGGATGTATTTCAATGTTGTGGTGACCGAGGTAAACGAGCGCGCTGGGGCAATGGGGATAGCTAAAACTCAGCTGAGAGACGTTCGTTTTGAAGTGGTTGGAAACGATTTAGCATTTGCGTTGCCGCGCAGCTCATTCTCAAGAGATAGCATCATTCTTCGCTCGACAAACGCCCGCTTTTGGAGCAGTGGAATCGATCCCTCTACGTCCGATTTTTTGCAGAACGGCACTTTTGTCGATGAAGCACGATTATCCCATGGCTCAGTCTTAGCGGGTGCAGCGAAAGCGCAGCTTTCACGGCGGACGGAGTTGCGCAATTTGAGACGTCAAATCAAGAACCAGCGCTCACGAATCTTGAGCAATCGCAGCCAACTATTTATCGATCTTCGGAGCGCCACGCAGCAGGCACAAAACTACCTGCACGAGGGTTTCCAAGCATTGCCGGCAGCAGAAGATGCGGTGAAGATTATCCACAACAAGATCGTCCATTTGGACCAGCAGTTAGAGCAGCTGGGACAGTACCTGCTTAAAGTGGATGGCGCACTTGATGAAGCAAAAGCTGAAGGAGAAGCACTCAACAGCGGGGGGCGTGATAGTCTGCATTTCTTGGCAGGGACCCCGACTAATGGCTCACGGGGACGATCAGATTCCATGGAGCTTATCAGTCACGAAGTCGCTGGTATGTCTCAACACTTAATGGCGCCACTGTTCGTGGCTGAGGATGCTGAATTTCATGATGCTCGGGTTGCGTCGGATTCCAACATGATGGTTCGGGAGCACGGAGATGCAGACATGTCGACGTCGTCGGTGGGACTTTTCGAGTTTGAGTTGGTTGATCTAAGTGGCACGACACGTGACTCACCGTCGCCTCTGTTCCATCATTCGTTGCTTACTGGACGTATTGACTCGGAGCCTGAAAGTTTGTCCGAAGCAAAGCTGAGCTCGTTCTTTGGGGTAAGTTTGTCGCTAAACGAACTGAGCGTGGGAACTGGGCCGGAGCAGTATACGACTTTTCTGGGGATGATCTATGAGAACTTTCGGGAAGTCTCACGCGTCGTCTCGGAAGACACGTATCCTTTGTGCGCTAAATGTGGAGGCCTCCATTATGACAGCGAGTACTGCAAGGCAATATGGATGAAGATCCCAGTCAAGGTTGCTGATGCTGCGCTTCGCATTTCGAACAAAGACCACCCCGTGGCGGACCTGTTTTGGGAACAGCTCGAGTTGGTATTTACTTTGCGGACGGATGACTCGCTGGAAATTAATGCGTCAGCGCTATCTTTTACAACGGTTGATATCCGGCCGACGCGGTGTCAGACGGCCTCTGAAATTGTTCGTCCACTGCCTGGAGACGGTCTTCAAATCGAGTACAATCAAAAGATGAACTGGACCGATACCGTTTACGATCTGAAAGTGAGAAACACCAACTTGCTCGGAGTGTATCCGGCTTTTCATGAGGTGGTTGCCTTCTTTGTGGAGCCAGTTTTCGCGGAGGGTGAGTTCTTGGACTTTGGTGTTGGGTATATGTCGCCCCCTCCGCCAGACTGGCAGAAGGTGGACTTTTTCGTGACTACAACTGGATGTTTGTTCTCATTACTGGAGGACTTTGAAACGACAGATGCCCGAGCGCTGGTTATGCTAACTGATATCGTGGCTGCGTACTCCACACATCAGAAATGCGAAGGTACGGCGGATATGAGTAAGTGCCACTTGGAGTTCGATCAGCACGGTGTTTACTTTTCGCAGCTCCCAGACCTTCAGGTACGCCCTATTGTTTATTGCTGAGGTAGATTTCATCGCTCGAACTGTAGCTAAAGAATTGTTATGCGCAGATTGATGTCTCGTTTCCGCTGTCAAACTCGTTCCTTCTGGTCTTTGATCACTTTGTGGAAGGTTCCACCTCGCTGTTGCGTCGCAACTCGTTCGTACTTGCTCCTGTTGAGACCCGATTCTCTGTTCAAGATGCGAATTTATTTATTGACATTGCGAACAATTATTTACGGTGGATCCCGACAGCAACTCGTGCTGCTCCGGTTAAAAGTGACAATGGAACGAACGGAGCTCCCAGCTCTGCTACACCCGCGCCAACTTACGAGGCTGACAAACTTCTTGGCGATGTCGGCGAACTTCGTTTAGTTCTCGTGAACAACAGCTTGGGTATTCCGATTGCTGATTTCCACATGCGTGAGATTGTATGCGAGTACATCAAGGACGAAGACTACTCGACGACTATGGGCGCGACGCTGCTTTTCAACTACTTCAACAACAGCATTTACCGATGGGAGCCCCTGGTGGAGCCTTTTGTCGTCCAGATGCGCATTCACCGTGCCTTAGAGGAAAACAGCCTCGTGGAAGTGTTTGCGAACCTGCCGAACACCGTCAATTTCAACATGACGCCCGCCATGGCCCCATTGCTGTCCTCGGAGGCGTTGCGGCAAGCAGACTTCGTTACCTCGGGATCCAAATCCACAGCACCATTCTGGGTTGAGAACAAAACTGGTCTGGATCTGAAGTTTAGCTTTCGCCGCGGCTCAGGAACTGTCATTCAGCAAGTTGTTGCGGACAATGGGAAAGTGTCTGTTGATTGTCGAGAACAAGGAGATATGCTGACTTTCGACAGCGCTTCGGCTGACCGCTTCTTGCGAGAGACTGATCGTCAAGCTCTCACCGTAAATCACACGCTTTCGGTTTGGCTAAACGACAGCAAGTGGGTGAGCGCAAACCCCGTTGTAGTGGATATGGTCGGGCATGTGGCTGTCCCTCTTCGGGAATCGCTGACAGTTTCAGCTAATGCTGACGCGGATGACTTTGAAAATGCCGGCGAGGATATTAACCCGCCGACATTGGTGGCAGAGATCAGTATCCAGGCTGATGGGAGCAAGTTAATTAGCCTGCATTCTCAGGTGGTACTGCAAAACCGAACGTCTGTTCCGCTGATGGTTTGGGCGTTTTCGCCTCGTGACGGTGGCTGCATTCAAGAGTGGATTATTGATCGTGAACAGGTCTGCCATATTCCGCTTCAACTTGTGCATCCTCAAAGCAAGATCAGTATCAGGCCTTCTCCTTACGTGCAGTACGCGCCACTGACTACCAGCTTGGAAGAACTCGGTGACGAAGTACGCGCGGCGAAGTCGGTCAATACGAAACGTTTTGTGCGAGCCGGTAACTGCATCTGCAATTTTGAGACATTCGCCACGATGGAGGAGCTACAGAGTGCCGCAAAGTCGTTGGAGATGGTCTCGTCTTCATCGATGTCATCGGCGATACCCCTGTCGGGTTATGTTGTTCGCGATTTCCCTACTTGGAAGTGCACATACGAGGTGGAGGCGTACTATTTAATGCGTGCAACATTCTCAAGTACGGAGGAGTCTCCGCTGGCGGAGGAAGCAAAGGCCGATTTGGCTCACGTTGAAGAAGATGAAGAAGGGGAAAAAGTGGAGGACGACTTCCTTAATGTATTCGGCGAGCCAGCTCAGCGGCAACGCTTGAACCCACTGCGCGATGTGAATTATGAGCTGGACGAGGCGAGAGCTGCGAGTCAGCGACGAGGATTGTATGAAGCGACCAACTCGAGCCTTTACTACCTCTCAGTTTCTCCATTCCTAACGCTTCACAACCGCTTGGCGACGGCAATGGCCTATCGCCTGCTCAATGGATCTCTTCAGCTGATTGCTGAAGGCGTTTTGGCCGTAGGAAACGTGCTACCGCTATTCCAAGTCGATACGTCGGAGCTGTTGTATGTATCCTTCCGTTTGGAGAATTATAGCTGGAGTGCTCCAAAGCTCATCATCAACCCAAAGATGTCAGCGTACACGGTGCCCTACAAAGAGACCATTGAACCGGTGCAACTACTTGGTCGCGCTTTCGACCGGGACATTGCTGGCGAACAAGGCAGCGTGCCGAATCTTCAATTGCAAGTGAAGCTTTCAGGACGAGACGTCGTTGTCTTCTGTTCGGTATGGATCGTCAATCATACGGATCTGGACCTCGAGTATTGCAACTCAACAAGCTCGTCATCCAAGAGGCTTGAGAGCGTACTCAGGTATGTGCACCGACACCCATCCTCAGCTGAAGAGCAGAGCGAGATCTTCTCTTCGCGGTCACTTTCGTTTCACGATGAGAGCGGTAGAGAGGCTTCGCTCACTCGTCTTCAAAAGGTGAAGCCTTCTGCCAACCCGGTCGCGCTGATTGTTGTCATTCGGGAAGCAAGAGAGCTCTACAATGCTCAGTACTTTGGAGCCCAGAGCCCGTACGTTCGAGCGTCCTTGTACGTGCTCAAGAACCCAAAAGACAGATACCTGGAGAAGCCTGAAATGGTTGCTATTTGCTCTGCTACGACAAAGCCCAGCCCGTCTGGTGGACTGACTCCGAAGTGGGATGGCCGTCTTCAAAACACTCTGTTGCTTCGTTTCCCGCCTGAAGTGAGGACTTTGGATTTAGCTCGCGTTATCATCGAGGTGCGGAACATTCGCTACGGACTCGATACTTGCCTCGGAGTCACAGCCGTAAAAGTGGATAGCATCTTGAAAGATCGCAAGCGCGCTGCGGCATTCAACTGGTACAAGCTGCTAAAACGGAAGTCGTCGCGTGAACGGAAGGCATCTAAGAACAACCTGGCGAGCACACACCGAGGAGACATTAGCATATCGTTCTCGGTTGGCACATCCCAAGAACTGCCATCGGATATGGATGCAGCAGAGGTTGTTGAGGAGGTTGCCGAGGATCAGAATTCACCTTCGTTTTATGAAGAGGAGGCAATGTCTACCTTTCTGGCCAGGCAAGAGAGCGACGATTTTGAGCTCGACGACATGGAGGCTTCTACTGTACCAACAGGGCAGCATACCCCTGGACCCCTTCCATCTGCCAGCGCTGCACGATCAATGCATCGACTTCAGACACCATCGAATAATGACATGGGACTGATAGGTGTTCCTGCCTCCATGCGCGCGCGCCAAGCGTACGCACTTTCTGGCGAGGTTGAGACCACGCGTGGTCAAGAATTGCTGTCGTATGACCCAACGTCTACGAGAGCAATGGGTGCTAATCTAACGAACGGGTCTCCGACGAAGCCAGCACATAAGGGGAAGCCACACGGTGTGCAAGTGTACCTTCCTCACAACCGCTTCGCCTGTGCCGTGGTCGAAGTCTACCCAGACTCGCTCATGTCAGAGGTTTTTGACCTGGTCTGTATGAAGTGCGGCTTTGTGGGTGTGTTGGACATCGAAGATTTCGATTTCTATGAGTTGGCGCTTCCTCGCTTCGTCTCCCTTAGAAGTGCTGGCCGCCCAGAGGGTGAACGGTGGTACGGTCAGCCGATCCCGATGAACGAAACGGTGGAGAACAAGGGCCGTCGTCATGGGCTCCACTTGTGCCATAGGATAACGATGACAACGATTCGGTTGTACGACGAAGCGAGTACGGCAAGTGCACACCACGTCACGCCGCGGTCGTTAGTGTCGAGCTCCAAGCGCTCGAACCCTGCTCAAATCCGCCCGATGCCCTGGGGAGACGTGCTGCCGTACAGCTCAGGTGGAAAACATTGGGACGTATTACGGATTAAGTCACGTTCATCACCATGGTCTGACGTTATTCGTCTCAACCGCAACGCGATGGGGAACTCCGGAGTCGCTCAAGTCATCAGCCTCACAAATGAAGTCTTTGACCAGGACCAGGAAAGTGATCTTCGGAAGGGAAGCCAAGAAATTGGTTTGTGGTGTTGCTACGGTAGCGGGCGATTCTCGGAGACGATCATGGCAACGGTTGTCCCCCGCTACATTTTGATCAACAAGACAGAAGAAACGATCAAGTACCGTCAGTTTGATGCACCTCAAACCTTCCGACTGGCTGCCAACGAACTCGTGCCGTTCCATTGGCCGAGCGCATCAAGAGAGAAGCTTTTGGAAGTTACTTTGCTGCACAAGTACAGCTGGAGTGGAAGCTTTCGGATCAACTCGCTCGGAACCACGTACCTAAAATTGCGAGACCGGACTGACTCCTCTCGCATCTACATTTTGCAATGCCAGATCGAGCTAGTGGGTGGGTCTGTTGCGTTGATTTTCCGAGAAGAGTCAAAGCGTTTCCCCCCGTACAGAATCGACAACATGACATCGTTTCGGATCCGCTTCAAGCAGACAAACTGGGGTGAGGACAAGGACTTTGACGAGCTGCTTCCACGGTCTTCGTGTGCATACTCGTGGGATTATTTGAACGGTTCTGACGGCAAATCATCGTCGTCATCGAATCAAGACCCCGCCTTCCCCGGGAGCTCAAGCTCTTCATCTCGTTCGCTTCAAGTACGGTTTATGCGGGTGACGTCGTCGACGTCAAAGACTGGTGGGGATTCAGATAAGGATGCAGTCGAGATCCGTGAGTACAACCTGGATGAAATGACGACGCACAAGCGGATTCAGCTTCATCGCTCACTACCGTCAGAGCTTTTCCTGAAACCGGAGCAGAAGGGATACTTGCTGAAGAAGGACAGTATGCTCAAGTGGAATCGGAAGTACTTCCGCTTGTACGAGCATATGCTTTACTACTTCGCGAACGAAACGGATCAAGAGCTGCTTGGTGTGGTGGACTTGCGCGCTGGCTCTGATGTGCCGGGTGTAGGAGGTGTCGCCATCTTTGAAAAGGCTGCAGAAGCTCCATCCAAGGGTGGCTTTATCTCTTTGAACGGCCTCGTGTCGTCGATTTCGGGAAGTCTCTTCGGTGGTGGGTCTCGACAAAAAGACGGCGAGGACGATGACGACGATGGCGATGACAGGTCGAGAGAACTTGTGCGTCTCGCAGTATCTTTGACTACATCAAGTGTGCTGTGTGAGGAATCCGAAAAGTTCGTAAACGCGCACGTGGAATACGAGACGGCAGTGCAAAGCGGTATTACTCGGAAGGGGTTCTATGTTAATGGGCAAGACCTCGTGGATTTCCTAGTGACGGAGATGAGTACGCAGACGAAGGCGCAAGCATTCACTACGGCACAAGAGATGATGGAGCTTGGGGTGCTGAAGCCGATGCAGCTGTCGACCGAGACCAGTGGTCGCAAGCAAGCGCCGCTGAGAAGCTTCCAATGCTCCAAAATTGTGTGGTACAGTGTTGATTCGATCAACCTTGCGGACGATTCCGACGTTGACTCTGAGGACAGTTCTAGCATGACTACACCTCGGGATAGTATCTCGGCGTCAACCCCTGGGAAAGCAAAACCAATCGTCGCTGGATCGAACCAGTTTTCGATCATCACGCCGACCAAGTGCTACGATTTGAAGGCGAAGAATCCCAAAATCGCAAGGATTTGGGTAAGGCGGTTGCGTCTTGCTACGCAGGGCATCCAAGCAGACGGTACCGAGGATCTCCCTGAGGAGACACCGATGGGGGCTGGTGCTCTTTTGGCCCCCAAGACGGTGCGCTCCCAGAGAGAACTCCTCCCTCAGGTTCAGAATGCAAAGACGTACGTACATGTCCGCATTCGCGCTGATGGTCCTACCAAGGTGCTGGAATTGTTTGAAGGTGGCGAAGAAGACTTTGATGAGAAGGAAAACAAGTACGAGCTGTCGAGCACGGCGTCGGCATCGTCGGACTCTCCTACAGCCAGTGAAACGTCGACCAACGCCTTCGACTCTCTGAGTTCCGGTATGGCACTACACCTGCGTGTGGATGGAATCGGTATCTCGTGTGTGAATGAGCTCCCCATGGAGCTCGTGTACATCTACATGGGTGGGATCAGTCTTCACTACTCCCGCGTGAACTCCAACATGCGTATGAACGTTACACTGGATGACCTGCAGATCGACAATCAAAGTGAGGAAGCAACGTTCACGAAGTTACTGTGTCCTCGAATGGAAAGCGGTTCAGCGGCTGCAGCAACCCCCACACGGAAAAGAACAGTCGGTGACATCGACGAAGATCTGGCCGAAATGGTAAGCCAAGGAAGAGGAACGGCCGGCGATGATGAACTTCAAGAAACCACAGGGTTGAATGCAAACCAGAACATTTTCAGCTGCGCGGATTGCAAGTATCGGCAGGCGAATGTGGCTACGATGCACTTTTGCTGCACGTGGTCCAACGAACAGGGCAATACCGATTATTTCAAGCACTGCTCGTTCTGGCTGTACCCGGTTATCACGCAGCTGGATGAAGAATTGTTGGTGTCAGCTCGAGCATTCATGGCGGCGGTGCGTCGAATGCAAAGAGAATACGTGGGCGTATGTAAAGGTTTCTGACCATGATTGCTTTTGTTGCTGTTTACAGATGTCGCAGTCGTGGGGAGAGAACCGCTCTCAAAACCGCGGAGGTGAGATTCGAATGAAGAGCATCCCGATTGAGACGATGACGGAGTCTCTCAGTGAGTACAGGGAAAACACCCTCAGTGATGAACTGAACCCGCTGAAGAGTCTGGAGTCGTACACTGAGACCTCGTCCTCCGAGACGCGAAAAGTGTACTTCGCCTTGCTGCACATTCACCCGATGGACTTCGACATCACTTTCCGGAGCGATGTATTCCAGACGAGCACGACAATTAGTCTCCATGAAGCTGCCAGCTTTAAGAAGAAAATGGCCGGCGGCCACGCGGATGAGTTAAAAAGATCAAGCTCTGCACCGTCCACTTTTGGAGATGCAGGTGGCGACGACTCATCATCCGCGATGACCTGGGCAATCCCCAGTCTGACGATGCACGTGCCGGATTTGGATAATGCACCCGTGCGCCTGAATGCTCTGATGATCGAGCACGCTTTTGGCACGGGTGGCGATTTGACGCGTCGAGTGTCGAAGTACTACACGCGTCAGCTGTGGAAGCAACTGCACAAGATTCTAGGATCGTTTGATTTTCTGGGAAACCCCGTGGGGTTCTTGGATCACATTGGTACAGGAGTTCGCGATTTCGTGTATGAACCTCTCGAAGGATTGAAGATCGGTGGCAAGGGCTTTAGCAAGGGTCTGGCCAAGGGTACAGCGAGTCTGATGTCCAATACGGTGGACGGCACATTCGACGCGGCAAGCAAGATTTCGGGCACGTTCGGTCAAGGTTTCGCAAATCTAAGTCTGGATGATCACTATCAGCAGCACCGTGCTCGAGCTCGTCGTCGCCATGTCCGTGGTTTACGTGAGGGACTGGTGCAAGGCTCGCGCGAGTTGAGTCTTGGCGTGTATGAAGGGGTTGCGGGTCTAGTGTTGAACCCCATGCGAGGCGCGCAGGAGAGTGGAGCGGTTGGTTTTGTGAGAGGTACCATCACGGGTATCATCGGTCTACCGGTGAAGCCTGTTGCGGGTATCTTCGACTTTGCATCGCGCGCAACTCAAGGTGTGCGGAACAGGTCACTGCAAAATGGACAGAACATGCGACGTGTTCGACGGCCGCGCGTGTTTGGGCGCTACAATGAACTCAAATGCTACAAGGAAGCTGACACTATTGCTTATGAACTGCTGAAGAGGGTTGGAGGCGACCGGTTATCGGGCGAGAAAATCATCTTTTACAACGAGATCATGCAGTCGGTGAGTGCTGCAGATCTCACGCGCGAAGCTCGGGACCGTCGTCGTAGTGGAAGTATCGGGAATGGGAAACCCAAGAGCAACAACGACTCTACCCGGGAACGCACCAACTCTCTACGACGAGCGCTACAGGAGAATGACGAGCGTCGTCGCGCTGCTGGCGAACCTCCGAATGCCGCCTCGGGTGAAACGGGCGGCCGGAAGCTGCGCTACGAAGTGGTGTTTTACCAGAAGAAGCTGGGGATGGATCTGGAGACGGACTTTTACTGTGAGAACGTGACTATCAAGGCGATGGACGAGACCTCGCGGTCGAAGGTGAAGGTTCGTGGGCAGATTGCTCCTGGACAGCAAGTTCTGCAAGAGGGGACTGTCTTATTGGCGTTGGCGGTGTGGATGTTCGCGGTATCGGCTTCCACGAGACGTTGGCGCTCCTGCGAGGCACATCGCGCCCGATCACCGTTCAGTTCGAGAGCGCGGAGGAGCTGCTGCAGGAGTCGGCGACACCGAAACCTGGCGATTCCGATGGCGGAGCTGTGGTTGAGATCGGATCAACGAGCCGGGCGCGACTGCGTCGGTTGTCTCTGGCTGGCCCAGACGACGCAGCCGACGAGTCGATCAAGAAGGTGAAGGTGCAGCTGTCGCACTGGTTGATCGTGACGGAGCAGCGGGTGCTGTACATCAACGTGGGGTCGTTCGCCAAGCCCGTGGTGGAGTGGATGACACCGCTGCGCTACATCTACCGCGTCGAGTGGCTGAAGAGCACAGCGAGGCTGTGTCTCCACCTCAGCGTCGGTGTCGACAGCCTGCCCATGGGTCCGCGGATGCGCCCGTCGCTCAAGGCCATCGACGGCCACGAGCGGGACATGAACGTGTTCTTGGACGTCATGTGGCACAGCTTCGGCTCGGCGACTGCCGAGGAGCAGGAGCTCTGGCCTTCAGACACGAGTCTCAACGGCTACCTGCTCAAGAAGGGCGGCTTCTCGACCGTGCGTCGGTGGTTCGTGCTCAGCCGCAACTGCCTCTACTACTTCTCGAGCCGCAAGCAGCTGCGCGGCATCATCCCCTTGGGCCACGTGCGACTCGAGACGGACGCCGGCGACTCGCGCTGTCTGCGCATCACGAACGCCACGCGCGCGCAGCCGCTGGTGACGCTGCAGCTGGACAGCGGACAGGTCGTGGAGCGCGTGCAGAGCGAGGTGGTGCTGGTGGCCGCGTCCACGCAGGAGCTCGAGATGTGGCAGTCGTCGCTGGCCCATGCCGCTGGGAAGGGCATGCGGCACTCGCGTGGCACGCGCTTCTTCGTGCCCACAGCCGCCTCCCGCCTCGAGATCGGCACGCAGGAGACGCCCGACTTTGTGGTCAAGCCGCTGGCCGAGGCGCTCAAGAAGACGGTCGAGGTGTTCAACACCAAGTTGCCCTAACGTTAGTTGATACAGTGACGTTGACATGCTACGACTGGCGAGACCAGATGGCTACATTTTATACATTAACATAGAGTTTTGACCAATGGGATCGTTTGACCTCCTCGCGGTGCGTGGCAACAAGGCAACAAGCAGAGAGATGCTGGAGGAGCTGGTGGCGACGCGCGGCTTCTGGGCGCTGGTGGCGGCCTTCCGCCTCTGGAACGCGCTCTTCGTGCGCACGTCCTTCAACCCGGACGAGTACTGGCAGAGCACCGAGGTGGCGCACCGCATGGTCTTCGGATACGGCCACCTGTGCGTCAGCTCCTTTGATACATTTTGTTGCCAATAGTATACTTAGTGTTTTGACTATTTTGTAGGACGTGGGAGTGGCAAGACGACGCACAGCTCCGTGGATTCGCCCACCCGGCGCTGTTCGCGGGATTGTACAAGTTGCTGGCGTTGCTGGTGAGGATGAACGCTGAATATGATGGGCTTTGGATTGGGGTTTAAAGGCTAATCTGTTGTGGTTTGTGCAGAATTTGGACTCGCGGTGGGCGGTGGCCTACGGCCCGCGGCTGCTGCAGGTAGTAGAGATGCTGGGTGTTACGTTGTAGAGAGAGGGGGCTAATGGTGCGTTGTGGATTACTTGGTGTAGGGGCTTTTGTCGGCTGCCAACGACTACTTCCTGTACAAATTGGCGCGCACGTATTTCGACGCCAGGGCGGCCAAGTGGGCGCTGCTGTGTCAATTGTTCTCGTGGTTTACGTTCTACGTGATGGTGCGACCGTTCTCCAACTGCGTCGAGACGCTGTGCACGACGGCTGCGTTGGCGTACTGGCCCTGGAAGTTCCGGGTATGGATGAGTTTTTTTTGTGATGCTGATGGAATACTTTAGTGACGTTTGTGTGGTGGATGGCATGGCAGGAGAACGCAGCCGACAAAAAGAAGAAAAACGAAGACGTTGTTCCTGTAAACCGCAGCAACCGCACGTTGGCGCTCACCTTCGCGGCGCTTGGGGTGCTGTTTCGGCCGACAAACGCCATCATTTGGCTGTATCCCGGAATCGTGCACTTCTTCCAGACCCGCGATCCCGCTCGCCTTATCTTTGGCGTCGTTCTGCCGATCGCGATTGTAACGTCGCTGGCGATGCTCTGCATTGATCGCCTTGGATATGGAGAGTGGACCTTCGTGCCGCTCAACTTCTTCAAGTTTAACGTGCTCGAGGTATGTGCTAACGCTCCCCCTTTTGCGCAATATTCGTCGTACTTAAACGCTTCAAATTATCTGCACAGGGTAAAGACAAACTGTACGGCGAGCACCCTTGGAGCTGGTACTTCTCACAGGGGTACCCGGCCATTGTTGGCACGACGCTGCCTATCGTCATCGCCGGATATCTTACTGTGCCGGTAAGTTGCGTTTGGTTGTAAGACTTTATCCAATAAAAGGTATTCTAACGCCCTACCGAATGTTTATTGTAGGCGTCGAAGAAGGATCTGGGCCACACCATCATGTGGGCGCTTTTCGTGTACAGCAACGCTGCCCACAAAGGTAAGTTGCGATTGTACTCCCGTTGAGATCGCACCAGCGCTAATACCTTGGCATGTCCACAAATTGTTGCAGAGTTCCGCTTCGTTCTGCCATTGCTCCCGCCTGGGTTTGTGTATGCTGGATACTGCCTCCGCAACCTCGAGCGGAAGCTGTACGTTCAATTTCACGAGCGAACGCAGTGGAACTTGCTCCGAATTGCTGCGTTCTCCGTCATCGTACCGAACGTGCTCAGTGCGTACTATTTGTCTCGAAACCATCAGGTCTGTGTATTGTTATTCAAACGAATCTTACGGCAGGAACCTAATGCTTACATCCATCGTTTTTTTCGTGTTCGTGTAGCGCGCTCCCGTTGAAGTAATGGACTATCTAGCGGATCGCATCCAAGGTATCTTGCTGAGCTCGTCGATACGAATCATTGATCCCTTAACGTTTATCCGTATCTGTACTATAGAGAACCCGGAGACTTCCATTCACTTTTGGACTCCTTGTCACGCGACGCCGTACTACAGCTATCTGCACCAAAACGTATCCATGTGGTTCCCGGACTGTTCGCCAGTGTAAGTGTTGGACGGATACCACTCCAACTTGTCGGGTATCAACACTAATCCCAACGTATCTTATGCGATCTGGCCGCAGCAACCGTGAACGGGCTGAAGGATCAGACTCGCAGCAGCTTGAGCGCGACCCGAGGCACTTCCTGACCAAACTTTACCACTTGTCTCCATCGGACGATCAAGCCAGTGACCCTTCATCGACGAAGCTGCCGACATACGTCGTGACGTACTCCACGATCGCTGCCAAGATCAGACCTCTCTTGGCTGCCACGCACTATGTCGAGGTAAAGAAGCTCGTCTGCAGCGCTCGTCATACAGTAGGGTCGATCGGTAACTGACTCCTTGTGTCGTGCATTCAGGATGCTTCGTTCGTCCACAGTGACGTGAGTGGCGACGCGGACTCGTCCGAGGTGGTGTCGAAGATGCTGGTGTACAAGCTCCAGCAATAGAGCGGTTACCGAGCGGTGAGACTTGGTCGTTGCCATTTCGAAGCACGCGCCAATCTCGGCTTGATCGATACCGGAGACGGACCTCTAATGAAAGTGCAGCAGAGCACGGCCGTGTAGCTGCTTCGAGTCGAAGATTTGTTGGTCTGGTTGTAGGGTGGTTGCGACTGCAGCTGAGCTGGGAGGCTGAGGTCTGCGGCGGTCGACGGGTTGCGTCCGACGGATAAGTGGGCGAGCTCGGCTTTATTTAGTTGGATTAAACACAAGCTGGGCTGGCATGCTGGAAACGAAGGCGGAATTGCTGTGGCTGGGCTGCTGGCGTCGGTTCGATTAGTTGATAAGAGCAGTGGACGTGAAGTCCACGAGCCACAGGTACCCAAATGCAGTGCGGTGCATGCCCATGCAGAATACAGGCGAGCTGAATGTGTTTTGCCCCAACTAACGGCGTCGTCGGTCGTCGTACGAGTCGCGGTCGTAGCCTCCACGGCGATCATCATAGCGGCCGCGGCCCCTGTCGCGGTCATCGTAACGACCCCGGTCCCTGTCGTCGTAGCGACGCGAGTAACCACCGCGGTCTCGGCTGCGACTCCGGCGTCCGCCACGGTCTCTGCTGCGATCTCTGCGGTCTCGGCCGCCGTACTTTGCGCTAGCAAGTCTCGGTCCTAGGTCTGACAGCGTAGAAACAGCCACACGGACACAATATCTGTCAGCTCCGCGCTTCACTCAACAACGTAGAACATCAACCGTACACTGTCCAGGAGTCTTCTCGTGTCCACGCTTCCGCTTGGCGTGTTCAACTCGGATCTTCCGGCCCTGAACCTCTTGGCTACAGTGCAGAAACACCAATCACATCAATCTGTCAGTCCATCACGTCAGATCTTCAACGGCTGCACGCCGAGCGCCACGCACTTGTTCATCTCCTTCACCGCGTCCTCCGCGTCGCGCACGTCCTCGAACGTCACGAAGCCAAAGCCCCTACAACAGCAGCATTAGTACAAGCTTCCTCCTACTTCCAGTATAGACGTTCGCTTGCTGCGGCTCACCTGGACTCGCGCGTGACGGGGTCCACGATGACCTCGCACTTGTCGACGCGGCCGAACTTGGAGAAGAGCTCCTGCAGGTCGCGCTCGCCCACGCGCGTGGCCAGGTTGGCCACGTACAGGTTGTTGCCCGGGTTGCCCACGTCAGCAGCAGCGGCCGCTTTACCCGCGGGCGCCGGCGAGCGGCTGCGACTGCGACGCGGCGCCTCATCGTCCTTCTTGTCCTGGTCCTGGTCCTGGTCCTGGTCCTGGTCCTGGTCCTGGTCCTGCTCTTGCTCTTGCTCTTGCTGGTCCTTCTCCTGCTCGCGCGGCTTGTCCTCATCCTGCGCGCGCGGAGACGGCGAGCCGTCGCGGCTGTTGCTGCGGCTGCGGCTGCGACTCGGGCGCGGCGAGCTGCCCTGGTCCGACATGGCTGACGACGTTGTGCCCGTGGAGCTCTTGACTGGAAATCTTTGGTACTGAAGGTGAAGGCAACAACAGCAAAGCTCTTGCTGTATGAGCCCGGCTATGGGTCGGGACGGAGGGCGCGATCCTCCAGCCCCGCCACAGCATACTGAAAGCAAGTCACCCGCGCCGTTTCACCCGCTCCCGGTCAAACGACGTGGCACTGAACATGAACCGTTACTTTTTCGTCGAGTTGAAGCGTGTGGCGCACACGAAAAAAACAAGTTTGGGTACATGTACCGGTGTTTGCGGTACGAAACAAATGTACCATAGTTGTGGTACACTTTATAGTGGTGGCTGGTCCGTCACTACCGAAGTGACTTGGTACTGATGGCGCGCTCCAAGACGTCCGCGCGCAAGGCCAAGAGCTCCCCGCGCGACGTGTACGGCGAGGGCAAGAAGCTGGCGGCCGAGCGCAAGAAGAACAAGGCCAAGATCAAGGCCAAGGGCAAGGCCAAGCACGCGGCCAAGGTGGCCAAGCAGGAGAAGAAGCGGCTGGCCAAGGAGGAGCAGGAGGCCGCTGACCGCCTCGACGAGCCCCAAGATGAGGACGAAGACGGCTTCATTGAGTTCAACTTGGACGAGGAGGAGGGCAAAAAGTCCTCTAAAAAGAACAAAGAGCCTCAAAAAGACCACCACCAGCAACAGCAACAACAGGAGGCGCCGACGCTCGAGACGCGGCCCTGGATGAGGCAGAAGCAGGGCTACTTTAACAGCAACGTGTACGCGTGCCTGCACGAGGAGATCATGGACTTTGTGACCTTCATCAGCCCCACGGAGCAGGAGCTGAGCAGCAGGGCTGAGTTAATTGAGGAGATGAGGGAGATTGTCAAAAGTTTGTGGCCTGAGGCCACGGTCGAGACTTTCGGCTCGCACTACACGCAGATGTTCCTGCCTCAGAGCGACATTGACATGGTGCTGTTCGGCGTCCCGGAGGGCAAGGCGCCGCTGTTCAAGCTGGCGCAGTGTCTGGAGGAGAAGGAGCTCGTGAGCTACCTCGAGGTCATCGACAAGGCCCGCATTCCCATCGTCAAGATGGTGCACAAGGCCAGCGACATCCACGTGGACGTGTCCTTCAACGTGGCCGGCGGCCTGGCCACGGGCGACCTTGTCAAGCACTACATGCGCGTGTACCCGTCGTTTCGCCCACTGACGCTCGTGTTGAAGTACTTTATGGCCCAGAGAGGCCTCAACGAGACGTACACGGGCGGTGTTGGCTCGTTCCTGCTGCAGATGATGGTCGTCAGCTTCCTGCAGCATCACGGGCGCGCGCTGGGCGCGGAGCACGATGACCCGAAGTTTAACAACCTGGGCCAGCTGCTGATGGGCTTCTTCACGCTCTACGGACGTGACTTCAACTACACGGACCTGGCCGTCTCGGTGCGCAATGGAGGCTCGTACTTCTACAAGGACGACCGCCGCTGGTACGACGCCGGCCGGCCGTTCCTCATCTCGATGGAGAACCCGAACGAGCCCAGCCTCGACATTGGCAAGAACTCGTACGAAATGCGCACGGTTAAGCGCTCCTTCGACTACGCGCGGCTGGTGCTGCAGCACGAGATCAACCGCCACGGCCAGTTCAACGCGCTGCCCGGCAGCATCCTGGGCACGATCATCCAGGCAGACAGCAACTTGGTCAAGCGCGAGCCGCCCGCGAGCTTCGGCTACGACATTCTGCACCACGACCCGGAGAAGACGGCCGAGATCAGGAAACAGTACGAGATGCGGCGCGACGAGGAGGCCAGCAAGAAGCGCGCAACAGAGGCAGCCAAGAACAACCGGCAAAACGGCACTAGCGAGCCGCCGTACAAGCGCTGGAGAGGACGCACCAGTCGAGCGTATTGAGCAGAGTCTGTCCCGTTATCTACTGTAGCCATTGAGCAGAGCTTCATCGAAAATCGACTTCCAATGCAGTGCAAATGTACATCTATTCCATCTACTTACTCTATCCTTCGAGGTTTAGTGCTAAGAACGCACATCGTCGCAGAACTTTGGACATCCGAAAATACAGTTCGTCTACGACGCTGGTTTACACGGACTGCTTCACTGTGAAAATAGTGGAGCCAAGAAGCCTGGACGTTTAACCGAAGTCAATGAGCTCGACAACGGCGCTCTCGATCAAGTTCCGGCGCACGCTACTGGGTTGCCTCGTGGTGCAGTGGTTGCTGGTGTGGGTTGGTGTCACCCTTTCCACTTTCTGCCGACCCATCCGCAGCGCTGTCGAGTCGGTGTTCAGCGAGGACAACTCGACAAGGCTGGCCATCGTAGGCGCGATTTCCTTTGCGTTGCTGGTGCTTGCTTACCTTCTGCGCAATGTGCAGATCGCAAAGTGGTTGCTGCTGCTGCTCTTCAGTATTGGAGTGGCTGCCATTTGGGCTGGGATGGATGCACTCCTGCACTCGAACGTCCGGTTTTTCAATTGTTGTTTCACCTTGGGCTGGCTGATACTCGTGACGCTACTGGAGGGGATTCGAAGTCGAACGCAGTCGAAGGTGGTCAATAACAATGTAGTTCCTTATGAAGTAGGAGGCCAGGGTGCAAACTGTGGATCACCGCAACAGCCTGAAGAGCCTCGTGATCTCGATTACCCCCGAAAGTATGTGGACGAATGGGAGCTCTTATCGATTCAGTGGGATGGTAGGATTGCGTTCGTGGTGGTAGGGGGTATATCGGGGGTGATTTTCGCGACAACGCGGTTCCTTTCGACACTGGAGTTTTCGTTGTCGCTGGTCTTTCAGTTCGTCTCTCTGGGCTGGATGATGCTTGACCTAGGTCGATTGGATCGCGCACTCGACTTCACCGAAGCCAGTCATGGAGTCATTTTCATATACCTCGATGCTACCATACTGGCTTGGTCTATCGCAGACATGACGACGCAATGTGCGACTTTGCCGCTGCGGGTGTTGGGGATGGAGCTGACTAAATACTACCGAGAGGTCTGCCCCAGTGGCCCGACAAATTTGGAATTTGGCGAATCTTGTAGCTGGAATTTATGGCAATGCGAATGTTTCTGCCACATTCCGCTTTTTCACGACAGCAAGTGCCTGATCAACAGTCGGGAGCATAGTTGCTGCCCACAATGCCATGAAGACGATAACTACATGGTGACCGATGACACCATGCGTGCCCATCAACACGAGTTGAGAAGACGAGAACGCGCGCTCGAAAAACAAAGACAAGGGCAAGAACAGATCAACCAAGAGATGGAGCGAGTTTAGCCATAACACTACAGTAGTTCCTCTACTCTTAGTGTAGTTGGATTTTTTCGCTTTTGTCAGGACCGCGGTGTCGTCAAAGTTGCGAGTGGGCAAAAGTCATTGTCTTACCAGTAGCAACGGAGTCGGCTGGTGGGATCGCAGAGCTATTCGTAGACATCTCAACCGTGTCATGGTGATGCAGGCTATTCAAAGCAAGTTTCGCTACCTTCTGGAGGGCGGCACAGGCTGTACAAGGATCATACTCCATCCAGCGCGCAGAAGCTTATTTTTCATTTACAAAGACCAAGTGCAGATATTCTGTTCTCTCGTGATCAATGCATTCAAGGTGCTGCTGTCCCTAAAATGTACATACCTCCCTCGAGCACTTTGGTAAGCCGCAAACTGAGACTGACCGTGAGGAATACTTCCTGATACTTACTTAAGTACTTGAAGTACTTTGGTAATGCTGCCTTCCTGAAGGATACGATCACACATTCAACTTCGAATGGTTGAAAGAAAACCTCCACATTTCAACACATTTGCGACAGGTTTTATCTTCAGTATCTATGCCTTTTGCAGCAATTCCGGAGACGGAGGTCGGAACTTGATGTACTTGACCGAGTTGGGATTCTTGGGTTTCCACTTCAAGGCGTTCGCCTTCCTGTAGCTGCGCTGCTCGTCAGGGTCCATAGATTCCATTTTGACGTACTCTTGCTTGCAAGCCTCACTGCACGCCCCCAGCATACTTGTCGCGCACTTCGAGCACTGCAGAATGAGTCCGTGGCACATTAAGTTGCTGCAGTTGGTGTGGTGGTTGCACGGCTCGCCGCACTGGAAGCACTTGCCCAGCACGTCGTCCGTCACCTCCTCCGACTCCGTCAACTCGCCCACACAGCGCTGGTCGAACACGAAGTTCTTGCCCTTGAACAGAGAAATCTCCTCCTCCTCCTCCTCCTCCTCCTCCTCCTCCTCCTTCGCTTCCTCCAGCATCAGCAGCAGCAGCGGAGCGAGCTCGCGCCTCCGCCGCCGCCTGCCGCTGCTCTTGAGAAAGCGCATGTAGTTGACGATGCCGCCATGCAGCTTCTGCACGTTCGAGATGCCCTTGTACTGCGTCAGGTACGCGCCCACCTTCTCGCATCGGATGCCCCCGGTGCAGTACATCATGACCTGCTTGGGCTTCTGTCCGCCGTGCTGCTGCTCGTGCTTCTCGAGGATCTCGTCCAGCGCGTCGAACGTGTCTCGGAAGGTGTCGACCATGATCCTGGTGGCGCCGTCGAAGCGCCCGATCTCGTGCTCGTAGAAGTTCCTGACGTCGAGCACGAGTGTGTCGGAGTCTTGGGTCTCGTTCCTGGTCTTGAGCTTCTCGTGCCACTGGTCGGGCGGCAGGGAATCGCCCGAGTCCTTCAAATCCAGCGCTCCACCTTGGAATCCGTCGTGCAGGATCATATCGCGAATACGAACATCCAGCTTGTGGAACGGCTCAGCACTCCTGGGTCCTCCTTCTATTCTCTTCTTGTCCTCAAGCAACTGCCCGTAGAAGAGCTTTGCATCACTTAGCAACCGTGGGAAGGACCTCTCGAAGGCTGTCACCGCCCGCTCCGGCACCACCAGCTGGCCGTTGATGCCTTCTTCTGCGATGTAGATGCGCCCCACGACGCCCAAGTCTCCCCACTGCTCGCGCAGGTCTCGTCGGAGCTTGGGCAGCTTCTTCTTGTCCAGCGGCGTGTAGTTATAGAGACTGATGTACTGGCGGCGAGATATCCCGGCAGCTCCGCCACTGCTCGAGAATCGACGCCCCGCCAATGAATCTTGCTGCGTGACAGCGACTGGAAGACGCTGCAGCGACCGCAGAAGCAGCGGCGACCGGCGAAGACCCGGCACAAGCCGCACAGGAGCTCGAAGTGTCCGCATGCCTTCTACCACCCAACCAATTCGCGAAATGGTAAGCGTTTTTTTGTTGTCGACAATCATCCTGTATCGGTAAGAATGCACCACATTTAAATATGGTTTACCATCCATGTGTTGCAATCATTTCAAATTATTAGACAACTGGATCAAAGAGCTCACTTAGGTGCATGCAAGCCAAACGTGGGGTCATGCTACTCCGTCGTCTCCAGTCTCTGCGTCGTTCTACTGGTGTGCGATGGGCGTCGAGTCTATCAAGCGGCAATGCAGGAGAGCCTCGACAGTACGTGAGCCTGTACAATTACGTGGCGTTGGACGAAAGCGAGTTGCCCAAGCTGCGGCGTCGACTGCTGGGTGGCTGGAAGGCGCTGGGTGTGAGGGGCAGGATCTACCTGTCGCCCGAAGGGATCAATGGACAGTTGGTGCTGCCTCAGAGCAATGTCGTGACTCTTGCAGCTTCCTTCCCACAGGTTTTCTCGGGTGACAACATGTGCTACGGCCAATTGCTGCCATCAATGGATGAAGAGCGTGAAGCTCCGTTCGCCAAGTTGACGGTGCGGATTCGGAAGCAATTAGTGCATGATGGATTCGAGAGAGGCGCGCTGGATTTGAAGGACTCGGGCGATTCCCTGCCGCCCGACCAGTGGCACGAGAAGCTCAAGACCAGGAACGAGACCCAAGACTCCGACACACTCGTGCTCGACGTCAGGAACTTCTACGAGCACGAGATCGGGCGCTTCGACGGCGCCACCAGGATCATGGTCGACACCTTCCGAGACACGTTCGACGCGCTGGACGAGATCCTCGAGAAGCACGAGCAGCAGCACGGCGGACAGAAGCCCAAGCAGGTCATGATGTACTGCACCGGGGGCATCCGATGCGAGAAGGTGGGCGCGTACCTGACGCAGTACAAGGGCATCTCGAACGTGCAGAAGCTGCATGGCGGCATCGTCAACTACATGCGCTTTCTCAAGGAGCAGCGGCAGGCGGCGGCGGAGGCGCGAGCTCGCTCCGCTGCTGCTGCTGATGCTGGAGGGGAAGCGAAGGAGGAGGAGGAGGAGGAGGAGGAGGAGGAGGAGGAGATTTCTCTGTTCAAGGGCAAGAACTTCGTGTTCGACCAGCGCTGTGTGGGCGAGTTGACGGAGTCGGAGGAGGTGACGGACGACGTGCTGGGCAAGTGCTTCCAGTGCGGCGAGCCGTGCAACCACCACACCAACTGCAGCAACTTAATGTGTGGAGGTCTAATACTGCAGTGTCAAGCCTGCGCTGCGAGTCTCCTGGGCGCTTGCAGTGAGCCGTGCAAGCTAGAAGTCATGAAAATGAGCTCGATGACGAAGCAGCAGCGGAAGGATTACCGCAAACACCAGGCGACGCAGTGGATGCCACCGATTCCGAACGCTCTATCCAAATACGTCACCAAGCGATCAAGAGCTGCAGTCGCTAGGAATCTGCACACACAGCGACACTTTACATGTTCACGAGCTCTCAGCAAGAGCATCGACGACTCAACACTCCAGAACGACTACGTCTACAGGCAAAGCACTGTTCTGACCGACGACGCGTTGCTCCGAGACCTGCGTGAGGAAACGGCTCGGGCGTGGCCCAAGGCGGAGCAGCTCATCGACGAGATGCAGGGCAAGTTCCTTTCGTTTCTAGTGCAGACCACGCCGGTCAAGCGGGTGTTGGAGATCGGCTGCTTCACCGGTTACTCGGCGCTATGCCTCGCAAACGGCTTGGCTCCTGACGGTTCGCTC
This sequence comes from Phytophthora melonis, assembly GCA_024211575.1. NCBI lineage: Eukaryota > Oomycota > Peronosporomycetes > Peronosporales > Peronosporaceae > Phytophthora > Phytophthora melonis. The sequence goes on from JAMXKT010000041.1 coordinate 73,438, forward strand.
GTCACGTGCGATATCGACGCCGACACCATGCAGTTCGCCCAGCGGTTCTTCGCCAGAAGCTCGCGCGCGGATCAAATCTCAGCCGTGAACCAGGACGGCCTCGAGTACCTCACGATTCTGGCATCAAACAACCAGCAACTGCCGTTCGACTTCATCTTTGTAGACGCCAACAAGCGCAAGTACAGGGCCTACTACGACTTCATCCTCGAGCACAAGCTGCTGCATCCCGCGGGCCTCTTGGTCTTCGACAATACGCTGTTCCGAGGTCGAGTAGCTGCCTACGACAACGGATTGGCGAGCAACAAGGAGCGAATCGCTCGCGGATTGGCCGAGTTTAACAGCTACGTGGCTCAAGACCCGCGCTCGACGCAGGTGATCATGCCGCTATGGGACGGCCTCACCCTCGTCAAGCAGGCGCCAAATTGGGACGATGCTTCATAACCAAACCTGGCTGGAAGGCTAAGCTTAGCAATAGATTAATAATTTACAGCCTCGGTGTTCGGAGCTTATTAATGGATGGGGTCTTGGTGGAGCTTGGGACGTCTGTCGATGACTTCAGGCGGCCTGCTCGGCTCTGCGGAGTGAGCTGCGCGCGAGCAGGATGGACTCGTCGCCGCCCATTGCGAGCATGTGGCGGGCCCGGACGCCGGTTTCTTCCGAGGCGGAGGCCGAGACCGAGACGGCTGCGAGCGCGAGCACAGCGACGACGACGCAGCGGAGGAAGTTCATTGTTGTTATTGCGGCGCTGGCTTGCGGTGGAGCTGGCAGATTGGGAAGTGAGCTGCTCGGCATCATCATCATCGCAAGTCACACGTCGCATGAAAGTGGGATTTGGCCTCGCTTGTTTCTACACCATACAAAAATCAAGTGTGCGGATATTCCAGGATGCTCGTGAAAAGTGGACAAGGCTGCGAGGCATGATCAAAATTCATCGTTGGCTGGTGGCCGCGCCATTCGCGCGTGTGTGGCTCTTGGTGCTCGATTTTGCCTCGAGAATCTCGCGCTGTTGAGCTGGGATAGCGGGGCTTCATCGGTTGGTGCTTCTGGGCGGTGAATATATTGAAAGCGGGGGCAGCATCCAGATTCGTCTTTTTCGTATGGGTGCATATGACCTCAATAGTAGCCCCTCACTTCAACTTGGCTCGGCGACGGGGGCTCAAGTGTTGGGGGCGGCTCAACTCGAGCCTGTCGCCATGTCCTCGATCAATTCCGTACTGCCAGTTTCCCTTATTTACTTAGTGCATGTAGCGCGAACCGAAAGCTCCACCTGGCTGCAGGCTTGTCATGAAATTACTTCACGAGGAGTATTTTTGTACACCCGATACACCCACAACGGAGGTGTAGCCACTGGATTGCAAGACGGTTTCGAGGGCTAATACCGTCGCGAAGAGATCTGCTTTACTCTACCGAGCCAAAATACACGACACATCAGTGAGTCAGCACCTCCATGACTCGATGCTGAAGATGCAATAGCTAGTTGCAAAGAAGACATTGCATTTATTCGTGGGACCACAGGTGGGCAACGTACTGTATACATAACAATATATTTTGTATAGTATACAAGCTCTCATGCAATAAGTACAGTTAGGATCTAATAAATCACAGTATCCTTTGCATACAAAAATCAAGTATCTCGGGGGGAGAGGATTCTTTGCCAGTCACTTTGGGAATAAAACTCCAAAGCAGCCAAACAAACAGCAGCTCGTTTCCGCTGTCGGTGCACGTTGAAGATGCCTCGGCCCGCGAGCCCGCTCTGGGAGCACTTCCGCAAGGAGATGCCCACCAAGCGCGCGACGTGCAACTACTGCGGCTTCAACATGTGCGGGCTCATCCTGCGCATGCGCACGCACCTGGCGCGCAAGTGCAAGAGCTGCCCGGAGGCCGTCAAGGCCGAGATGGTGGCCGAGATGAGTCGCAGGCTCGACCACGGTGAGCCCAATGACTTGGTTTTAGTATACTTTCAGAGTGATGGTCACTAAGTTGCCTTTGCCTACCTACCCACTTATCTATATGAAGTGCCCGCCACGCCGCCAGCCAAGAAGGCGCGCACCAGGAAGGACCCTCCGCAGCAGCTCGAAGCTCCAGCTGAAGTCCCCGCTGCACCTCAGCCGTCGCCTACTTCGGTGCACGAGGTGCAGACGACCGCCAGCTCTCCTCAGCCTCAGCCACAAGCGCCCGTGACCGTGCTGGACGACAAGAGCGACCTGGACAGCCACGTGGCCCGAGCCATCTTCGCCGTGGGGCTGCCGGTGGTGACGGTGGAGCACACGGCCTTCGTCAAGATGCTCAAGCGCATGAACCAGAGCTACGACCCGCCCAACGCCTTCACACTGGCCACGACGGTGCTGGACCTCGAGTACTCGGAGGTGCAGATCAAGCTGCGTGCCGAAGTGCTGGACTCCACCACGGTGAGTCTCGGTGTGGAGTCGTGGGCGGGGCAAAAGTGCTCATTGGTTACCTGTGTGCTCAACTCGCCCAACACGGCTGTCTTTGCCTTTGACAGCACGGGAGACATGCCACACACGGCCGATATGCTCGTCGACAAGGTGGAGAACATTATGACGCAGATCGGCACCGGCAGGGTATCAGTCATTGTGATGGACACGACGGACAGCATGAAGCAGGCATCGCTGACACTGGAGAGCAAGTACCCGACCATCACGTTCCTTCCGAGCTGCGCGCACACGATGACGTCCATGATGAAGGAGATGCTGGAGCTTCCGACCATCGCCAACACGCTCGACACTTGCATGCAGCTGGCGCACTTCTTCGTAAAAGACCAAGTGGCGCGTGCGGCTATTGCGCGAGTTTCCGAGCAGTCCATGGAGGCGGCTGCGCCCATGGGTGACCCGAACGACACCAGTCCGGGTGGGCTGCTGGACTGCCTGTTTACTATTGAGCGCAACCGCCACTCGCTGGACATTTTGCTGGCGGAGAACGGCACTTTGAACGGTCTCAACACGCACGTCAAGGACAGGATTATTAGCCTTGCCTTCTGGGAGGAGGTGTCGACGTTTACTGGGCTCTTTGAGCCCTTCCTGGAGATTTTGAAGATGTTCGAGTCGGATTCGCCGCTGCTGTCAACGTTCTACCATCGGTTCACGCTGCTCTGGGGGCATCTCGACAAGTATGGAAATCTCGCGTCCAAGTTCCAGCATATAATTTCGGGATATTGGGAAAATATTCAACACCCAGCGATGTACACGGCCTATCTATTGGATCCACGGTTCCCGCCATCCAGCCTTTCAGGGGAAGCTACGAGTGAAGCGTTGTCGTATATCAAGCGAACGTCGAACCCAGAGGTCTACGGCAGTATCGTTGACGAATTGACTCGATTCACGGCTCGAACGGGGCTATTCGCCGACGACGCGATCTGGGAATCCGCACAGAAGTGCAGCCCGCTTCACTGGTGGAAGGGCTTCATCGGCGGCTCTTGCCCGAATCTGCAGCCTATCGCGCTACGCACCTTGAGTTTACCTGCAGCCTCGGGGCTCTCCAAGATCAAGCGTGGGATGTTCGAGAAGATCCAAGTCATGAACGCCAAGTACATGAACGAAGAGCAGGCAAACAAGGCCGCCGTGGTGTATTTGAACTCGAACCTGTCATCAAATGTGGAGGACGGGGTGGCCATCGAGACAATAGTGTGAGAAGTCTTCGGGTACATGTGGATTCAAAACCTGTTGCCAAATGACGATGCTGGTGGGGGGCAAGTCGCGTCTACAACGATGAGAAGAGAAGCAAGATGTGTGTTTTGTCGCCAAATTCTCGTACCCCATGTCTATTTCGTTATTGCTGCCGTGGCATGTATGTAGGCGGCGGCATTCAGCTCAACTCTCGTATTGCAGCAGCGCTCGAGGCCAAAACTCTTGCCGCACCCTTAAATCTCCTCCTCGCCTGAGCACCCGCAGCTTTGTGAAGCTTTGCGCGCTGACGGCGTGAAGTGCGTACGTAGCAAACACCCACGTCAAGCTCTCTGCTCGAGCGAGGCACACGATATCACGAACGAGCATCGCACACGCTCGCCTTTGGGCATCCAGCAAATCCATGTATAATGATGAAAAATATCCAAAACGCAGAGAACACAACGACAGCCGAGAGCACGATCAGCCCTGCAGCGTCTTCGCCGTTCCCAGGCCCAGGCCACGCCATTGTTTCAGTCAGCGGTTGTCTCGTTTCATTGTTTCTCCCTCAAACTCACTCGGCAACCCAACCGACAGACCAACCAACAGAGCAGCAGGCGAGCAACCGAAGCTGTGGCCACGGACCCGCTCGCCACACCACCAACCAGCCGCCTCTACAGCCTCGAGGCGCGCCGCCACTAGACCAAGACCCAGGTCGAGCGAGTGCTTCCTCGCCTAACCACCACGCATCACCTCAGCCTCCTGCCTCCTCGCCAGTCCGCCAACCATCTACTTGCTCTCGCTTTCGCTCGCGGGAGCTGCCGGCGTCGCCTTCACAGGTGCAGCAGGCGGGTCGGCCTTTACCACATCGAGGAAGTTACGGCCACCCCAGGCACCAGCCTTGGGCAGCGACTCGTCCACCGCCGGGGCAGCAGCCGTCTTCGGCGCGCTCTCCGCAGTCTTGGCCGCCTTCTTGGCAGCGGGCTTCTTCTCCTCCTTGGAGGTGGTCTTCGAGGCAGGCTTCGCAGCGGGCTGCTTCTTCTTGGGCTCAGGCGCCGGGGCCGGGGTTCCGTTGATCACGGCCGCAGCGTAGCCGACAACCTTGGCCGGAACAGCGCTCGTCTTAGCTGATGCAGGCGCAGCAGCAGCCTTCGCGGCAGGCTTGGCAGCAGCGTCAGCAGTGGCAGCGGGGTGGCCTCACCCTTCTGCTTGCGCTGCTCGCGAGCCTCCTTCGTGTAGTCCTCACCGTACATCATGCTCTCGTAGTCGATAGATCCAACGGAGTCACTGCGGATCGGTCGTCCCTGGCGCATAGCGTCACGAGCCTGCTCAATACTGTACGTACGCTGGTTGCGCAGCAGGTCCGGGTGGGCCTCGGCCGTGAGCGCCGCCGGGTGCACCGCGTAGTCCATCTTACCCTCGGGCAGCATGCAGTCCTTCTCGTCCATGTTCTTAACGATCTCCATAATGTCCTCATGAGCATACTTGTAGGTGATCACATTCGACGTCTCCGCCTTCTCCTGAGCCGTGGGGAGAGGCGGGAAGTTGGCTGCGTTCAGCACAGGCTGACGCTCGGCCGGGGCGGCAGCAGCGGCCTTCTTGCCGTTGTTGCTGCCGTTCGCCTGCTGCTGCTGCTGAGCAGCCGCCTTCGCGCCCTTGTTCTTGTTCTTACGCGAGCTGCCCGGTGCCCGCTGCTCGAAGCTGCCGCTCTTGGCGCGCGCATCCTTCTGCTGGTGCGCGCCGGCGCCGTTTGCCCGGTTCTGACGGCCCTGGCCACGTCCGGCGGCAGCGCCACCACGCTGGTTGTTGCCGGCGTACCGGCCGTTCTCGCCATTGTTGTTGTTGTAGTTGTGGTGCTGGCCCGCGCGCGGGTTCACTGTGTTGTATTGGACGCCGTAGTTGTCGTAGTAGCCCATGTTGGGCGAGGCGTAGTAGCCGCGGCCGCCGTAGGGCGCGCCGACGCTGGGGGCGATCACGTTCTCCGCCGGCTGTGTGGGGTAGAAGGACTTAAGCACGTTCTCGGATTTGAGGCGCGCCTTGATGGCGGCGCCGTTGAACGTCTTGCTGCGCAGCGCCAGCAGCGTGCTCACGGCCTCGGCCTCCGTGTTCATAGTCACGAACCACGTATCGCCCACGTCGCTGCGCACGCTGGCGACCTTGCCGCAGCCGTCGAAAATGGCCTCCACCTCCTCGGGCTTGGTGGACGACGGGATCTCGCGCAGGATGATGGTGGTGCGCTCCGATTTGATGTTGGGCTTGATGGCGTCCTTGGCCGAGTTCAAAGAGCAGACCTGACGGCAACAATAATAATAAATAAATACATAATAATCAAGAAGTCAGCCTCTTGAAGAGCAACAGCAGTAGAGTGTGGTAGAGTGGCGCACCGTGGAGTCCTGCACGGCCTCGACGAGCAGCGCGGCGTTGTCCGTGAGCTGCTTGATCTTGGAGAAGTTGATGATGACCTCCACGGGCACGTACATCTGCGAGTTCATCTGCGAGACGAGGTACGCGTCGTTGGCCAGGTTGGCGCGCGAGAAGTAGAACTCCACCTGGCGCTTGATGGCCTCCTTGAGCTCCGCCCCCTCTGTTGGAATGAATGAATGAAGCGCATGCAGCCAGCCAGCCAGTTAGTCAACCTGTTTGTTGCATCTCTCTCTTGCTGAGTAGATTTATATTCCTCCTTGGGAGGCAGCAGCAGCAGCTCCAGACCGCTAGCTACGCACCGGGAGCCTTGGTCTGCTGGGCGCTCATCGCTCGCTCTGTCTGCTGTGTCTGTTTCTGCGGCCCGGGCGCCACTCGGCTGGTCGGTCTGGTCTCTTCGAGTCTGGCTGAGTGACAGCCTGTACCGAACGGATGGATGGCGGCCGGAGTAAGGGCGATTTGATCGTGTGGTGCACATAGGTTAAGTAGGTATTACACTTGTGTAAAGTACACATATGTGTCAATGAACTTACGTGGCGATGTTGCTGTTGCGTCAAGTCCTCGTCGTTCGCCTGGTCGTAAATAGAGTTCGCTCCCGCAGTGACCCACGTGTGTGTGAGTGTATTTACATGCATTACGGAGGGATGTAACTGGCCGCGGAGGTGTTTATTACGAGCCTTCTAAGCCTACAGGTTGGCCACGAGGTCGACAATCTTGGAGGCGAGCGCGACCTGGTCCTCGAACACGACGTTCCGGTACTCGGGCACGTGGACGAACAGCGCGAGGTGCTGGCAGGCAGAAATGACAAGAGTCAGCGACGACATACTATACAGTAGAGTGGTGCAGACTTACCCCCGGGTGTCCTTTGGCTTCCTGGCGCTTTGTCCACACGAGCGAGCGGTAGTACACGTAGTTGCAGATGTACCGGCCCGGGTTGGTCGACAGTGCGATCCTCGGGTGCACGATCTTTAACGTCGGCAGCATTTCCTCCACAGGCACTTTCGTGGTGATATTGTCCGGCTCGCCCTCATGGATGATCTCGTTCTTGGCGACGTATCCTCGCTCGTCCGGGATTCTGAAGTCCGCCACGTTGTAGCCCACCTGCTCCAGCAACAGCGTGCGCGAGATGGCACTCACTCCAAAGTGCAGGAAGATGCACGGCCGCCCGCGCTCCTACAAAACAATATAATCACTCACTCTCTCAGCTTCCGTTGCAATAATGGGGGGGGGGGTTACCGACGGCGCACCTCGGCTCTGGCGTACAGCTCACGGAGTACCTCGACGCAGCCTGCAATAGCACAACCACCACAGAGCATTAAGCCCAACTGCTCCCAGTATTGCAACAAGCAATTCGCTATTCTCTCACTCTCCGCCGCGACCTCGAGCACGTGGGACTCGGTCACCTTGGGATGCTCCTCCAGCTTCTTGGCCAGGAACGTCGTGGGGTTCTCCAGGATGTCGCCGAACTTGCCGAAGCCGGTGACGTACACGTCGCGCTTCTGCGAGGAGGCAGCCGCGCCCGCCGTCGAGTTGGTCGACGCGCTGGCATTGGCAGGTGCCGCTGCTGCGTCGGGCTGCGAGTTGGCCACCATTGTTGCGTGCGCGTCGCAGCGAGCGAATTCAGGAATGACACAGCGAAGACGAGCGGCGTACCGAGTAAAAAATAGCCATACTCGGACCAAGTCAAAGGCTCGGTGCTCGCCAGTCGTAATCAAGTCAAGCGCAACATCATGTTGAAGTGCCTAAAGTTGTCCCTGTTGCCTCCTCACTTACTGGTGCAGCAGCTGGAAATTGGAGCGAGGACTGGAAGAGCTGGAGCTGGAGCTGACGTCTTCCGAGTCTGCTGGCTGCTCCCCCTCGGAGGCGACGTCGGGGTCGAAGTACGTGGCGTTGAGCGCGTCCAGGTCGATGTACAGGCCGTCCCCCGTGAGCGTGATGTTGTCCTCGAAGTGGTGGTCCACCAGGATATCGCACGCGTGGTACGCCTTCCGCGCGACCAGGGTCTCGCTGATGACGTTGTCCAGCCCCGTGAAGAGCACCACGAAGAAGTGGTCCCCGGACAGCAGCTCGTCGGTCGACAAGTGGAAGAGGGGCGAGCTTTCGTCGATGAGGTGGGTCAGCGTGTTGCACAGATTGATGATCGGCCAGACGTTGCGAACCTGCAACATAATGAACGGCAGAAGTGTGAGCTGGAGCAGACTTGTCAGTCTTCTCGATCAATCGTATTCGCCCGTACCAGTCGCAGTTCGTGGGTTTCTCGGCGTCCAAAGTTGCGATTGAGCACCACGACACTCACCCTAAGAACGCACGGCTTCTTTGGTTAGATAGATTCCCAATGTCGAACTTCCATTACCATGGACTCACCTGAAGGATCCTTCAACAAGGACGCCATATTTCCGGTTGTTGGCGGCGCGGAACATGACGGCGCGATGTGAGTGAAAGGATGTGAGGAGCAGGACGTCGCTGTACAGCAGCGTCGAAGCCTTTGGGATCGAGAACTTGGCCCACGTCATACCTGCAGCAGAAAAAATGAGTGCTTAACATTGGTATGAGAAGGTACGCGCTGAAACTTACCCGTCAGTAGCGTGGAGACCAAGAGACCGGAGAAGACGAGCAGGAACACGTAGAAGTTGGCGGCATCGCTGTCTTGTCTGGGACTGAGTGACCCGTATCCGACCGTCGATATCGTTTGCATGCAGAAGAAGAACACCATGCCGTACTTGCTTGAGAAATCGCTCTCGGTGCGTTGCTCTAGTGGTTCGTGAATCTGTCACAGTCCAGCACAAGAGTCAGCTCAGAGTATTAACCTCCCCATCAAAACGAGTCCACCAACTTACCGAAATGGTCATCAACAACGCAATGGCCGCGACCACAGCCAGGTAGACAACAACAAGCGACAGAAGCAGGCTAGGCCACGAAGCCGCTAACGCCTGCTGATACATGCCGTTCAGTAGCACGCAACGCGAGCGGTTCCTCACACGAACTCTTCGTTGAAGTAGACTCATTGGACGTTGGTCGAGGTTCCCAGTTAGGTGATGATCGTGGTCTTCATAAGAGAAGCAGCTGCTTCTCCGTTGGTGGTCGGCGTCTTCACCTTTTGACGGCGAGTTTGAGTGCGAATCTGCTTCGCCACCGGCATCGTCGCCTCTCCACTTTATGGTCGCTTCAGTATCATAGTCGTCGTTGAGCTCCCACGTGCTGCCGTCTGCTAACTTGTGTGGCATTGTGTCCTCTGTTTGGAAGCCGTTCGAGTCGCTCTTGCTCCCGCGGTTGTGTTCATCCTCCTCTTTTTGCGCCGATGAACTCGTCACATCGATGTTGATAGAGGAACCCTCTTCACCAGAAGCATTTGGGACCGGAGCCGCTGCAGATATCTTGCCAAGATCGAGCTCAACAAACTGGCGGCGAGCGTCCCAGTCTAGCATGTGGATGAACTTGGAGTTCCACCGCATCGACTCACGACCGTATTCGTGCTTCTTGTGCACCATGTCGTGCAGATTCTCGTCCAAACCTGACGCGAGAAGGATTAACACGAAGTCTGCGCGCGCTAGATCATCTTCCGTTTGCTTGAAAAATGGGCTACTGGAGTTGATAACGTGAATCAGCTCGATTTCCAACCTGTTGGTAAGCAGAACGAATCAATTAGCCGAAAGCATCTACAGCCAACGTGAACATTTGTGGTAACTCGAGCACCTCAGCGACACAAGACGCGCTGATTCCAGCTTTAAGTCGTAGTAGCACAATCTCCTTTCCTCGTGCTGTCCAGTCTTCAGTCAATTCAAGCAGCCAGCCGACAAGCACAGCACCATTAGGCATAGAAGACGAATAAACCTGCCTTTTCCATGGGGCGGAATTACCTCTACTCTCATCAGAATGAGCTTGAAGTTCACGTTGATAATATCCCCCTTGTGGGCAAGATCGCGGCGAGTCTCATTTGCCACGCGAAAGCGCATCTCCATGTACTCTTCTCCTCGCGACACGGTGAACACCTACAGAAGAACCCACGAAATAGCTGTGAGTTGCTCGGACACCAAAGCGGTACAGTCATTTTAAACGTACGTCGCTGAGCACAATGTTGGGGTGGGGGCGGGCAAACTTGACAAATACCACGCCCGTGAGGAAGGAGGTGAGTAGCATGGACACGAACGACTCGATCACAGCAATCCAGCGAGAACAAGAGTTTGCCGGATAAAGAGCTCCATACCCTGCACAGAAATGTCTAGCGCGTCAGCATGGCAACAGTCTCAAGTCGATGGGCAAACGTACCAGTGGTAGACAGTGTTTGGAGACTCAAATTAAAGTAGTTTCTGGCGTTTCCTGGATTGTCTGGATTCATGCTGCACAAGAAGTTACCGTGTTAGCTTCAACCTACAGTCTCACACAGTGCAAAGCTTCGCGTACCCATGGCAGGCATCAAATAGCAGCGCGAACAGCCCAACAACTCCCACGTATACTGCAACAAACACGCAGAGCAGCGGAATCCATCCCAACGAGACCAAATGGTATAGACGACCTGGAAGCAGCAAAACTCTCGTTAACATAGTACTGTCAATTTCTCACCCTCTCTGAGCGCCATGATCTTAAGATACCTGGAAACCGAAGCTGCGTCCAGTGTTTGCACTTGATCACGGGTAAATTGGGGCGAAGCAAGCGTCTTCCGGACCGCGCCGCGTCGTCATCCAGCGTCGTGCCCTGCCACACATTGAGATCGCAGATGCCGATGCTGCCTTCACGAGAGACACATGGGCAGGGACCCCCTGCCGAGCACTGCTGGGGCCTGGGGCTTTGGCCGGGAGCGCTGCGGTTCTTCGAAGGCGGCGGCATCAAACAAGATGGGTGTTGAACAATGCCGAAAAGATCGAGACAAGCGTTAGACAAACGTTTGATAGGCGAAATCTTACCAGAAGTCTGAAAGCGACCTGCACATGTACAGAAGCAAAGCATGACGGGATCTGTATTACGAAGTACTATAAGCTGGAGCTTTCAGCCTACGGCATGACAGTCCTGCGTAGCTTGGCAACAACAGGCACGATATAGCCCGAGACGCCAAGCGTCACGGGGTAGAAAGCTGAGCTGAAAACCACGGCCGCCGCGTAGGAGCCAAGAGCCTGCCCCACTTCGTCGACGCCCAGCGTGGCGAGGATCGGCATGACGTCGACCCCCTGCTTGATCAGAGCGTAGAGCGCGCAGACCACGCCCACACCCGCAACGCGAGAGCCCATCATGTAGGCCGCGCCATAGTTGTCGATCACCTCTCTGGCCTTGTTCATGGTCTTGGCCACGATGCCGGAGCTCGCGATCGTGGACGAGGCCGACGCGCTCGCTCGTCTGCAGCAACATAGCCCACAACAACAAATAAGCAACATCAGCGCCAACAGTAACTCGTAAGAATGTTGTAGCAAGCTGCAACGCACTCTGGCAGGGCCCCCGTCAAGTCCGAGAGCCGCACCTTGGAGAACGCCGGGAAGACCCTGGCGACGCCCGCCGCCACGGCCAAGTCCAGCGGCAGCCGGAAGCGCCGGAACGGGCGACTGGCAGCGAAGGCCAAGGCGAACTCCGGAGAGAACTCGATACCCGTCACCGACAGCACGCCGTACCTGCAACAACAACAACAACAACAATAATAAAAATAATTGTCAGACAGAGGGACATCTACCTTATGGGGATGTTCTGGTTATAATACAATGGGTCGTACATGGCGCCGATGCTGCCGATGTCGGAGGCGAAGAGCACAGCGAGCGTCTCGCCCGGGTGCTTCTTGATGGAGTCGTTGAGCTTGTTCACCACGCGGTCCAGGAACGCCACGCGCGGAGGCTCGGGCTCGGATGACGACGCGGAAGACGAGGAGGTGGAGGAGCCCACAGAGCGAGACGCGACTCCGCCGAGACGGATCTGAGGGTGGAAGCGGCTACTGCGACCGATGGACAAGTGGCCGAGGCCGCCGCGAGCGCGATGGGTCAGCAGCCGCGGCGTCAGGAGCGGCATGGAGGCGAGCATCGTCGATGTGCGTGCGTAGCCTCTTGGTTAACATCAAGGCTACGTATCCACACCTGTTATTGGGGGTACGATTTAGCTTATTTACGGGATAAATATAGGACCGAGAGACGGGACGTGTAGGTCCTGTCGCTCGACCAGGGTTACACTGTCCGTACAGACTGTACTGTACGGTACAGTACCCCTCTGGTCTGCGCCCGTGAGTCACAAGTGAAGGTTCAAGCGTGTCAAGCGTGACAACATGGCGGCCGAGGCGAGCGCGCTGTTCGGGCGCGCGCCGACCGACGCAAGCCGCAGCCACAGCAGCGGCAGTCGGAGTGCGCCCACTGTGTCGCTGCCCGACGCCGAGTCGCGTCGCCAGCTGCTGCCGCGCGGGCGCTCGCAGCGCTCGAACAATGGCGGCGACCACTCTGTTCTTAGCAGCAGCAGGAGCAACGCGCCGTTGCTGCCCATCGAGGAGTTCGTGGCCAAGTACCAGGTGATCAAGGTCTCGTGGAGGGGCAAGTACGAGCGCATCCTGGCGCTGGCGCCCACGCGCTTCTGCACCATCGACCCGCGGGACTTCGAGATCACCAACACATGGCCGCTCTCGGCGCTGCTCAGCATCAGCCTCGACGCCTCGGATAGCCAGGTACAGTATTGAACTCTACCCTCTCTTACAAGTACACTTAGTAACCTTGCTTTCCTGCTCCCTTTAGGGCTTCGTGCTGGCGCTCAAGGGCCCGAAGAAGGACGAGCAGCTCAAGTTGCGCTGCCGCTTCCGCTCGCGGCTGCTGTCGGATCTGTACCGGCTCAGGGAGCAGAACCAGCAACGTAAGGCTGGAGCGGGCTTCCAGTGCTCCAAGTGGTCGAGGAAGGGGGAGACGCTGAGCTGTTCGCTGGACGTGGGCATGGACGGCGTGACGATCGCGGAGCAGGGAGTTGCTCGCTCCAAGTACTTGTACACGGAGATGGAGCACGTGACGCTGCTGGCGGACTCGCAGGTCGCGTTCGCTATTGGGTACACGGGACGCAGTCGACTGTTCTTCAGTCAGCAGAGGGGACAGATCTACCAGCGCATTCAAGCGGCTGCCGAAGCGATCGGCTGTAAGATCAAGGGGAGGGCGAGCGTTACGGCGGAGAAGATCCAGGAGGAGAGAGTCTACTACGGTTTGAACTATGGCGAGCCGTTCGTGCAGTTCCACGTGAGGAAGCTGACGCCCAAGTACGACAACCCGCAGGAACGGATCCTCTCTCTGCATGAAAAGGCTCTCGTGGAGCTGGATCGCGAGGAGAAGGTGATTGCGTGCTACAGCTATTCTGACATTTACGTGCTTGTGCGCGAGACCACGAGCGCAGACCAGTTCGACATCCAGTTCCGCAACGACCAGGTGCGGACGTATGAGTCGAGGGACCGCGACGGCGTCTTGAGCGCAATCTACGACATTTGTGTCACCTGCGAGGAGAATCCCGAGCTGTTTATCAGTGGCGTCGTGAATCAGCGCGGACTGCGGTTGTTGCCATTTTCTGCGGTTGAAGATATGACCGAGACTCAGTCGTTTTTCAATGACTCGTCAATTGGAAACTGGTATCTTCAGCGCATGTCATCACTGGGGAAGTTCGGGAACTCGCTGAAAGTTGGCGACAGAGGGTACGCGCGCACTGGTGCTTGCGATTCTTTTTGCCCACTGCCTTGTCACTGACGGTTGTTTGATGTACAGCTTTGTTGAAATTGTAGCTGAGTTTAACGCGAACGTCCCTGCGAGTGGAATCCCATACAATACGAAACACTCGATCATTACGGACGCACTACGACCAATGTGCGCTCAGCTGTACTATGTCGCAAAGACCAAGCCTGTACCCGAACGTGCTGCGGTGACCCTCATCCAAGCGTTATTCCGCATCTCATCGTCATATTACGGTTTCCGCGAGATTGGTCAAGCTGGTCAGATATCGGAAACGATCACGAACCTGCTGATTAACGGCGAAGAGTTCGTTGTGTTTTGGACAACGTTGCTGCTGAGAAAGTTGACTGCACATGTAGCGCCCAAGTCAACCCGTGAGTGTCCAACCTCTATCTTATTGTACTTGTATCTACTAAACGCAGGCCTAACCTTAACCGATTGTGTGGCTGCTTTCATTTGCAGCCCTGGACAAGGCCTCCCTGCGATACTGTGAAGAGGTGGAGACGCAAAACAAGAGGGTGTTCCTCGCGAACACGTATCTAACGCAATCTCTAATCACGCATCTAGAAGATATTGACGTGGAACCAGGTAGCAAGAATACGAGTCAGAAGCCGAGAGCTGGCCCTCTTGTGATGATGGGATTGCTGCAGACCCTGGAAGGCTGTCTTTGCTCCCGTGCTTCTACGACTGGCCCAGTGGAGTATATGACATTGGTAGAGGGGGTTGCAAAGTTTTACAGCACCCTACTGAAGGTACTTTTCCAGTCCCGCTGTGCAACAACCGTCGAGGCGTGTACGTATTTACCAGTGTTGATGTCCCTGGTTTCCCGTGACGCCACTCATCCTATGTTTTGATGCTGTACCCAGGCACATTACTGCTGAAGACTACTCTCGAGGAGTGTGACCCCGTCGTAGCATCTAGTATTCGCGACAAAGCTTTGACGGAGGGTATCGTGCTTCGACACTTGTATCAGGGCCTGTTTGATGAATCCTTCGACCAACGGTGCGTAAGCCGGTATTTGGTGTCTCTCTGGATGAGCCACCACGACGGATCCAAGCAACTCCTGTCGCGGATGATCCCTCCAGGTTTTTTCTTTATGCTGAAGGAGCCTCCGGGAACGCCAGCTCAGATTGAGGACTACGACCGCCTTGAGCGCGAAACAATGGAGGCGGAACGACAAGAAAACTCGCTAGAGTTTAACGATGACGATTATGTGTCGTCTACTAGTCAGTCAACATTCCAAGGTGGCTCGATCGACTGGCAATCTGGCGGCGAGACGAGCAGTTTTGATGGCTCGGATATCCCTCAGGATAAGATTTCACAAAAAAGTATGTCCGTGGGAGATATTGGTGTGCGCAATGGACGACAGGGCGGGCTCCAAGCAGAATCGCGGCGCCTATCGGTGTCAAACTTACCCATTCCGGAGAATCGCTCTTCCTTCTCGGGTGAACGTTCATCGTTGACGCGAACCAACGGACGCAGCTCGTTTGAAACGCCGATAGAGAACGATCAATCCAAGGCTCGAATGCTCCGCAAGCTGAAAAGTTCGGTCGACGGAAGCTCAGCAAGCTTGCGATCCGCGAATAACTCCACTCGTGAATCCAAGCCACGCACTTCGAGTCATGACCGAGCACCTCGGCTTCGAAAGAGAGATGTCGCGCTGAGCTTCTTAGGCGCCCTCGGCGGAAAGAAGTCTCCATCTAGTCATGGACACAGGTCTTCGCGGGGAAAACATCACGCCATGTCACGCTCAACCCGAGCCCAGGAAAACTTCCGTCTTCTCTTTCACATGCTCAGCCTCGACCACGAGACCGTCGACATGATCTGGAACAAGCAAACTCGCGAGGAGCTTCGGCATGCTCTGTATACCGAAATCAAGCGTTTCACCCGATTCCAGATCAACATCGGCGGCATGAAAGCTCGCTGGAACTACGAAGACTTCGGAGTATCGTACATTAGCCTTGCCGATGAGGTCGTCGTCGGAGGGTGCTACATCAGAATTCTGGCGAATTTGCAAAGCAAAATGTCTTTCTTCGGAACAGTGACGGCGGAAGACGACTTTGTTGTGCTGACCCCCGAACAAGTTCCGGTGAGAAATCCTGCAGCAGTCTTGGCTGCGCTGTACGTACGAATGCTGCGCGAAAACATCCATGCTGAGTATCGAGACGACTTGGAAACGTCGATTCTTTGTATCAAGAGCATGGGGGTTGTGGCGGCTGCTCATGCTGGATACGTCAATGCCGTGAACTTCGAAGAGGTTGGACACTTGTGGACGCTGATGAGTGAGACTGTGCATGCGTCGATGCTGGAAAACTTTCTTCACACGGTGCGGGCACTGTGCTTACACCCGGGCAACGCACGACGTGTGTTAAGCGACGAGCACAACCTCGAGCTCGCAGTTCAGCTACTCCAACTGGCACACGCGACAAACCGTGAGTTTGGTGATATTACCGAGCCCAAGAAGCTTTGGATTCTAGAAACGAATGAAGGAGAGCAGCTCGGTCCGTTCAGCGTGAACGAGCTGAGGCAGAAGCGAGATGAGGAGCACACGGACATGAGCTCGTTCTTGGTAGCGCGTCATGATGACCCAGCGTGCGAAACTGTGACAACAAAGGCGAAAGTAATGGAAATCGCCCAGTTACGCTGGGAAGTGGGAATTCTCGGGGGCTTGCACCCGCTTCAGATGGCGCACGACGCTGCCAGCATTTTGCTCTCCGTTGCGCACAGCAACTCGCTGTTGGGCGACGATAGCACGCATGGCGGTGACTTTGCGGCTCCTATCTTCCCTCCTCCTCGGGGAAAGACAACACTGTGGAAGTATGCCCGTCAAGTCTTACCCGTTCTGGTGCGCGGCAACCACCCAAAGCTTTGGGAGAAGGTTGCCATGCTACTTGACTTTTTGTACACTGACCGACAACCCATTGGAGGCTCACCCGAAGAAGACGTGACGAACAGGTCGTCTTTGTTCTCCTGGGGTCTCTTTTACTTGGCGTTCCTCGGAGATAAGTCGGATTTCAAGGCTATGGCTGGACTTCTCAAGTCTACACACCACCTCCAGGCTGGATTCGCCGGAACAAGCGCACTGGAGGGAATCCTTCCACAAGACATGATTAACTTGCTGGAACGATCGTCTCCAGCTGCATTTACAAAGGTGTTTTGCGAAGGAGAACAGTCGCCGTTAGTGATTTGGAGCCCCGAGATGCGAAGCCACCTACAGGCCTTGTGTCAGGCGCATTTGCAAGATTTTGCCGAGGTTTTGGACGAAGATACGTCACGGGAATGGAGCTTCTGTCCGATGGCACCTGTTGCCTTCAAGGAGCTGGCAGAAGAAGTGTGGTGTGGTGGAGTTTACTTGGCACAGTTTTGTGAGCACGAAAACTTCGCTGTCTCGGATCCATTGGACTTCATGGAAAAATTGACAATGGAATGGCGTGCCGAGGTGAGTCGGCAAGGTGCTTTGATTAATGCTGCTCAAGCGCGGCAAATACTGGGTGTCGCCGAAGAGGCTGGCGTTCATAATCTTGATGCTACATGGCGTGCCGGGTTTAAGGAGAAGGCCAGAGCTTTGGTTCAATCGAATATCTCTGCGGCTGAATACACTGAAAGGTATGTACTAGCTCTCAATGAGACGTCCTGGAGGTGCTAACAATTGCTTTGTGCGATAGGCTGGACGAGTTGCGAGAAGCATATCGAGTTCTCACGTGCCCTCGACCAACGCTGCTATCAGCTGGGCATGACCCTGAAAATTTGTTGCTCTTGCTTCATTCACTGGTCATTATGTGCAACCGCTACCCAGAACAGCTCGCAGACTATGAGTTCGATGCTTACGATCTCCTACTGCCACTGCTTGCAACCCATTGCACAGCTGACGGCATTCCACCTGAAGGCACAACGAACGCTCAGACGTTGGAGATTTCAGTCTGTGCAGCCGAGCTCGTGTACAACACGTGTGCTGTTTCTGTTGCAAATGGCGAGTTGCTGCTGGAGCGACCGGACCTGGACACCTTGGAGAAGGCCGTGAACTATTGTGTCGATTCGATGGTTGGTTGTGAAGCGGCTGTGAACCCAGAATTGCTGGAAGTCTGCTTCTTTTTGCTTCAAACTATTACTGGACTATTGGCCTCTCCTCGTGGACGCGAATGGATTGCCGAGTCGTCAACGTTGCTGGTGGATATGGTTCGTATTCTGTGGTTGTGGAATCACGCTGGCGAAAAATCATTCTTGCTGTCGAAGCTCACGCAGCAAGTTCTTGAAGGTACGAATGCCTACTTAAGTAGTGTTTTGACAGCATCGAACAGAAACTAACAATGTTTTTACAGGTATATCGAGGATGACTCAGCTGCCAAAGAACCAGGGCCGTCTTGTGAGAGCTGGCGTGCTATGGCAACTGTTCCTGATGTTTTCTACATACGACGTGGAACTGGACGATACTACCGTCCACACTCGTTTGCACCAGAGTCTAGACTCTGAGAATGAAGAGTTTGCGGATGTGGCCGCCGAAGTGCAGAATTTATTGGCTATCATGGCTGTTCGTGCTCTCTGTAGACTTGGAGGGCTGTTTGCTGAAGGAAGTGAGTTTCAGTCACCGTCTAATCGGTTGGTCAGTCACGTTGTGGACTCTCTGATGACCCCGAACCTGTCTGAGCTGCTGCTGCTCAGTAGCCATCATGAATTTCTGAAGATCTTCCACGGAGAGTGCGAGTCATACACGCTGTTCTGGAACGGCGATATGCGGCAAGAGCTGACAGAATTCGTTTCGCCGAGGGCGGGTATTGAGCCTACAGTGTCAACAGATGAGCACTACGTCGGTGCCATCAGGTTCCGGTTCATGTATCTGGCGGATATCTTCTACGTTGGCGGCCTCTTCATCGAGATGCTCATGGGAAGCCTTCTCGTCATCGAAAAGAGCTTGGTTCCAGCGCCAGTGGCTGAATTGGGCCTGACTGAGAAGTTCTTTAAGGAATTATTCTCGTTTATCGACAGCGGCGAACTGTTTTGTCCAGAATATGTGGATGGCGCGGGAAATATTGAAAAGCTCCCTCCTTATGCTGGATGGAATGTCGGCGAAGAACAGTTAACAACGATGGACCGAGTTACTGCTCTCAACTGCTTGTCAATTACGACTTCCGTGGCGCCGGCATTGGTTGAGAAGAGCCTGGTTGCAAACGATAGCGCAATGAAGATGATATTGCGTCTCTTGTTCCCCCCTGACAACGAAGTGCATCAGGCTGAAGACGCCGAGAAAAGTTTGGTGCTGACTCCGCAGCTTTACGTCCCATGCCGACTACATTGCCTTGCAACGCTGCAAGTGCTGTCGACGCTCGAAGGTTTCGGAGCAGCCTCGCTAGAATTTGGGATTTGTGATATTCTCATCGAGTTGGTTCATATTTGCCAGGATGTGGGGCCCGAGGCCCTAGGAATTATCCGGAATTTGTGTGCTGGTGGAGCAGCTGGGCATTGCGTGTCAGAAATCCTCCAGTCGGGGGTCTACCTGGAGTTTATTGGCTGGGTACTGCTCGTGGAGGAGACCATTGTTGACGATGAGTTCGACGCTGCTGAGCGCTTGCGTGTCCCAGCGGCGATGGTTCTTTCCGAAATGGTGAAGGATGGTGCGCCATTAAATATCGAGTCGAGGCGCACACTGTGTCGCTTCTTCCCACCTGCTATTGTTCGGGCAATCGCTTCAAGCCCGGATACGATCGTGGAGTACCTTATGGTGAGTTGTGTCACTATGGTTCCATATGTCTATTGCTGATTGATATGTGCGTTTTGCCGCTTACTATTTGCTTCAGGCTGACCACAAAACACCCGAACTCGTCTGGAATGTTGAGTTCCGCAACCACCAACGCAACTGCATCGTCAACTTCCTCAACATTTACTTTTCGTCAACGTCAACAACCGAAACGGAAGATGGGAACTTCACATCCGTGGTGGACTCGTTCGAGATCGACTACACTGGCCTCTTCCCAGCTCCAATGGCCGGCAACGTCTACCTCACGTTGTTCATGGAGGACCCAACTTTCAACCTGCACGACCCTCTGTACGTACTCCAGTGCTCATGATACCGCGTAACACTCTTTGTTCTTACAGTTGCATGCTGTGATATGCAGGTACTTCATGACGTGCTTGTGGTCCGAGTTTGAAGTGCTGTTCAGACAGCTTGCGCATATGACATCGGCTCTGCGCGCTACGATGAGTCGTGTCGATGACGAGCTGATACAACGCGACATCGACTTGGTCGACCTGGTTGGGTCAGCACTGGTGTGCCTCCTACAGGTACCGTATTCTTGATATAAGCTGCATTCACGTCGAGTTAGCTGACCTTCGTCTTGTTGCTTTGATAGGTTGAATCCTCGTTGCTCGAGAAGGTAGCGGAGCTGCAGATTCCTGCGCAGTGCTGTGGCTACCTGAACGACACCGTTCGTTCGCAAGCGTGTGAGCCGTGCGTGGTTAACGTGGTGCGGATCTTGCGAGTGTGCACGATTTCCCGGACGTGCATCGAGTCGATACAGCCCATGTGCTCCACAGCGCTGTCGTGCTTGATGGCAGTCACCAATCCAGCTCGAGGGGGTCCTATGCACTACGAGAGTGCGTTCGTGCTGGAAATGATGCGGCGCATCATTTTGCAGTACCCAGAGCATGGCGACCGAGACGCGGGCGCTGGTATCGTGTACCTCGCGAGTCGTCTGGATCTGTTCGGGTTCCTGCTGAATATCCTTGAGAACCCCGGCGGGGTCGGCAAGGTGAAGGAGCCGCACATCGTGCGTGCTGAAGCGATCGAGATCTTGAACATGCTGGAAAAGGTGCGATCCCGCTGCATTGATCTGGAGCCTTGAAGCTGTAGCTAATCCATTGTCGAATTCCTGTACAGGACCGCGTCCAGGGCAGCACCGCCCACCAGATACTGAAGAAGCACAAGAAATGGCAGAAGATCTACCGCCACGAAGCCACCGACGTGGTCACGTCCATGTCGACCGAGGACCCATTTTTGAAGCCCCTCTTCCCCGAGGCAGACCGCGCCATGCGCGAGTACATGCGCATGAACCCGCGCCACAGCTCGGTCGTGTAGTGCTAACTCACTCGCAATGACGCAATTTTTGACTGGATAGACCGGATCTAGCCACGGTAAGCTTAGGTAGGTGGGACTGTCAACACGAACACCATGCCATGGCTAACTTTACAGATGATCAACCAGTTTGATCAATCCGCAGAAGGTCGCTGCAAATCAAAGTGACCGCTTAAGGGTCGCCATATCCAATTGTCGTTCTTGATATCCAACAGCTAGCGCCCCGACATTCTAGCAGAAGCGTGCTGCGTTATGCACCAGGTGGCTAGCGGGGGTGCGTGGCTTGGAGCTCAGTGGCTGCGGCTTCTGGTGCTGCTAGCCATCGTTGTCGTGAGCTGCGTAGCACAGTCAACAAACCCCTCGATCGATGCGTTGGCTACTGCAACAGGCGGCGCGCTGCACATCCAATGGTGCGCTGGCCATATTGGAAGATTTAGGAAGAACTTGCGTGATGCGTACTAATTTCGTTTGTGCTGGTTTTGGTTCGCGGCAGGGCAATCTCCTCAGCTTGGTATACAAACAACTCCATTGCCGACGTTGAAGACTTCAGGGTGTTCGTGGATGGCCAGGAGAGGGGCACAGTCACTCTAGATGTGACTCGTTATGATCTGTACGGATTGACCAGCGACACGACATACACGGTGCAAGTGCAGGGGATTCTCGTCAACGATTCCTTGTCAGAGCCGCTGAACTCGGATTCGTTTACTGTTACCACGTTGAGTCTTGTGGCGCCGGATGCACCAGGCACTCCTACGCTGGTAGCTGCAACTGGTGGCTACGTTCAAGTGAGTGTGCAGCCACCGGCAGATACAGGAGGCGCCGATCTTGCCAATATGACGGTCATTGTTCGAACTGCAGAGGGCTTGGCCGTAACGCAGCAGTCCCAGTCAGCTGTCAGCTCCGCTGCACTCACCTACAACATCTACGGCCTGAACGCTTTAACGACGTACCTGATTGCAGCCGTTGCGACCAACGCGGGCGGGAAGACGTCCTTGCAAAGCAGTGCTCTCGTGGCCACGACGAGGTCTCTTCAGCTCCCTGACCCGTGTCCTGCACCTAGCGTTATTAGTACTACAGGTATCAGTCGTCTTGCTTAGAGCTGAACGAGCTGTCCGCTAACTACGCTCCATTGTTGGCTAAGCACAGGTGCTTCTGTGGTCTTGCAGTTGATGCCGCCACTCGATGATGGTATGCTTAGCACTCTACTCTTTGTGAGATGCTCCGTTGTATTCTTACAAGCTTTTTGTGCTTAGGTGGAGGCCGAATCCAGGGCTATAACGTGTACATGGCTACCAGTGAAGCTGGCGAGTTTACGGAAGTAGCAACGACAATTGGCACGGACACGATCGACGTTGTGGAGGTTCTGCATTTGTCGGGATCGAGCGATGAACCGCTACTTCCAGAAACACGGTACATCTTCAAGGCAGTGGCGGTGAACCTGGTCGACATTTGTGTCTCCGTGGCGACTAGTCTGCAGCTTGCGAAATCGATAGATACTTACACTACAGCAGCTGCAATTCCCGGCCCGCCTCCGAGCCCGTACTTCTTGCAATCCACGGGCGGAATGATAACGATGAGCTTGGCGAAGTCTCTGAATATGCAAGGAGCTACACTTACTGGATTTCTAGTGACGATTGCGGATGCTGCTGGAAGTTCTGTGACGAACACTATTGCAGCTGACGGTGCCGTGACCTACAATGCAACATCTCTGCAAGCGAGCTCAAGCTACGACGTGTCAGCTGCCGTTGTTACGAATCTGGGGACTTCTGCGTTCAGTTCCCCAACAAGCATGAGCACGAGCGCCCCCTCAACTCCGACTGCGCCTCGCAATATTACGATAGTGAACATCACGGGGAGTTCTGCGGTGGCAGAATGGTCATTGCCGACTGACAGTGGGGGTGTTGACCTCACAGGTGCGTAGATTGGTACAATCAGCATCAATCGTGTACCAGCCATGACTAATCGATGCGTACTGTGGACAGGTTATTCCATCATTTTGATATCCCTCGGAAGCCAAGAGGAACGGCCCGCATTAACGTCTCCAGCGCTGCTTAAAGACCTCGTTGCGAACACGGTGTACACAGTGAAAATGACGGTGACCAACGCAGCCGGGAAGAGAAGCCTGAAGAGCGAATCAGTGGCGACTTCATTTAAAACCCGGTCTTTGACAGTTCCCGGCGAGCCTTTGGGGATATCCTCGATTTTTGCATCGGGTGGAGCAATTGAAGTTTCATGGAACCCACCAGCAGATCGAGGAGGTGAACGCTTGTCCTCCATGACCTACAACGCCAGCGTTTACTCCGTCACCTCGTGCTTCGACACGCAGGTAGATGTATCAAGCACGTGCTCGAGGTGCAACTCGGTCAAGCTTCTCGCAGTTCAGCAGTATCAGATCATCGCAGATACAACTACCTGCGAGCCTCCTACTTCTGCAGTAGAGTGTCCCGATGGTACACAAGATTGCTGTCTCACTCGTGCAGACAGTGAATACGGATTCGGCCTTACTTGTGGGCGCATGGTGCAGGCGAGAAAGCCGCGAGTTGTGGTTGGTACGACGTCAGCAGCTTTCAGTGGACTTAACTCCTTGTCGACGTACTACTTTGGCGTGCAAGCGATCAATGGCGCTGGCAGGAGCTCGACCTCTTTGCTTCGGGGTCTTCAAACGACGTGAGTGCTTCCTTAGCCTTGCATTTTCTTAAAAACCCAGAAACTGATACGATGTGCTGGCAGGCCGCAAACCCCTCCGACATACCCCGTCAATCTGCGTCAACTCACAGGGACTGGAGGCTCAATTCAGCTTATGTGGGATGCACCTTTGGTACGTTGTGCTTCGTTTAAGTGCCGTCATGTAGGCATTCTAGGCACTAAGCGGCTTCGCCCTTGCTGGTACAGGATTCTGGAGGTGGCTCCATTGTTGGATATCACGTCTATCGTAACTATGAACTGCTTACGTCGGGGTACATTCAACCCCCTTACTCTGATTGTGGAGGACTGCTGGTAGATACCAGTTATGTTTATGGCGTGGTCGCGGTCACTGCGTCGCAAACAGAAGGGTCTATGGCAACTACAGAGCTCTCGACGGAGTCCGTTACGGCTCCACTGTCTCCATCGCTTTCCTTAGCGAGGCGTTCATACAACCGACTGCAAGTGAGCGTTGTTCCGTCCTGCGACACTGGAGGGGACGCTCTGTTGAGCTATGAGTACATGGTTCAAGACGCAGGGAGCACGATTGCTTCATCCAACTTCGACTGCTGTGACTTCACCGTTGAGAATTTGAATCCGAAGCATTCATACACGGTTCTTGTTCGAGTGAGCAATGCGCTGGCCGTTTCTCAGTGGGCCAAAGCGGTGTATACCACCACAACTGGCATCCCAGCAGCACCCGTTGCCACTATGCTGCAAGTGAACACCTACAGTGCAGTCATAGCGCTCGAAAAATCACCGTACGACAGGGAAATTAGCTCCTACGACGTGTTTCTTCGTGAAGACAATATGCAGATCGGACAGTACAACGTACCATGCGAGCAGGACGCTGATCTGGTCGAGTATGTGTGCCCAATTTCGTACCGAGTGGAGGCTTTGAAGCCGAATAACTCCTACGCAGTCAGCATTCGGGCTAGTGGTCCACTTGGTTTAGCTTCTTCGAACACAGTTCCGTTCACTACGAGCGACATCTCCGAAGGTAAGTTTCGCCTTCTAGTACATTTTCAAGCGTGCGGCAGGTCTACTAATGCTGTCGTTGGTGTTATCCGTAGGTACATTTGGGATGGAAATGACGTCTTATACGGTCGATAAAGAAGGCGTCATCAGTACGACAGTGCTTCGAAGTGACGGGACTTCGGGCTCTGTTGATGTTGGCGTGGATGTGACCCAAACGGATACGGTGCTCGTGCGTTGTGAAAATGTCAGTGGTGGAGGGTGTCAGTGCACATTGTTCTTGGTGTCGTCGGGGTTTCCCTCTCAGCCCTGCACTTTGAACTTTGCGGATGGAGAAGAAGAGCAAAGCGTGACTTTCTCCACCTGGAGTAACGAGTCAGCGGAGCTGCTGCCATCCCCAATTGCAGTGGCTCCGTTTGGAGTAACGTTATCGGCTCAATACGCTGCTCTCTTGTACACTGATCCTCGCGAGCAACCAGGATTTGTGACGTTTTCGACGAGTCCAACTGAGGTGTTAGAAGACGCTCCGTTTGCGATGGTGGACGTGGTGCGGCTGAATGGCACCACGGGGGAGCTACGCTTTGAATTTGAAACGTTTGACATCTCGGCAGTGGCAGGGGAGGACTACGTTGCCTCCAACGGGACTGTCGTTTTCGCCAACCAGGAGAGTGGCACGCAGATTTGGATTCAACTGATCGACAACCACTACATCAACGACGATAAATTGTTTGGCGTACGGCTGACAGATCAAACTGTTGGAGACTCCACCTCTATCCTTGTGACGCATCAAGTGATTATTCACGACGATGAGAGTATCGACGACGCGGTTCCCAGAAGAATGGACGGCCCTGCCATAGTGTATACCACCGGAGGGGAATTTCAAGTCGAATGGGCTACTCCTTCCAACGATGTTGCCCCCGTTTTCGGGTACATGATTCGCGTCACGGCTGCGAGCGCAAGTGTATTCAACCTCTACAACACAACTAGTTCGCCATTCACGATGTCAGGCCTTTCAGCCAGAAGTTCGTACCGAGTTGAGGTTGCAGCTTGGAACTGGTTTGGCTTAGGAGCGTACTCCGAGCCAATTGACGTTGTGACGCAAAACCCGACGCTTCCGAGCCCGCCGCGTTCGCTTGAGGCGACGGACTTGACGAACACAAAAGTCACGCTGGAATGGTTGCCACCTCGTGATGATGGAGGGAGTGCGATTGTGGGCTACCGTGTGGCAGTGGAGAATCTGGATGGCGTCTTAGTGATGTCGGGTTCAGTTAATGCGCCGAGTTTGTTGTTCACAGTTGATGGCTTGAGTGCCTCCAGCGACTATGTGTGCTACGTTTTCAGTACAACCACAGCATTTCCAGACGGTTCGAGTGCGACTTCTTCTGCGCAAATAACTATCACGACGTCGGTTGCAGACATCCCGGGTCCTCCTCCAGCCGTGACGCTGGTAGGTCAGCCCCGTGGCGGAACCCTTGAAATCTTCATGAACCGACCGCTAGATACTGGAGGGATGCCCTTAACGTACGGCACACTATATCTCCGAAAGCAAACGGAGGATGACTCGGCAACGTTTGCCGTGGGTTGCGAATTGATTTTGCCTGATCAAGCGAATGGAAATTGCGTTGTCAGCCAGCTCGTGGCTAATACAAGCTACGAAATGTATGCGACGTTTTCCAATGATATGGTACGTCTGTTTATTTTTTTTTCCCTGAAGCATTAGTTTGGCCATGGCAGTTATTAACAATGTACGTTCTGTCTGAATCTAGGGGGAAGGCCCGCGTGGAGAGAGCAGCTTCTTCCAAACCACGTCTGAAATTGATTTGCCATCGCCACCTGTGAATTTGGTCTCCCCCGTTGTCACAGCCGGTAACATTAAGCTCGAATGGGACGTGCCGGCAGACTTGGGAGGCGCTTCTGGAGTGATTGGCTATATCGTGTATCAGAAGTACGATGTGCTGGGGGATACGTATTTCACACTTTACGACGGCCAGGACACTACCGAGCGGAGCGTTACAACACGAGGGCTAACGAGGAATTCGAGCTATTCTTTCGCTGTTGTCGCCGTCAATAGCGCCAGCTTTTGTGCAGACCCTGTCGCGTACAACTTAAGCCCGTTCCGAGAAGTGATGACGCTGAGTTCCAGCCCGCTGGCGCCTCCAGGTCAGCCATATCTTGTATCCAGAACGGGCGGACAAATTACGATCGGTTGGGCTCCCCCGGATGATCTCGCTGGAATAGCGTTGGAAAGCTATTACGTCGAGCTGGTTGTATCGGCTTCTACCGATGAATATACGATGCTTTCGAGCTCCCTGCTCAGTGGCACAACAACGTTCACACACTACGGGCTCACTGAGAGCACAAGCTACAGTTACACAGTCACCGCTGTGAATCAAGACGGACCTAGCGAGAGAAGTGTGAGTTTTACTACGTCCACCGGTGCCGTATCACAGCCGATCGCCGTACAGAATTTCCGACAGGTAGACGCGACTGGCGGTAGCATCCTTTTGGCTTGGGATCCGCCACTCGACACTGGTGGACGGGAGATTGAGTACTACGAAATCATTCGGGATGGGCGTACGAGCAAGTATCTCGCAACCAGCACAACCTTTGAAGACCGCTCCAATTTGAACGCAACCACGGATTATTCGTACACCATCGCGGCATTCAACAGCATCTACAGGGGGTACACTACGTCTGTATTGGGTACATCTGGCTCGCCATCTCTTCCAGATCCACCGCTTTTAACTAGTATTTCCTTTGGAGGACGCATCGAAGTCAGCTGGAGAGCTTCGGAATACACCGGGGGAATTCCAATCAGCCAGTACGAGATAACTCTCTACAGCGCAGATGGCTCGACCGTCATCGAGAATGTGCTTTCGATTGAATCGGCGTACGCGTTTCAGCACCTGGTGGCGCAAACAACGTACCGCTTATCCGGACAAGCATTCAACACTATCGGAGAGAGTAATTTAGTGGCGTATGTCGTTCAAACGGGCCCTCCAGACGACCCCAATGCCCCGCCCAGACCAGTTGCAGCAGAAATTTGGGGTGGCAGTGTCCGCATCCACGTCGAACCTCCAGACTACACTGGTGGAGAAGCTATCACTCTGATCTTGTACATGGACGGCGACGAGGTGTATACATTCCCCAGTGACGAAAGAGATACGATTGTCTACGGACTAGTCGCGCAGAGTCAATACGCTTTCATCGTGTCTGCCGAGAACACAGCGGGAGAAACTACGAGCCCTCTCTTAAGTGTGACTACGACTGCGATCTCAACGCCAGGGCAAGTGCAAAACTTAGCTCTGGTGTCTGCTACATACAAACAAATGAAGCTCACGTGGGACGCTGTTCAGGATACCGGCGGGGATGAAAACCTCGAGTACGATGTTACTTACTTCAGATGCACCCAAGACGGCGTTCAATTGGACACTGCGACGCAGACGCAAAGCTCTAATACGAACAATATTCTTGTGGAAGGGCTGCAATACTCCTCGTACTACAGCGTTAGCGTTGCGGCAAGGACCACCACATCTTTGGTGGGAGCTGTTAGTGCCTCGATCATAGTGGAGACCCAAGAACCCCTCGAAGGCATCGTCGTTGCTGCTTCATTGGAGGTCTCCGTGAGAGAAGATGCCGCGTTCGTGTCGGTCCCGATAGATCGTGTGAACGGATCGTTTGGAAATGTTTCCTACTCGTTCCAGACGATTGATGATACGGCATGGAATGGGTTTAATTACGATCAAATGTCGGATACCAGAATACTCACATCGAATGTTCAGTCTGGGGTTATTGAAATCCCGATCGAGGACGACACGGAGTACAACCCGGGTATTTCTTTCATGGTTCAGATCACGGACTCAAACACGGGGCTAGTGAGTACCACACGAGTTATTATCGAGGATGATGGCGATGCTGGGTATATCTCGTTCGCCCAATCGGCAGTTTCGGCGTTGGAGAATTGTGGGGTCGCTAATATTGATATCACCCGAACGGGAGGAAGCAGCCCCACCGCCAATATTCAAGTGGATGTGACTCAAAACGCGAGCTCAATGGATCGATTCCATCTACTGAAGTCAGCTATTGCTTTTGACGAAGGAGTCGTCCAGCAGACTGTCTCGGTTGAAATTGTGGACAATGGCGCTTTCGAATACGTTCCGGACAAAATCACGCTTCAGTTCAGTATTTTAGACGGGGGAGCGTTGAACGGGGCGCATACTAGTTGCACTTTGACGGCGGACGACAATGGAGACGTCTCACTGCCGAAACAATGCTCGAATCTGCGCAAAACGTCCATCACTGGTGGTGCGCTGGGGCTTCAGTGGACTGCACCGTTGGACCACGGGGGGATTAACGAAGTTCTGCACTACACTGTGAGCGTAACGACTGGTAACCAATTGGTGAAGACGCTAACTTCTTCAACGGAGACGATGATCATATACGGGTTGACTCAGTCGACGACGTACCAGATTGCGGTACAGGCTGTAAACTCCCTGGGAGCTGGTGCGGCAACTCCATCATTATTGGTAGCTACGCTCGCCGCTACACCCCCAACTACGCCTATCAACGTTCACGTGGTAAGTGCTTCCAGTTCCACGGTACTTCTGTCGTGGGATGCCCCGCTGGACGATGGCGGGTCTCCGATCGTCTCGTATACAGTATTCAACGCTGGGGCCGCTACTCGATCATTATTCCCTTCGATATCCTGCTCTGCACCGACACTTTGCATTATCAAGCAACTGCTAGCGTTGACGAGCTACAGTGTGCAGATCCAGGCATCGTCTGCTTTTGAATCCCAGGGAGTTTTCTCCGAGGTGACAACGTTTGAGACCTCAAGTCCCGACTACCCGGACCCGCCTCCGCCCGCTACTGTTATTTGGGTCAGTGCTGGAGCAATGACCATTCGGATGTTCGACCCGGTTAACGTCGGTGGCTCCAATATCCAAGAGTACAGGCTGTTCATTCAAGCGGACGGTGACCCTGGTTTCTCCTTGATTTACAGCGGCGCGCTGAGAGACTACACTGTATATCGCCTAAGGTATGAGACGGACTACTTCATCAAGTACCAAGCAGTGAACTCGGTCGGGCCAAGTGGCTACAGCGCGACTTTTACCAACCAAACGCTCCAGAAAACTCTACCAAGCGCACCCACGGATGTTGCGATGATGGACCAGACTGGAGGTGCAATAACGCTGGCGTGGGGCGAGCCGCTTGATATTGCTGGGCGAGATATCACGGGTTACACGGTCCGAATCGTCTCGATCAACGGGACTGTGGCGAATATTGTTGGCTATGACGGCAAAGGAGACCCATCGAGGACTGGGACGGTGTACGACCTTGTCGCGAGCACGCAGTATGGCATGCAGGTGGGTGCGTTCATTGACGTGTCCAACTGCTTCGATACGAAGAACCAGACTTGGAGCGCTGTGATCAATGTGGCTACGCTGAGTCCGACACCCCCTCGGACTCCACCGGAACTTTTGGTTGGAGCCCATACCGGAGGCATCATTCAGCTCGTGTGGGTCGCCCCGAAGGACAAAGGTGGCGTCCCGCTGACAGGGTACACACTGTACGTGGTTGACGCTGCAGACGTCTCTAGTGTGCTCTTCTCGACGAGTAACACGAGCGTACTGACGTATACGCACAACGATTTAACCGCCAATACGAATTACTCGTACACGATCACGACGATGAACGTTGCAGGTGTCAGCCCGACCAGTGCAGTTCTACAGACGACCACGGACTCTATCACGGCTCCTTCAGCGCCGGTTAATGTGCTTCAGCTTACGTATAATACCGGTGGAGCTATTTCCATTGGATGGGATCGTTCTTTTGATACCGGTGGGCAACCAATTGGAGGGTATATGGTGTATCGTTTCGGAGAGTTAGTGAGTGGGGTACTACCTTCGACGGCTAGGGCGTTCACGAACAAGGACCAGCTCCAGGCCAGCACCTCGTATAACTACACTGTTCGCTCGATGGGTCTGAATGCAATGGCGTCCATGGAAAGCAGCCAACTGGTCGCTACGACGACAGCGGCGACTAAGCCACAGAAGGCGCTATCTCTGAGCGCGAATCCGGGGTCCAGCTACTTAAATCTGACGTGGATCCCGAGTGGAGATAGCGGAGGAATACCGATCAAAGCTTACGAAGTTAAGTTGATGCTCGGCTCGACGCTGGTGAACATTGTCAATGTGACAGCCGCCAACGTCCTCCTAACTGGCCTTACTGCGAGTACCACGTACATCGGGTCCGTTAAAGTTTACAACGACGTTGGGTCTAGTGAAGAGCTCTCGAATAGTATGGTAACCACAGCTGTGGGAGTACCAGACGCTCCGAAGCCACCTTCGATAAGGGGTAAATACGGCGGGAATTTCACGATTCAACTCGAGCCGCCGTTGTTTACGGGTGGAGCGGCTGTCACAGTGATGAAAGTGTACGAGTTTAACCTGGGCAAAGTTGTGACGTTGAATGTGGCTGTTGGAGGGATACCCACGTACACGTTCTTCGGCGTGGATGCGGAATCAAGCTACAGCGTGGCTTGCTCAGCTGTTAATGCTGCAGGTGAAGGACCTCAAAGCCCTCGGACGGCTATCAAAACGCTGCCGATTAACCCTCCAGGGCCGATCTTAATGGCTCCGGTTTTAGTCATCGCAACGGGTACAGCACTCACCTTTCAGTGGAGTTTACCAGCGGATACTGGCGGGAGCTTGGGCTTGACGTACTTCGTTAAAGTTGAGAGCTCAAGTTCGGTCGGTGTCAACCCGTCCGTGGGCCGGTCCTACACCGCAACGCAGCTCGTGTACAGTACTGTCTACAGCGTCTCTGTTTGCGCCGCAAATATCGCGGGAAATGGCACTTGGAGCCCTGTTCTAACCGCGATGACCCAGCCTGACGCTGCAGGGGAATTCAACTTCGCTCAACCCAGCATTTCCGTCTTGGAGAATGCTAGTCAAGTGGCTATTGCGGTACAGCGCGTATCAGGATTAAGTGGCCAGGTTACGCTTACATACACAGTCGGACCCACGGGGACTTCGCCAGCAACCGTTGGGTCGGACTATGCAGTGGCGAAAGGATCCACAGCAACGACGGGGAAAATCGTGTTCGAGCCGCTCCAGAACCAAAACAACATCGTCATCTTCATCCTGAATGACTTTCTATACGAAAATCCTGACGAGACGTTCGCTGTTACCATTGCGTCCGTATCATCCACGCTAGGGGTGGCCAAGGTGGGCAGCAACAGTAAGACCACCGTCACCATTCTGGACGACGGCGATGCGGGCTACGTCAGCTTTGGGAGTCCGAATTATTCCTTTTCAGAGGGCTCTCCGACTGCGACGGTCAATATCATCCGTGAATACGGTAAAAGCAGCCGCATTTCGCTGGCCTTTGAGTTCTCGGGCGGCACTGCAACGCCAGACGTCGACTATCGTAAAACTACGACTCCTGTCGTGATGGAGGATGGAGTCGTGACAGCGACGTTGACCTTCTCGATACTTAACGACCGGGTGTTCGAATTCCCTGATGAGTATTTCTTCATTCAGATGTCAGTCGCCAGTGGTGGGGCGATACTGCGACAACCACGTACTCGTGTGACGATTCTGGATGATGGGGATGTGTCGAGTCCCGGGGACTGTCCGCCGCTCCAGCCGTTGTCGCAAACCGGTGGATCTGCAACATTTGTAGCAAACCTTCCATTGCACAATGGCAGCGCACGGGGGCAGTTGACGAGTTATGTGGTGCGTTTGAGCACCGACGCAGGCTCAGTGGATCTGAAGAAACCAGTGCTTCCCACAGTTACGATCGGAAACTTGAATGCTTCTTCAAGCTATAGCGTCGCTGTTGCTGCCAGCACTTCGTTCGGCAACGGAAGCTTTAGTGCTTTCACACAATTTTCTACGACAGCTCCAACACTGCCGGGACCAATCACGTACATGGCAAGTGAATCTCGAACTGGAGGTCGTATTACTTTCGTGTGGTCACCTCCGGACGATACGGGCGGCATTCCAATTACCAAGTATCGAGTTTATATGGCGGATAGTCAAGGGTCAAAACAGGTAAAGTGGCGCTACTACTGGGATTTTTGTTCGAATTGCACTGACATTTGTGCATTTTTGTCTATCGTACATGTAGATCACGGCTAGCAATATGGAGCCAGTTACTCGCGCTTCTGTGTTTACCAATCTTTCAGCAGACACAACATACGACTTTTACCTTCAGGTACAGACAGTGGCACAATGGCGTGAAATATTTAACGTGTTTTAACTAAAGTTTTGTAAGTTTTTAGGCTGGAAATGCACTAAGTGATAATGATGGGTGGGGGAGTATAAGTGCCCCGTTCGAGTTCTCGACTGGAGAAGTCACGCTGCCCGGGCCTGTTGTTCTCCACCCTGGTCACTTTGATAAGCCTACCGGCGGCAAAGTTTTTATCGGCTGGGATGCCCCACTTGACACAGGTAAGTATCGGATCTTATAGGTAGGTACAAACAGAACGAAGTTGTACCCTAACGTTGTGATCTGCTTGTTTAGGCGGTGCTCTTGTTTCCTCGTACATAATTTATGCCAATAGTTCCTTACTGCCTTGGTTTCAACCAGTGGCGGCATTTGCGGATTCGGGTTTGTCGGCTGCCGTAGCCATGCTCCATGCGAGCACTGATTATCAGTTGTTCGTGCTAGCCAACAACTCCGTGCTTCCTGAAAAACTTCCAGGAAGTCTGTCAATCTCGCAGGGGTCGTCTACCATGCGAACGACCGTGGATTTATCGAGCTGGTTATCGGTCGGATCGGTGATCAAAGTCCAGGTAAGTCATCGAAATGTTAAGTTTTAGCTAAAATCGCTAATCTTGTGGGGGGGGTGTTGGTTTTTATCTAGAATGAAACCTTTGTAGTTGAAAATGTATCTGCCGCGGCCGCTAAAACGATCGTGCTAACGTCTAATTCAGCAGCAACGATACAAAACCAAGCGGGAGAACTTCTCGGCCACGCAGCCAACGTTACAACACTGAGCACTACCGTTCCAACCTTTCCGGATCCCCCGCCTGCTCCGAAACTATCGATCGCAACGGGTGGAATGATAAACGTGACCGTATTTTCACCCGACGACACAGGTAAACAAAAAGGTTACAGTATTCTGTCTTACGATAATATTGGCGGATACTAACCCGGTCATTGTGCTTAATTGCAGGTGGCATTCCCATCATTGATTTCGCGATCTATATGAACGACAAGAAACTGAGCGAAGACTCGTACGTGGTGGTATTGTCTGAGGTGAATTATTTCAAGAAGACAGCGTTCGTATCGGTGCCCTCCTTGGATCCCCTGATGAGCTACAACTTCAGCGCGTTGGCGCTGAACTCACGTTCACTTTGCAACTTCGCGCCCATCCTGGGCCCAGCGCGGACGTTCAATACTACCAACGTCTCGGCTCCTAGTTTCCCGGGGCTGGCGAAGTACAAGACAACAGGTGGCGGGATCACGATGACCATGATAAACCCACACGATTTCGGAGGCAAAAGTATCCAAACCTACCGGCTCTACTACAAGGAAAACGGGGCCACAACGCCGTGGCAGCTCGGCTACAACGGATCCAAGCACCAAGCGACAGTCGCCCACTTAAAGCCCCTCACCAATTACGTCTTCAAGACATCCGTGAACAACGGCTTCTTCGACTCGGTCAATTCTTCGGAAAAGGTCGTTCGAACCACCGATAAATCCGCTCCTGGGGCCTGCGAACCAGCTCGATTCGAGAGCGCGACAGGAGGGATGTTGGAAGTGTCGTGGGACTACCCACCTGACAATGGCGGGGCAGACGTCACGCACTTTTTCGCTACAGTCGCTTCCCATGTGGACGGGTCTGGAAGATTTAGTGTTGGAACGACCGACAGGTCGTGTAAATTTTACCGATTGCTGGCCTCATCGAGTTATGACGTGACAATACGCGCCGGAAACGCATACGGGTATGGACCGGAGAGCGCTATTGCTACATTTACCACGACGAACGCGACGCCCCCAAGCGGAGAGATCACAGTGAAAGTCGAGCTAACAAGTGGAGGGGCAGCTTTATTCTCTTTCGATGAGCCGATTGATCTGGGTGGCGTGGATGAGAGTCAAATGACGTACAATTTCTTCCTGGATCGGGACAACATCGTCAACATGTCGTACTCCACCTTAAAAGAGTTCCCAGTCGGTATCATCGGCGGATCGAGGAGGCGACTAGTACAGAACTCTGGAACATTTTCAAACGTCTTGGTGGGGGGTATGGACCCGGAAACGTTGTATGGGCTGCAGATCCGGCCTATTGCGAAGTCCCTGAACGGGGAGATCTCCTCTTCGTTTGCTGTTGCAACAACGGTACGAACCATCCCAAGCGCTCCGGAAAATCTCAAGATCGATAGCGTGACGGGTGGCTCTGTTTCTCTGTCGTGGGAAGAACCAGCAGATCTGGGTGGAGTTCCTCTGAATGGGTACTCATTGTACATTTCCAACGTGTCGGAGAGTGTTTCGTTTACGAGTGTTGGAGGTGATCTACAGACGGAGAGTATGACGATTTACGAATTAGCGTCGAGTACCAAGTACTGGGTGTTCGTCACTGCGTCGAACGACGTCGGAACGTCGCCTTCCAGCCCTGTCATCCCGTTTACAACTCGAACCATAACCCCACCCAGTTCCCCTCGAAATCTCCAGATTGTGTCTGTAGGGTTTGATTCGATTGCGTGTGTGTGGGAAGCTCCGAGTGATGTCGGTGGGGACCAAATTAAAGGCTCCATCGTCACCGCGAGAGAGACGGATTCGCCTGCAGATCCCCTAGAATTTGCAGTTGATCAGTTTTCTGCTGTCGTGACGGGGCTAAAGTCGTCGACTGCGTACTCCATTTATGTGGTAAGCGCTTCCGTTGAACCTGTATTTCGATCCAGGACTTTCACGGCTTAACAATCTGCTGGCTATTTTTCTTTTCTTTGACCACACAGACTGCACTCAACAGCCTTGGCGATCCTAGCCCCGCAAGTGTGACAAGATACGCCAAGACCTCACCGGGTTTAGACATCGTATCAGTGCCACAGATCGGATGCGGTAAGGAAAACTATTGTGCACCTATCTACTGATAACAGCATGCTTTTTTAACGCGTTGTTTTGGGCGTCGTTGATAACAGTGTCCGTCAATAGCGTCGAGCTCTTTTGGTATCACTATCCTGCTGCTACATCTTACCATGTTTTACGCGGTGGGGCAGATATCGGCACTACGTCGAGCTCGACGTTTACAGATACCGGGGTGTTCTCGTCTGTGACAACCTATACAATTCAGACTTCCTCCTCAGCCGGGCCAAGTGACTCCGTGGCGGTGACGACAATTGACCCGCACTACACTACTGCTGATGTCCGATGCCAAGGGAAGTCGGGTCATATCAGCGAACTCAACTACACTAACAACGTGTCAAAGCGGTGGCTCATCGACCCAACGTCTCGACATTCATACATCACCCTAAATGTACGGTTGGATAGATGCCCTTATCTACGAGTTGTTAGCTGACTTTTACCCCGATGTTGTGTAGTTTTCCTCCTTCGCTCTCGAGTGTGACCACGACTACGTGGAAATCCTTGACGCAGCTTCAAACGTCAGCTTTTGGAAGGGAGGGTGTGTGCGAACTGGGAGCTTTGTCTACCAAGCCAAAAGCTCAGTCATTGTACATTTCTACAGCGACGATAGCGTTACTCAGAAAGGTTTTGAGCTGTCGTACGAGATCGATGGAGACTCCGGAGACACCCGCATCCCCCCTCCAGGAGGGGCCTTGGCGTGTTCCGGTCACGGTCGCAGCCAAAGCGACGGCACGTGCAAGTGCAGCGTCGGGTTTACAGGCGAAGGCTGCAACAACCGCATCGTTTGCTGCACTGACCCCAAACGGTGCCACCACCCCGTGTGTAATATGGACCCCGCTGATGTGATCGTTGTGTCTGAAGAGTTCGGGGATGACGTCCAAGGAACCGGTCAGCTGATGAATGCAAGTGAAAAGGGAACCGCCTCAAAGGCGGTCAAGACGCTCTCTGGAGCTGTGGCGTTGAGCAGCCGCGGGACTGCAGTTCTCATCTATCCGGGGGTATATTCTGGCGTGTTGAACCGAAATCTGGAAATCAGTTCCTCCAACTTGACGTTTACTACGCTGAAAGGTCCGTTTTGGACTGGTGTCGACTGTAAAGAGCTGTCACGGTTTATCCAGAGCACGTCGTCGCTGTTAGTAGTGGAGGGGCTCACCCTTCAGAACTGTATGGCAGAAGATGGGGGAGTTTTCAGTGTCGCGGATGGGGATTTTACAGCAAGAAATATGCTCATCACGAACTCCAGAGCGGATGCGAGGGGTGGTGCGCTGTACACAAGCGGCAGCAACATAACTCTGGACCAAGTGCGGATCGAGCAAAGTTCCGCTGGTACTGAAGGAGGGGCTCTGCACTTCGAAGACTCGAACGTCACAATGATTTCCTCCAACGTGACGCAAAGCATTGCTTTCAAGGGTGGAGCGGTAGCTCTGCGAGGGACTAGCTCCCTGTCCACGGACGACACTTTCTTTGAGGAGAATAATGCAACAGATATCGGAGGCGCGTTTTACGTTAATGGGGATATCTCGCTGAATGGTGTGGTGCTGTTGACAAATACAGCACCGAATGGTGGTGGAATTGCGATGGATAACGGGATTCTCACGATGGAAAACTGCGAGATTGAGAACAACACCGCCGCGATATCAGGTGGAGGTTTGCTGCTGAAAGGCGAGTCGACCGTGATCGCCACTGCTAGCTCCATCCGCACTAACGATGCTGGTGCAAGCGGTGGAGGCGTATACGCTTCGGGTACCATCAGCATTACCTTTGACAACCAAGTCACGGACCCTTCTACAGTTATGCGCAACACGGCATGTAAGTATTTCCTTTATTCAAGTTTATATGATTGTTTACTAATTATTTTATGCAGTACGAGGAGCTGGGATGTACCTTTTCCAGTCGGATGCAACATTTGTGGGCATTAAAGTGGAAAACGGATACGCAAATGAATCAGCTGGTGGAATCGCCATTGTCGATAGTACTGTCGAGTGGTCAAATATCATAATTCAAGCCAACGAGGCGTTAGAAGGAGGAGGACTCACGCTCGACAACTCGCGTTTGACTTGCAAAGGCCCTGTGCTTCTAACGAAGAATAGTGCAGACGCAGGAGGCGCTGTCTGGGTGAATTCGAGCACGATGACGGGCGTTGAAGGCACTCGCTGCGTTTCCAACGAGGCTACCAAGAGTGGCGGCTCAATATTTGTTGTCGGGGATACAACGGTGGAAAAGGTGGATCAAGATTCGAACAAAGCTCCGCGTGGAGGGTGCATGTACATGGAGGACGCAACGCTCTCCCTAGCAGGTTCCACGCTTACGAGCTGTTCTGCTGACGTGTCTGGAGGTGGAATATGGGTGGCAGATAGTAGCGTTACTGTAAGGGGCGTCTCCGTGGAACTAAGTACAGCCCCAGACGGAGGAGGGCTGTATGTCAGTGCGAGTACAATTCAAGGAGAAATGACGATTGACTCCTGTACTGGGGATTACTACGGAGGAGGGGTGTACTTGACGGGAGCCACGAATATCACTGGAGTTGATGTTGTCAACTGTACAGCGATAGAAGGAGGGGCTGCGTACGCAGTAGACTCGCGTCTTGGAATGATGAATTGTTTGTTATCAAGCTCACACGCGTTCGAAAAGGGAGGGGGTCTCTACGCCACAAACTCATTGATTGACTTGATGGGTTCTACAGTGCAAGACTGCTGGAGCGATTTGTTGGGTGGAGGCGTGTACTTGGACTTGTCGACTATCACTCACGATGGCGCGACTGTCAAACGCTGCAACGCAGGTGATGGAGGAGGTCTTTACTTGAATGAAAGCCGCGCTCAAGCATTAACTGCTTCGTCATCGTCAAAGATTTCAGGGAATGACGCCACCTATTCCGGCGGAAACGTTTATCTGGACACAAACGCGAGTGTTGAGAATCTGGTTGTGTTGTTAGGGAATGCAGAGCACGGCGGTGGGATCTATCTGGATGGTAGCACGACAACAATAAGCGGGTGCTCGGTCGTGAGCAACACAGCAACTTCTGGTGGAGGGCTGTACACACAGCCTGGCTCGGTGTGCACTTTGGTAGACTCGGCCATTTCGATGAATTCAGCCTTGAATGAAGGCGGTGGCATCAACGCGCTTGACTCGGTTATCCTTCACGACGGGCTTTCAGTTCTGTCCAACACCGCTCCCTCAGGCGCCGGGGTGTTCGTAACAGGAGTATCCCACATCAACAGACAGGATGGAACTTCTGCTCAAGCAATCATCCGAAACAATACAGCGACGTACTCTGAGCCAGCTACAGGGATCGGTGGCGGACTCTATGTTGCACCGTTCAGTCGCGTGGAAGTCAGTGGACTTGATTTCCTGGACGGCTCGGCGGACCGAGGCGCCGGGGTATTCGTTGACAGCGCAGTGCTTGTCCTCAGCGACTCGCTGATACAAAGTGGGAATGCGTCCTACGGTGGCGGCCTGTGCATGGCGGCGGTCAGCAGCGTTGAAGTGAAGAACTGCTCGTTTGTGGAGAATTACGCGTCCCAGTCGGGCGGCGCCATCCAATCGAGCGGAGACGACGCTGACAGCAATATCTTGACCCTAAATAACTGTTCACTTGTCGCCAACACGGCCAGCATTTCCGCTGGAGGCATCAGTGTTTCGACGACAGACCTTTCCGGGTCGGACAACATTTTGAGGGACAATGTTGCGGGTAACTCGTCGGGTGGAGGCATCGCGTTCCTCAATCGAGGATCCGCAACTCTTCTGAACTGGAAGCTCGAGAATAATTCGGTGCAAAATAACGCTACGGGGCGAGGTGGCTCCATTTTCATCACGAGCGGCGCGACCGTCTCGATAGAAGACTCGCACGTAGTAAGCAATGAGAACGCTACGAGGATGCTGACCGGCGGGCTAATCTACGTTGAAAATGCGGCCTCAACGTTGACTGTGGCCAATTCAACGCTTGAACTCGGACAGGCGTATTCTGGCGGGTTAATTTACTCTGTCGATGCTGCTGTCTATATCCGCAATTCAACGTTGCATCGCGGCTACGCGTTCAACTTTGGAGCTGGGATATTTGCGGTAACTACGCCGTTGGACATCTCGGACAGCGTCTTCTACGACAACTTCGCGTTCTATGGTGGAGGTGGAATATTTATCAAAGATGGAGGCGATTTAGTAATCCGCAAGTCATTATTTGACTCCAACGCCGTTGAAGACAGCGGTGGTGCAATATTTCTAAATCCTGGAGCGGCGATGGATTGTATCGTGTCCGATTCAAACTTTACGCGCAATACGAACGCTGGTCCGGGATCAACGATCTTCGTTGGCAGAAAGAATTATGCGAGTCTGACAGGCTGCTACATCTACGACAACGGGGGAGAGTTGACTGATGGGGGGTCTCTTGGCGTGGTTGACGCAGTTGTGGACATCGACGATTCAGTTTTTGAGTCAAATACCGCGACCAAAGGAGCCGCGATTCAGATCAGTCGGTCGGCCAGCGTTACAGTGAGAGACTCGATCATACGAAGTAACCGCGCTACGATCGAGGGTGGCGCTCTACACGCTTCGATCCGCGCGGTTGCTACCTTTATCAACTCCACGATTGAGAGAAATACCGCTCTTGAAGGAGGTGCCGTGTATGGAATGGGGTCAGCGAGGATTACTCTGGGTAGTACCAACTTTACAGAGAACAACGCGAGCGCGTTTGGAGGCGCAGTCTCCATGAGAGGGAGTGCAGTGTTGGCTGTGACAGAGAATGTGTTCGAGCGCAACGCGGCGTACACCGGCGGCGCGGTCTCAATTCAAGAAAACGCCTCGCTGTCAGTCACAGACAGTACTTTTCAGGAAAATATCGCCGTTGACTTCGGAGCTGGAATTTACATTGACAAGAAGACGAGCACAAAGACGCCGACAGTGCTAAGCGAAACGTCAAGATTTGGTAATCATACGGCTGTAGCCGGGAACGATATCTACTGGGTCTACTATCCGTGGTTTACTTTTGACTGTACCGAGTGCACGACACTTACGGGAGGTGACACCATCCAAATGGCTACAAGTGCTATGACTATTACGCCTGGGTGGTGGCCGACCAACGTAATGAGTGGAGTCAGCCTGGGGGTTAAACCATCGACAAACTCAAGCTCTGACTCTCTAGAGTCGACCACTACTCGGAGGCTGGCGACTGTATCGTCGTCGTCTTCGGATTCCATGACAGTCACGGAAGCAAGCTCAAATGCGAGCTTGATCAAGCCGAACTCGACTGTACTTTGGCCCACGATGGTAGTGCGCGACTACTATGGAGCGATTGCCAGCTATGACAACGTCACGCGCTGTCGGGCAGCACTAGCAAGTGATGAAAGCGCGTCTTTTACTTTCAACCCATCCACGTGGATTTATGTGGACGAAGGATACATCGTCTTTGCAGGTGCAGAAGTGTATACCGACTTCAGAGATACCCCTTATCAGCTGAATGTCAGTTGTACACTATCGCCGGTGGTTGACTCGCCAATTCTAGTCGATATCAAGGTTGATAAGTGCAATCCTGGCTACGAGAATATTCGTGGGTACGTTCAGTGATGATACACGTGTGTATGCGTGTTTTGCTGCCAGCACTGATATAATGTTGTTGCTGTTTGGTACCTCGCAGAGTGTGCAAAGCCTGCGTAAAAGGAACGTACAGGTAGGAGTGTAGTATGTTTTGCTACTACTGCGCAAGATGCGTATAGGTCCTGACGTGCTATGCTGCTGTTGCGGTAGCTTGGACGGCGGGAAGTGTTATCTGTGTCCAGCGGGGGCCACCTGTGAGGGAAAAGATGAAAGCGGGACAACGATCGGCGTCGTGTTCCCCCAGCGACAGCAGGGCTACTTCCTGACAAAGACGCGTTCTACTTACGCTACGTCGAAGTGTAGTGACCCCGACTCCTGGTCTTCCGATGATCCCTGCAAGGCGGTGAACCAGACGAACCTTGCCGACCGCCTGCTCAATTGCTCGAGTGCCGAAAATTTCGACAAGTTTTGGGGCCGAAACCGAATCTTCTCGTGCATCTCGGGCAACGAGTATTACGCGTGCGATGTAAGTACAAAGTCTTCTTGATGGAGACTCAGTATTTTTGCTTCACTACTGACCTTTTTACTGTTGTGATGGACTCTAGACAAACGCAGCGTGTGTTGAAGCGCCGAATGTCTCGGTCAGCACAGCATCCGTCCAAACCACAGAGCAGTGCGCTGTTGGATATACTGGAGTCATGTGTGCCACGTGTGCCGACGACTACTATAAGGGATCGAGCGGGACCTGTAAAAGTACGTGCTCAGAGTTTACTTCGATGTGATACGCTTGCAATTTT
The DNA here is from genome assembly GCA_024211575.1 of Phytophthora melonis. Taxonomy (NCBI): domain Eukaryota; phylum Oomycota; class Peronosporomycetes; order Peronosporales; family Peronosporaceae; genus Phytophthora; species Phytophthora melonis. The sequence continues at coordinate 115,277 of JAMXKT010000041.1, forward strand.
ACTAAAGAATTCTTTCGTGCAGTATGCCACGACCCCAACGACCCGACCGTCGATCGAACCACACACCTGCTGGCCATGCTCCCCATCATCGTTGCGGTCGCTGCGCTGGTGTTCCTCTGTTACCTCTTCTCAAACGCAGCTGAGCAGCGTGTTGTGAGTCACGCACAGGCTGCTAAGCGGTTCCAGGTCTATGATCACCAACCGTGGTCGAGAGCGCTGCTGCTGGCGGCAAAGGCAAAAATTCAACGGAAAGTTCACGCGATGATGCAAGCGGTTGTGAAGCGCACAAGGTTCGGGGAACCGACTGCGCCGCGGCTTTTCCAGATTGAGCCGAGGTATATCCCCGTTCCATCGTGGAGACCAGAGAAGTTCAAAATCATGCTGGGATTCTTCCAGGTCATGGGCAGCTTCAAAGAGGTTTACGAGATCCCGTGGCCGGACGGCATGAGTCGCCTCATGGATATCTGCTCCTTGGCAGACTTCAACTTCGTAGACACGACTGCCGCCGAGTGTTTATTCAAGCGCGATTACTTTACGAGCTATCGGTAAGTCTGCTTTCATTTGTCGTATCTACCATCATTTTTTTAACATTTGTGTAACAGCCTCGCGTTGTTCGCGCTCGTTGGGATGCTGGTGCTGGTGTTTCTGGTTACGTTTTGGGGCATTTTGAAATATCGCGTTAAGCTGTCAACTTTACCTCGGCACTGTGTGAGCTGTGGCCTCCCAGTGTTCACCTTGGAGCATCGCTCCCACTCGCTTCTAGCGCGGCGTGGGACGCTGCTGGCTAAACTCAAGACGGAGCAGAAATCGCGAGCCGAAAGTGCCCAAAAGAAGACCGAGCCCAAGAATCCACTTGCCCGACTCAAGGCCAAACTCTCAATGTCTTCGAACCAAGCGTTTGAGAACGCAAATTCCTGGCGAGTCGTGCAGTTCGTTGTGCGTGTGCTGAACTGGGTGGATCACAAGACGCAACTCCCTGCTTCGATACCGACCCACAAGCCGCGGTGTCCGACGTCCCAGAGGATCAAAAACGAGGTCCGAGACATGGTCGTGCATAGTAATATTCGACTCTGGCGCGCGCGTGTCTGGATGCGGCTCTACTACAAGGCCTACCAGAACAGGTGCATCAAGCTGTTCTTCTGGTAAGTCGTCTCTTACTGCCATTCTACGTATTAGATCGTTACTGACAGTTGTGATTAATTGTTTCTTCAGGGTGTTGTTGCTGTTCTACCCAATGTTGTGCCAGCGTGTGATTGGAATGTTCTACTGTGACGAAGTGGGGGACCACTACTACTTGAGTCTCGACCGCAGCAACTTGTGCTACGAGGGCACCTGGTTGTACTACCTTCCTATCAGTATTACACTTATCGTCTTCTGGGTCTTAGGTACGTCGGTTTACTATCATTTTGCTTACGCGGAGGTGTCAAAAACTAACGGCTTGGGGATATCCATGCCGCAGGGGTTCCACTGTTGTTCTGGGTGATCATTGCAATGAAGAGGTCGCGTGGTGTGAGCGATACGATCCTCCTGATCTCCGATCCATCTCAAGACACGCTGAAGCAGAGCTTGCTCCTGAAGATGCGGCTCGATATCATCGATCACGGCCATATCGTCAACGAAGAAGAGATCAAGCTATTCGAGACGGAAATGCTCACTCATTTCTTGCGGGACAGAAATCTGAATGTAAGGGAGGTATTGCTCCTAGTTATCTACCCGGGGCTGACGCGATGGTGTGTCTTCTGTAGCAACCAAGCACAGTCGCGCAAGTGGGCTTCATCTACCATTCATGTGAGTTGGTGGCTCTGTTATTCACCAGGTTGTAAGGACCAATATCTAACAATCCCTTCGTACAGATGACACGCACTTCTGGTGGTTCGAGGTCTGGGACCTCGGTCGCAAGCTCTTGCTGAACTGTGTCATCAGCCTCCTGGCAAAGGCTGGCGCGAATCGGATTATTTGCGGACTCGTTGTCATGTACGCGTGCATCTCAGCTGATCCATTTTGTGACTTCTGTATCACTGCTGACGACTTGTTGTGATGTATGTACGCAGGCTCGTGTATCTCTCCGTGATGCTCTTTTACCAGCCGTACCGAGAGCGCTCCGACAGTGCACTCGCTGGAGTGACGAACATTCAGCTCTTCATCACCTTGTTCTGTAAGCAGAACTCCATTCTTGATAGCTATGAAAGGGTGTTTGGTACTACATGTAGATGACTAACCAATCGCGTATGCTCTGGGTGACATTTGCAGGTGGTTTGATCTTGAAGATGGGGGCGCTCTACCTCGACGCGCGTGTAGTTCGACTGGTGACGAGTGCAGCGATCGTCTCGAACATATTGACCTTGATCTATGCGGTGTTCAGTATTCTCAATGAGAAACGCACTGCCTGGAAGAAGGCAAGACGAAGCAGTCGAGAGGACCTTCGTCGCGCATTGGCAGCTCATGTCCGGAAACTGTGGCGGGATGCGTATGGCTACGCTCTCACGGAGGTGTACTTGAGCAACCCTGAACCCGGTCCTATGTCGCTCCTCGTGATGAAGGAACTTGCTCGTCGGGAAAAACACCAGCAGGAGATGGATGACCTCAACGCCCAATTGGAACTTACCACGGCGATGCTGCCACCGCCGTCACCTGATGAGCACCAGGAAGGAATACTAGCAGCGTCGCAGGTCGACGTCTTGGACGAAGAAGATGCCGCACCCGATGAGATCGACGAACTGATTCCTGCAGTAGACTCAAGTGTTAACATCGAGCAGCCAAGCTTGGTACTCGCTGATGCCGTGGATGAAGATGCTGACCCAGATGGTCAAACCGTGGCTGGAGAACAAGTCATGGACGAAGATGCAGCTGAAGATGATGCCTGAGCCTGTGGGAGTTGGCAACATCTGAGGGTCATGTTGCATATTGTGAGATGAATAGGTAGTGGCGTAACACAGTCACTCATGTAATGAACGCAAAGCAATGTTTCATCCGTAACATTCCGACTTGAGCGGAAGCCTTACCATCGCAAATTCGTCTCCAGTCCGCAAAAGTTACCACGCAAGTGCTTTTGCCTACCGAGCCCGGGACTTGGGGACCGTGCGAGTGACTGTAGAAACACCGTCGACGAACTTGGTCCGGAAAACGACGTTGGCATTGTTGAACATTCCCTCCTTGAGCGACACAACAATGAACTGCGAGTGCGAGAAGTGTGATCGGATCATCTGGCCAATGTTTTGAGTGTGCGACAGATCCAAAGCGGCGTCGACTTCATCCAGGATGTACATCGGAGCAGGCTTGAAAAGCAGCAGCGACAGAATGAGCGACAGAGCGAGCAGTGAGCGCTGGCCACCACTGAGCTCCGTCAAACTCTCTTTCCACACGCCACCGAAGGACACACGCACTTGGAGGCCATCCAGAATGGTTCCTGCAACAAAAAGGCAACAATCAGTGTGCGCATAGTTCAACAAACCCAGCAATAGAGTAGGTCTTACCGTTTGTTGGCGGGTCCAGCTTTGCGTGGGTTCCAGGAAGCAGCGTACCAAAGATGGAGCCAAAGTCCTTGTTCACCTTCACCCATGTGGTCTTGAGGGCCTCGTTCTTCTTTGCGTCGAGCTCCTTGATGACCGACGTAATCTTTTCCTTGTCGTTCTCGATAATGTGGCGCTTATTCATCAGACCCTGGTACTCCTGTTCAGCCTTTTCGATCATACCCATAACCTTTTTGTTGATCTTCTTAGACAGCGCACCCTGTGTTTCCTTCAGCTCAAGCAGGCGACGATTGGCGCTGGATGGATCCCGCCGCTGGAAATCATAGTCAGTGTGTTCACGGCCGAAGAATTCCTTCTCAGTTTCAATCCACGGGTGTGCCTTCTCCAACTTCTTCACCATCATCTTGGCGTCGCTCTCGTCCTTGGCCATGCGAGAAATCTTATGCTCCGCCTTCTTACGCTCGATCTCGAGGTCGCTCTTCTTTTTGGAGAGGGAACTTTGACGCGCACCCAACTCCTTCAGTTGCTGGTCGCACAGCGACAAATTGCTGCGACGTTCCTCCAGCTTCTTCGATGCCTTCTCGTAAGTCTCCTGGGCTTCAGCGAGCTTGTTCTCCACCTTTGACTCCTCTTTACGGAGCGCGGCAAGCTCTTTCTGAATTCCCGAGACGCTTTCGTTATTGCCCGCAAGCTCCTGTTCGGCGGATTCTGATTCCAGAACCAGCTCAGATAACTCCTGCTGCGCATTCTTGAGGTGTACACCAATCTTTTGCGATTCCTTTTTCGCCTCCGCAAAGCGCTTCTCCAGGACGCCAATCTTCGACTGACGCGATTCCTTCAGATTGGCGATATCCGCATCCAAACTCTTTACTTCCTTGGTCAACTGGATGACAGCCTCCTTCTTGGTGACCAGGAGTTCCTTATCCTGAGCGTATTGCTCTTCTGACGCAACAACATCGCGTTCCAACTGCGCAAAAACACTGTCAGCAATGCGCTCGTCAAGCAAACGAAGCTCGTGCTCCTTCAGCTCAATCTGGTGCTTTAGCTGACGGAAGTGGCCGGAATCCTGGGGATGGCAAAATAGAGACAACACTTAGCACTAGAGTGATAACCATCAATGATAACATGACAGACATACCTGCTTCATCGCGTCCAAGGCTCGAGAGGCATCGTGCAGCTCCCGTCTCATGTCACTTATCTCCCTCGTACGGTTGATCAAGTGGTGAAGCTTCAGCAATATTGGAGTGCCGCTGGAGGGTGCAGAACCTCCTTGAAGTGTGCCAGCAGGATCATACGAATCACCATCAAGAGTCACGGTTCGAACCTTGATGTCCCTGTGGAAGGTGACATTCTTTGCAAGTTCGCTCGTTTCGCAAATAATCGAAGAGCCAAAAGCATACTCCATCGCTGGCAGCAGATCCGGCTTGAAGTGGATCAACTCCATTGCTTCCCACACCTTGCCACCTTGTTGGTCAGCTACCTGCCGGGCCTTGTCCATCTTGCGACGATCAACCGTCTTGCGCGAAATGCGGTTAAGTGGAATGATAGTGACGCGGTTCATGAGACGGCCAAACTTCAGAATGTCCTTCGCAGTCTTCTCATTATCCACCACGATCTGGTACAGCTTGCCGCCAGCGGCGATTTCAAGGGCAAGTGCAGACCACTCGTGCTTGGTCTCCAGCAGGTTGGCTAGCACACCCATAACGCTTTCTCGGTCAAAGTTGCGGTACGGATCCGTGTACTTGAAATCCAGTCGAGACGATAGCCCCGAGGAGATCTCATCCACTTCCCTCTCACCCTCCATAATGCGGTCCTGCAGTCCACGAACACGGTCGTGAAGCTGGCGCTCTTCGTCGGGGTTAAATCTGCTAGTGAGCTGGTCAACCTTGTGCTGCATGTGTTCTAGCTCACCAATCTTGCGCTTCCGTTCTTCGTCCATGCTGCGGTTGTTCTGACGCGTCTGCTCGATCTCGCGACGCTTGTGTTTGATGCTTTCCTCCGCGTGCTTCAACTTGAGATTAATCTGCTTGATCGCGGTGTTACTTTCCTGCAGTTCTCGTTGCTTGACCGCAAGACGCTCAGAAAGTGACTCATCACTGTCTCCACTTTGCTCCATGCCGGCATTCAGCGCCTGGATCTGGCGCTGGTAGTCGTTAGCTTCAGTCTCCTTGGCCGTGTACGACTCCTCGACCTGGTTCACCTTCTTCTTGGCCTTCTCAATGTCCTTGGTGAGCTTGGCCATGGCCTGCTCCGTCTCGGCTTGCTGCTCGTTCATGCCCACTTCCGCCTTCACCTGCTGCTCGATGGACGCCTTGCAGTGCTTGAGCTTGGTGGTGAACTTGACGACCTCCTTGCCGATCTTCTCGACGTTGTCCTTAAGCTGCTGGAACTCCTTGCCCATCTCCTTCTCCCTCTGCTCGTGCAGGGCCTCGATCTCGTCCTCGACCTGCTCGATCTCTTGTCCGATCTGCTCCTCCTGCTCCTTGGCGGCGCGCTGGGCCTGCTGCATCTTCTCGACGTGCTGCGCCGTGTTGGTGAGCGCGTCCTGCGCCTTCTGGTAGTCGTGCGCCACGCAGAAGCGCTGCAGGCGCTCCATCTCCGTGTTGTTGGCCGCCCATTTCAGGTAGTGGGTCTTCTCGGCACGCAGCTTCTCGAGCGTGGGGGTGATCTCGTTGGCCAGGATGCTGTTGATCTCGTCCACCTTCTTCTCCTTCTTGGCCATGGTCTTGAGCGCCGCCAGCTTCTTGTTCTCGTACATGCGCGTGCCCGCGGCCTCCTCGATCATGCCGAGGATCTCGGGCGGCTTCATGTTGAGCACCTTGGTGATGCGGCCCTGCATGATGAGGAAGTGCGGGTTGTTGACGTTGAGCTGCACCGAGTGGAAGAGGTTCTGCACCTGGCTCACTTGGGCCGTGTGCCCGTTGATCAGGTACTTGTTGCGGCCGCCGATCACGACCTGGCGCGCCACCGAGATCTGCTCGTACTGCTCGTAGCCCACGGGCGAGGCCTTGGCGTCCTGGTTGTTGAACACGATGGTCACGCTGGCCTTGGTCACGCCCGCCTGGCCCTGCTTGTACACGAGCTCCTGCAGGTTGTTGGCGCGCACCTGCGACAGGTTGGTGATGCCCAGCACGAAGCAGATGGCGTCCAGCACGTTCGACTTGCCGCTGCCGTTGAGCCCCGTGATGGCGTTGAAGCGCGGGTCGAACCCGCTCACCACCGTGCGCGTTGCGTAAGACTTGAAGCCGTCCAGGATGATCTCCTCGATGTGCATGGCGGCCGGCGGTCGAGACGCGTAGCGTCACTTAGCTTGGCTTCACTTGGCTTGGCTCCTCTTTCCTCTGGCGAGTGCGCACTCGCGCGCGCTTTTCAATTTAGAAACGTTTCTAGAAGTTAAGAAATATATTTCTGTATTTGATTGGATTTTAGAAATTATCAGAGTGTGTAAGGTTGAAGTCACGAGCAGCCGCAAGATGTCGGCCGAGTACGCGGCGCGCATGGAGGTGCTCCAGCGTCGGCGCGAGGAGCTGTGCGTATTACTGTAGAGCTGCACTGTTAGGGTGGCTATATATCTCTTGACTGTGTCCTTGTGTTGGCGGCTGCGGACAGGACAGCGCAGCGGCAGGCGGTCGAGAAGCGGATGGCGCTTCGAGAGGCCACGGCCGCCGAGTTCAGCGCGGTGGCGCTGCAAAGCTGCCGGCAGAAGTGGAAGGCGCAGCGCAGCGCCGCCATCGCCGCCCAAAAGCGCAACGACGATTTTGTGCGCTCAGTGCGAGAGGCGCAGAGGCAGGTGCACGACGCATGTGCCAAGCTGCAGGGCGACCAGTCGCGCAGCGGCGCGCTGCTGGCGCAGGAGAAGGCGCGCTACAACCGCCGCATCGAGCAGGTGTACCCTGCGTGGCAAGAGCAGCTGCAGCGCCAGCGCGTGCAGAAGCTTCGGGAGCTGGAGGACAAGAAGAGGGCCGTCGAGAGACGACGGTATCTTGCCAAGAAGGTGTCGTTGCTCCTGGTGGGGAAGAGATTGTGATGAGAAGTGGTTGTTACAAGCTGTTTGTGTCCTGTGTGGTGGGCTTTTGCAGAGCTTCGAGAAGGAGCAGACGCTAGACGATTTGATCCGAAAGACGGTGCGTTCACTGCTTTGGTACATTAGGATGATGATCTCGGTTGACGAGGCATTTTCTGTTGTTTTTCAGCGCCATGAAGTGGAGATGGCTGAGAACTTGGAGCAGAATGAGCTGTATGAAAGAGAGCTTCTACGCACGCAGAGTACGAATCAAGGTAAGCGTCGCTTTCATCCGGGTATTACAAGTGTTTTGAGCTTTGGTAGCTAACTACTAGCCTGCACAACAGCCAAGGAGGTTGACCAGAGTATCCGCGAAGTTGCCCTGGAGGCTAGGAGCCATCTCCAGCAGCAAGCAGCAAAGCACCTAGAAATCAGGCCTGAAATCGACGAGGAGCTTGCAGGTACGGGCGAATTAATACAGGAGTTAATGTGCAATATGGAAAAACAGACACTCACTAACGGCACCCTGTCATTGCATGCAGATAAATTGTCTGAAACGTTCTCACCGCGCAATACGCTACGTGCTCTACGAGAAGGCGGCAGGTACAGATATCTCTTCCGTAGCAAGGTTAACTCCTTTTTGAGCTGTTGCTTAGTTACATTCTGTCGTGCCGTCTAGCTCACTTGCATTCGAGGAGAGCCAGCAGTATGAAGAAGAGAAACCTGCACGTCAGATCCGCGTGGAGATCCCAGCGCGGATGAACACGCCTGCACAGTTTTACTATCCGGGTATAAACCAGCAGGGATCAAACCAAGTGTTTTACACCGACAACGGCGAGTTCCACGACGAATACGTTGAAGAGATTGCACGCGAGTTTGACGATAAACCAGCGTATTCCGTTTCCATGAGTACTGAAAGGCACCAAGTGTCAGCGACCAGACACGCTGGAAATGACTACACCGCTTTCGAGCAAATTATCAACAGTCACGAACCCGGTTTTGTGGCTCAGCGTGACCAGCCAGCTATTGTACCAGCAGCTGCTGCTCCCAGAAGTGTCGGTACTGTACGTGGGACCGATCAACAGCGCACTGAGTCGTCGAACAGTGGCAGACATCACGATCAAATCGAGCTGCCACGTCAACCAGTAGATGTATTACCAACATTGGTGACTGGAAGACTTGAACCCATTCCTGAAGCCACTGAGAAAATTCCCTCAGGTGCAGATAGCTTAAATGGACGCGAAAGTGCTAGTGCCGGTGGAGGAAATAGTGCGATTTCCTCCTTTGCTGCTCAGACAAGGGCCCCAACAGCAGCTGAAGATGCGCCATCGACTAAAGTCCAAGAAAATCGGGTGGCCAGCTCACCTGCTACTCTCAACACTGCTGCCTCAGTCGTAGACTCGTTTCGGTCGCCGGTGGAGATTCAAGTACCGGGTGAGCGTTATTATGCTGTGCCAATGGCGCCTGAACCTGACATCAAAGATGTACCTGCGCCTCCGAATTTAACAGCTACTAGCAGTTTGGAGTCCAAGGAGGTTTTCATGGCGAGTTCAGATATTTCTGAAAACACTACAATAATTCCTGATGCGAAGCCAGTAGGAGAGTCCCTGGGCAAGCTTGCCGCTGATGAAGAACCGGATGAAGGTCCTGCTGCGAATCATGAAACCTCTCTAAGCGCCGAAGGTGATGATGATACGGCGTCGAGTGTGAGCGTCCCTACCCAGCCAGAGACTGAAAGCCGTGTAGCCCTGACTTCTGAAGGTGTATTCAAGACGAAAGCCGCGAATGCTGAGTCAATGGATGCCAAACAAACGATTGCCGTTGTACCGCGCGCTTCCCTAATTAGTGAACTTGAGGCTGATCAAACGATCGAAGAGGGTCGTGGTCACGATGAACCAAGAGGGCTCGACTCGTTCCATAGAACCAATATCATTTCCGCAACGGTAGATACAAGTATGTCGACCGGGACGGCAACTCCAACGCTAAACGTGCTTGAGAACTCACCAGTTCATGAAGAAGAAATGAACACCAACCACCATGTTCCGACAAAACTACCAGAATCTCTACCAGCACCAATTGCTTACGCCACCGATTTATTGGAGCCTTTTTCGCCGGCAGCCTCGACGCCAGTCAATGCACAGTTGACCGAAAATGACATGATGCTAGCCAGTATGCAAAGTGACGACTTCAACTTCGCTGCGACCAACAGCGAAAAGCGTATTGAAGAACCAGCAGATATTGAGGACAAGCCCGATATAGTTGACGCTATGGAAGCCGTAGAATCCGTTGAGGCTCATACGAGTCCTGCGGAAACTTCAGCTCCGGCGACAGCATTGGAAGAGGTATGGTTGGCTTTGAGCATACATCTAATGCTGGCAACACTAAACTTACAATCTTCTGCTTGTATTGTAGACGAGCCGTACATCAATAACTGACAAATTGTCACCAGTAGACCGTGTGAAGGCACTCGGGGCTTTGATCAGCCGGGTAGAGGAGGGTGCAACTGAAGGAGATACGCTGAGTGGGTCTACCGACACAGGTTCATCAAATGAGTCCAAACGCGACCTGCTCAAGTAAGTGGATGGAGGCTGTCTATTGAATGGATAGCGTGATATTAATCGGTACGCGCATTTACCAGGATGGCCGTGGGAGGACGAAAAGCGCAGATAGCATTCTTCGGCTCCGATATTTGCTTCGAGTTAATCCTTGACATCTCGCGAGACCTTGGACCAGGTAAGCACATATCGAAGCAAAGTTACTGCTGAACGGGAGGCACTGACGCTTGTTGCTTTGTACAGTGCTCTTCCCACCAAAATCTTTTGAAGGAATCATGAACGACCAAAAGCTTCGCAAACTCCACCAGAGCAACAAGGAAAAGCAACTTGGTAGGAACAAACTTCCTAGTGACTTTGGTGAGGCGTCGACTCTTTCCGCTCATGCTTCTGTGTAGATCTGTGGAAAGTGCTGTCAGGTCATTTGAAGCAGCTCGTGCAGCTGAAAGCGATATCATCGGCTGCGCTGGTGGATCTGTTTGTTGCAGCGTTCCTGGCTCACGATCCCGACAACCAGAGATCCCAGCGAAAGGTATTTAACCCCCCAAGTGCAGCTGCCGCCTGCACGCCCAACTATTGCACTGACACCACGCATCGTAGCTCCGTGAATTCCTAGGGACCGTGTGCGGAGGTGGTGGCGGTGGCAGTGGCAGCCGGACCCCGAGCCCACGCAAAGAGACCTCGCGAGCTTCGCCGTCGCCATCCCCACCCAAACAAGAGCAACGTTCATCAAGTCCAGAGCCTTCAAAGCCCACCGATTCCGACGACAGAATTGGGACCCCACAGCTCCTGCAGACAGCTTTCCTCCAGCGGCAAAGCCCGCCAAAACCCAAAGTGTTTGGGATCGCGTCTTCAAGGCAGGTTTCATGCTACAGGCCTCTGTGAGATGGTTGTGCAACATACTGACTGTATCGTGTCCGTCTCATGTTACACAACAGCTTCAAGGACAGGTCGAGCGGATCTTCCGACGTGCTGGCGTCGATGAGCGCAGGCCCCATGAAGCTTTCCCAAAAGGTGCGTCGACCTGCTCACCTGCGGTCGTATCTTGCTGCCAATCTGAACTCTCACGCCTCGTCAATCGTTTGCGAGCAGTTGATGCGCGGTGGCAAGATGAACGACTACTCCGAGTTCGAAGAGGAGGAGGAGGTGGATCTACAGAACCTCATCGGCACCAAGTCGTCCGCGTCGTCAAGCATGGGCAGAAGCTCGTACCAAACCACGAAGACGTCCACAGCGGGCAATTCGGCGGCGAAGAAGGCAGCAGCAGCAGCAGCAGTCGAAGAGGACGACGACTCGTTCGATGCCGACTTTTAGCTTTCATTCGCGGACTGCAACCTCTGCACCTGTTTGGCTTCAATTGGCTGCGCGATCGTACGAGGCATTTCAGAGGCGCTGCCCAAACAGCGCGAGCAAGTTGTCGTCGATTGCGCACGAAGCGACGCGCGTGACACGCGGTGCATATCCATTCTGCCAGGTCTTCATCACGGCCACCACACGGCTATGCGCGGATATGCGCTTTTAGCGTGCTTCAGCGTGATATTGTAATTACGTCTTTTTACCAACTTTTTACGAGCTCTCGTGAACTCGAGCAAGTACCTCCAACTCTCCATCACAGTTCCACTCAATCCCACAGGTCTTTCGGCAGTCTCAGTTTAACAATTGGCATATGTTTGAAGATAGTGTATAAGGTTTCGCTGGTATCAAACTGCAGTCGTCGACGGTACGGTGAAGACATACGTGTCGCTCGCTGGGGCTAGCCCCCCTCAAAAAGACAAGATCCCGCACACGCCAGGGCTCATTCCCCAAAGAGTATCAAGAGAGAGAGACGGCTTACTTGTAGGCGAAGAGGAGGATCACGATGCGCTTCCTGCACCTGATCCGGCCCGTCATGTGCGTGCTGCCCGGCGTGGCGCAGCCCGACCGCAAGATCCCGTTCCGCGAGAAAGTGCTGTGGACGATCATCACGCTCTTCATCTTCCTCGTGTGCTGCCAGATCCCGCTCTACGGCATCCAGACGTCCAAGTCGTCCGACCCGCTCTACTGGATGCGCGTGATCCTGGCCTCCAACCGCGGCACGCTCATGGAGCTGGGCATCAGCCCCATCGTGACCTCGGGCCTCGTCATGCAGCTGCTGGCCGGCTCCAAGATGATCGAAGTAGACCAGTCGCTGAAGGAAGACCGCGCGCTGTTCAGTGGCGCACAGAAGCTCTTCGGCATCCTCATCACGCTCGGCGAGGCCGTGGCCTACGTGGTCTCGGGCATGTACGGCAACATTTCGGACATCGGCGCCTTCAACGCCATCCTGATCATCGTGCAGCTGCTGTGCGCCGGCGTGCTCGTGATCATCCTGGATGAGATGCTGCAGAAGGGCTACGGCCTCGGCTCGGGCATCTCGCTCTTCATCGCCACCAACATCTGCGAGAACATTGTGTGGAAGGCCTTCTCCCCCACGACCATCAACACTGGCCGCGGCACGGAGTTCGAGGGCGCCATCATCGCTCTGTTCCACCTGCTGATCACCCGCTCGGACAAGCTGCGCGCGCTCAAGGAGGCCTTCTACCGCCAGAACCTGCCCAACATCACCAACCTGCTGGCCACCATGTTCGTCTTCGTCGTGGTCATCTACTTCCAGGGCTTCCGCGTGGACCTCCCCGTCAAGTACCAGAAGCTCCGCGGCCAGCAGGGCACGTACCCGATCAAGCTTTTCTACACGAGCAACATGCCCATCATCCTGCAGACCGCCCTGGTGTCCAACCTGTACTTCATCTCGCAGCTGCTCTACAAGAAGTTCAGCGGCAACTTCCTCGTGCGCCTGCTCGGCGTGTGGCAGGATGTGGAGGGCAGCGCCGGCCAGACGGTGCCCGTGGGCGGTGCCGCGTACTACATGTCGGCCCCCAGCAACCTGGCCCAGATCATGTACGACCCGCTGCGCTTCGTCATCTACGTCATCTTCATCCTCGGCTCGTGCGCGCTCTTCTCCAAGACGTGGATCGAGATCTCGGGCTCGTCGGCGCGTGACGTGGCCAAGCAGCTGCGTGACCAGCAGATGGTCATGAAGGGCCACCGCGACTCGTCCATCGTGCACGTGCTCAACCGCTACATCCCCACGGCCGCTGCGTTCGGCGGCATGTGCATCGGCGCCCTCTCCATGGTCGCTGACCTGCTGGGCGCCATCGGCTCGGGCACCGGTATCCTGCTGGCTGTGACCATCATCTACCAGTACTTCGAGACGTTCGCACGGGAGCAGGCGGAGATGCCGCTCAGCGGCCTCTTCGGCTTCTAAGCTGTGTCGCTCTAGCGCTGCGACGCATCTATAAGTCATCTGGACTTGCAGAGCCGCCCGCGCAGCTGGCCAGCACCGACAACGACAACCAAAGGAGAGGAGAGGACGCACTTCCCAACAGGGTGTGTTTGTTCCCGTTCAAGGAGTACTATCAGGTGCTCTTTGCTGACTTAATAGTAGAATTTGGTTAGGATCATCAGCAAAAGTTGAGCGACCGAGGTGAGAGGTCCTTCCCCGCTGCCTGGTTCGGAGACGAGCGAGGCGGACGTCATCTCGGCTGCTCTTACACTGCGCGACAAAAGGTTTGGGACAGCGACACTTTGTACAATATCTCAGCTTCTAGAAAGAGTTGTCGGATGAGACTTAGATATGTTCCTCCAATCAGGTTGCTTTAAACGCGACATATGACGCGAGCTCGGATTTCCCATTGGGTAGGGTGGCTCCCATACAAATATGTCGATTTGGCACCGCGACAAAACTTTGGGACAAACGTTTATCTTGATTAAAGTATAGGTGCCTGTGATGGTGAGGTCCACCGAGTCCAACTATTTGCAGTTTTGGGCATAAGAAGCACCATGAAGCGCACATTACGGGCGTCAAGCAACGCTTGAGGATCCGCCGTGGTAACTAGGACTGCATAGATGAAGTATAAAATAGCAGACAGAAAGCTGAGCTGTCTCGAGTATGTAACTGGGCCCTCACGACACAATACGCACATGATGTTACCGTTAATGCGTATTTTAATACAAATCCTATTAGTTAGTGCCCTTCGTTTTTGAGGGCTCTGAAGGCCTCTAGATCGCAATAGGAGAGTAAGGTGGCACTCAAAGTTGCTAAACTATAAGTACACATTGTGTTGACTCGATTTGGGCACCAGGGATGCACCCCCTCACGCTCACTACCCACCTAAGGGCGACTAGCGACCTTGTTTTACTTGATCCTGATAGTTAACGTGACCTCACCATCACAGGCACCTATACTTTAATCAAGATAAACGTTTGTCCCAAAGTTTTGTCGCGGTGCCAAATCGACATATTTGTATGGGAGCCACCCTACCCAATGGGAAATCCGAGCTCGCGTCATATGTCTCGTTTAAAGCAACCTGATTGGAGGAACATATCTAAGTCTCATCCGACAACTCTTTCTAGAAGCTGAGATATTGTACAAAGTGTCGCTGTCCCAAACCTTTTGACGCGCAGTGTAGGTGCGCGATGGGACAGTGGGTCCTCTAACTCCTTCGGGGACGTTGAAGGTGTAGCTCGGTTGTGCGGCGCGCTCGGATGACAGAGCAGCTTTACATAAAGCAAAAGAAAAAATCTTTGTTAAACATCAGTGCTCGTTCTTCTCTAAGCAGTGCAGCTTTCACAATGCTCGTCGGTTTGGATGAGCGGGTGGGCGACTGAATTGTCTAGACGTGCCTGGGCTACTGCTGCCAGGAGACTCTTCCGACCCTGGGCTGTAGTCGTGGAAGCTGCTGCTGTTGGTGAAGGAGTTGAGGCCGCCACCGCCATTTTGCACGAAGCTGCTCGAACTGCTGAAGCTGCTGTTGGCCCCACTTCTGCCATCGCGACTCTGGCTGAGCTGTTTTGCCTTCGCGCCGGCTTTCAACGTCTTGTACCACTTGTCATACTTCGCGATTCGATCATCCTGTTTTGCAATGTGCAGATAAGTGATCAGCTAAGCCATGACAAAACTACCCCACGCAGCGTCGACCACAGTGCAGCGCACCTTAATCTTGGCTTCTTCCATCAACTTGGCAATCTGTTCCTCCTGCATTCTAATTTTCTCTTCCAGCGCAGAGTTACCCCTGCTAACAAACAGCAAGCGCGCAGTGTGCGTTAAGCAACTGATGCTTCAAAGTTCGTAAAGTATCAGCTCCCTAATTACGTACCCTCCCAGGCTGGTTGATGAGCTTTGAACGCCACTATTTCGCTGCCGTCGCCATTCTTCAAGGGCTCTCTTGATCATAAGAAGCTGGAATAAAGGCATACTCGTGAGCATTGGTACTTCGTGGATCTGATATGCAAAACGAGTAGATGCTCACCTTCTGGTTGTAGTCCTTCTTGAAATGGTCCATGGATTCACGGATCTCGCGGTTTTCAGCTTGTACATTTGTCAATGCCTCGCATTTCTGAACACATATAAGCTGTCAGCAACCTTCAGACAGACACAAATACTGTGTTGCATACCTTCACAAGCTTGGTGTTCTCGCTGCTGAGCGTCTTGACTGTGTTCAATAGCCGCACAATCTCCATCTTCTGTTGCGCGACCATCTCCTGCAAGGCCTCATCACCTCCAGCATTTCCAGTTCCATTGCCCGTAGAACTTGGCCTATCTCGAAAAGACATCGAGCCATTTCCACTCGTAGGAGTACCCCCACCCGACCTCCGCGGGTCCAACGGAGCTCTTCCACCCAGCTGCTGCTCCATCAACCTGTAACGCAAGCTCAATTAGCGGAAAGCATACTGCACAGCAAATAGAAGCTCCACGACGCACCGTTGACGCTGATTCCTCATCCTGGACGCCACCGCAGCTCTCAAAGTTGATCCCCCATCCACCGCAGTCGCCACCACCCCAATCGTCGTTCTATCAACCGGAAAACAAAATATCACATTCCATCAACTAACGAAATCCCCCCCCCCAACACCCCAACACCACCACCTTGTCACCTCCCCACCTCGTCTTCGCCGGCAACAAACAAAAGGAGTCTCCCAGCGACGACGACAAATGGCGCGACGACATCAACAAGTTCTGCAGATATTTACACCACAATCAGCCCACTCCAATAGCAATACCCCACGCCTCCATCTCTGTGCATCTGCCCACCTTGTCCGCCGAGCCGGGGCTTGACAGTCCGATCTCGTTGAGGCGTCTCCAGAGCTCCTCCATCTCCGTCGCCGCCACATTGAGCTGCATCTCGGCCCTTTGTCCCTCCTTCGGGTCTGGAGCCTCCGCCGCTTCAGCTTCAGCCTCAGCTTCATCCTGCGTCTGCACCTGCTCTGCGTCTGCGTCTGCGTCCTTCTGGTCTTCTGGCTGCATCTTGGCCTCTTCTTCTTCCGCCTCCACGGGCCGCGGGTTCCGTGCACGCGCCACCTTGGCCCTGTACTCGTAGTTTTCCGCCAATAGCATCAGCGCGTCGATCGTGCGCCGGTCCGAGACGCGCTGCGCCGCCTGCAGGAACTTCTCGCTGGCCAGGTGGCCCTCCTTCTCGGCCTGCGCGTACTGGGGCAGGAAAGTGGCGATAGCGCAGCGAATATCGCGTGAATCTCAAAGAAACTTAGTGCGTTTGATAGAGGAAATAGCGGGCTACACGTACATCATCGCGGCGCAGCGCTTCCTCGGCGCGGACGGCGTGGAAGTGCGCCTGTACGGCGGGCGCCGAGCTCTCGTACTCTTCTGATTCTACGGCCTTCCACCCCATTTTGATAGATCTTGAGCTGAGTATGGTGCTAGAAGAAGACGAATGAAACGCATGCGATTGGATGAAATACGAAATGAAGAAATTACACAGTGGCTACATCTGTGACGTGTGAGCAAATTGTAGCCATGTCACATGGCCCATTTGAGCTCTGCAGCAGCAGAGTGACAATATCGTCGCTCTACTGCAGTCCGACGACGCGCTTCGTCGTCGTCTTACTTGAATCGCGCGGAGCCCCGGATGACAAGTCACTGACCCATAAGCTTGGCAGCAATGCCAACTGCAGCGCCGCAAACCTCGTCGGCTGCCAACATATAATACAAGAGTTTGCATTGCAAGTCTGGTTCGCATTGCTCGGGGTTCGTGGAGGCTGAGACCAAAGGCACCTCGTTGTAGCTCGAGTTATTGCTGACTCGATGTCATTCGCCAGTGCGGAGCTAGTTTTGTTTTTGCTTCTGTCAGTTGCGAACCATATTCACTCGACGCCGCTGCCTTAGGGATCTCGTTTTTGGCTTCGTCCATCAGACCCGACATGGCCTCGTCAACCTGCGCTGCAGCGGAGTGGTGTTTGCAGCAACCTCAATAGCAACCTCAATAGCGGATCTGTCCGACGTGAAAGGACCAAAGCGAGGAGTTTCCGGTCTAGCATATTGGACAACTCCTTTCCAGTAATATAGCACCAAGGCATTCGAGATTGGCACATCATACACGTAAAAACCCTTCTGCAAACATGGACTACCCCCTAAATGACAAGAACAAGAACACGTTTGATAAAGTATCGAAGTAAATTAAGCATCGATACACAAGCAAAGCATAGCTAGCCGAACTGCGATGACCTTCGACGCGACTCACATCTACGAGTAACTTGCTCATGCCACAAAGCTGCACTGCGGGTTCACCCGAGCCTTTGAAAACACTTTGGACACTTCGTCCAAGTTGGCTAACAGTTGCAGCATCGGAGTGAGCATATCCGCAGTGTACTGGATGCTGATCATGCGCCCGGCGTCTTCGTCCCACAGCAAGTGCGTGGAGCCGTTGATCACCAGCTTGCAGCCCAGCAGTCTTGACGCAAGCCACGCGGATTCTCCAGAACCATCGTTCAGGTGTGGAAACGCATAGCAAAGCGTCTCTTCCGTGATCGTGTGAGTTCCTCTGGTAAACGCCACCAACGTCTCGCCAGGACCGCCTTCCAACCGCAGGAGCTGAATGTCAATGTCCGGATGACAAAGCGTGATGAGCCTCCAGTTCTGCAGCAGCGCGTCCACACCGCAGCCCAAAGACCCGACGACGTCGGAGGTCATCGTAGTCTCCACAAAATTGCGCTGCACCGGAGACTCTGCGACGACGTCAAAGGTCATCGTAGTCTGCAGGGAATTGCGCTGCACCGGGGACTCTGCAGACATCGCGTCAAGAGGGACGTTCATCCTGTTCGTTCCTCGTAGACCGTTCCGAAACAGCCTGAAGTACTCGGCCGCTACGCCCCACTTCGACTGTCGTCCAGGCACTCCGATGGAGATGATGCGACGCTGCAGTTTGAGCTCTTGGATCTCTTGCTGAAGCCGTTCAATACCCGTCTCAAGGTCTAGTACCTTGTTGACCTGCTTTGTCTTGAAGCGAGCCTGGTGCTCTCGATTCCGCAGTCGACGGAGCTCCGTGTTTGCATCGGCTCGTGGTTTCTTCGTTTGCCGGGTAGAAGTCAGGCTGCTGCTGTCTTCGGTAGTGTGTGGAGTTGCGTCAGTCATGAGAGGAATACACTCGCTGCTCAGGAGACGGCTAATTGGCAGACCCATCGGTGCTGCACGTTGCTTGGGCTTGTGCATTCCGTCGACGCGGAGGGATCCCATTGTAGGTCGTGACTGTACTTGATGGAGGTTGCAGACTATGAGCGAGATAGCGAATGACAAAGTTTCGTAAATCTGAGTGTTGAGAGGTAAAGAGCGCTGTCGACGTGGAAGGGAGGGCGAGTGTCATTGTCATTCTTGCGTGGTTATTCGCACGTACGCTGGGAGCCAGCCGATATCACCGACTGTAGGCCTGACCTAGTAGGCCAGATGGACAAGGATTTGACGGGCCTGCTTCCATCTAGCTACCCCTACGGTAGCTTATACGCATTATTCAGCGTCACCTTGATCAGATTGAGGGAGGGATCATAGTAAATGTAGCGGTGAGGATCCCTTTCTGCATGCGGGGGTGTTGTGCCCTAAGCGCTTGGGGAACGCCAATAGACTGACAGGCGGCTGCGGCAGGACAGTGAGGTGATCTTGCCGGCTTCTTTTATAATAGTTCAGAACAAACATATTATTACTGTTCCACACACCCATGTACACATCTGTTTTATAATATAATATTATTATGGTTGTAAGCGTCAACTCAGAAGTAGGGTACCTAACCTGCATACTATTATAGTACCACGGTATTATACAGTATGGCTTCAAATGCGGCACCTGCTGGCCACTTCGCGGCAAGCATTTCTTCGGCAGTTTTCGATGCACATCGA
The DNA here is from genome assembly GCA_024211575.1 of Phytophthora melonis. Classification (NCBI taxonomy): domain Eukaryota; phylum Oomycota; class Peronosporomycetes; order Peronosporales; family Peronosporaceae; genus Phytophthora; species Phytophthora melonis. Next base: position 134,500 of record JAMXKT010000041.1, read on the forward strand.
AGAAGACTGCGAGGGGCATTGCTGCAAGACACACCCGATGATTCGTGTGTGATAACAAAGACCATCTTTTGGTGAGTCTGCGTATGAGCTGAATCCACGTTAGAAGTCAGATGTGGACTGAGAGGGTCGAGCTGTGTATTTTATAATGCCATTTCGCTAACGTGTTGATTTATGCTTTACTAAATATTTCTTGACTTCTTTAGAATATTAATGCGAAGTAAGAATTAATATTTATGCCATGAAATATTATAATACGTAGGATCTGATACCAACGCGCGCCAAGACGATAACATCGCTAAAAAACAGTTTTGGCGCCCTAGGGCCGTTCTTAACAAGATCATCGGGGCATGATCCTTACGGTGGTTGGGGTTCCTCTGGATCATGAGCCCACCGTCATTCCTAACGGGATTATGATCCTGATCTATTCTAAGAGACTAGCAGAAGTTGCGCCGGATCGCGTTCGTTTCCACTTTTCATATTGCACGATGGAGCCGATTGCTCCAGCGCCGGCTACGATGAGCGGCAAGTGGACCGCCCGCCAGAAGGAAGGCTGTAAAAGAACGGTACCACCCCCTACGTCGGACAAGTACATGGACTGGAACATGGACCAACTCAAGCTGGAGTGCACCGCCAGGAAACTATCCGTCGCCAAGAATACCAAAAAGGAAGAGCGCGTCGCCATTCTGGAGGCTTACGACAACTCAAAGGGAGGTGTGGCGCTGCTACTCGATAGGCAGCGCCTAGGCAAGAGATCCAAGGCGGCTAGAGATAGCGAAGACGCGTGGCGTACTCGGCACTGTATGTTCCGGCTTATACACGTACTTTTCTCCATCGACTTCTTTACGCGCTTTATCACCTCAGGTGACCAGCTCACGCGTAAGGAATTAGATGAGGGGGGTTCTCGTTTTTGGGAGGAGGTTGCTGCAGCGTTCAATCAACCGAACGACACGTATGATCGACTGGTGAATAACGATTCCTTGTTCGACGGCATTTGTCCAGATCAGATCACAACACACTCCGCCGCCAAGCTAAGAGCGATGTGGAAGGAGGTGCATTCGAATTTCGCTAAAGCAGAGGCACGAAATAAACTTTCGGGTGCACATGCTGACTTCTGGAATTTCTGCCAAGGTGATAAGGCGGTAATGTATCTGAACCTGTGGTGCGATGAACGTGGTGAAGGGCGTGAGTTTTGCGCGAGCTGCGTGTACAAAGAGAACGAAGACGACTCCACTAAAGAAGGTGGACCAAATGCAACACCGCAGAAAAAACGCAAGCGGCAGAAGAGCGTGGATCCGATCGAGACTCTGACAGAGGTTCTCAAGACGTTGGTTGAGGCAGAGACAAGCAGCAAGAGCGAGTTGATTGCCGAGCAGACCGCGCTTGCCCGCGTACAACGCGAACAAATTGTGCAACAGCCACAACGGAGACGAACAAGGCAATTGAAGTGATTTTCATTCTTCTCCAGCTTGCGGTGATCCGTGATCTGAGATTGGATTATGAGCCATACCTCGGATCACGGGGTCAGACCATGAGGTTCCATATGTATATATAGTAACCAATCAGACAGCAGAATTTCGGATCATGCTCCGCAAATGATCCCGTTAAGAACGGCCCCTAGACAGAAATTCTACACGGCTAGATAAAGCTGGCAGCGCTAACCTTGACCCCAAAAAATTGATCATGGTCCGTCGAGTCCGCACTCTGGAGTCAGGCCCGCGCCCTCAAAGACGCGAGATACTTCGTCCAGATCGCCCAGAAGCTTCAGCATCGGCGTCAGCAAGTCGCCCTTGAAGACGAAGCTAGCCACTCGGTTGCTGTCATTGTCCCACTCAAAGAGCACGGAGCCGTAGATCATCACCTCCCGACCGAGAATTTTTTCTTCAATAGGGGAAATTTCACCGCCTGGACCGATCAAGTGCGGGAACGCAAAGCGTAGCATGCACTCCGTGATCGTTAGCGGATGCTTGGTAGTGGCGATCACTGAGCCATCGGGGCCCTCCTCCAGACACGTGAGGTCAATCGCGATCCCCGGGTTGTAGAGCGACATGAGTGTCCAGTTCTCCATGATGGCGTCCACTCCACGCACTCGTCCGTCCGTCACGTCGGACGCCATAGTCGACAGCAGTAAGTCGCGTTGGACCACGGGGTCAACTGCGCAGAGCGAGTTGGCGCGCCTCGGTGACTGGACGCCATGGCGGAAGAGGTAGAAATACTCGGCCACCACGCTCCAGAGCGTCTTCATCTTGGGCATCGTCACCGACAGGACGTGGCGCTGCATTTGCAGCTCTTGGATCTCGCCTTGCAGCTGCTTGATGCACACCTCGAGGCCTTCCATGCGCTGCTTCTGCCGCCTTGTAGCGTGCTTGGTGCAGCCTGTTGCGTTCTCGTCGGCGCTTTAACTCTGCCGCAGCGCGCGCGTTGGCCTCGCGCTCGCTTAAGCTCGTTGCCCTCTTGTTGTTGCGCTGCGCCGAAAGAGTCTGAGCCACAATGCTGTGGTGTAGCACCCCGCGGAAAACGTGCCGATGCAGACGCTCAAGAGAGGAGGCGCCGAGACTGAGGCCCCGGACGCGAGTGATGGGACTCGACGCGGTTGATGGGGCGCGACGCGCTGCGGAGATGGACGGGAAAGCCGACGAGGGTGATGGGCTGTGAGACACGGCGCCAGAATCCAGTGCGACGCGTAATCATCCGACGGGTCGACCAGTGTCCCGTCTCTTCAAAACGCGTCAACCCCTAAACCCCGCCGAGTAAACCCCGCCGAGCAAAACCCGCCGAGCCAAAACGCGCCGAGCAAAACCCGCCGAGCCAAAACGCGTCGAGGTGAGATCTTGATTACGTTACGCAAATCAGGTTGAAGAACGGTAGTGCAAGCACGACAGACGCAAGGATAGACGTAGGGTGGTAGGCTTAGCAAGCACGAAGTAGGAGATAGCCAGTAGCAAGGACATAGGATAGGGTAAGGACTCAGTCCCGAAATTTCTCTGAACCACAAAGACGTCCCGTCTTCCCTCCGGTTCCAGGGGAACCACCAAGCACCGGCAAGCAGAGCCGCCCCGATATCGCGGCCCCCCGTCGTTTGTTGGTTCGGGTGCTCAACCCCCACAGACCCGTGCTGAGATAAAGGCACGTTAAACGTATACCGTCTAGGGGCGCCCGATAACGCGCTGCTAGGCGAAGGAACGCACCGGCCCGATAACCGCCGTGCACAAGACCCCCGTGTAGGCCCGATAACGCCACACAAACCCCAGGAAATGCCGGCCTGATAACGCCGCACGCCCGACGGGAACGCCAAGGAAACGCCGGCCCGATAACGCCGCACGCCCAAGGCTCGACGCCCTACGACAAGGAACAAGCGTCAACCAAGAACCCCCAACTCTGAAGCCTGCGAAGACTTGGGTCTGTATTTCGAAGATACGCTACTCCAACAACCGGGAAGAGATTGCTCGGCGCGACCGCTATCCAGACGCGCCGAGTTTGTGCGAGACCGGCTCCGCGATATTTCTGCGAGGCCGCTACTCCACAATGGTGCCGCGACCCGGGAGTACTACTTCGAATGACGGGCCATCGATCCAAGAGGCATCGGAGGCAGGTGCGCCGTCGGTTGGAAGGTCGCCGACGACAAGAGAGCACGGAGAAGGACCTGTCGCGTCGTGGAGCTCTGAGAGAACCTTCACGACTGGCCACGGAGCCAGCGACGATCAGGAGGGCTACGAAGAACAGTTTGCCGTTCCCGATGTGGCTCCCGACGAGGGAGCCACGAAGGAGGGAGCCACGAAGGCCGCGACTCAAGTCGCGGTCCTACCGGTCGGAAGCCTGCGAAGGCCGAAGACCAACAATCACCCACCGCCAAGCCAGCAGCCAAGCGCAAGTCGTCCAAGAAGAAGAAGAAGAAGCTGCGCGCGCCGGACTCGGCGGACGAGTCGCTGTCTAAGCCGCGAGGCAAGGACGCGGGACGCGAGTACACCGTCGAAGAAGTACGATACGTCGTGGTCCGCACGGAGCTCTTCCGGCTGCTCCCATCCTGGTCTTTCTCAAGCCCATGCTGACGAGCAACTTCACGGGCCCCTTCATGGCGCCGGACTACGACAAGATCACCAGCGTCGCACACGCTGCGCCGACACTCTTCCAGATGTTGCGTGATTCGGGATTCGTCCTGGGCGCTTTCGAAATGGAGAGGCTCTGTGACTGGGACCTCAAGTCCTGGTTGCGCGCGATCCGCGTCGTGCAGGAGCCCTTGACGATTCTTGCGGGATCTACCAAGCAAGATGCGACGATCTCTGCGGCGGATCGAGACGCGACGAGTCCGGCAACGGCCTTGGGGCAGACTTCAACGACCACGCCGTCACCTCCACTTCGGTACCAGTCGAGTGTGGACTCGGACAGCAGCTTTGAGTCACCCAAGCGCATGCCCATGGAGCGGCCGCCGCGTGTCATGCAGATCTCCGCTGCGCCGGCGCCCCCGCGCGCCGAAGCCGCGAAGCCCGCCGAGGGCGCGATCCCGAAGGCTCTGGAGGAGTCTCTGGTTAGACTGATGCAGACGACGATAATGCGCACCCCGGGCGCCGAGGCACCCGTCGTCCAGGCAAAGCCGGAACCCCCAGCGACAACGATGACGCGCCCCCACGAGACAGCCGATGTCGCGATGGAGTCGGTGAGTTCGCACTCGTCGTAGCGGTCCAGACCTCGACGCGACGTGGACGAAAATCCTGACGACCTGTTCGACTTGGACGTCGGGACGCCGAGAGCTGCAGCCGCGGTCTCAACGGCGACGGCCGGCGTCGGGCTCACGAGAGTTCGCCTCTCCGCTTCATCCGAACTGAAGGAATTCTCGGGACGCGATGCCGGCGAAGAGAAGGCTAGGCTGTGGCTCAACCGCCTAAAGTCCACCGCTCGACGCGATGGGATGACCGGCGAAGAAGTGTGTGGCTTGTTCAGCGATCTGATGAGTGGCCCCGCACGCCAATGGTACCTCCAACTGCCCAAGAAGGTGAAGAAATCATGGGCCGAGTTGATGGAGCAGTTTCGCATCCAGTACTGCGGCAAGGGGGTGTCGATGGCCAGCCGCTACTACCATGCGGCGCAACGCCCCGACGAGACTCCACTTGACTACTTGTACCGGCTCAATGTGGCAGGCCTCAGGGCGAACATCCCGTACGCCGAGGGCACGATCGAAGAGAAGCGTGAACACGTCGAGCACTTCATCCGGACGCTGAACACTCAGGAAGCCGAACTCGCCTCGCGTCTCACTCTGATGGAAGTCGCCGACTCCGAGGCGCTGGAGAAGAAATTGCGCGCCCAACAGCGTGGCCTGACCCACCAGAAGAAGACTCTCAAGCAAGTTCCGTCAAAGGCGCCGACCCCGCCGGCTCAGCCGGCGCGCGCCGTACACGCGATTCACGTCGCGGCGGACGAGTACGACTCGGAACGCGAAAGTCGCGACAGCGACGACCGCCAGTACGACCAAGACGAGGGGGACGAGGAGCGCGCCAAGTTGTTCGTCGCGGGCCAAACCCCACCTGGAGAGCCAGCGCGTCGCAACTTTGACCCCGACGACTCGGGACGCGACCGTCCGCGGTGCCGCCACTGCGGTTCACGTCGCCACGCCGAAGGAGACAGCTGGAAGTTGTTGCCGTGCCAGAAGTGCGGTGGCCAACACCCGACGGAGCGGTGCTTGAGGGTGTGCAAGGCCTGTGGAGACGTGCACGAAGCTGGAGAATGCCCGATGGAGGAGTTTTTCAACCAGTTGCGCCAGTGGTTCGACCCGCACAAACACGCGGGAATGCTGCCGCCGGCCGCCGAAAAGATGTTAAACTAGGACGCTCGCTGGCTTGGAAACCAGTACGAGACGAGCGACCTGTTTCCGTCTATGCATATGTGACCAAGAAGTCGCGAGAGGTGGTTAGTGAGATCCCGACTTCCCTGAATGATAATACATGTGAATCCAACCTGGAACGCACCGCGAATCTCGGCGATCCGACGTACGACGGACGACGAGTTTGCACGTGAACCACCCCTGGACGAGATCGACTTGCAACCGGGGGAGCGACGCGGATACTGGAAACAATACGCGCCGCACAAGTGGTACAAGCAGGCCAAGATTCATGGGAAGCTGAACAACCGCCGTGCTGTGTTATTGCTCGACACAGGTGCCGAGGTGTCCATCTTGGACACCACCTTTGCTCGTGAGGTAGGCTGCCTGATCGACACGGAGATCACGCAAGAGTGTGTGGGAATTCGTGATGAAACATGGGGAGAACCAGAGTCAAGATTACCTTGGCCGGGAACTTGGTGTACTACATGCACCTGTGGGTCGGCGACTTGGTCGGCCAACACGCGATCTTGGGGATGAACTTCATGGTGCCCGCAGGAGTGCGCATTGACACCGCGGACGGCACGGCGTGCCTCCCCGACGAGGTCCACATCCAGATGATCGGACGAAGACCGCTGTACGGGGCGCGAATGCACCCGGTGAACTTGAAGACACCCGTGCAACTGGAGCCAGGAGGGACACATGAAGTCCAGCTGAGGCCAGACCGAAACGCGCCATTCCTGTGGGTAACACGAGCGGAGTCATGGGTTACTACCTATGTCAAGGGGAAGTTCGGAAGGAAAAGTTACCTGCGCGTCACGAATATCGGAGACGCAACGATAACCCTCGACGCTCATGAAACGCTTGGGTGGTGGACGCCGGCCGATGGCCAGCCCCGGAACCGTGGGTTTGTCCGACTAGGCTCCACCCGGTACCAGCAGTGGCAGAACCTGGCCTACGGCGCGACGTGCGACGCGGAGGAGAATTGGATCCCCGCCGAATTCGACGGGCCGATGACAGACCGCCCCTCGTACCCAACGCCTAAGGCGATTCTGCGCCCGAAACCGAGGCAACCTGAAGCGCGACGCGCCGTGACCCCAGTGGTGGCAGCGATCGGAGAAGCGCCGAAAGGAGGCAGGGAAGAGGTGCTGCTTGAAGACCACCGGCAGGATGAGAACGAAGGACCGGTGAGAGCTGCACCCGAGGCGCCACTGGTGGCGACAGGAAGTGCGGCAGCTGGGGAAGCGCCGAAGTCGAAATTCGACGAGCTGAAATTCGACGCGCCGAAACTCGATGAACTGAACCCGAGTCAGCAGGAAGAGGACGACGCGGTCCTTATCCATGAGGGATCAGACCTCTTTGCAGAGGATCTCGAGTCCGAGATAGCCGTGCTGCCGGATCTCTCGTTGACCGCCGAGGTAAGAATCGAAGACCTGAAGGTTGGCGCGCCGACCGGACTCCCACCCGAAGAAGCGGCGAGGCAGGAAGCACGGCTACGCCAAATCATCTCGAAGCGACGGAAGTGGTTGATCGGCAAGGGCAACGCTCTGCCGCCTGCCGCCCTGGGGGTGGTGTGGTGTTGGAAAGTGGCTGTTTCCAAAGCTGTCGACCCGCCGGCTCGACAATCAAGTTCAATCAAGGGGCAATCAAGGTTGAGCCCAGCGAGAGACAGAGATCGCTACTTCTGATTGGATGACGACATTAGCCTCGTTGGAGTGACAGTCAGTGGCCGGAGCCTCGTCGGGTCCTAATAGAACCCCGAGCGAGGCTTCATGGTACCCACTTTTAGGTACAGATGCATTTAGTTGCGTACTTCGGCCGCACTTATTAGTGTGGTCGCGGTCGTCATTTGATGTGTCCGGAATCGCCTTATTGCGGTCGTTCACACTAGATATTTGTATAGGGACATAGGACTCATCATAGGATGACCAGAACGAGGCCCCCTGGGCCTCATAAAACTCAGTAATAAAAACAGTCTTCCCCAAAGCCAACAAGGGTCAAGTCCGACTTCGGTAAGTGTAGCTAGCGTATTGTAGTGCCTGGACAAGCTCGGCTGCGTGTGGATGCCTGTCGGGAGCTTATCGTGCTTTGACCGAGAGTTTCCTTGGCGGCGCCAAGAGTTGGCGTGGCCGGAGAGGCAAGAGCGACATAGGAGTGTCGTTCACTGTATATTTGTGGGACAAGAGTGTCCCTGAGTGTATTAGTCTACCTACCGAGGTTTTACCTTGGTCCCCCTGTATAAGGCCTAACACGCCGGTACCCTTCCTTTCTGAGGGACTGCAGTGGGGTTGCGCGAAAGCGCTACATAGTATCCTAGCCTAAGCTCGTGGCTAGTGGTACAGGTTTTTGGGTTGACCGAAGATAACCTAAGGTGCACAGAGGCGCTTGCAACCGACCCGGTGTAAGGGATCGTTCCTGGTCTTCAGGTTTTGATCCAATAAGCGCTTACCTTTGCGGGTTAGCGTGTTGTTGGTGTCTCTAATACCTTCTGGTAGAAGAGAATTTTAGTGGTATTACCACACCACAACTGGTGCCGCGACCCGGGATTGGTGTGACCTTCTGTGTGTCTGGGTTGTTGTAGGTCTTACCCCAACGAGCGAAGAGGAGAAGAAGAAGGAGAGAAGCGAAGAAGAAGAAGAAGAAGTGAGAAGATGGCGAAGGGAACCAAGTCAGCGGTACCAGCGACGCCGGTCAAGTCGAGTGGAACGCGCAACGAGGCTTCGGTGCGCACCGGAAGCTCGTTCTCGACCCCAGCGACGGATCGGATGGAGTCGATCGACGAGCGCTCGGCGAGCTACGACACGGCGATGGATTCCTCGGACGCCAAAGAAGATGACGAAGACGATGATTGGGATGTCAGGACTGTGATGTCCGAGACTTCGGAAGCTGCGGTGGTGTCGGCAGGCCGCAGTGGAGGATCGAGGTCGATCACCCGCGACCTCTCCGAAACGTTCAATGATATGCCGGGCCCCGAGCCCGCCTACGACGCGGATGACGGTGCAACCGACGACTTCAAGTCCTCGGTGACGGTAGGAGGGGCAACCTCCAAGCCGGTTGGCACTCGTCCTCCCTCAACGGCGATACTCCGGCGGCCAACAAGGTTCTAGGCCGATGCCTGGAGCTGATGAAGACCAAGAGTGAGTGGATGCAACTGTTCTCCCGAAGCAGGTCCGCCAGGCCATCTGGATGGACCTCGGAGGGCGTTAGCCACGCCGATCAACTCAACGAGCACTCGGCAGGTCGCTCAAAACACGGTGGATCTCCTGCGTGCAATGGGGTGTGAACCTCAGATTCTCCCGACGGAGGCTGCTCTCGCGAGCTGGACGCCAACTGCCGCCGCCGCGGCGCTCACCAAGTGGAGGAAGAAGTTGCGTGACGCCTTTGGGGTGGCCGACAGAAGCTCAACGAAGCTTCGTTCGGCCTCGGAAGTGGTTGACCCTTCCAAGGTCCCGCTACCAACGACCCCTAGGAAGACCGCCACCGGTGATGGAGTTTTCGCAGCCAAGGGTGAGGCTTCGCCTTACATGCAAGACTCGCACATGGTAACTCCACGGTGTACGGACCGCAGTGAACGTCTGGCTAGGGAGACCGAGTCTTCGTACGCAACGCCTGGCACGCGCGCGGCAACCGGTCGCCGATCCAGTCGGCGTTACGACCCCGAGATGACTCGTCGGACAGTGATGATGACCTCGTGTCCGACCACTACGAGGGCGATCTGCCGAGCGAGTGGGCACGCCAAGTGCGCCAACTGAGTGCGACGGACAACCAGAGCGCAACCCCGAAACTCGAGATCGCCACGCATCTGCCCCTCGCCAACATCAAACCGTTCTACGGAACGCGCGACAAGAGCGAGCACTCCATGCAGTTGCTCCGAACGTTCATCTATGAGATGAAGGGAACCCATGCACCCCCCAACGAGTGGTGCATGCCGTTCGAACTCAAGCTCAGGGATGGAGCCCTGCACTGGTGCCGCCAGCTCCCGCGCAAGACGAGACGCTCGTGGAAGTTGCTGAGCGAGGCGTTCATCAAGTACTACTGTTCGAAGTTTTCCCAGTCTGCGAAGGCTCGGTATTACTCGGCCAAGCGAGAGGACAAGGAGCACGTATGTGACTACCTTAACCGGCTTAACGGCTATGCTCGCAACGCCGGCGTACAGTTTGAGAACGGTGGGCGTGACGCGAAGGACCACGTGGAGCATTTCTTGGTTACGTGTGACGACCGAAACTTAGAAGACCGTCTGTGCCACGTACGGGTCAAGAGCATTCATGACCTCGAAGACATGATCAACGACATCCTGCGCCACCGCGACCGCAAGTCAACTCGCGAATCGTCGTTCCGGCGCTCTCGGAGTCAAGATGACGGTCGCCGACGCGATGCGAGGTCGAACGAGGATTCTCGTGGAGGATACCGCCGTGAACGACGCTACCGTGATGACGACCGCCGCAACGATCGTCGCGATGACGACCGCCGGCGTGACCGACGCGACGCGTCACCGTACCGGTCGAGGGTGACTTTGGTCGACGCGCTAGCCGACGTAATGGCAGAATGGAACGTCGGAGGCTCGGTCGGTGGACGCAACGAGGCTTCGTACGCCTCCCGACGAGCCGGTGAGGTGAACGAGGAATACTTCGAAGACGAGCGCCAGTACTCGGACGACCAACGCTCGGACGAGGATTCGGATGCCGATTATGACTCTGACGAATCTAAGGGACATGTCGCGGCCGCCAACGACGCTGAGCGGAAGGCCGCAGCCGAAGGGACGTTCGCTCGGTCTGACAACCGACGCTTCAGGAACGGAGGAGGACCGTCCAACCGCGAACGAGACAGCCGTCGCCAGTATGGGCCATGTGCAGCTTGCGGAAGCCCGTCTCACTCGGTGCACTTCTGCTACCGGCGGTGCAAACTGTGCAAACAGGTACACGATGCTGGGAAGTGCGAAGCCCTCCACGAGCTTACCAAGCTCCTGAAGTCCAAGGTCGACAAGAAGGATCTGTCGCCAGAGCTGCAAAGCCTGGTGTATGGAAGCCATTTAAACTAGGCAGCCCGCCAACTGAAACTGGGTTGGTCCCCATCGGGCTGCCACAGTTAGCTGAGCCTGCTGTTGATGCGGACTATCTGTTCGCGTTCACAGGCGAAAGCAAACGGCCTGACGACCTGAAGAACAATGAACGTGTGAGATCGACGGAAACTGGAGAGAACCGAGACGCAAGTCTCGTTGAGACCGGTATTGATGAAGATGATGATGATGAACGTGATGGACACCCGACCGAGGCTTTGATCACTAGCCTAGTCCAGGTCAGGGGACCGCCTCGAAACCTCGCTCGGGCGGTGAAATTACTACCCGGCGAGAGATTGGGGTGGTGGTCGTCCCAGCGGTACGACAAGAGGAAGCGAATGAGAGCTTTGGTCAATGGCGCGGTGGACGACTCGCGAACGAGGATACTGCTCGACACTGGAGCGAACGTGAGTGTGATCTCGGCCGCCTTCGCCAAGCGGCTCCGGGTGCGAGAAGTTCTGGACCACGGACGAAGTCTCGAAGTCCGTGGTATCAACCCTGGGGTGATGGAGACCCGTAGGCGAGCCCGCCTGAAGATCACTTTGGGATGGGAGCAAGTCTACGAGTTCGAGATGTGGATAATGGACCACAGTGCAGGGGTCGACGTGGTACTAGGAATGGACTTTATGATCCCGGCCGGTATCCGGCTGGATCTGTTCCATGGCACCGCCCGGCTTCCGGATGAGGTCATGGTGCCTCTGCTGAAGTCACAGAGTGTCGAAGACGATGAACCCTATGGTACGCAGCCTTCGTGTGGGCCGACCGAGGATTTGTACATCCCCGGTCGTGAGTGGCGTGAGTTCCGAGTACCGCGGCAGCGGTTACCTCGGTCGGAGTACGATGTGTGGGTTCGCCGCACGGAGAAGCTCGTACCGACCGTAACGGGGTTCCGACGAGGGCGGCCGGCATGGGTCCGACTCACCAATATTACGACCTCAGCAGCACGGTGTGCCAAGCATGACTCGGTGTTACTCTGGGTTCCTCATGGCGAGCTCCCACGAGAGACGGGCTACGCTAGGCTCGACTCTAACAAGTACAAGGAGTGGCAAGTGCTAGCCTATTCAACGAGTCGTGATGAAACTCTGCAAGGCCGGGAGCGACGACTCTACGACCAGTGGTTGGCCGAGCAGCCGCCGGCGGTTGAGCGCCGGGCCTACCCGACGCCACGGAAGATCCTGCCGAGACCGCCTGATGCACCAGCGTGGTCAAGAAGTCGTCGCCCAGCACCTGCACAGCGAGGGTATGGCCACGACGAGGGCCCCACAGCCTATGAAGGTTCGGTGGAGGCCGCCTAAGCCCAAGGCGGCTGCGGCGGAACGTGTTAGAGGGTCGAACGATGATTCGGACGACGACGCCGGTGAAAACGAAGACTCTACTACCCTGGAAGAGTCGTCGACCTACAGTCCGGGTTGCATGACCACGGGACTGAACAGCGTCGCTAATGCTGCAGGCCAGGAGGCGACGGTTACCTCGGCAGACGTCCTGGGAGCTGGCGAAGATGTGGATGAAGGTGATGGTGCGATGAACGACGATTCTGCCGACGACCAAGGCGATGTAGTGGTGGCTGAACAGGTTGCATGGAATGCCGTGCCAACGGAAGCCACTGCCGCCAGACAGACGTCAGGTGGAGTGTCGGCCGCGGTCTTTGGTAGCGGAGTCTACTGGGGAGAACATGACCCTGGGCCGACCGAGGTTTCAGCTGGAACCGAAACCACTATTACTGAAGTCGACATGGGTTGCCCGGACTTGAACGAGGATGTGATCGACGACCCTGAGGAGTTACTGGAAGCGACTTACGTCTCGGTCATGCGTGCCATGGCTGCAGAAGAGTCTAGTGATGGTGAGGACACCTCGAACGACGTTTCCGAGCACGTAGCAAACGAGATCGAGCTTACCGACTACGCGCAGGAGCTGGCGTTCTTGCCGGATCTAACTGAAGCGTCGGAGACGACGCTGGATTACTCTGGGCGGAACGTCCAGAATGATGAGCTCAGTGAGAAGCAGCAGGCCGACCTGGTTGACGTGCTGAAGAGACACGAGAAGATCATGATTGCGAGCGGCAACGCCCTGCCGCCTCCAGCCTACGGTGTCGTGTGTGACATCAATGTGCAGGGGCATGCACCAATCAAGCAGAAAGCTCGGCGAACCCCGCTCCGATACCTCGGGAAGCTGTACGAGCTGCTGAAGGGCCTTCTGAAGGCTGGGCTAATCTCTTTCTCAGACAGCTCATGGGCGTCACCTATCGTCATCGTCCTGAAGAAGAACGGAGTGGATATCCGCTTGTGTATCGACTACAAACTCGTCAATGCGATCACCGAGATTATGGAGTACGCCATGCCGTTGGTGGATGACTTGCTGACAGACATGGAGGCGTACTTGTGGCTTTGCTCGCTCGACGCAGCAAGCGGCTTCTGGGCCATTATGATGACCGAACGAGCCCGGAAGATCTCTGCTTTCGTCTGCGCACTTGGGCATTTTGAGTGGTTGCGTATGCCTTTTGGCCTGAAGAACGCCCCGATGATCTACCAACGCATGATTGACAACGCGCTTTGGGGCTTCGTCCAACCGAAGGGGGGATGGTTTCAATTCTCGGAGCGCATGCGTCTAGCTGAAGAACACGACAAGGAAGCTCATGCTGGGGTGAACGAGGCTTTGACTGGTGCGGCAAGGTCATTTCGGACTAAGTTCGAGGCCGACCGAGACAACTCGCTTGGTCAGGGGCATGTAGCTGAATTAGTCAACAGCCCTATTGCCGACATTTTCGCCAACGGAGAACCTGATGAATCCTCGCTGACCCCAGTATTCAGTCGCCGGTCATTCGTGGACGATATCTGCTTCGGTGCCGAGACTTTCGAATCATGTCTAGCGACTCTAGACCGCTTGCTGACAAGGTTTGAGGAGTGCCGTATTAGTATCAGCTTTACGAAGAGCATCTTTGTACAGTCCAAGGTGGACTTCCTGTCCCACGAGGTCTCGGCAGACGGCATTCGACCGGACTCCAAGAAGCTGGCTGGGGTGACCGAGCTCCCGTTCCCGTCAACGAAGAAGGGAATGCAATCCTTCCTTGGGGCACTCAACTATTACAGCCGCTTCATCCAAGACTTCGCGGTCTATGGAGCAGCACTGTACCAGCTCAAGGACGAGGACTTCCAACCCGGGGTGATCTCACCGCGGCCAAGCACAGTTTCGCGATGCTCCAACAGAAGGTCTCGTCGGCGCCGATTCTCAGGCACTTCGACCGAGGGAAGGAAGTACATGTCATGTTGTTCGCCAACGAGTGGGCTCTGAGCTCCACGTTGATGCAAGAGCACGAAGGCAAACTACACCCCGTTCGCTTCTGTGGGCGCGTTTTGAAGGATGCTGAGATGAACTATCACCCGGCCGAGAAAGAAGTCCTCGCGCTCTTACTGCTACTGAAAGTGTGCTATACCCAACTCGTTGGACAGCGGATCCGAGTGTACACACGGTTCTCGACGCTCGACTGGGTCCACAAGTCCAAGACATTGTTCGGTCGGGCTACCCAGTTCGCTGTCTTGCTGTCGCCGTGGCATCTGTTAGTCGAACGAGTCAAAGGAAACTGACTGTACGTTTGCCCAGCTCCTCCAAGCTGGCTTGACGAACTTCGTGGAGTTGGAGAAGTCGCTGGCATTGGTTACGCCGCGGACGCGTGGGTCCCCGACGGCTCGTTTGGACCCGCATCTGCTCTATGCACGTCTACCACGATCCTACCAAGGCTTCGTGATGTCGTTCGACGGGTCTGCAAAGACCGAGAAGAACGGTGGTTACGGCAGTTGCTCCTGGATCTTATGGAAGCTGCCCGAATGGATTGTAGTGCTCGCTGCGAGCGCTTACCTCGAGACCACCACAGTTAATCTCGCTGAGTATACAGGGATGAACAACGGTGTCACTGCTGCCTTACAGCACGGAGCCGATGATTTAATCGTCGTCGGTGACTCGAGGCTCGCGATCCAGCAAGCCCTAGGGGTGATAGCCTGCCGGAAGGAGTCATTGTTGACGCAACTCAGTAACCACCGCGAACTCACATCCAAGCTTCGGTCAGTGAAGTACCTTCACGTGGTGAGAGAGTTTAACGCTGCAGCTGACTCTTTGGCAAGCGAGACGCTCGAAAGCAAGAAGTCTACAGTGGTATCGTCGGACGACCGACTATTGGAGCTTATTAAGCTGAACCGTATCGCTGAAGTGATCTACGAAGCGGATGATGGCAGCGTGGTCGAGAATAAACCCTCGGTCAACACAGCATGGGCTATGGTAGCCTCTGACAGACCTCGCAGCAAGAATTTTTCGATTTTGTACGTGGAGAAGCAGCCCTCAGACGGCAGAGCGAGGTTGAACCCGGACAGGTTACCGTGACGACCAGACGCCAAGCAAGAGCAAAGGAGAAACATGTCCGGTTTGCAGACGAAGACCCGGTCACCAGACAGGAGATGCAACTCACCGAGAGGAAGCTAATGGTATGCCGAACGAGGATCAGAATGAAGCTGAAGCCTCATCGAGGCGTGCCGAGACATCACCAGCCCCACCGAACGCGGAAGACATTGACCCGTTGGCGGTACAAGAAGAACGCCGACGTAGGATCGCCGCCGCTCAAGATGAAGAGCTCCGGTGGTCGAATCTGAAGGCAGTACTCCGAGGTGATGATGCGAAGATTGGATACCGAGCGGCGCGAGATGCATGGAAAATGGCGGACCAGTTTGTGCTGAGTGAGGACGATGTGCTGTATCACACCCGAATGAACCGTCGTTCAAGTGACGAGGAGCAAGCGGGGCTGACTATGAGACTGGTGGTACCCACAACGATGATCCAGGAAGTACTCCAGAGCTGTCATGACTCGCTCGAAGGCGGTCACCAAGGTATTATTCGAACACTGCACCGAGCGAGGAGAGACTATTACTGGATCGGTCAGTATGCCGACGTGGAGAAACACGTTAAGTCGTGCCCTGATTGTAGTTCAAGTAAGAGCCGACCTCAGTTCCGTGGATACTCGCCAGGGAATATCCTAGCCGAGAGACCTTTCCAACTGGTCTCTATGGACTTTGTGATACCGCTACCGAAGAGTCGCCGTGGAAATACGGCTCTCTTGCTGTTTCAATGCTCGTTCACGGGATTCGTGATGGGCAAGGCCATGTCGGACACCACTGCTCTACTCGTTGCGCAAGCTTTCGAAGAGTGTGTCTACCGACGCTTTGGAGCACCTTCCTTGATCCGACATGACAGAGACCCTCGATTCATGAGCGAGGTCTTCCAGGCCTTCGCGGAGATGATGCAGTCTCGGTCGAGAGCGACCTTGAGCTACCGACCCCAGGCCAACGGCCAGCAGGAGAGGTCGGTGAAGACGGTCATGCAGTCAGTTCGTGTATACGCCGAAGACCCGCTACAGCAGGACTGGGACGAGATCGCCGAGAGGTTGATTTTCGCCATCAACAATTCCCGTGATACAACGAGGAAGGAAACCCCGTTTTACCTCGTTCATGGTTGGGATGCACAGTCGACACTCAAGGCAATGTCCTCGTCGCTCAAACGAGGCTTCGGAAGCCAAACTGACGCACTGGCGTGGCGCCGAGAGGTCAACCGGCAGCAGGAAATCGCTCTGAGAATGGCCAAGGAGTACCAGGCCGCAGAGAAGGCTCGAAGAGCCGAGGAGCACAATGCATCGCTTGGTCGGAAGGAAAAAGAAGCCATGGCAGGTACTAACGAGAATGAAACCTCGGCCGGCCAAGCACCGAATACCTCTGATGGTGGTGAAGCTGTAGTGACGAGAACGAGACTTCCTCTGCAGCCTGGGAGCAGAGTGTGGCTGTACATGGAACGAGTTCGACCAGGATTGACCAAGAAACTAGCTCATCGGTGGCACGGACCATTCCGAGTGAAGAAGAAAGTCGATGATTTTGCGTATGAGTTGGAATTACCTGACCGAAGTGGATACCGGTTCTACCCGGTGGTGCATGTTTCCCGACTCAAGTCGGTAGACGAGTTCGAAGACCGACCGAGGGTTCGTTTGGCCCGTGAGGTCACTGAAGAGACTCGTCAGGACTTCGATGAAGAACTGCTGCCTGAAGACAGCTTCGAGCCTGACCATCTGGACGGTGAGTACGAGGTCGAGGCTATTCTCGACGACCGAACCCCGTTGTCAACGAGCACTCATCGCGCCGTCCGAGAATTCAAGGTGAAATGGGTCGGCTACGACGAACCGACATGGGAACCAGCGTCCAATCTGTCGTGCGGCGGCCTTCTGTACGATTACCTACGCCGAAAGCGGAGCGACCGACGATTGCAGATGGTCCAGGTGGCCGACGAGGAGTAATCCCGCGCACCAACGATGATTGAACTGCTCGCAGGGGCAATCCAGCCCGCGATGTCAGACGAACGAAGCTACTGGAGATGATGAATGAACTGCCTGCGAGGGCTATCCAGCTCGCAGTGACAGACGAAGAAAGTTGCTGGAATTTGTATGTTGCATATTATGTGAACGGGCCGCGTTGGAATTGGAGATATCGGAATGAAGTCTCGAGCGACAGTAGACTCGAGCGAACCTCGGTCGACCCTCCAGCAGAAGAAATAAGTGGTGACGAAACGAAAGAGAGGGCGAACGAGGCTTCGGGTGCAGCAGTCGAAGTAGAGTGGTCAGGTGGTAATGCGAAGACGTCAACCACTCCACCAATGGGCCCTCAGACCCTCCGAGAGCGCGTCAGAAGTCTCACTAAGACCAGTCTTACGGATTTGTAAGACCGGTCTTACGAATTGTAAGACCAGTCTTAGTTTTCCCAAGACCGGTCTTAGTTTTCACAAGACCGGTCTTAGTTTTCACAAGACCGGTCTTAGCCGGTGGAACGAGCCAGTCACCTTGGCCTGGAAGTGGACATGCTACTGAGTGGAAACGCTGCCAGAAGCGTAAGCTACAGCGAGAAGACGTGAAACACGTGCTGGTGAAGCTAGTGGCAGGCTGACCGAGGCTTCAGACGCAATAGTCAAGAAGGAACGAGGTCAAGCATGTACGCCCAAGCCGGTAACAAAGTATGGAAGTTGAAGGAGGAGTGACCCGTAGATGGTGGAGTGCAATGAACGCGAACTAAGCCTCGTCCGAGACAGCCACAGCGGTCGAGGACTGAGAGGAAACTCTGGGAACCGCGACCGAGTGTTGAACGCGCTGTACGGCGAGGGAAGAGAAGATTACGAAGTGGAACGAGCAAATGACATTAATTCTGATTGAGATGGAGTCCACTCTATGGCCTAAGGGGTTACAAACCAGTTACAAACCTCGGTCGACCCTGGGTGAGCATGATCAAGGTGAAACGAAGCTGGCGTTGGGTCCCGCGAGGCTAGATCTCCGACGCAGCCCGAGCTAACACCCCCAGATTCGACTCGGCTGGGGCATCTTCAGTCGATTCCTTGGTTTCCTCGTCTGGGTCTGGAGTGCGAGACTCGCGAGCGGCCGCGACTTCTGCAACCCACGGAGCGACGATCATCGAAGCCCGCAACGACGGTTCAATCACTATCGCCGAAGCTACCGCCTCCCGAGTTGTTCCGCGAGGAACAAACAAGGGAACATCGTTGCAGGGAGCAAACGCGGTATTGTACGGGTGACTCGCAGGGTCTTGGAACCAGCAGTTGCGCCATGGTTCGCGTGCGTCAAGCTCGGCGAGCTCGGAAACCCAGTCGTCAGTCGAAGGGGCCCACTCCATCACCTCGAACGAGTATTGCAGATACGACGGTTCAAGGAGAACCTCCGTCGGGTGCTGACGAGGTTCTCCGTCGTACTCGATGCATCCAGCCCAGAGCTTGTTAACCATCTGCTCACGGAGGCGGTCTGCACGATAACTGCGCTCTCGGTGGTACTTGGTCCACGCCTGCCGCAAGGCCCGGACCAACACGTGACGGTCACCGAGGTTCGACGCGAGGTCGGCAATGTATGCCCTGACTGCCTTCACCTTAATCCAGTGGCGGCGCTCCCACAAGGCTAGCCCGAGGTCACCCTTCTCGTTCGAGTGGAACGAATGCCCTTGGAATTGCCTGCTGAGGCGAACGAGAAGTGGACGCCCCGTAGCTCGACGAGAGATCTCACGACTCGGAGGGTACCCAGTTAGGTCGATCAAGCACGGGTCGGGAAGAGCCGGCGTAACACTTGGAACGGGTGATTTACATCCTCCCATGATCCGAAGTTCGTGATGCCATCCACCGAGCACGGTGCAACCACGTCGTCCTCGAAGATGAGGGGCACGCTGGCATTGTGAATCAAACTCCAGCATTCCTGGGCCCCAGGTGACGTGAAACCAGGCTCGAGAAACAGGGTCGCCAGGTTACTCAGCTTGCGCGACCCTGCGGCGGCATCCGAAGCGTCGACCACCGCAGGAGCAATCGAAGCAGGACCAGCCCTCGGTGTAGCCGTCACTGTGGCAGTCACCAACGCATGAGCATGGACCGCAGTCGACCGAGCGCTGGGTCGACGGGGCGGCGCAGCTGGAGCAGCTTGGATGGTCTCGGCTGTCGTAGCCGACGGTCCCGGAGGTACAGGAGAGCCTGCCCGTTGGGTGAGCGAGGCTTCCTCTTCATCGTCGGAGCCGAACATTTCCCGCAGGAGTTCTGCGCGGTCCTCCGAGGTCTCCGAGCTATTCGCCGACTCTCCACTCGGTGAACCCCAGAAGGCGGCGAACCATCGGGACCAGCAGCAGCCCTGGTTGGCGGGGCCGCTGGCATTCGCCGACTCTCCACTCGGTGAACCCCAGAAGGCGGCGAACCATCGGGACCAGCAGCAGCCCTGGTTGGCGGGGCCGCTGGCGAACCCCTCGGAGCAGGCGGGCCCTCGTTGTCACCAGCAGGAGGCTCGTCATTTTCGCCGCCCGACGAACCAACACTGGCCGAGATCCCGGGTGCAAGGGATGGAGACTCAGGGACCGGGACAGCAGGCGAAGGCTCGGCCGTAGTAGCAGGAGCCACACGAGAGGTATCTTCACCCCTCACTGCACCGGCCGACGCTTCCGGAATCTCGCCGGGCTCAAGTTCTCCCTGCGGGACATCGTCAGGACTCTCTGCACCACCAAACTCGAAGTCCGGAGATCCCTCGCCTCGCGGAGACGGGGACTTGGCCGGCTGGGAAACTGGAGCCGAACCCGTCAGCCTAGGGTATAGTGGCTCATCCGAATATTCATACGACAGAGGCTGGGATTCCAGCCAGCTGGAACGAGACGTCGTTGAGGGCCGCGCCGTCGCCCGGGGCAGTACAGGAGCCTCACCTGACCCCAACCGAGGACTGGGCGATCCAGCAGCCGCCGCAGCTCTAGCCCGCAGGTCGACCGATGGCCTACCAAGACGTTTGGGCGGAGAAGGTTGAGTCGCTGGGCTCTCAGTGGGATCGGCCTGGGAATCACGCTTGCGCTTGGACGTTCCAGTAGACTCGGACGAGCTAGCAGAGCCCAACGCCGAAGCCGCGGGAGCCGACGAACCCTCGGTGGACTCAGCCATCGGTACGTCGGCAGCCTTTGACTCTTCTTCTTCCTCGGACGAGGATTCCTCGTGGCCTGGACTCTCTACAGAGACCGTCGGCGGAGACAACCCAAGGAGATTCCAGTCGATCTCCGCGGCCGAGATACCAGCTGAGGCCAGGACCAAGGTGTCGACGTCCAGCCCGTGTGCCGCTGAGTGCCGACGAAGAATCGAATTCGCCCTCCGTAGGCTGTTGTTCTCGTCCGTCAACGCTCGGATGCGCGCGGGAATCACGTTGGCTCGGTCGCGGTCAGCTAACCGTCGTCGAAGCTCCTCCAACTGCGTGTTATACGTGACGAGGCTTGCCTTGACACGCTCATGGATCTGTGTGTTCCGACGGACCGCCGCCGCAGCGTCAGCCTCTGCAGCTTGCGTCCGACCTTTCAACGAACTGGTGATGGCGGCATGTTGAGCGATAGCCGCGTTCGCCTGCACCAACTGAGCGGTGGTGTTGTGGAGCTCGGTGCGGAGATTGTCCATGGCGTCGAGAGCGCGGTCGCAGTCAGCGTTGGCCGAGACGAGGAAATATTCCGACTTCAAGCGGAGGTTCACCTCCTCGGCGAGCTTGTCCTTGGTGTCGCTGAGCTCCGCTTGCAGCCGATCGTTCTCGCGACGAAGGTCCACCACTTGATCAGTCTCCGCGAGAGAGAGACGTGAGGAGCGACGGCAGCGGCCAACACGTCACCGACGGTAGTAGCAGCCTGGAGGTCTCGGTCGAGCGCGGAGTTGACCCGAGCCGGAGGCCTGCGAGCGACGCCGACGACGAGACGAGCGAGTTGCAGCATCTGCTGATCGTCTGAGCCAACCGCTGCCGGAGGAGCCTCGGTCGAGTCAGCACCCACCTCAGCACGACCACCTGCAGCAGCCTCGCCCCCACCGACGCCCCGCGAGTTGCCAACGTTACCGAAGGCGCGGGAATTGGCGACGGTGGGGCGCTGGCGCTTGGCGGCGGTGTCGGTGGCGAATCGGGAGCCTCTTCAGCTGGAACTGGCGGCGGGCGAACCTCGGTCGCCCCAGCAGCACACTCAGGACTGCTTGGAGGAGCTGGTGGAGGGTCGACCGATGCCTCGGATGCAGCGGACGGGTGGGCCGGGTCACCGGCAAGTTCGACCGGGTTAGGAGATGCAGGCCCAGCGGCGCTCAGGGTAGCGGCGCATGCCAGCTGAGTATGGCGCGCCGGACGACGTCGCGAAGTGTCGGTGACGACATCGACAGCTCCTAGGGTGGCCAAGAAGGATCAGGAGTCAACAACGAGGTCCAAAGGGACAAGCAAGAGCAGCGAGAACGACGAGCGTACCGGTCCTGAGCACTGGAGAGCCCGGAGGGCAGCGGCAGCAGCGTCGGCGAATGCGCGCGACGGTGGAGCCATGGAGACGAAGTGTCGAGAACGCCCTGGGCAGCTTACCAGTATGGGAGGCTCGCGTCGAGGCGGGGGCAGTTGTGGTGTTGGAAAGTGGCTGTTTCCAAAAGCTGTCGACCCGCCGGCTCGACAATCAAGTTCAATCAAGGGGCAATCAAGGTTGAGCCCAGCGAGAGACAGAGATCGCTACTTCTGATTGGATGACGACATTAGCCTCGTTGGAGTGACAGTCAGTGGCCGGAGCCTCGTCGGGTCCTAATAGAACCCCGAGCGAGGCTTCATGGTACCCACTTTAGGTACAGATGCATTTAGTTGCGTACTTCGGCCGCACTTATTAGTGTGGTCGCGGTCGTCATTTGATGTGTCCGGAATCGCCTTATTGCGGTCGTTCACACTAGATATTTGTATAGGGACATAGGACTCATCATAGGATGACCAGAACGAGGCCCCCTGGGCCTCATAAAACTCAGTAATAAAAAGACAGTCTTCCCCCAAAGCCAACAAGGGTCAAGTCCGACTTCGGTAAGTGTAGCTAGCTTATTGTAGTGCCTGGACACGCTCGGCTGCGTGTGGATGCCTGTCGGGGAGCTTATCGTGCTTTGACCGAGAGTTTCCTTGGCGGCGCCAAGAGTTGGCGTGGCCGGAGAGGCAAGAGCGACATAGGAGTGTCGTTCACTGTATATTTGTGGGACAAGAGTGTCCCTGAGTGTATTAGTCTACCTACCGAGGTTTTACCTTGGTCCCCCTGTATAAGGCCTAACACGCCGGTACCCTTCCTTTCTGAGGGACTGCAGTGGGGTTGCGCGAAAGCGCTACATAGTATCCTAGCCTAAGCTCGTGGCTAGTGGTACAGGTTTTTGGGTTGACCGAAGATAACCTAAGGTGCACAGAGGCGCTTGCAACCGACCCGGTGTAAGGGATCGTTCCTGGTCTTCAGGTTTTGATCCAATAAGCGCTTACCTTTGCGGGTTAGCGTGTTGTTGGTGTCTCTAATACCTTCTGGTAGAAGAGAATTTTAGTGGTATTACCACACCACAGTGGTTTGTGACATCGACGTGGGCGACGCAAAAACCGTCGCACAACGCGTCCGGAAAATGCCGCCACAATTCCGAGAGAAGGTCGCCGACCTGATCAAGGGGCTGCTGAGCGCGAGGATGATCCAGAAGTCGAAGTCACCGTGGGCGTCGCCCATTGTCATGACCATCAAAAAGATTGGCGTAGACATCCGACTTTGCATCGACTACAGGCTCATCAACGGGCTGACGCAGCTGATGGTGTACCCCATACCGCTTGTCAATGACCTGCTCGAAGACTTGGACGCGTACCTCTGGTACTGCTCCCTCGACATGGCGATCGGCTTCTGGGTTGTCCCCATGACGGACCGAGCCCGGCTCATCTCGGCCTTCATCACGCCAATGGGCCTGTACGAATGGCTGCGCATGCCGTTC
Source organism: Phytophthora melonis (assembly GCA_024211575.1). NCBI lineage: Eukaryota > Oomycota > Peronosporomycetes > Peronosporales > Peronosporaceae > Phytophthora > Phytophthora melonis. The sequence continues at coordinate 157,671 of JAMXKT010000041.1, forward strand.
GGCCTGTGCAACGCGCCGCAGATTTACCAACGCCTGATCGAAAACGCGCTCTACGGGTTCCTGAAGCTGTCTCCGGATGGCAGCACACGGGACGTGTTCGAAGACGGCGAACCGGTGAAGCCAGGTGTCCACTCCGTCCTGGGGCGGAGGTCGTACATCGACGACATCCTCATCGGAGGTACGTCGTGGGACGACCTGTGCGAGAAAGTCGAACGCTTGCTGGACGTCTGCGAACAGTGGCACTTGTCCATCAGTGTCGAGAAGAGCGAGTGGGGCATGTCCAAAGTCGACTACTTAGGCCATCGGGTCTCGGGACGAGGGCTGGAGGCGAAGCCGAAGAATCTGGAATCGCTGGTCGCGCTCGAGTTCCCGCGCACGCTCAAGGGCCTGCAATCGTTCTTAGGTAGTCTCAACTACTACCACCGATTCATCACCGACTTCGCCGTGTACGCCACCGCGCTGTATGCGCTGACGGAGGCCGACTTCGACGAGTACGTCGCACGACCGGAGGTCCGCGGACAGGAAAAAGTGGACTCACGCGGCGCGCGTTCGACGCGCTCAAAGCAAAACTCGCCGAGACTCCGATGTTGAAGCACGTCGACGCGAAACGAGAGTCCGTCGTGATCGTGTATGCCAGCGATTGGGCCATCTCCGGGGTGCTCACGCAAGCCCACGATGAGGTGTATATGCCGGTGAAGTTCACCAGTCGCACGTTGAAGCCCAACGAGCTGAATTACAACGTCGTCGAGAAAGAGATCTTGGCCCTGCTGCGCGTCTTGAACGAGTGTTACACGATGCTAGCGGGGAGGCCAGTCCGCGTCTTGACGCGCCACACGACGCTTGCTTGGTTGTTCCGGTCCAAGGGACTGCAGGGCCGACTGTCACAGTGGGCTGCGATCCTCTCGCCATGGAAGCTGAAGGTCTGCCGGTCCATGAAAGGGGAGGAAGAACTCCTCGGCGCACTGGCTGCGAGCATCACGCCGCGAGCTTTTGTCGACGGGGCGCTGGAGGAGATCGCCCCGCGGAAGCGGGCGGCGAAGATCGCTGTCATACCCATCCCCGACGTGACATCCGACGAAGTCCTGCACGTCCTGAGCTTCGATGGATCCGCCAAGGCGAAACGAGAGGGCGGCGCATACAGCGCTGTCATCTGGAAGTTGCCGAGCTGGGAAGTCGTACGCGCCGCATCGGGCTACGCGACTGACCTCACAGTCAACGAGGCAGAATACCGAGGGCTGCTGCTGGGTTGCACTCTTCTCGAAGAATTGGAAGATGTCACGCGACTGATCGTGTGCGGTGACTCGAATCTCGTGGTCAGGCAAATGCGAGACGAGATGGACTACAAGTCACCCGGCCTGAAGCTGCTGCGACAAAAGACGCGGAATGCGCTCCAGGCGTGGCCACGCCACGAACTCTTCCACGTGCGACGAGACTGGAATGCGAGCGCCGACATGCTGGCGGGGCAAGCTCTGCAACGTCAGGGAGGCCGCAGCGTACATAGCCCTGAGGAGATCCGAGATCTGAAGACGCTGAACCGCTTGGAAGAGATCATCCGACCACGGACAGCAAGTCCCGCTACAGTGTCCCCCAGAAAACCTCGACACGGGAAATCTCGACGCGGAAAACCTCGACGAGAAAATTCTCGACGCGCCGAAACACGACGCGGATGACCCCGCCGAAGAGACCAGGAACACGGGACGCGGGACAGCACAAGTCCTCGCGGTGACGACACGCTCGGCGGCTAGACGCGACGCGACGCGTAGGAGCCGATCTCCGGACGCCCTGGAAGAGCTAGTAGTGCAACGATTGCGTCTGGATCGCATCCGTATCGCCCAAGACGAAGAGGTCTGGATCGTCAACCTCAAGAAGTATCTCTGCGGCGACGTCGGAAACCTTTCCCGGCGCGAGGTGAAGAGCTGCCAGAAGCTGGCGCCACAGTACGAGGAAGGCGAGGGAGGACTGCTCTACTACCAGCCGAGAGTCGACGAGTCCGACGAAGACCGCGACGCGATGATGAAGCTGGTGGTCCCGGAGACTCTCCGAGAGGACGTACTCCACCACTACCACGCCAGCCTAGAGGGCGGGCATCAAGGTATTGGTCGCACGTACCAACGGGTGAGACGCCACTTCCACTGGCCAGGGATCTTCAGGAGCGTCCAGCGTTACGTCGGAGAATGCACTGACTGCGAGTCGGGAAAGGGCCTCCCGACTATTCAGGGTGAGTCGCCGGCCGCGTCGCCCGACGCAAAGAGGAGCGACTCGACGGCTTGGGTGAGGTACCGCCATGGACGAGTGGCGTACAGCGCGTCGATGTTCGCTTGAGTCACGAGAGCACGGTTCCAGTTCGCCGGCTCGGGCGCGTAATTCACGGCGTTCCCACGCTGGCAACCACCTCAACAGCTTATTGCAGTTGGCAGTCGAGTTGTTCCGGTTAGCTCCGCCGACATGGATCTCCTGTTGGGGGCAGCGTGGCGAGGAACGATCCATCCGAGTGGCGGCAGGAAGAGCGTCCGCAATTCCTGCGCGGTGACGAGGTGGAGGCGGAGACGTCGCACCCTCTTGGGCGTACGCCACCTCTTCCACGCCGCGCCGGGAACAGGAAGTTCGTGCGTCGACTCCCAGTAGGCCTGGGCCCAGTGATCGATGTGACGCCGAAGTTGGCGCAAGAAGGGCTGGAACAGCAACATCGTCGCGACGTATCCGTTCCAAGTCATCGCCATGGACCACATCCCGTCATTGCCCGCTTCCTACAAGGGCAACACAGAGCTGTTAGTCTGGGTCGACCTCTTTACGGGGTTCGTCGAGGTCAAGGCAAACGCGTCACGAACCGCGCAAACGGTGGCCGAGGCGTACGAAGAAGCCGTGTTCAGGCGCTTCGGCGCGAGCGAGGCTATTCGACACGACCGAGAGCCGGGCTTCATGCCAGACTTCTTCAAGGCGTTCAACAATCTCATGGGCCAGAGACAACGAGCCACGCTCGCCTACCGCCCTCAGGCCAATGGCGCTGCAGAACGCATGGTGCAAACAGTCACAAGAGCGATTAAGATGTACATCGCGGACATCGACCAACGCGACTGGGACGAATACGCCGAGCGTCTTACCTTCGCCTTAAACACGTCGCACGACCGGACGAGGAACGAGACTCCGTTCTTCTTGGTACACGGCTGGGACCCCGGTCGACGTTGGAGGCGACGCTGGCCGTCGGAAACTCGTCGACCAGAGACGTCGAGGCCAGACGATGGAGGCTCTGCATTCAGCGTCACTACAAGGTCGCGAGAGCACAAGCACTAGAGTTAGTGCGTGAGGCAGTCGAGGGAGAGCGCGCCGACAGAACGAGAACTCGACGAGCCACGACATCTCGGCGGGCTCACGAGTTTGGCTTTACCTGGACCGAGTCAAGCCGGGATACGCGCGCAAGCTTGCACACATGTGGCACGGACCCTTCCGTGTCGCCGAGATGGTCAGCGCATTCGCGGTGCGCCTCGAGACGGCCGGTACGCCGTACCAGCTATTCCCCGTCGTTCACGTCTCCAAGCTGAAGCCCGTCCGAGAATTCCCGTCGCGGCCCGCGACGCGGTTGACGGTGCCGGCCGAAGAGCGCTTCGACTTCGACGAGGAGCTCTTGCCGGAGGATAGCTGGGAGGCCACACGCGAGCGGGACGACGACGTCTACGAGGTCGAGAAGCTCGTGAACATGCGCGAAGGCCGGGCCACGCGACGCGAATTCGAGGTGAAGTGGAAGGGATACCCTGACACGACGTGGGTCGACGAGCTCGACCTCAAATGCGGCGGGCTCATGTACGATTTCCTGCGAGAGCGCACGGGGCGCAACCGGTTCGAGGCGATGCAGTCGCACGAGAACGCGGGGGCGACGGGCCCAGGTGGGTGAGCACCTACGGGTGCGACTAAGTCGGCAGGAGGCTGCCGACGGGTGGATTGGTGGAGAGCCCCGACTCTGGGAATGGCCGGAGCGGGAGGATTGGATGAGGGAAGTGTGGCGGACCAGCCTGTTGCTGAAGATGGGACGGCGGAGGGCCGTCTCATAAAAGATGTGAAAAAGTGGAAAGAAACGAAGGAGGAGAATCGAGGCTACGTATTGAAGTTATGGCTACGACGACTAAAGTGCTACGGCCCCAGCGGGGTGCGACCATGGACCAGACTCAAATCTGCCGAATGAACTTACCTGCAAGGCGAGGCAGATGGTAGGCGGGGTGATCGCGTGTCACCCGGCAGCGCGCGCCGGCGTCCATCTCAGCCACGGTGAGCGGCGTCCGGTGGAACCGGCGCCAACGCTCCTGCGCGTCGATGTCGTCGAGCGCTGCTTGCAGCGTCATGTGCTGGAGGCCCGGATACCATCGGCCGATCTGCGAGTGCGCGGGCGTGAAGTGGAGCACCATGGGGTCCAACAGGAGATCCATGTCGGCGGAGCCCAACCGGAACAACTGGACTGCCAACTGCAATAAGCTGTTGAGGTGGTTGCCAGCGTGGGAACGCCGTGAATTACGCGCCGTACGCCACCTCTTCCACGCCGCGCCGGGAACAGGAAGTTCGTGCGTCGACTCCCAGCAGGCCTGGGCCCAGTGATCGATGTGACGCCGAAGTTGGCGCAAGAAGGGCTGGAACACCGCGTCGCCCGACGCAAAGAGGAGCGACTCGACTGCTTGGGTGAGGTACCGCCATGGACGAGTGGCGTACAGCGCGTCGATGTTCGCTTGAGTCACGAGAGCACGGTTCCAGTTCGCCGGCTCGGGGGCAGCGTGGCGAGGAACGATCCATCCAGTGGCGGCAGGAAGAGCGTCCGCAATTCCTGCGCGGTGACGAGGTGGAGGCGGAGACGTCGCACCCTCTTGGGCCAGGGAGCGTAACGCGGTTGTCGCCAATCAGACGGAGTCCCCGCCGGAGGGATGACGGGGCCGAAGAATGGGGCCGCTGCGGTGCTCCCGCCGAACCACTAGACGCAGTGCTAGACGACGAGGCGCGGGGCGACGACGGAGACGAGGAGTCATCGCTGCTGGAATCGCCAGAGTCGCCCGACCCTGGAGTCGACCCGGGGCGCCTCGACGCCGAACCCGACACCGGAGAGAGCCGCGAATGGCGACGGGAGGCGGCCGAGCCAGCCGGAGAAGCGGAGCCGGCCGAGTGCACATAAGCAGATGAGCGCGACGGAGGCGCCGACCCGGTGGAATGGGTCGACGAAACAGAGGCCGATCGGGAATGGGAGGCGGAACGCGAACGCGACCTCGAGCGTAGGGGAGGGCGAGAACGGGACCCAGGTTGCCGCAACCGACGGCGCTTGACTTGGGTACGCCGCGCTTGGTCCTCGCTATCGGACGACACAGAGCCGAAGAGCGCCGCGCCCGCTTGAGCCTGTACCGCGGCCGCTGTCGCTGATGCCGCGATGGCCGAAGCCGACATGGTCAAGGGTGCTGGAGCTGCCGAACTAGCGGAAGCCGCGGTGTCGGCCATCGTAGAAGGGCGCTGGCTTCGACGTAGCGGAGAAGGGCCCGAAGACGCGGTGGACGCCGCCTGGGACGACCCCGAGGTACGACTTGGGGACCCCGAGTGGCTCGACGCGCCGTGGCGAGGCCGCCGGGAACCTGACAATGACGGCCCCATTGAGGGAGTCGGAAGAGGAGCACCGGAACCCGACGCAGTCGAAGCAGGAACAGGAGTGGCGGAAGCTGGAGTAGCGGGTGCCACAGGAGCACCCGTTGGTGTCGGAGAAGCCGGTGGAAGGGGAACTGCGGCGTCAACCTCAGCCGCGAAGGTGGCCTCGAGTCGCCTGATCAAGTCGGCGGTGTCGATCTGACCGCCGACGCGCGTCACAACGCCGGCCAGACGATCAGCCAACTCGTTGCGCACTCGACGTGCCAGTTCACGCCCGCGACGCGCGTCCCGAAGCATCCTGCGCCAGGCCACAGCCCGTTCGTCGCGCTCGTGGACAGCCAAATCGAGCTCTCCCTCCAGTTCGACGACCCGAGCACCGAGCCGACGCGCCTAGGCACCGACGGCGCCTCGACGCTGTTGAGACGCTCGACGCATGGACAACCACCCTGCTCGGTACCGCGCTGCACGAGACGCAGCACAAAGCTCGCCGGCTTGAGCGCGTGTCATCTCCGACTCGGCCGCCACACGGCGCGTCGTGGCGGAAGCCACCGACTCCTCGAGCTCGTGAAGGCGAGTCGCACCGCGGCGGAGCTCTTCGGCGTGGGCCACGAGGAGAGCGTTAGCGCGCCGGAGGTCGTCTTGCAGCGGGACGTTCAAGCTGCGAGCCGATTCCGCTTCGGCGCGCACCTGAGAGAGCGTAGCGCGAGCTACGCGGAGCTCCTCGTCGACCGGGGCGCGTTGCTGCTCAAGAGTAGCCAGAGCTTGCCGAGCTTGGTCCCTCGCGATGATGGCGGCATCCCGCTCGCGTCGTAAGGCGGCCGAGGTGCGAAATGCTTGGTTGCGCGTATCAAGCGCCCCGTCGCGCTCTTGCTTGACGGCTGCGAGGATACGGCTCACGCGGTCTCGCTCGCCGCGAGCATCGTCGCGCTCCTGTTCGAGAGAAGCTGCATGTTGCTGCGCCTGGTCACGTTCCGCCTCGACATCACCCAGACGCGTCTGAACAGGAGCGAGAGCTGCCCGGGCGGTGGCGAGCTCAGCGGCCAGGTCATTGCGCTCGGCCCGCGCATCGTCGCGTTCCCCTGGGCTGCAAACAGCCGAGCCAGCGGCACCGAAGACGGAGATGAAGCGGCAGGCGCTTGGGCGAGCCGAGCAGTCAGGTCGGCGACTACGCTTCGCGCAGTCGCGAGTTGAGCTTGAAGTCCGCGGCACATCTCGAGGGAGGCAGCTTCCGAGACTCGACGCATCGTCTCGGCCGCGTCAGTGCGCTCAGCGTGGGCACGGAAGTCCTCCACGCGTTCCTCCATATCGCGGACGGCAAGCTCGGCGTGCTCCCGGGACAGCCAGGCCGATTGCAGCTCAGCCACACCCGCCTGGTAGCCCTCGAGGGCGCGACGCAGGAGCGCCAGGTTGCGGTCGTGTAGCACGGACGCGTGAGTGGCCAGCCCCACGTTGTGCGCGGAGACGAGCTCGTAGTGGGCGCGCAGCTCCTGATTCTCGCGCTGGAGAGTGCGCGCGTGTCGGCAACAAGAGCGGCCACCGATTGGATGGGGGCCCCTGAAGCTGGGAGCTGAACTTGGGGCGCGGCGGGGAGACGAGGGCGACGCGCGCCGAGCGAGCAAACCGCGCAAGCAGCCGCAGCGAGGTCGTCGGTGTCGATCTCCTCCTCCTTCTCCTCGGAGTCGTCGACGTCCATGTCGTGGCGGCGATCCATGAGGCTGGGCGCGTAGGAAGCTGCAGAGGCGGAGTCGAGATCAGGCGAGATGAAGCGAAGACGCGGGGCGAGTTCTGCGACGACACACCCACCTGGGGAGTGCGCGTGCGTGGCAGCGGGACGGATGTGGTGTAGCACCCCGCGGAAAACGTGCCGATGCAGACGCTCAAGAGAGGAGGCGCCGAGACTGAGGCCCCGGACGCGAGTGATGGGACTCGACGCGGTTGATGGAGCGCGACGCGCTGCGGAGATGGACGGGAAAGCCGACGAGGGTGATGGGCTGTGAGACACGGCGCCAGAATCCAGTGCGACGCGTAATCATCCGACGGGTCGACCAGTGTCCCGTCTCTTCAAAACGCGTCAACCCTAAACCCCGCCGAGTAAACCCCGCCGAGCAAAACCCGCCGAGCCAAAACGCGCCGAGCAAAACCCGCCGAGCCAAAACGCGTCGAGGTGAGATCTTGATTACGTTACGTAAATCAGGTTGAAGAACGGTAGTGCAAGCACGACAGATGCAAGGATAGACGTAGGGTGGTAGGCTTAGCAAGCACGAAGTAGGAGATAGCCAGTAGCAAGGACATAGGATAGGGTAAGGACTCAGTCCCGAAATTTCTCTGAACCACAAAGACCTCCCGTCTTCCCTCCGGTTCCAGGGGAACCACTAAGCACCGGCAAGCAGAGCCGCCCCGATATCGCGGCCCCCCGTCGTTTTTTGGTTCGGGTGCTCAACCCCCACAGACCCGTGCTGAGATAAAGGCACGTTAAACGTATATCGTCTAGGGGCGCCCGATAACGCGCTGCTAGGCGAAGGAACGCACCGGCCCGATAACCGCCGTGCACAAGACCCCCCGTGTAGGCCCGATAACGCCACACAAACCCCAGGAAATGCCGGCCTGATAACGCCGCACGCCCGACGGGAACGCCAAGGAAATGCCGGCCTGATAACGCCGCACGCCCGACGGGAACGCCAAGGAAACGCCGGCCCGATAACGCCGCACGCCCAAGGCTCGACGCCCTACGACAAGGAACAAGCGTCAACCAAGAACCCCCAACTCTGAAGCCTGCGAAGACTTGGGTCTGTATTTCGAAGATACGCTACTCCAACAACCGGGAAAGAGATTGCTCGGCGCGACCGCTATCCAGACGCGCCGAGTTTGTGCGAGACCGGCTCCGCGAGATTTCTGCGAGGCTGCTACTCCACAATGCCAGCGCTGGGCGGCACGGTGGAGGAACGCGCGTCCACGGGTACCAATAGCACTCCATTAAAGCGCGACGGTCTTGCTCGTTGAGCTACGTCTGCGATAACTTGATCGCTCAGTTGCTGGCTGTTGGGAGGCTGGAGCGGGCTCGCGTGCATGACTCGGTTGAGGGTTCGATTGTGTACTGGCACGATGACGAGAGGTTGAGAAAGTGAGCCTCGGACTGAGCCCTATCATGCTGGAGACATGCGATTCGTATGCTCACGTTGCGGATAGGAGAAGCCTAAAACGCAAAGTTTAGCTCAAAACATACGGCTCACGGCCCGTAAGCAGTGCTTGGTGGGGACGGGTCAAGCCAGCGCGTCGTCGTATCGTCGCTTGAAGGCACCTCGACCTCATCACCTAGGGTGAGGTGACAGTCACTCACCGCGAGCGTGATCAGTACTGTAGCATCAAAACAAGCTACTCCGTATGAACGCCTACAGTGTCCTCTGCCCGCCATACGTCGATGCAAGAAGCAATCCAACGAGTGGTGCAGCGCACTAAGGCCGTCATCGTCAAAGTCTCCAGCGTTGGCCACATCGATACTATTAACGTCTACATCCGACTGACCAACACCCACGCCTCAGCCGGCGGCACCGAGAACGATACCGGACCACGCTGCGCTTAAGTTTGCAAAAGCTTAACGACTGCGTCCAATATCGAGCAGCAGTACAGACTTAGCGCAATATGCATCACCGTACAACCTTGTTACCGACAGGGCCACAAGCACGGATAGACCACGCTATCATGGTCAAGATGCGCGTCGTTGGGGGTAATACCGTATTGGGGGAAGTGTGAGTGTGAGTGATTGGGGATGAAGTCCCCCTTATAATCATGCGACTCCGATTTAGGGAGTTTTTACGTCTCTCATATACACCCCGCTTTGCTTTTTACATTAATTTTGAGAATGGGTTAGGGTCACAATTTAGAATTGCTCACACAGGGACCAAAAAATGAAAAAAAAACTCGGTTTTTAAACGACATTGGACGTTTATCGAAAGGTGTTATCGGCAAGGATCATCGGCGTCACTAGAGGATTGGGCTGGTAGCTGCCATTCAATGTGTTGGCTCAACGCGGTAACTATCACGTCTATTATTCAATTTTTTTTTAATACCGCGAGGATGCTGTAGCTAATTTCTTGGCTCGTTCACCCAGCGATCACGCATGCAACCAAATTCGCTCTCGTCTTCGTCGTCGCGCCTGTACGGTCGGCTGTTTGGTTTATATGTTTTGCGGTTGGAGGGGGGGGGAGAAATGTTCATTTCTGAACAAATCAATAGAACAAGGGCTAAATCTCAGCAGATCGTAGTACAAGACTACTCTCATGCTTACAACACCCCGTTCTGTAGTTAAGTCGTCTACAAAGGATTTATCTTTCCCAATATTTGAAATTACAAGTCAGCCTACTCTCCACCACCAACACTTGATAGGCAGCGAAGTGCGTTGCAATTGTATGATGTTGGGTGCCCAGAGGACACCTATCGCTATTCGCGGCACATCGGGAAAGGTGATTATCGTCTATTCCAGCATGGATTCTGACTTAGAGGCATTCAGCGGACGACAGCAAGTCCTTGGGTCCAACCAGGTTGGCATTCCGTCAAGCACAGCGGTCTTACCTCGTCACCTAGCAGCGTGGGCGGCCAGGTTCTAAGCTTGATCGACGATATAAGAAAAAAAAACACACACGGTAGAACGATTACAACATTAGCAACTTAAAGCACAGCGCTCCGCATAGCAGTAGTCGACACTTACCACGACGGCAAATACGGATTCGAAACCACTGTTTTCTGTCGGGGACCTTTGACGTTGGCTGACGCAGAGTAACCTAAGGCCTACGAAGTAAAACACATTCATGGAAAGACAAAAACCAGTAAATACTTTGATTCTAGCAACACCAATGCTACCTGCTCTGAAACACCGTGCGATAACGACCGCACAGACTCTACACAGCACATACATATCCAAAAGCATTTTACAAAACGGATTTTGGCTATCCACAGTTAGTTGTTTTTTTAACCCAAGACACATTTTGCACATCTGCTGCGCCTCGTTCGTAGCCGCAGCACCTGCACCGCATATCCGAAAGCCGAAACGAAAATGAAAACAACGAAAACAGGCACAACGTCTGATCCTATCAAAAACGGATAATTTTCTTAAGAATTATCCGATTAGAGTATTCTTGTAAACCCGAGCAAGGAATTTGCTCAAGTCCAATACTATCGACCGATACACATCCGAAACGCCGACTCCCCAGTCTTGCTTTTGCGGTCGTCGTGGCAGCCCCCCCCCCATTCAGGGACCATACTCCGTTGCCACGGCGCGCATTAGCGAGGCTACCCACACACATGCCTATCTATTTTGACACTCTTCCCGAGACCGGCCGTCGTCCCGGGTTTGCCGCCGCCATTCGATGTGGCGGCGAACGCATTGGTCAACTGCAGCCCCAGCAGCACGCCACGTGCCCGGGCAGTACGACGTCCGCGCCGAAGGAGGAGATCTCGCGATAGCCGAAGGCGCTGCGGCTGCCAAGCATGGCCGGAGGGTGGATTTGCGCGGGGCATTCACTGCCGTCGCCTTCAAGTTATCCGCGACCAAACCAAACCATGTATAAGCGCGAGGTAGGGCTCGCCTTGTAACAATTGCCACTGCAACATTCTCAGTTTTGGTTTTCTGCTATCGCCTTTGCTACTCAACTAGGATATAATCGCATCGCCGTGCAGTACGGAGTCTGTGTATACCACCGGGCTTAAATGGCTTCCGCGCCTTACCACTAAATCTCCGATAAGCTTTGGTCGACACGAGCTGAAGTTGTGCTTGAATAAACTAAGTCCGAATACGTATTCCTCTTTAATTTTATGAAGCTAGCCTGTTGAACCGTGTAGCCTGTCAATTTGGATGCAAAAAAATATAAGCAACTTGTACTTGAAAATTGTATTGACCAACTAAATACGACTTGGGTGGTCCACATATCTCGAATTAATCCCTATTGGCTGTCCGTTTAACGTGTACCCCGTTGCACTACCAGGACTATCTTTAGATGCCCATAAAACCAGAGGGTCGAAGTTATGAAACAGCAAATTCGACCGTTGGTATGGAGGACATCAGAAGTAGACTTAAACGTGACATTTTACCTTTATTTTACCCTCTTAGGACCCTTTACTTGATCGCTGGCGCTTAAACCGGGAGGGCGTTTTTCAAGTGAAAACATGAATCGGCGATGTACTTGATCGCTGCTGCAAAATACTGTTCAGCTGCTGTCTGAAAAATCGAAGGTGGGGTTCATCTTCCGATCGATGGTCGATAGACATGATGGACTATACATGAAACATTGGCAAGGATTTACCGTAGGGAATGCATAGTATACTAAGAAGCAGTTTCCTTGACCCAAGGCCAACGCTTTTCGAAGGTCATGCCGAGTTTGTGAAATGCACTACATGAAATTCATGACACTCTGCTTATACATGTATCACGGTTTTGATACGCATATCACGTACCTATGTATAGCCTAGAATTGGGTTGAGCTGGTGGTGGATTTCAAAACCTCCTACTCCTAATGCGGGCAATGATGGTTGAGAAGTCGCTATACAGAAGCTCAAACTTATCGATGTGTATCTCGTAAGGAAGCCTTTCGTGGCAAGGTTGAAGCCAGTGAAGCGGAGTTTGTGCCACGCCAGTGGCACTTATCCTCTTCGTGCAGCTGAATGATCAGGCTCTTCCCTCTCGCGCCACGAACTCCGCGTTGCCCAAGCCACTGGCCCAGACCCGCAGCATACAGCACAGCTACACAAAGCGTCCTGCCTCCGTGTAGCAAGCTGCCTCATCACCTGCCTGTGAGTGAACACAGGTCGAACCCCACGGTGGGCAGTGAGTTGGTCGAAGGTTGCCAAAGGTGTCATGGGATACAACAGCAAATGTTGCCTGTAACTCAGTCGACATTTTTTGAACGAAATAAAGCTGGTGGTGCCCTACAGGCTACATACTACGTAGCCCTCCCGGTATTAGGACTATTTACCTGCCAAACCTGATGTCGTCGTAAAAAGGGTCGCTCTGCGGCCTTCGGAATCGCTTGGCCAGACCCTTCGCAGAGCGCAAGCACCAAGTAGCACAGTTTTGATGATGAATGACTGGGCGCCGCAGGACGCAACAGGGATAGCAACTCCTCTAGATTGCATTGAAGGCTATGCGCGGATGACAAGCTAAAGCTGTACGACCGGAGTACGTGGTGTTGCTTCTCGCTAGCAACAATGCCTCTCTTTTGGTCCTTCTCCAAATCCTTCCTGCACGCTAAAAGCTCCGATTATTTGGTCCTTTCTAGTCTGCATTACATAATTCATTCATTGCGTTGCTCGTGAAAATATGCTCGACTAAAGAATTGCATTAGCCCACTCAGTTGTAGTCCAGTTGGGTCGCTCTCGAGCGTCATAGCTCCGCCTCGATACCCTACTTGCATGTCTGATGGCACGATAGCGGGCTCAACTACATTATTTCGAGCTCGTCGTCGTGAAGTATATATTTTTCCTTATTGTGCTCAACGTGCATGAGTATGAGATTATCTACCTACGCGTGCAGACTAACAGTTTTTAACAGCCGTGCATGCCACAGTCGCGACAGCAACATTGGCCATTGCGGCTGTGTGCAGGTGATACGTAGAGGAAGAACTTCGCAATGGATCGCGAATGCTTACAGTAACAACTCGCTCGTCATATCACACTGAAAATGAACAAACCACGAATTTGAAACATCGAAACCGTGGCGTTAACCCCTCACTCACTTTTCGTTGTGCCTGTGTGCAATGCATATTCTGCTATTACACGTTAGTAAATACAAGTGTACCCATTCGAGCCACAGGTCAGGTGGACCAATCTACCGTTAACAACGTATGAATGATAATTATGTTGCTTGCAAAATACTCACGAAAGTGGGGGAACGTGAAAGGGAAGTACTGAAATTCCTCGAGAGGGGACATCGTCCAAAACTCTGTGATTTCAACATTGTTTTGAGGGTCGGCCCCTAAAGCAACATGAGCGCAGCGACCGTGATGCTCCGCTAGTAGTATCGTAGTATGATGAACGGCACGTTTGATGAATACACATAATAATTTCAGGTTATTAGTGAAATAGGACACTCGGTTAATACAAGTGCGGATACACAGAATTTCTGCATCCGCAACTTGATCAAGCCAGCAGTTAGTCGTCCGAATCGAAGGCACGTTGGTCTCATCATCACGAAGGCTGAGGTGACTGCCCTCGGGCACCACTCACCTCAAATGTGATCAGCAGCACCAGTTTCTAAAATATGCGTGGACACGACTGGACCATACTATCCGGATACTGGGTGCCTTACTCAGCATGAACGCTAACAGTGTCCGTTGCCCGCAAACGCCGACCGACTTTCGCCAAAGTTATCCAAAGAGTGCTGCAGCGCACCAAGGCCATCTCGGACAATATGCCGAACGTAGGTCCCATCGAGACTAAGAGCAACCCCACCGGTCGCGGCAAATGGCTGCCCTACCCCAAATTTGGCGTGATTTTGGTGTTTGGCTTTGCCACCGGTGTCGGCAAATGCTCCCCAAATCTGGCAAACGGCGATTTTCGCTATTTTCTCCACAGATTTGGCATGAAAAATAGCGGCGCCAAAGTGAGTACTTAAAAGTAACGATGTGAGCTACCCAATCAGAAATGGTTCGATGGCAGGTAAAACGCTCTCCTCTGTGTTCAACTCAGTGTGCTAGCAAGCGAGCCCTGCGCATCGGTAAGCCCACCCATGCGCAGGGCTCGCTTTGAAACACTTTTCTTACATGAAGAAAAGGCTGTGTGGTGTGCCGGCAGGCATCCGTGGAATACGGTGACAATAATATACCTGGTAACAAACCACTTGGAAATGGCTTAGGTAGCACTCGCACTTTGGTAAATGGTAATGGGTTTGAGTTTAGCGCAAACTGGTGCCAGCAACTTTGCGCGCTATCGCCAAATGTATAAAAACATGTGATTATGTCGTCAAATTTAGAATAGAGATGCCGCTACCGGTGGGGCTGCTCTAAATAAAAGGCTGCATCCAGCTGACGCCAACCCTAGAGATGACCAGACCAACTTCGTTGGTTGGACCAGAGCGAGTTGAATTGACGATAAAGATCGAAGTGGAAGCCGCGAAGCTTGCGTTCCGACATCAACGCAGCTGGTGGCACTGAGAGCGCTACAGGCTCAAGCAGCGCCAAAGTCCGCAAGATTTCAACACCTTTTGTCTCTACACGAAGGGGCGAATTGCTGCGCTACAAGGCAGTTAGCTAGCGTCTGTCTGCTCAACAGCTCGACTGTGTAAAACGCAGCAGTGGAGCACTTCCGGATCTCCCGCTTCGGTTCCCGAGAACTCGATGCTTCGTCCACTTCGTCTCAAACTCAAGTCCATTTGAATTTGTTGCGGTTTAGATGGCTATCAACTCCCGGGATCGCGCTCAGCTGCAATCCTGCCTATAGATCTCAAACTCAAGTCCAAACGAGCTCCTTTCGAGCTTGGATGTGACTGACGGCTTTGCTCGGGGTGCGGATGCGCTGCTGGAGAGCTGACAGTACACAGGTCCATGCTACTAAGGCATTGACGTGCAGCCCTTGTCCCGGGAGTACGGCCCTGGAGGAGAGATCACTTCACCATAACAAGAGTACGCTGCGCATTGCTTGCTCGAGCGCGACAACAGCGGCTTGCTGCACCCCATTGTAGCCAACTGATCGGGCAACGCCTCACAGTCTACTATCCGTTCCGAGTACGAGGGCTTCTAGCAGCCATCCAGACGACGCCCAGTTGGTCACTCCGCTGCTCCATACTTTCGGCAGTTTAGAGGATGTCGCGTACGTGTCCAACAACACACTCTTTACCCCCCGAAAAAGTGTATGCGACCCGGTTTCTGATGGATTTCCCAGCGAGAACTGCTACGTAGTTCCTGTGTGTGTGTTTTCGATTCAATAAAAACAGTTTGATCTCGGCTTCATCCTTCCAAGAGGTATCGCTAGTGTCTTCGCGTTGCGCGCCATAGTGTACCCGCGAAGTTCCCATGTGAGTGATGATACTTGCTCACGGGTTTTACTGAAACCACCTCAATCAAATATATTGGGCTGGCGGATTACCCACTGCGACTCGCTCAGCAACACCCCGACCAATTGACTCACTTGCCGATTGACGTTTTATCCCACAACTCACCCACCATGAAGACTAGCGCGTTCTACCTACTCTCCACACTGCTGGCGCTTTGGACTCGTTATCGGAAAAATACGCAATGATTCAGACCTCGTGGTCGGTCACATGATGTGATCTACTACGAGGTCTCAATCATTGCGTATGTGACTCACATGTAGGTGATCGATGCGCAGCACCATGCCAGTCAGTTGTCACCAACGAGCGGCCACAGATTCAATCGCCACAAAGAATGCACCTCGACAGCCGACGAGGCTGGGCGAGCACCAAACAAACCCCAGTGACTAAAGCCACTTTACAATGTAAAGTTTACACCAGTACCGCCGAGCTCGAGCTCCGCAACCGCAGCACCAGGCGAAATGCAAGCCCAGGTAGAAGAAGCGGGTGCGTCGCGCAACTACGGTAACAACATTCGAGAGCTCGACACGCTACTACGCGTTCTAGTCCATGGTCCCTGGACAACAACACGTTGTGTGCATGGTTGATCACTTCAGTTTCTTTCGCGGCGATGACAACGACCCTCGACCAACTCACAAGGGGCATGCTTCTACCGCGCGAGACTCGTGCAACCGTGGTCGCTAATGCAGCTAGCGAGGCGGGATTCTGACGGAGTAGACACCATGCGGAGTTCCTTGGCTAACGCGGCACTTCGCTATTAAGACTTCGATATGAAGCTCACACTTCTGGAGATAGGAGAGATGAAAGCTCGCTCGTCACTGCGCTACCATGGTACCATACACGCTGCGCGCTGCGTTGCCACACTTGGCAATCGAAGACAGGAAATCTAACGTGGCACGGATCGTGTTTCAAGTATCGGGAAGAAATTTGCGATATATGCAGTCACGAGCGTGCCGAGGGACCGGCGTGCGATATAACGCTGACATGATGACCCGTTGCCGCAGCGGAAGATGTCTTCAGAGGGTTCAGCTAGGCTCTCATTACGGTACTCCAGAGTGCAAGCTCATGGAGGACATTAGCTGTTAAGAGTTTCCGTCTTGAGCTGCAATCTCCAAGACAGCGAGGGACGCATTCTCAATATACTTGCCATAGGTTGCGCTGCTCTCTTGGTTGATATCTACCCACATTATCGAAATATGCCCAATTCAGCGCAGGGCTCCTTAGCGCGGGCCTGCAGCCGCTCTAAGACCTGTTTTGCAACAGCCAAAAGCGCTCGACCACCACATCCGAGGCGGGTGTCACCAACAACAGCTACCATTCTGCGCTGCAACGCGTGTGGGCGTACGTGTTGTCATTATCGTCGAGGTCCAGAACTCGATCGATTTGCTCCTTTCTGTGCCACGCTGCGTGCGGAGTTGACGATCCTTGCAGTACTCGACCAAGCTGATGACCTAGTTACCATGACATCAGAACGCAAACCTTATCAGCTCTTTGCCGGGTGTGCGCGGTGTTATCACGGACGAGTTTACGGCTGAGTCGGGTATTTTTTGCCGGCATTTCCGTCACCCACGGACGGAGATATGGACCCACGAGATCGCTCGCTACGCTGTATCGCGATGTCAATGACGACGTCAATTCAAGGAAAAAAAAACCCGGTCATTCATGAGGCCGTGAGCCGTAGTAAGGGGTAACTCAAGTTTGAGTGACTAACTTGGTTGGATAAAAGGAATGTCAATTGTGCACCCAGTCACGCGATGGGTTTGCAAAACAATTTACTACATAATAGTGTCTGCATCGTGCGTGCAAACGACGCAAAACACTTGGATTGTGAGATCAACGATCCAGGACCATAGCGTTATTAGGTGCACGCTATGACGTACCCGTAAAGTTTTTTTCTTTTTGGTAGTCTGGGATGAGATGACCACGTCAAGTAACGTTACAATATGCCAAATATTCATGTAAGCTAAGACGGCCTTCAGATGATCAGTGCCATTTTGCTGCCGGACTTAATAAAGTCGGTGCAGGAATCTACACGGAGCAGGATATGTGTGGCAGTGTCATCATACCCGAAGGACCGATGAAAAAGAAACCAAACCCACACGCTCAAAGCAAATATCTAGGCGGGATCATATTCAACGTTATGGGTGAGTTAGCGACCAACGTGTGTGACCTCCGCGGATCTAGTCCGATCTCCACGACATGCAAAATAGAAGTGAAGAACAAGCGAGAAATCCACTCGTTTGTTTGCCGAAAGTCGCCCGGAAATAAATGTAAAATTGGGCCCCAGCAAACGGCATCGTTGTATGCACTCCCCAAGGAAAATAGTTTGAAAGGTGGCGCTGTTTGGTAACAACGTCATGGTCTTGACTTGAGCAGCTTCATACTCCAAGCACACTCGTTAATTGTAGTGATGAATCTTGGGTTTTGACTGCGCACGGTTGGGCGGATGGTCTTGATAATCATCGTTAGACACGAGCCTTCCTTCCGGGGTTATGCGGGCCTTGTCAAAGACGCACGCTACATCTTCCAGACTACCTAGCAGGTTGAGCAGAGGCGTCAGAAGATCTGTCCTGCTGTACACGCCAGCCACTCGGTTGCCTGCGGCATCCCACTCGAAGATCACCGAGCCATGCAACGAAAGAGTCTGGCCTAGCATCTTGGATACCAGCGGAGACGGCTGCCCGCTTTCGTCTACAAGGTGCGGGAACGCGTATCGGATCGTGCTCTCGCTGATAACGAGTGTGGCTTGGGTGCTGGCGAGCAGCGAGTCGTCTGCTCTCTTCTCCATCCGAACAGGCTCCACGTCGATGTCGTCAAAGCACAGCGACTGCAGCGCCCAGTTCTCGAGCAACGCGTCCACTCCGAACACGTCGCCGTCCGTCACGTCGGACATCATCGTAGCCAGCATGAAATCCCTCTGCGCGTTGTAGTGGCTGCGTCTCGGCGTACGCTCCGCCTCATTCGACTCAACGGGGCGCACGCTGTGTCTGAAAAGCCGGAAAAACTCCGCCGCCACGCCCCACAAATTGCTGATAGTGGGGACTCCGCGGCCGATGAGCTCTCGCTGAAGCTTGAGCTCCTGGATCTCCTCACGAAGCTGAACGATGCTGTCTTCGAGGTCAGTCACCAGCTGTCGCTGCCGCATCTTGTGTCGCGCCTGGTGGATCCGGTTCCGCTCTCGACGGAGTTCAATGGCCTTGTCGACCTCTTGACTGTCACCTTGATGCGTCGTAGTACTGGGTGCTCGAGCCTCGACGTCTCCAGCCGAAGACTGACGTAGTGGCGTGGTTCTTGTCCTCGTCGGGGCCATCTTGGACAGAGGAGGTAAAGACGCATGCACGTCGGGTCGCGCGCTGGTCGACGCGACAGAGCGCGGGTGCTTATAAGAGACGGCCTCTCGTTTATGGGCGTCCGCGCCCTCGAGGAACGCGCGCCCGGGCCGCGCGCGCTGCATGACGTCGCCGATGACGCTGTCGCTGAGCCACTTGCTGTTGGGAGGGGCGAGCGCGCTGTCGTCCATGAGCGTCTGAGAGCGAATGTCCACTCACCCCTGAGTGATCCAAGGGGTGTCCACGAAAATAGCCAGGACAATGCGATGCGTTGGAATGAATAACCCCCACCAACGCGTCTACGCAGATCAGTCTACACAACCTACCAACTCAAGGGAGTTCTATCTATCTATAATAGATTCTATTCAACAAAGTGGAAACTGCTATCCGATATACCTAACACACTTGAAGCTCTTCTCCGCTTGAGACGAGTCTGCCCTCTGTGGTAAGGCGCGCCTGCTCGAAGACGCGAGACACGTCGTCCAAACCACCAAAGAGCTGCAGCAGCGGCGTCAAAATATCCGCCTTGCAGATGATGCTGGTCACGCGCGCGCTCGCGTCGTCCCACTGGAACTGCACGGAGCCGCGCAGCGCCAGTCGCTGCCCCAGCATCTTCACAGCGAGATCCGACCACTCGGCGCTGTTGACGAGGTGGGGGAACGCGAATCGCAGTGTGTTCTCGTTGATTGTGAGCGTGCCCTTGGTGGTGGCCAGCACGGAGCCTCTCGGTCCTTCCTCCAATCTAATAGGCTGCAGATCGATGTCGTCATAGCAGACTGACTGGAGCGCCCACGTCTTCAGCAGCGCATCGACTCCATACACCTCCCCATCCGTTACGTCCGTTGACATGGTCGACTTGAGGAAGTCCCGCTGCGCGTTGTAGTTGCTGCACAATGGCAGAGCGTCCGGCAGCTCGACTGGACGTACACTGCTTCGGAAGAGGCGAAAGAACTCGGCCGCCACACTCCACATGTTGGACGTCGTTGGGACTCCGTAGTTGATGAGCTGTCGCTTTAGCGTGAGCTCCTGGACCTCTTCCCGCAGAGCCTTGATGCTGTTCTCGAGGTCGGCCACGAACGTCTGCTGCTTCATCTTGTGGCGCGCTTGGTGCATCCGGTTGCGCTCTCGGCGGCGCTCGATTTGGCTCACTGCTTTAGCGAGCTCCATCTCCGGCGTGGCGAGCAGCTCCGGCTGATACCGCTTCCTGCTGGAGAGACTCTGCATGCTCACAGCTAGCGACGGCAGCGGTGCTGGCGTTGGCTGAGCTGGCGGGTGAACGTTCATGATGACATGGGGGTACGACAAGCGCGGGACTGGCCCCGAAGGCATCCCCTGAACGCGCGCGTTGTCTAGAGGGAAGAACGCGCTGTGTTTCATGAAAGAAGCGTGTCTTGATCGAGGTGGCGCGGATGATAAAGTGGACCCTGAATCATCCTGATCTACATGTAGGGGGATGGCCAATGCGCGCATACGGTTGGTGTGTCCCACAAAGCCAGAGCCCGGATAACACGTGGTGAAAACCTCCGATTTGACGTGATCAGGTGGCGGATGTGCCCGAGCCAACTGCCAGGTTATGCAGCTCGGGCCAGAATTTTTGGCCGTGAACTGCTCAAACCCGTAAGGCCTATCCATCCATTCCCCCCACTTGCAGGTTGTATTGCGCAGTCCTTTCGGCCCACTGTGAGTTCACCAAGTGTTTGTTACTGTAGCACTTGGCGCTGATGCAGCCCAGCAACGCTGAGTCACTGACGCATTCCTCCCGCACGTTTCATTAGGACATCAGGCTGTCAGCAGGCTGCTTTGAAGCGTACTGCTTTAAAGCAACGATCAGAGTTTCGACTCATTGAGTTTAGTGAGCTCGGTTTACTCCAAACAGCGGATTGGAAGACCGTCCGTCCCTTTACGTACATGCACCCGGCCGATACCTCTCGCATACCGTTCATGATGAACTTCATCAGCCCGATTATTTTTGTCAGTACACGTATGTTGGACACCACTTCGGTGAGTAAAACATCTTTGCGACAACGGAGTCCACTCCAGCGCACGACAAGAATTGATCTGCTGTCCGCAGTCGCTACAGCACAGATAACTACAACAGGACGAAATAAAAGAAGTTACGGTATGTGCCGTAGGCTTACGGCGCACACGTATGTGTCGATCCACTTAAATTCGCTCTCTATCCGCCGTTGATTTCGCGCTGCAGGAAGCTCGTCGCGAGGAAGCGTGTTGTTGCGGCACGATTGCGAGACTAGAAGCTGCGGCAGGCGAGGAGAGAGAGGAGGGCTGTAGCGTTTGTGTGTAGGGAGCGAGCATAAGGAGTAGTGTTGGAAGGGAGCAAGCTCAGAGTGCGCATAATTTTGCGCGGAATGCTCAGCGATGTTCCGCGCAGCTAAACCTGCGCGGAACGGTCTAATGGCTACATTCGAACTTACTGAGCGCGCAGGCCATGCCGGCGCATTTTTTTACTACAACTATTTGCCACTATGAATTTCACTATGTAGAGGGAACACTGCAACTTCCGCGCGCTCGGAGCATTGCTCGGAACGCTCGGAGCAGTTTTTCGCATTTTTCGCATTCAGAGCACGGTTGCTCGCTTCCAACACTAATAAGGAGCCATGCAGGCTCTCGTAGTAAATGTATTTCTTCTGGGAAACTGATAGAACTGCGTCTCTCATCTCCTTGCGCTCAATATACGCGTAGCGGATGCGGTTCCCCAGCACCCACGCGCAGTGAATGCAGTCCTTCTTTCGCCACGCAAGTAGCCTCAGTGCTCTTCAGACGGAAGCCTTAAGGCTACCCGAGCTTCGTCCTGCCTTGTCAAAAAGATAAGCATCACCCGTATGCGTTTGATACATTATGGTACCTGCAAGCGCAAAGCAAAACTGTAGCATTAATTGGGCGCAGCAGTGAGCGGTTGCGAGGCCGCGTAGCCGCATGTATTGCGCCTGTATGCCTGTGTGGGATGCCTGCGAAGCATGACAGTGCGGTGCATGTATTCGCGAAGGCGATCCAGGCCGTCGCGCTAGCTTTTCTACTAGCAAAGTCTGGGAGTGCAGCCCCAGAGCACTGTCGCGATAAAATATACCGCTATATGCAGATATATATATATATATATATATATATATATATATATATATATATATATATATAATGGACACTAAAAGATGCATGCACGTTCACGTTGGCCGCGGCCATCGAGATGCCATTAAGGTTCTCGGAGAATGTAGAGCCCCTTAAAGCACAGACGGGATATTTGCGCCATACTTGTGTGTGCCCGTATTTCATAAAGTGATATGTGACGTAGCCAGTTATCTGCGCCGTATCAAAATCGTGTTGTCGTAGTTATCTGTGCCGTAACGAGAGTCATCTGCTGTCAGTGAATAACTCAAGACACGAAATTTCCAGTACAATACTGTATCGTCAGCACATCGGAGCTCAAGCCCCACAACTACTACGGTACAAGTATATTTTTTGATGACAAGCCGCAACTGTCTGCAGCTCAGTGCGGCAAAGAGCTCGACCCAACAGAGTTAGCCAAATGCGCGTCTCACGCGAGATCGACAGCCCTGTGCAAGAGCAGCGTGAGCGCGAGCACTATTAATAGTCTCCGTCCAAAACGTGATTTGAAAACACCCACAGTATCGTCGATGAGATGAAGAAGAGCGCCAAACGACTCGCGAATGTGCAAAACAAACACGCTACAGTACTATGTATACTGTAGGCAGCACCGCAGGCTTGAGCAACTACGTTTAGCGACATCATTTGCAGCCCCACGCACCAGCGAATCGAAGATGAATCCAAACTCAACAGGGTCAACCGCCGGAGTGCCACGTCGGCTGAAGAAACGTAAATTCGCCTCAACCCTCAAAATAATATTTGTTGGGCGAAGCCCCAATACTGTGAGCTTGCATGCGGAGTTTCCGGCGTCCTTCTCTTTACTTGCTTTGCGTTCACCAACCTGAAGTTTTTGCTTTTCTTTTGTTCCACAACACTGGCATGGGACTAGGTCAGGCCGCTAACCAGAGGGGGCTGGGACAGGTGTCGGCCGTGGTGTCCCTCATTGGGGGGACTTTAGGAACATTCGCAAGTAAGGTGTTAGCTTCGCAAAACGGTATTTTATACGTGTCCTTACTTCGCGTTGCTCTTAAATACCCCCCAATCTGGGATGGGAAGTATATTTAGGGCTAGCTTGGATTGAAGCTACAGGATACGCTGATAATGGCGGCAGCGGAGTTTCTCGAATGCCAGCGACTTATAAGTCACGGCGCTATATACACCTTTGTGTGGCCTACTTCGTACCAACGTGTCATCAAATCCGAAAGTCGCAAAAATCATATTGCAAAAGTTTAGATAGCAACTTCCAAAGCTGGAATTACGGCAATCCAAGTTGGACCTCTAAGATCTCAATGGCTACGTAAGCTGGCGTGCTGTCCTCGCGCTAAAACGGAAAGCGGAGCTGCGCTCGGATTGATTACACGTTGGTACGAAGTAGGCCGCACAAAAGGTGTAGTTTTTTTTTAAAGTTTACTACGCACTACTTGGCAGTTGAAGTCCACGAAGCGGGTAGCACGAGGCTAGCAGCGACAGGTAACTCGAGACCCAGCAGCGGCGGGTAGCTCGTGGTCGAGCAGAACATATCGACCAGTATTTCCACGCAGCCTGCCGAGCAACGAGCATACTTGACTCGACAACTTTTCTTTGCATGGTATTGTGTTATTTGCTGTTCGTCTCGATTTAGTTAAGCGGAAGCGTTAATCGTATTATTATATTATCGTACGAATCCGGGGCAGGGGGCGAGTCCTATACTGTGCTACGCACAGTTAGGACAGCCCCTCTCCAGCAGGCATTGATGGACTCTAGTATATTATATAAACATCCTTCGGTCCAAATCCAGATCATTCTGTGCAAGCATGGAGGAAGAGTCCGTACAGAGTACATGTAGGTGTAAGAGTCGCTACTACCATGCAGCGCCAGCCACTTCAACTGCGTACAGTAAAGGAATTTTGGAAACATATCCTCCTCTTGTCTTGCCAGGCGGGGGGGGGGAGAAAGCGAGTGCTTGATTTTGAGAGCTTCTCCCCTCCGGATATGATCTTCTGGGCAGGCTTTCGCTCCCCGTGATTGCATGGGTGCTGTAACGCGTAGCTTCACGATTTGCCAGAACTTAGTGTCGCGCATGGGTCTCCATGCTTGTCAAACAAAACAATCACACAAGCGACCTACAGCTCACCTTTAACGACACCAAGTCGGTGGCCATGTACGTCGCATCTTAGAAACACATACTTGGTGTCCTGGGGGGGGGGGGGGGGGGCTGTTGCTGGTTAAATCCCCTTAGCTGCATACACTGTAGTGCGATGCATGTAATGTGTGTGCTGTACATGAAAAAGAACAGGTGCCCAGATTTGCGGAATTTGATCGAGAAAAGTACGGTCAGAACGGCTAATGTTATGGGTATCGGGGCTCCTCCACGCGCCTACTAAGCATTCATCACTGTGATTCAAAGTCCTATCGCAGCTCGCTCGTGTACAATAATGTCTGTAACACCTTACACTGTGGCGAGCCTGTAGCTTATAGGAAATAGATACACCGTAGGCCCCTGCAACTACATGTAATCGGTCGGTGAGGCGATCGGCACTGCGACAGACCGCGTCTTAGCGACGGCTTCAACAAGGTCGAGAGCTGTTGTCCTGCTGCTCATCGAGCACACAGTGTGTTGAGCACACCACTGTACGGTATTGTAGCTCACTTCAATACGTCGCAGCTCCAGTACACACAACATTCGGTTGAAGGAGCTGTCCAATACGCTGTCAATTTTAACCCTTTGTCTCCAGGCCGATCGCGTACGGGTAGCATGGGTATTGTGCTTTTCAGGAATCTACCTACTAAGATGGGGCTAGGTTATCGGAGCAGATTAGCAGGTCCCTCGTAGAGAATTAGGACCATGAATTGCTAGTCCGACGGAAGCAGTTGCGCAGGTCCTACAAACAGCCGAAAGCCCGAATGTCGCCCATTTCACGGCATTCGGGGTTCGAGGCCTTACGAAGGACTCCTGCCAAGTCTTGTGGCAGGACTTTCATACGAGCTGACTCTAATACGGTGTACTTGTATGCCAAACGCAGAATAAACTTGGATGCACGATGCACTCGATATGTTAAACACTCCAGTCGTTGCCCTTCGCCTTCGCGGGTTCCAGCACGGCTTGCTTCCCCAAACAAAGCTTGCTTGGCTTGGACTCTAACCGGAGACCATTGAGCGGAGAGACTCCGGGAGACCGCTCATCGGACTCGTCCGAGATTTGCATCTCAGATTTAGGACCACCAACCTCAGATTAAGTGACCTCCAAAGTCCTACGTAGGACTCGGCAAAATGACCGAAAGGCACAATACAATCCTACCCGTACGCGCGGCCTTCGATAGTTTTACGTGTATATGAAAGTTTGTATCAAACTACCAGCAAAAACAATACAGGGATACAAGATCCGAGTTTTGACGATCTTTGGCTACATTTCTTAGGTGTTTGATGAAACCGTTTTTGAAGCAACCCGAGCTCATATCGAGTACCTGCAGCCCCCCCCCCCAATTCTCTTTCTACTCTACTCACCGGTTTGTCCATAGCACCTCTTTGTCACTCATTACAACACTTGGTGACTTTTGTCGATGTGTGACTTGCGACTGTATTTTCAACATGATGCGTTGCACGGATCGATCCAAGAAATAAAGTTTGAGCTCTTCAGTCATTCTTCTACTTCTTATGCCCTCAAACCGCTCATCAATCGGAGCTCTGTGGCGCTCAAACTTTATTTTTAAAGTTGAGCCTACCCATACGCGCGGGAGACTCACTATCCTACACCTGGAGACAAAAGGTTAAACACATAGCTCACAATGCAGCACACGGCGCATGTTGTAGCAATGTCAGCATGTAACTCGCGCTGGCGGATTCAAAGCTTCTGGTCCCGAAGGTTGTGGCTGGAGTTTTGCCGTGCAGCCGCAGTCTGACGCTGTCAGAGCCGAGTTGCACGTCCAAACGTCCGATTACACCGCGCTAGCTCAGCCAGGTCATCATGTTGTCTGTCTTACCCTCGATCGAGTCATGGATTGGGCCTTACTGAATATTCTTGACCGAGCCACGTGAGACCTGCATTATGCAGTGCATAAGGACCACTGGCTCGAAGGGGGAGAGACAGCCCACAGCGTGACAGAATGGCGATTACAAGACGCATGGACAGATCATCTGACTGCCGTCCGTGTCGTCAACAGCTCCACAACTCGAAGAGCGTCACAGTCGACTGAGCAGCGACTCGCTAAGCCTTAGCCCAAAACCCACACTCACACACATAAATGGACAGCGCTCTCTTCCCCGAACAGGCAGCAGCTCAGCGACGGCATCGTCCACCGCGTGGTGCAGCGCAACCGCCCGCAGTCGCTCGACCTCTTTGCGGTGGCCGCCAGCGGCAGCAGCTCCATGCACCAGGTAGACGACACGAGACGCCTGCCTAACGAGGCCGAGATGAAGCGCGTGGCGGCTGAGATCGAGCTGCGTCGCCAGCGCAACCGCATGCATCAGGCCAAGCACAAGATGAAGCAGCAGCAGAAGGTCCTGGACCTCGAGATCGGCATCAACCAACTCCGGGACGAGATCCAGCAGCTCAAGCTGCGCAAGGAGGTCATCTCGGTCGGCGTGTCCACCGACACAACGGTGTGGAGCGTGGCGGCCGAGTACTTCCGTCTCTTCCGGAACGGGTTCAAAGGACCGATGTTGACGCTTGTCCCAGGCACGACTAGGTCTGTGGGAGTGTTGCAGCCCCGCGAGTCGTTCGCCCAGAAAGATTTCTTCATTGCGACGATGACGGAGGACGTTGCGGGAGACACGGGCTTCGGCGTCGAGAGTTTGCTGGAGAACTGGAGGCAACTGTCGACGTACCACGACGACATGGAGATCGAGCTGATGCGTCTGGATGTGGGCCCGGACGACGACTTGGTAGCTACGGTGAGGAGCGCTACGACGCTGAGCGAGAAGGCGTTGAGGCATGGGTTCCCGCACCTGTTTAACAATGGGCAGTGGACGGAGCTTGGCAGGAGATTACTGGGGAAGCGCTTGGTGATGAACGGCGCTGTGAGCTTTGTGTGGAGCCAGGAGAAGGGCCGTGTGGTGAGCTTGCAGTACTCGGTGGACATGCTGACGCCTATGATGCAGTTGCTGGGCAACTTGGAGGATGTTGCCTGCGTGTTTGCTCGCGCCAACATGACGCCCGAGAGTAGATTGGTAGCCGAGGAGGTTATCTAAGAGCTTCTTGGGCATTTGCCTTAAAGCTGTAGACGCAATATATCAACAGACAATGCTCAACAAAATTAAAAAGGCTAGCTAACCCTGGCTGAGTATTTGCAGCTAGTAGAATCGGCATGCTATTGTACAATACAGTCCACCTCAATCGTCCCTTTACTTCGCTAAATATATTTATTGATTCATACCAGTGTCATCGGTAGCACACTGTTTCAGCTTTTGGAGGGCCGCGGACATACCAGTGTTACAGGTATCATACCGGTTTAAGCTGCCCATGCATATAAACCTTTTTGAGGCCCAGTGCGCCACCGGAGTCGTACCGGTGGTATCGGTATCCTACCGGTTCAGGCTGCCCACGCATATAAACCTTTTGGAGGGCCCAGTGCGCCACCGGAGTCGTACCGGTTTCATACAAATGTACCAGTTAGATGTCAAGAGAGGTCATATTTTGACTTGACGTACCACGGATATAATCCTATTTGGTCTGCGATAGCAGCACTAACGTTGCTTCCTATCCCAGTATAAACTTGTGGTAATATGCAGTCCGATTACGGTCTTCCGCTGATGTATCAACACTCGCTCGTTGCCTTTAGAGAGAGGACTCGTTCCTGCGACGAGTCGGCTCCAACCTCTAGGGCCTTATCACGGAAGGGTTAAGTACTGCGTGTATTCTCCAGTAAAAGTGGCGGAACGGCGCGGTTGCGTTTCTGATCCAACAGACTGGTACATGTAATACAGTGCAAGCAACAGCACTATCGTAGGAACCCCCACGTCCTTTTGAGATCAGCATAAGACCGACCAGCTCTCTGTGTGCTGTCAGTTGCTCAAAATGAGTGCTATTGATTAGCGCCTTACCTACCATCGGCCACCAGTAACCAGAGCTCGGAAAAATAATAATTTTATACTGGGATAGGAAGCAATGTTAGTGCTGCTATCGCAGACTAAATAGGGTTACAATGTACCGTATTTTCGTAGTCCTAGGCGACACCGTACCAACAAGATTTGTTATCATATGGTGCACAAATGCTAGGAATTATAATTATCAAGGCAAGTTTTAGTATTATTCGCTATCGCTGCAGCTACAGTCACTTCCAATGTCATCGTCGGAATACCATCACCAAGCTTCCGCCCGTTGAGATGACTCGCCCGACCCTATTCACAAGCCGCCTTAATTTGCTTAGCTGCGTTCTTCCATTTGCTAAGCGACTTCTCCTTTGCACGGTGTTCTTTTCGGGGCAGCACTCCGCAGAAGTGCACGATACACTGCTTGTGTAATGGGCCTACCTTGGCTCACTAAAACAGCTTACACGTGTGCGCACGTGTATGAGGAAGCGTAGGTTTCTTTTACTTGAGTTAAGTATACTCGAGGTCCACGAGTATACTTTAAACAAGATAAAGACTCTAAATAGCTGATTTTGGTAAATATGAGAACTGTTATTTTTGTTTTATGTTTCTGACTTCCTCTAAATGTAATATTCTAAGTTGGGAATCTGCCAACGGCTGGTTGGCAGAATTCCTTTGCTACGCATGTCGCTCATTGGTTAAAAGATGCTGCTTTCAACCAATAGGAATCCTAAATGTCTATGGACCACCCGTCGTGGTGATCGTAAATGAATGTGGCCCTTGATGTAACGTACACCAAGGCCGAGGAAGTGTTTGAACCTTTAACAGACATCGCGTCTGTTAGAGTTGCAAGTGGCTGTAGCCACTTGTGCGTGTAACCCCGTTACACCATCCCCCCGTCAAGGTTAGACGTGCCGGTCTCGGCTCGTCAACCACCATTGACTGTTTGGTCAATGCATGACGTTTTGAAGAGAGCGTGCTCGTGATAGAACGAGCACGTTGAAGTTGAAGACCTTTGGCGCAGCAGCGGAGGACCTCTCTGCTGCTGAGTATCATGCGCGGCAACGTGCGAAGTGCTTCGCTGCCGCGGGGGCAGGCACCACGGCCTGCCCTCGAAGTGTCTTCGGGCGCTGTTGTTAACAACAACGTTCGCATTACTGTCCAGTGTGTAGTGCATGGTGGGCTTCGTAAGCCTCCACCATGTCCGGAACGTCTTCGAGCAAGACGTTCCGCGGCTCTATGTATCTTGGTTGGGAGGAAATCCTCTCCAACGAATACGAAAACGAACTGGTTCTAAGTTCGTTCTCGGGATACTGTGGTCAACAATCCGCTCAACTATCCATCGAGTTGAGCCGTGTGCGTCACGAATTGGTGGCGGCGGTGGTGGGAACACGCCCCGTGTGTGGTCAACTTGGTGTTGACCCTGATCTCGCTTCTCCCCACGACCGAGTTCCGGTCGTGTAGTAGCTACAGAGCGCTGCGCTCGGTGCTCTTGAGTATCCTTACTTTGCGACGGTCTCCTAGACCGCCTCGATCGTCCCGGCCGGGCTGGATCTCCAGCTCGACCTGCTGCTCCAGCGCGACTTCGCGCTGGAGAAGATGATGGCTTCCGCCGAGTCTTCTGCTTCGGTTCAGCCGAGCTAGGTAGCTCGTGCTGCAGGTATGGCTTCAACCGTCCGACGTAGAACGTCGGATGGAGGCGCATGCTAGACGGGATGTCTAGCGTGTAAGCGTTGCCATGCCGTTCCAACACTGTGAACGGCCCGATGAAGCGCGGAGCGAGCTTACTCGCTCCGAAGTCGGAAACTGCATGTTTAGGCAGGTTTTGAGTAGCTAACAAAACCAATGAACCCTTCTTGAATTCATTTGTGTTGCCCCTGCCAACATTGGCTGCGTTCAGCTTCTGTCGATCGACAGAAGCTGCAATAGCGTCCTGGACAAACCGAATGACGGCTTGTCTGCGCTGCACGAAGTTCATTGCGTCCGAGCTGAACTCGTTCAGCTCGCTTCCAGCAGTAGGCCCGGCCTCTGCGTTCGTAGATGTGGTGTCTGTGCCTCGCACAGACACGTTCTTATTCTGCTTGTGTGCGTCTGTGCCCAGCACAGACGCGGCCTTCTTCTTCTTGGTTGCGTCTGTGCCCTGCCCAGACGCGGTGTTCGTCTTCTTTAGCGTTGTTGCGGCTGACACCGTGCAGGTGTCAGCGGCATTCTGCGGCTGCTGTGTTGCAGTCGTAGATCCTCCCCACTTAAGGAAGGAGCCAGCATCCCGAGTAAGCTCGGGAGGCGTGGGTGCCTCAAGGCATTCAAGTAGAACGGTGTATGCCCGGTCGAGGCATGCACCGAGTTGTTGATGGCGAACTCCGCCATCGGCAGACACTCGCTCCAGTGTTGGAACGAGTGGGCGTAGCTCTTGAGCACATCCACGAGCACGCGATTCACGCGCTCGGTCTGTCCGTCCGTCTGCGGATGATCCGCAGTCGACATCGAGAGCTGACTGCCAAGAAGTGTGAACACTTCTTGCCACAGGTGCGCGGTGAAGCGCGGGTCTCGATCGGACACGATGTCCATCGGCATGCCATGGTGTTTGAACACCATGTCAACGAACAGACGTGCCGTCTGTTTCGCAGTCACTTCGGCGGGTACTGCAGCAAGATGTACCATCTTGCTGAAGCGGTCAACAAAGACCACAACGCCCGTGTTCCCTGGCTATCCGGGGGAAGACCAAACACAAAGTCCAAAGACATGGACTGCCAACACTCCGACGGAGTCGGTAGTGACTGCAAAGGAGCCTGCGCAAACGGCGCAGGCTTCACACGTTGACACACCTCGCAAGCACGGACGTACTTGCGCACCCACTTGTACTGGTGGGCCCAGTAGAAGTCCCTCGTGAGAAGAAGATACGTCTTCTCACGGCCCGGATGCCCCGCCGTCGGTGCATCATGATACTCGTACATGATCCTGAGTCGCAGGTCATGATCATTGGGAACGACAACGCGGTCCGCGTTGTCGTTGACTGCGCTGTAAGAGTAGCAACCCCTCGTGCACCCGGTAACGGTGTGCACGAGCACGAAGATGTCTTGGCAACTTCTGACGAGCTTCGTCAGAAGGCACTGAGCCATAGGCCAGCAAGAGCTTCGCGTCCGCGTCGTGCGCGTACGCGGCCTTCACGTCATCGAGGATCGACGACGTGGGAGTGCTCGATCGCATGGCGTCAATGGCATTGACGTCGACTTCATTCGTAGCGTAGTCAGGTCGACGCGATAACGCGTCGGCCACCACATTGAGTCTTCCGGGTTTGTACTCAACCCGGAAGTTATACTCCGCGAAGAAGGATAGCCATCTCGCCATCCTTTGCGAGATGTGCGGCGACTTGATAGCCGTCCGCAGCGACGCGTGGTCTGTATAGACCACGAACGGTTTACTTCCGAGTAGATACACTCGGAACTTCGCAAGTGCATACTTCATGGCAAGGAGCTCCTTGTCATGCACCGGGTAATTGCGCTCAGCTGGCTTCAGCTGACGCGACTGATAGTAGACGACACGATCACGGCCCTCGTGATCGTGCTGCATCAACGCACATCCGATCGCGAAATCGGATGCGTCACACACAACGTGGAATGGGTGATCTTGGTCGGCCACCGCCAAGATCGGAGCCTCAGTCAAGCCCTGCTTGACTGCATCGAATGCCCGCTGACATTCAGCAGACCAAATCCATTCGGCGTCCTTCTTCAGGAGCTGTGACAGCGGGCGTATCACGCCCGCGTAGTCCTTCACGTACTTGCACAAGTACGTGGCCAAGCCAAGGAACTGCCGCAGTTCCTTGACGCTCGTCGGCGTCGGCCACTCATTGATCACTCTGACCTTTTCAGGGTCAGGGCGGACACCGTTCTTCCCAACGAGACACCTGAGCACGGGTATCTCGCTCGCCCCGAAGATGCACTTCTTCAGGTTCGCGTAGAGCTTGTGCTTGCGCATGAGCGCAAGCAGCTTCCGGAGATGCACATTGTGCATCTCAACGTCGCTCATCCCGTCCGCAGCACGGCTGTGGACGAACACGTCATCGAAGTAGCTCGGTGCGAAGTCGCGCACCGAGCGCAACAAGTGCGTCACGCACCTGTTGAAGGTCGCAGGGGCGTTCTTCAGACCCTGCGGCATCACTAGCCACTCCCAGAGCATGCCACTCGGCGTGCTCACAGCCGTGAGAGGGATATCGCTCTCACGCATTAGGATCTGATAAAACCCATCGCGCAGATCAAGAGCACTGTAGACAGTGCTCCTGGCCATCGAATCGATGATAATATCTTTCGCGGTATCGGTGTCTGCGCCGGTATCGTCGCATCGTTCAGCTTATTGTACGCATGAACGATGCGCCAGCCGCCCTGTGGCTTCTTGACACAGAACGTCGGAGCACTGTGCGGGGACTTCGATTCCCGCACTTGTCCAGCTTTGCGACGACTTTCGAAGAAGTCGTCGATCGCCTTGACCTGCTCTCGCGGCAGTGGCCACTGCCGCGTGACACAGTATTTCGTGCCCGGCACGAGATCAATCTCGTGCTGAGTGCCCTTGTCCTGCGGAAGCTCCGCAGGGATCTCTTCCGGAAGTACGTCCGCGTACTCCCGTAGAATCTCATAGTAGGGACTCGCCTTCAGCGAGTCCCAGCTCTGTTCTTCAAAGCGTTCTTTCTTCGTCTTGGCACTGAGAGTGTCTTCACTCTCAGTGGTGCTCTCCATGAAGAACTGCCTCAGTTCCTCATTCTCGCTCTTCGTTCTCTCGGCGTCCGAGAGAATGCATATTTGCTCGATGCGTCCATCGTGCAAGTCACGCGCGAAGCGCTTCCAGCTCATGACTGGAAGCGAAGTCAACTCTGACGCTTGCGTCGGAGGATTAGCGAGGGTCATCTCCCTGTGCCGGAACCCGGCACAGGTACGCGTCAAGACGTTCAACGTCTCGACGTTCGGCTTTTCAGCCTTCGTCTGCCCGGCAGACATCTTCTTGTAGCGTCTCGGCCCCGGGCCGAGACTTGCGCAGCGACCTTCGCATGCGCCGTCTTCTTGACTTGCGGAGCCCGGCTCCGCATGGTCTCTGATCTCGTCCAGGCCCAGCCATGGACGGGTGTTCTTTCTTAATACCGCCGGCGGATTCATCCCGCGGGCGAGCGACTTCAAGCCCGGCTTGGTCGCCCGGCGCTTCGTCGTGCAGCCCGGCTGCACGACAGCATGCAAGTTTTCCGGTGCGGAACGTTTGCAACCGTCCGCACCGCCTGCAGCGTCGGTTCCCGGAACCGACACGCCATCTTCACCTCGACGCCTGTTATTGGCGGAGCCCTTCATTACAAAGCGGTGCGTCGACTCCCGGAGTCGACGCGAAATGTCTTCGCCGCGTCGGTTCCCGGAACCGACGTGACTTCAATACCTCGACGCCTTCCATTGGCGGAGACCCCCATTACGGAGGGTGCGTCGGCTCCCCGAGCCGACGAATCAAATCCATCAAAGTCATCGACTCCCGGAGTCGACGACGTTCCATCACCTTGGCCCTTATTATTGGCCAAGACTGATCCAATCACATTCGCGTCAGCCTCCACGGCTGAGGCGTGTGACATGATTACGTCATCCGCGTCCCTTCGGACCGGAGACACGTCCACAATCAGATTCGCGTCAGCCTCCACGGCTGAGGCGTGTGACACATGTTCGTCATCCGGACCTCTTGAGGCCGGAGACTCATTCTGATTCGCTGAAATGTTTGTGTCGATTTCCGAAATCGACACATTTTCTCCTTCAGCCGTCGGCGGCGACGCCGACGCTCCTTGTCCTCGCGCGCGCGCTGGCGCGCGTCCAGGGCGTTCCGGGACAGCGGCATTAGGCGCTGTCTCGACTAGAGATTCGGGCGCACCTGCTGGTGCGTGTGTGGTGGTAACAGGGCCATCGCTCTCTGTTCCACCGTCGCGACCGAAGCGCACTAAAGTGCGCTTCTCCCAATCGATTACCGGATCATGCCGTGCGAGCCACGGCATGCCCAATACCATGTCGAACTTATCGTCCAGATCCAGGACGATAAAGGTTTCGACGAACACTCGACCCTTGTACGTGAAGCGCACGCGTACCATGCGCTTCTCGGTCTTCACGACGACACCTGTCGCCAAGCGTACTTCCAACATACTTCGAGGTATCTTTAAATCCTCGAAGTCAAGCATTGATAGACTTCGCAGTCGAACAAAGTTCTTCGACGCGCCAGAATCTACCAACGCACGACGAGAGCCGCTTGCTCTCATCGACTTCACCTTCAGGATGACAAGATCAGCCTTGTCATCTTGCTTCTTGCAGTGAGAATGATCCTCACTGGGGGCTGCAGTCCTCAGTGTCGCGTGTCCTAGGTTGACACGCGGAACTGCATTACCAGTAGGGCGCCCCGCGCCTACTGGCGTCCAGCGTTTTTGTTTGGCTGCGACGATGCCCAGCATCGCCGCGATAGCCACCTTGCTGGTGCACGGGTGCCGTGCACTCTCTAGCAAAGTGACCGATCCTACCGCATCGGTAGCACCGCACATTACGTCCTTGCCGCTGCTGGGGGCCAGCAGTGGCAGCGCTCGAGAGGTCCATCGGTTCCGGACCTCCCGTCCTCACTACCGGGCGCGGTTGCGGCCTCGGTACATGCGCGTGCAGTTTAGCCTGTCGCAGGCTAAACTCTTCCTGCATCGCAAGCGTGATGGCAGCTTCGAGAGTACTCGGGTACTCGCGGAAGAGATAGGTCTTCACAGGCCCATCTCTCAGTCCCTTCATGAACGTGACGACCTTAGTCGCCTCGTCGATCGGGTTGGTCACGATGTTCGAGACCAAGTACCGCGCTCTCTGGGCGTAAGCATGAACATCATGCTTACCCTGCTGCAGGTCGAGGAACTCTGCCCTCGACCGGAACTCATTCTGCGGGGGCTCAAACGCCTGTCTGAGCTCCTCCTTGAAGTTTCGTACGTGCTGAAGCACGTAGGGTCGGAGAGCCGGCGTCCATACGCCCAGCTCCTTGCACGTCCGCCAAGACATGACATGGCGAACGCGACCTTCGACAACGGGTCGACGATACGTCGAGCCGCGATGGCAGTGTCGAGTTCGACAAGCCAACGGAGGAGAGGTTCACCCTCTCTTCCGACGTAGTTGCTCACATTGAGCTTCAGCGACTGTGGGCGAGGTGTCGTCCCCGACGACACCGCGGTATTGGCAGCAGCATCTCGCTGCTCCCTCATGATGAAGCCCAGAGCAACACCGTGTTGCTCTGTCGGCGTTAGCGTACGCAGCATCGTAGCTACAGCCGCCTCACCAATGACTGTTGACAGTCGTTGGAGGGCTTCCCACTCTGGGTCTGACAGGTGGGGACAGTCAGCGCGTGCAACATGGGTTGCAGGCGTCGTGGAGCTTTCCATAGACACTTCGGTATCCATGGGAAGGTTCTCGGCTCCGTGTTCGTGCGGTGACGTACGAACTCAACTTAGTCGGTCGTTGGACGGACTACAAAGTGCTACCAGGTGTAATGGGCCTACCTTGGCTCACTAAAACAGCTTACACGTGTGCGCACGTGTATGAGGAAGCGTAGGTTTCTTTTACTTGAGTTAAGTATACTCGAGGTCCACGAGTATACTTTAAACAAGATAAAGACTCTAAATAGCTGATTTTGGTAAAGATGAGAACTGTTATTTTTGTTTTATGTTTCTGACTTCCTCTAAATGTAATATTCTAAGTTGGGAATCTGCCAACGGCTGGTTGGCAGAATTCCTTTGCTATGCATGTCGCTCATTGGTTAAAAGATGCTGCTTTCAACCAATAGGAATCCTAAATGTCTATGGACCACCCGTCGTGGTGATCGTAAATGAATGTGGCCCTTGATGTAACGTACACCAAGGCCGAGGAAGTGTTTGAACCTTTAACAGACATCGCGTCTGTTAGAGTTGCAAGTGGCTGTAGCCACTTGTGCGTGTAACCCCGTTACAGCTTGACCGAGAATCCTTTGTCGAGGTAGTCAAGCCAGGCTTTTTTGTCGCTGTACGCAACAGCGTGTCGCTTGTACTGCTTGCGTTGTTTGCCCTGCCCGGTGGTGCATGGGCGACCCATGCCTCGTAGTCGCGTAAAGCTGGAATGCGGTATGACCGTCGAATTAGCAGTACGCAAAGGTAAAAATAGACAGTGCCATATGGCAAAATTATGACACTCCGATTGGCTAGATCTCCGTGTCGCTAAGGAATAAACGTCGCCTAGGACTACGAAATTACGGTATATCCGTGGTACATCAATTCAAAAGATGACCCCTCTTGACATCTAACTGGTACATCTCTATGAAACCGGTACGACTCCGGTGCCACACCCAATTGACGCGCTCCGTCTGGCCATCCGTCTGGGGATGATCCGCCGTCGACATCGCCAGCCGTGTGCCCAGAAGGCTGAACAGTGTCTGACAGAACGCAGCGTTGAGCCGCGGGTCTTGATCAAAGACGATGGTCCCGGGCAGACCGTGGTGTCGGAAGACACAGTCCATGAACAGGCTAGCAACCTCAGCGCCAGTGACTGTGTCATGAACCGGAGCAAAGTGTACTATCTTGGTCAGACGGCACACAAAGGCAACAACGCCGGTGTTGCCACGGTCATCCGGAAGCCCGAAGAAAAAGTTGAGCCTCATCGACTTCCAGTAGTCCACTAGGACGGCCAGGCTCTGCAATGGAGCCGATGAGTGACCAGCAGGCTTCACGCGCTGGCACGTCTCGCAGGCCCGGACGTAGGTGGCGACTCACTTGTACATGTGAGGCCACCAGAACATCTGATAGACGGACGGTACGTCTTCTCATGGCCCAGATGGCCGCATTGTGCGTCTCATGGCCCAGATGGCCGCATTGTGCGTCTCCATCAGGATGTCATACTTGAGGTCCTCGCCGTTTGGTACGACAATACGGAGAGGATCCTCAAGATCCACCCTATAATGGGGCAAGCCAGCAGCCCACTCATAGCGATGCAGCCATGCAAATTGGCGGGGCGTGAGCCACTCAGCCTTGGCGCCGGTGCCAGCGGCTGAGAGCCGCACCAGAGACCCAAGTTTGGCTTCGTCTCGGTATGTCAACCGGATGCGATCATACGGATCCGTCGTGACCCGGCTAATGTGAGCGAGCTCGTTGTCGAGTCGGCGCGACAGCGCATCGGCAAGCACGTTAAGCTTTCCCGGCTTGTACTCAACGCGGAATTGTATTCCGCGAAGAATGGCAGCCCGCGCGCTATCCAACGATAGAGGTGCGGCATGTTGACAGTCCGCAAGGACGCGTGATCTGTATAGACGA
Organism: Phytophthora melonis; assembly: GCA_024211575.1. Classification (NCBI taxonomy): domain Eukaryota; phylum Oomycota; class Peronosporomycetes; order Peronosporales; family Peronosporaceae; genus Phytophthora; species Phytophthora melonis. The sequence continues at coordinate 195,073 of JAMXKT010000041.1, forward strand.
CAAAGGGCGTCGAGCCCACGAGGTGCACTCGGAACTTGACAAGAGCGTACTTCATCGCAAGTAGCTCCTTGTTATGAACTGGGTAGTTGCGTTTGGCTGCCTTGAGCTGCCTGGACAGGAACGAGATGAATTATTCATGGCCTTCATCATCGGCCTGCAATAGCGCAGATTGTCTGAAGCATCACAGACAACGCTGAAAGGCTTCGTATTGTTCGGCAAGGCCAGGACGGGCGCGCGCTGTAAGCTCGCCTTGATGTTGTCAAACGCATCTTGACGACGCTGTTCCCAGCGCCACTCGACATCCTTCTCCAGGAGATCCGACAGCGGCCGTGCCAATCCGGCGTAGCCAACACTGTACTTGTGCAAGTAGTTGGCAAGGCCCAACCACTGCCGTAGGCCCTTCTGTGACCGAGGTGGCGGCCAAGCCGCGATGGCTTTCACCTTCTCCGGGTCCGTCCGGACCCCGGCGCTGCTCCAGGATCTTGATCTCCTCAGCTGCGAACACGCAATTGTCAATTTTGGCGAACAGCTTGTTCGCCCGCATGACCTCAAACACACGCCGAAGGTGCTCGAGATACACCTCCATGGCCGTCTGGCCTGCCTCGGCACGGCTGTGGACGAAGGTGTCGTCGAAGTACGTCTGTGCAAACGCACGCAAAGATCGGAACAGTTGCATGACCAAGCGATTGAAAGTTGCCGGGGCGTTTGAAAGCCCTTGAGGCATGGACACTCACTGCTAGAGCATACCGCTCGGCGTACTCACACCCGTGAGAGTGACGCCGCTCTCGCGCATCAGGATCTGGTAGTATCCGTTCACCAGGTCCACCGCGCTGCCATGTTGTTGAGCAACACGTCCTTGCTCGGAATCGGTGTCGCTAGCGACTGGTGTTGTCGGCCTCACGACTAGGTCCGGCTTACGGCGAGACCCTCGGGTGTCTTCATCTCGTGGCGCCGCCCTCACGGCATCACTGATCTTCTTGATCTTGTGCGAAACTATGTTATTTGCCTTGTTCTAGAGCGGAACTTGGTTACCCGCATTGCTGGGTGGAACTATGTTATCCACCTCGCCGTGTGGAATTTGGTTACCCACACCAGGAGCGCCTCCAGCGACTTCCGCACCAGTTATGATATGAGTGTCCCCGCGTGGAACTTGGTTACCCACGCCGGCGTCAGCGGCGCCTTCTCCAGCAGTGTCAGCTGCCTGCGGTACGTCGTTATCCGTATGTGGATCTACGTTACCCACCTGGTAGGTGCTGTCCGGCACCTCCACTCAACAGGCCTTGGTCGGCCGAACAGAGACATCATCAGTCTCGACGAATCCCAAAACCTCGTTAGACGCTGCTCCGTCCTGGCGGCCATCGCAGGCACCCTAGCTGCTGCCAGAGTCGGGAACATAACTCCCCAAAGCCCTCTCAGAGCGTGGGGATGGCTAGCCCCGATGGCTTTACCGCGCCAGTCGATCCAAGGTTCGTGCTTCTCCAACTCCGGCATGCCAATTATCAAGTCGTACTTGTCCACGACAAGGACCAAGAACGGGTCCGTGCTGTCGAAGTCCTTGAACTTGACAGCGAGGTCCATGTGGACACGAGGTACTTCTACCACCGTACAGTCTGACGGAGACCAACCCGTTACCTTTGCTACCTTGAAGCGCATCGGCATACTTGTCGCGATTGTGTGCGACAGTCTGGCGGCGTGCAAAGTTCTTTGACGCTCCAGAGTCGATCAAGAGCCTCAAACGATGATCGTATCCCGGTACACTCGCGTATACCACAAGCAGCCCACCGCTGCTCTTCTCCGCTTCGAGAGTACAGAGACTATCAGGGGCTAAGTACCCATGGCGTGCGCCATCCGCACACCCCTCATGAAGACTTAGTGTTTTCCCCGCCCCTACAGCTGTCCGGTGTTCCCCTGGTTCCTTGGACGCGGCTTCTGTCAGCGACCCCTAGAGCCAAAAAGTGCTTCGATGAGAACTTCTTATATAGTCCTCCGGCGGGACAGGCACGTTTCATGTGCCCAAACTTTCCACAGCCGTAGCAGTAGATATCGCTCTGCTCGGCCATGCCCAGATCTATGGGGACCGGCCCGCTGGTCGCTCCATTGCCGGAGTTAGCATTAGGCGGACTGCCAGAGACAGGATTGCTCTGCCATACCGTGGCGGGGGTACGAGCCTGTTTGTGGCTGTATTCCTCCTGGAGGGCATTCTGTATCGCTTCCTCCATAGTGTTCGCTTGCACACGAACCGGTTGCGTGCGGGCAGGGCCGGCACGCAGACCGTCCATGAACACGGTCTCCTTGATGTGTTCAGGCAGGGGGTTCCCTACCAGAAAGGCAGTGAGCACTTGCATCTCCTGGATGTACTCGTGGAGCTCGCCCCTTCCTTATTTGCAGACCAGGAAGCGCGAGTGCCGGCGGTACTGTGGTAAAGAGATCCGCTCAGGAACAAGCTTGATGGAACTGGATCCGCCAGTTGACTGGATAATGGGGTCCGGCAGTTAGCGACGTCAAGTTATCCCTAGGATGACGCAGTGGTTGCCGGATCAGGGTGTGGTTGCTGCATCAGGGTAGTTGAAGCTGGATCAAGTGCAAGGTGGTGTAGTGTACACTGATCCGGATGCCGAAGGTAGGATCCGCTAGATCAGGCACGGATCTGTACCAAAATGTTGGTACAATGGATACCTAGGGATAATTAGGCAAGAAGGAGTGACACGAGGTGGTTTCCAGAAATTTGCCGACGACGTGCCGTCCCTCTTTCGACCTGGAGTTTGTATCGAAGTATGATTGGTGGATAACTTGGATGAGCACGGCTGTACCCGTGTGACACGAGTGACGTTGGTGGGAGAGAAGTAATTCAGTGGGAGGAATCTAGTGTCTGACCGCAGATGAGCCCAACTGACTGGAAGCGTGAATTCTGGGAGTACACACCCAGGATTTCAGAAGAACACTTAGTCCAGTCCCGGACTTTCCCTTACGATGAGTGCCTAAAGTCTGGCGGAAAGTGTTTCTGGAGAACGTATCCCAGAGTACACCTCATCTTGCTGTGGGTCAGAGCACTATTATGGATCATATCGCCATAGGACCACCCCCAATATTACCGTGAACATGCGCTGGAAGCCGTACATCCCGCTAAGTGTTTGGATTTGTGGAGATACCCAAGAATATGTGAAGAATACGACTTGGCACCCAGAGTGCCACATGGAAATCCTGAGAATCACACCCAATGAACATGTAATCCAGAGGTCCTAGTGATCCTCTGGATTTAGATCGTAAATCCAGAATCTCTACACTGAACACAAGTGTTTCCCAAAGTCAACTCCCAAGAATCTCCAAGAATCCCTGAGGCTCCCCTGAGTTCCAGTAAATTTCAGAAGTGACTCAGAACATCACGTGAATCTCTGAATTTCGAGCCAATTGAAAGCTAGTCTGCAAGCAAAGTGATGCATGTCCTTGAATATTGGAGTGCCGATCTGCTGATGGGATACTTTCGAGGAGTCGAGAGGGAACGGAGAACCATAAAAACCCAAGTCCAAGGGCCCACATTTGGCGCTTTTGACGCCTTGCGACGATGGAATCACAAGCCGATCGCAAGTCTGGACCGCTGAACCCAAGGTATACTGAAGACAAGATATTGGACCCCAAGCATAGTGAAATGAAGACATTTGCCCGTAGAAGAATGCAGAAGAGAGAAAGAAGTAAGAGAGAGAAGTAGCTGATAAAAGACAAACAGAGTTCAATTTCCCTGTATTGCGGAAGTGACTTCGGTCAAGCCTGCCGACGGAATTCCGGAGGACTCGAGACTACGACCGCGGGACGCTAAGGGCACATCAATGGCGAAAAACAGCCGTCTGTGGGGACTCCATCAAAATCAAGTCCAGTTAGGTGGGGACCAGCGACGGCCTCGAGCTCCCTGGATGATCCACCTATTTCATGTCCTAGTTGGCTCACTTGCTGCGCTCGTTGTAACCCATTTCATATTATTCCAGAGGGTGTTCTGGGGTGCTAGGTAGTCGTCTCCAGGATTTTGTATTGACTGCTTGTGTGGAGGTAAAGGTAACTGATTGTGATTGTATTTTCCTCCTGTACCTGGAGGTGGTGCGCGTTTGTGTGAGTCTCAGGGGAGCTAGGTCCCTGAATTTCAGGCTCGAGTGAGCCTAGTGTGTGAGTGACCCACCGTCCAAGGGTCCAAAAGAATAAGTGACGGCTAATTGTGGTGTTTGTATACTCTGTATTGGTTGGATTTATCGAGATACGAAGGCATTAGGGTAAGGTGTTTTCAGCGTTCCTCACCCCACAGTTGACTGAAATCCTGGACCCTGAATTCGTGATATTCTGGGTTTCGGGTGATCTGATTCTCTGGGTTTTGCCTTTGGAGTCGAGGTGCGTTCTGGATTAGACGTGCACCTCAGCGCTTCTTCGAGGCTATATTCAAGTTCCGTGGGGTACCGTTCCGTCGAAGGCAAACGAGCGGACAGGGATTACACAAGGTACCCAAGCCAACCAAGTAGAGTGATCCTCCGGTAATTCACCTTACAACTGTAGATGTATGGCATGCCTTGGCGGTGCTTATACACAGTGATAAAACGAACCTTGCTCGAGATCTGTTTGCTGCTTGTAGAAAATCAAAATGTTTTGCTTTGTTTGCTTCTGCAGCAGTTCGTCCGCTTCAATCATTCACTTTACATCACCACAACTATTCGATAAATGTTACTGACGCATACCGGTTCAATCGGCCCACGCCTTTTGGAGGGTCCGGTGCGGCACCGCGGCCATACCGGTGTAATGGGTTTTCTACCAGTTCAGCCCAGTGCGGCACCGTGGCCATACCGGTGTGATGGGTAACGTACCGGTACAGGCTGCCCACGCATACTAGGGCTTCGCGTGGGCTGAGATCGCAAATATAAAACAAAACAGATAAACGCACAGCGCACACGACTTAGGCGCGCCGCACTTGCGGCGCACCAGTCGCCAGCGCTGTGCTTGCATTCAAACACACTCACGATAATATGAATTTGTTTTCTTGCCTTCGCGCTGTTAATAACCAAATACAAGCAAGTTAGAAGTTGCAGCAGTGCCCTCCCAAGCAAACGTCTATTCTTACCTTGGCACTGTAAGTTCACCCTGGTGTTGCTGCGTCTGTGGACGTGAGAACTGGAAATGATTCGAATGAAACGAAAATTAATGATACGATTGATGCTTCTTCGTTGACAGAGACTGACTAGGTAATTATTCAGACTACCTATTAAGTTTACTTTCATCATATGTCATATATGATGGATACTTAACGCATGCGTTTGCTGCGCCAGCAGCATACCTTACGGTGCTATCCCCTGCTGGCGCAGCCGGCGTTTCATCCAACACTATCGCGGCACGCCTTGCCCGCGCGCGCGCATTTACAGCGTCAAGGCGACGGCGACGCTGCTCCGGCGTTTCATCCAGCACCATTGCTGATTTCCTCTGGAATGACGGATCCGGATTGACGCCCGGAGACGACACTTACACTTCCATTAAGTATACAGATGACTTGTGCGGGGAAAGATATATAAACAAGATTCTCAGTTAAGTGTATTCAATACAAGTATCATAATCAAGCGACACTTTTTTCGAGCACGACACGCACGGCTTCATGCGACACCGAATTAATCCCCTGCCGGCTGCGCCAGCAGCATACCTACGGTACACTTGCTATCTCAGTATAAGCCTTTTGGAGGGCCCAGTTCGCCACCGGATTCGTACCGGTTTCATAGAGATGTACCAGTTAGATGGGGTCATCTTTTGACTTGACGTACCACGGGTATAATCCTATTTGGTCTGCGATAGCAGCACTAACGTTGCTTCCTATCCCAGTAAAAAGTTGAGAACTTGACAATTGCCACTTTTAAAGTGGTCTGGTCATACACGATATTTCGGCGCTTGCACGAGCTAGCGCGTTCTTTTCGACTAGTGCGAGAGTGTCGAGGGCATGCTGAGGTACAATACAAGACTAGACGTATCAGTAGATATTTTATTTGAGTCAATAGAGGTCAAGCTTTGAGATAAAATGTGAGTGTGCTGAAAAACTCGTAGTATCTCTGCATATTGCATGTTACTTCAACAGAAACCCGATGCATTTAACTGCAAGGAAGGCGGTACAGAAAGACCTAGGATTATGATTCGGCAGCCTGTGGCGAAAGAATGAGGAAAACCCGTTTGAAGTGCTGTATTCTTGCTACTCATGGAGTAGACCGTCAAACTATGCTACATAAGTTGCTTGATTAATTAACCCCCACAACTATAATGAAGACGTACAAGTGCTTAGCATAAAGCAAATCTTGGTAGCATAACGCGTATAGCTCGAGATCGAAAGTGTCTTTAGAAATGTTTAAACTTACTTTCAGTTTCCATTTCTGTTTTGTAAGTTCGTCTACGTCAGCATTATTGCTGTTGGTGTTACTGGGTGGCCATTAAACCCCGATCCACTACAGGCGTTCAAGTACTATTGTTCTCAGTTGGCGTATGAGCTAGCGTCGAAGAATACGAGTATTCAAGGGCAGTACCCTCAATACTTCGCGTTGCTGACTTGGTACATGTATTGGTCTGAGTTGAAGTGGCCGATGCCATCCGGTAGCTAAATGCGTGTAGGGCGCAAATGCGGCCGCATGGGCATTCTCAACCGGTGCGACCGCATAGTACAAAACTGTGCGATGCGGTGCGGCCGCATGCGGCCGTTGAGAACGGGTGCCACCACGATCACGAGTTCCAGATGGACTCATTTAGGCTCCCATCCGTAACCGGAAACTATTGTAGCGCGAACAGCCAAACGACGCAGTTAATTTCTATCTCAGATACTGCAGTGATCCCCCAAGAGATGGCAGTGAGAGTTGCTGACAGCTGGCATGTACGTGCTAACATCGTCGAGTCGAGCTCATGGCGACCACAAGCAAGATGTACAGATGACGAATAACCGATGCGTACTGTATCGTACTATACATTCTACTACTAAAATGTATGTGATACTATACCAGGCACCATACATCTGCCTGGGGCTGGTGATCATGCTTCGTTCCCAACTTTAGCTGTGGCTCACTTATCCATTTACCACCTAAGTCGCAAGTTCTCCACAACAATGCGCTGCTCCGTTGCCCTCGTCCTCCTCGCCGCCCCAGCCCTCGTGTCTGCGACTCTGGACCCGTGCGTGTCCAACGCGAAGGGCAAGTGCCCGAAGCGGCACAACTGCGAGGCGACCAAGGTGTCAACAGCAATCCAGGCCGCTGAGTGCTCGCACAACACCCGCACCCACGACAAGCAGACGTACGCCGTCTTCAAGCAGGACCACCAGTACGACGGCAACCACGGCTACCCGTACGGAGACTGCTCCGCCTACACGTGCGAGGTCAGCACTGATCTGGTCGACGATGAGGACTGCTGGACGTTCTTCTGGGGAGAGTGAGTGATTGCAGGGTCTTTGAGCTCAGCCAAGTGTCATTGCACTAATATGTTGTGTGTGTTTTTTTATACAGTGTGAGTGTCAATGGCACTGAGTCGGGTGTCGGCACGGGTTGCATCAAGGACCCCAACACGAGTGAGTGCGGCTGCGAGGACTCGGCCACGGGCCAGTTCCACGTCGGCAAGACCGACTGCGTGTAAGCCGTCAGCGTATACAGTGAGTCTCAGCGAAAGAGTCGCTCGGTCGATTTGATGTACCTAGTACAGGAGTGTTGCGTACTACACGCCGCTTGTCTGATAGAGCAGAACAATTCATATATGTCCCCCTCAACTCCAATCTCTGGCGTTGTACTGAGGTTCATTGTTACGTAGAATTCGCACCACTAGGGCGATTCCCATCTCAATTCTATTCCACGAATTATCCTGGGATAGGACGCGACGAAGTATTGACCAAACAGGATTAATTCGGGCGCTGCGAGCGGCCCCCCCCCCCCCCCCCCCTCAAACTGGTGACGAGGCGGTAATAGGTTTTACGGTCAGTTTACATTGATGTCGATTGACCGAGAGTTCTCGACATCTCGAGAATGATGGAAGTACGAATCTGTCTACTCGTGTTTCGGTTGTGCTTTTGCAGTCTGGACGAGTCGTAGACAGATCTCACGTTCGTGTTTCGGTAAGGATCGGTCGTCCTTTTATCAATAGCGGTGCGGCCGGACAGATGCTGCGGCTGCAAAGCAGGCGCAGGAGATGCCCGTAGGTCGTACATATCGAAGTGCAGGTATAATTGTTAATTTGAACTATATCTTTCTATCAGTATCAAATGATCATGATGGTGCTCTTTGTCTGTGATATCGAAGTAGTAACTCTATTCAATTAGCGATCACTATACTGTACGATCATCCTGAAAGCGCAATGGCGCAATTAATTGGATTCATGTTAAAAGGAACGATGCATGGTGCCCAAGAGAATCAGTGTTGGTTTGAGGTGATTTTTCAGCTTTTTTTTTTTTCGGCTACCATCTAAGAGCTTAAGTAAGCTGAGTACATACACCGGCTTTCCGAAAAACAAAATGCTATTATTTACCTATCACAACCTTCTGGAGCCCTAGTATTTGGGGACCCGGGTGGTGAACCCGGGGGGTTTCGCAGTTCGAAGCTAGCTTGTACGGATACCCTTACAAGGAAGTCGATGTACTCGGGCATCTCCTGCGTAATCTACCACTGCATGTACAATTAAGTGTGCCCAGTTTGACCGCTTATTTTCAAAGGCATTGGCACATGATATGCATATACCGTCACTCCAACGTGATTCTACCTGTCAAATGAGGGCTCCACGGGTTTAGTTTTAACTTTAGTTCTTTGTAGTTCGTAGAACAGTAATCAACAATGAGCTAATCAACGTAATTTCCATCCTTCCTGCTACTATTAAGTTTTTATTTAAGTATGTGCGCTGATGCCCAGGCAGAATCCTGTATTGCTTAGATTGCAGTGGTGTGCTCGGCTTCTTAGAGGTGGCGATAAAAAAAACGTGCATTCGCAAATTTAGTGCTACCAGGATAACTGCTCAACCGAACTCGCAGGATAACCCGATGAAGCCAGCAATTTGCTTCAAGTTTGATGAGTGAAAACAGATTACGATCGCGTGTAGGAGTAAATACACCGGGTGTGTGTCCTTCGCTTTGACGATGTTGGAATATGCAATCAGACAGTGTCAAGTCCCAGCCCGAAGAGGTGACGACCGGGGCGCCTGTATGGTGTAACGGTCTAACGAGCTATGTTCTACAGGTATGTCATGAGTTCAATCCCCTCGGCGCCCTACGTTTTCCAACAGACGATGCTCGCCCGGGACTTCCTCTCGCACAGGAATCCGCGGCGTACAGCGACAACATACAAGCATTTAAACTCTGATAAAAACATGGTGCAGTCGCACGCATATTTTGTCCGGGTCGCCTAAAGATCTAACAAAAAAACCGTCAGCTTCGACTCGTTATGTGTAATATTGCCATTTATTTAGTATTAAACTGAACGTGCCGTATGCATGTAGCATTTGAATGATCTGAACTAATATCAGTAACAATGTACTTTGAACTTGCTTTGACAAGAACAGGATCAAGTAGTAGATCATTCTACACCACCAGTTAGGTGGATCTCTGCGGGTCGCAATGTAGTCTGACACAAGACAAGCTTAAATCATTCAAGTCTTCATAGATAAAATTTGTCATTTAATGAAACGATTGGCGGGGATCCGCGTTCCCGCAAATGATGCCGACCAATTTATTTAATTGTTGGCCCCCATATTGGTACCGTCGGGGCAAGTAAAACCATTAAACTCAAGTACTGTTGACGAAAGTCTACCCACAAAATCTGTCAACGGTACTAAATAGACCCGAATATCATGCCTTATCATATCCAAGTCCATCGTACATGAGCAGGAGATTCGCGATGATGCCGGAAATCACTCTGCCGCTGTACCAGGCAAGTATAATTTTCCATGTAGAGCCACACGACGAGAACTTAGATGAACTGACCTTCCCTTTCCCCATATTTCCTACCGAGCCTACGCTACGCTCTGCGTAGGTCATAGACCAACACACAATACATTTGATCATACATGTGAACCGAAGTTTTGGGGAACCGAGGTTCCCATGGGTACCCGGGTACCCGCCAATTGTTGCAAATGCCTAAGCTAGTGCAGCTTGCTTTTTGCCTTTGAGAAGGCATATTACCAACTGCAGCTCTTTTTTAGTCTCCGCTAAATGAATTCGTTCGCCACCGTATAGGACGTCACCGCATTGCCGGCGGATAGAGTTGGGTTTGGATTAAAAAATACGTTGAACAAAATAAAATAGAGCTATACTTCCCATACAACCTAGGGCTTTAAGAAGGTTTTTTGCAATGTTTTAGTGGAATGTTTTATCCGATGAGTGTGGGGATCCACACATTATCAGCCCGCCGACAGTTTACGTCACGGCAAACTCAGCTGACCACACGATTTTCAATTTCTCTCTCTGAGAAACTATGCATGCTGAAGAAAATCTGTGTCTGAAAGAGGAGGACATAAGTGATGACTCAAAACAGATCGAATCGATAATTTTACCGCTAATGGAATGAGTAAGTACTATGTTGAGTGTACAGGTAGTATAATATGATGCAGTGATGTGGCACCAGTTTGCCCAAGATTAGCATCATTAGCACCGATGCATCATATTGATCGAAAGAATACAATGCTTGCTAATACACAATACGTTGTTCGTCGTAGTAGTCCGCTAATACACAATATGTTGTTCGGCGTAGTAGTCTCTGAGGTTTGTGGTAGGTCTAATGGCATCTGACATCAATCTACAGTAGAAGGAAAAGAGCGAATAGGCATCCATCACATCCTGTATGTGTCGATTCGATCGACTACTGTATGATGTTGTGTGAATGTTGTTTGATGTCATCCGCGCGGGGGTGAAGTGACCAATTCGGGGTACCCGAACTGGTGGTCCGGGGAGTTCGCAGTTATCAGGGGTGAAAAGATACCAATATGGAGTTTTGACAGCACGGACACCGCCGCTACAATCAGCAACTGTGACTTACTTGACATACATGTACAACTGGGGCCCAGCGAAGCCTGAGATAGGAGATTTTGAAATACGGGTACTTCAAATAGTTTTTTCACTCCAAATATGTTTATGTTCTCTTTTAGTAAGGAAGTACGTACCGTATATTACGATGCACCAGCATCTCCTGCGCCTGCTTCGCAGCCGCAGCATTTGCCCCGTGCCTAAGGCCCAGTTCTAACCGCGTGCCATTCGTGTCATGCCATGCCATGCCATGTCAATTTTCATTGGCCGAGAGCTCCTCGCGTTTAGGTCACTGGTGCCATGAAAGTGCCATGTGCCATAATTGGGAAATTGCTCGCAACGGGCGTCAGACTTCGCTCTGCTGATATATACTAGTTCATTCACTGATAAGGAACCCATGTAACCCGGTTATGGCTCGCGGGGTGCTAAAGTGTGCGCGTATATCACCAGTTCATCTTGCCATGGCGCAGGACATTTCACTCGGAATGGAGTGCCATGCAAAATCGGTACCTAGCCGTATGGCATGGCATGACACCATGGCGCGCGGTTAGAAGTAGGCCTAACAGTCAAATTGAATAAAATAAAATAAAATAAATCCACTGCCGCACTAAAGGCACAACCTGTGTACGCCGCCTCGAGGCCTCACTGGCAATGATAATGAAATAGTGTGTCGGGCAAGTCGAGCACGAGTACTATGCATACTTTGCAATTGAATGTGCAAGTTGAAGTGGGAATAACGCGTGAAAGTCGTTAGAATGTCGTTCGATGATACTCGCTCCTCGGCCGCCTAACGGTAGTTCTGAATTCGGGTTATGCGAATGTCGCTCGATGAGACACTGGCTTGCACCACCGAGGCGGTTGATGTCGCGAGAATGTCGCTCGATGACAAAACTCGCCTGGGCCGCCTAACGAACTGCGAATGTAGCGTGAATGTCGTTCGATGTCATCCAAAAACCTTCCCCAATCGACAGTTCTTCGAACTGCGACTTTGTGATTTGCAAGCAGGACGCAGTGAGGATTGCTCAGCTGATCCACAACGACACTAGTACAGTAGAACGCTTCCCGAGTTGGTGTGCACTAACATAAATATCGGATGATTTGGATTTGCCGGGGACACCAGGTGGTCCCGGTGGGAGATTTGTTAGAGCGCTTCCCGAGTTGGTGTGCACTAACCTAAATATCGGATAATTTGCCGGGTCACCAGGTGGTCCCGGCGGGAGATTTGTTAGATAGCTAGAAACGAACAACATCGCAAAAAAAACCTGTTTGCACGGGAAACACCTGGGCTTTTACGGAATATCTATCTTCACGCGAATAACAGCTTAACCCGTGAAAGACTAAGACTATCGGCTTTACGGCCCCTCATCTCCCGAGTAACTTAAGCTTTTCCGGTCTCACATACAAGACCAAGTCAAACAAGCAATCCGTGAGGTGACGAAAATATGAGGTCTTTATAAACATCTTATAGAGGAAAACACCGACACGCCTCGTTTTGCTGACGCTAGGTCAATCTGGGCGCATGGAGGGGGCAATGCAGCAGAGACTTTGAACGCACTAAATCACGCGTTTGATGCCTAGTCTGGTTTTGGTGGATCGATGAGTGGCTTGTCACCTCCCCGCCCCAGCAGGTCCACCGATGATAAGCAGGTCCAGATCGAGCTCGTGGCCGTGGAGAAGCAGTAGAAATGCTTGCGCGTGCTCAATAAGCTGCACCTAGCCATGATGCCACCAGACCGCGAGGGCATCGGCGCGTCTAAGAGCGTGGGATACGTCCGCGCGGAGCCCTACACCATTCTACCAGGCTTCGCATGGAGCGCGATCGGCCTGACGAGCGTCCAGAAGCTTAGGAGACCTGCATCGAGGAGATAGGTTTGGTAACATCTCACTTAGTCCGAAACACACAGTATTTCCTGTGTGATGCTGTCTTTCTCGGATAAGTTCCTCCTTCGTGAAAAGTGCATATACTCCCGAATTTCCCTTTCATTTGCTAAATACCAGATCTTCCATGTGTTATCGGTCCCTTTGCCGCTATTTCATGTAATTCGGAGAAGATGGGATATTTGCCGTGGTAACAAATACACTGCCTCCGGTAATTAGTGTGACCTAGACTATTTTTGATTGAATGGTTCACTCCTCGTAGACAATAAATAGTCTGACCTAGACTATATTTTTGCTAAGACTACTTATGAAGCAACACACACAAAATAGTCTTACTCGGAGGTTTCATCGGCCGGCTTACCTTCGAAGTGCTTGCGGTGTTTCGCGATAACATCATGAAGGCGCGGGTAGAGTTGACAAGCCGACCAGGTACCATTGATTCCAAGTGAAAGTCCACATTGAATCATCGCCTTGAGCGGCTGGAGGAAAAACTTTTCTCCTAAATTTTTTAGTTTGCCAGACCATGAACCGTTCTTCCCCACTTTGTTTTTTGCCAATAATTGCTTTTGATCAATTCCATCTTCTTCTCGTTCCACTTCGTGTTCCAGGCGTTCTTTATCATTGATTAAAGCCTTGCACACTTACGAGTCGTGCGGCACGACACAGGACAGACTAATTTTGAAGTTGAAGTGGTTAGACTAATTATGAATTCTAAATTTGACCGGTACAATAAATAGTCTGACCAATACTATTTTCGAACATAGACTAGTTCCGCACACAGACTAATTACCGTAGGCAGTGTAGCTAGGACGTGATCTAGTGATGACCTCCACCGCGTCCAACCAAGTGGCCGTCAACAGTGTTGACGCAACACCAAGGCATCTCGGCCGAAGTAGACTAGAGGTCGTAAACTTGAGATTATGCAGGCGAGGCTTGTAGTCGAGTGTTGGTTAGGAAGGAAATCCGAAAGTGAATTAGAATGAGTTAGGCCAAACTAACTATCATATCCTAGTCTCCTATGCTTAAGCATGAATCGTAGCAAACCATATCTCCTACTTCCTTGTAGGAGAGGCAGGGGAGCAAAAGTAAATGTTGCAGATCGTATCCAGAAAGGCAACTTCAACTTGCCTTTCCTTCAGCCAATCAGAAGTGTCCAATCTTGGGATTCCGCTTAATCAGATCTGAGTATTCCACCACGTGTACCGCAATTTGCCTATCGGCAACAACTTCACAGCAAGCACGTGTCTCGATACGGAGACACACAACTAGACTGCGAAGTGTACAATCGCAACACGTAAAGACCCACTTGCTATTTACCACAAAGAGCAATACGTACGGCTAAAGTTCAGGGAGCTTCGCCAGCCCCCCCCCCCCCCGGTGCGTCTTCTACATGTACCTGCAGACATTACGCGCGGACAACAAGCAATGATACGTTTGCTGGCGCATGTTAAGCTGGTAACGCCTTAGATAGATAAGAGACTACATGTAGAGTAAAGCAGAAGAGCGATGATAGTGCAAGCGCCTGTGCAAGTGGAGGCTTATTTCTCAAGCGAAGGCAGACCTGGTGTTGCCGGTTGGGGAAAATCTTGAGTAAATCTCGGCCATGATGCGAGTGATTAAACATTCACCAGCACCTATAGTAAGATCTTACACAAATAGCCGCAAGTTAGATGTTTTTAAACTGGTCCCTCAAAGACCATTTCCCCCTCAAAACTTAAGTAAGCAGCTCCCAGGAGACATTTGTCTGCACCTGCTAGCTCTAATATATACACTGCAGACACTGAGTGCACGGTGTTTAGCGCTTCTGTGCACGACAAAACGTTAGATTTGTAAGCTAGAGTGCAATAAGAACGCTGGGACGTATCTCGCTAGTTACAGCGACCACCATGGAAATTTTCAAGTGGGGTGAAAATAGCTTTTCAGCAGACGCAGAACCAACGCAGGAGCACGTAGGAGGAGTCGCCTCGTTAGTTTTAGATCTCCACAGCACGCTTAAGACCTCCTGCTTCGCGCCTACAGCCCTCAGCCCTCCGGATAATGGTCCGGCTGATGTCACGCTCGTAGCTGCACCTGATGCCGGAACTACTCGACGGCAACTATGACCACCCGTTCTACGCCAGGGTCGTACAGCTAGATGCGCACCACGTGTCGTTTCGGAGCTTTGACGGAGTCGAAGGGACCGTGCAGCGACAGCTAGCCGAGGAGCACGTCGTGACGGCGCGCGAAGTGGACAAGGCGGGGAAATCTTCGTTCTTGAGGAGCTCGGTGTCAGTGCGTGTCGTTCACCAAGTTAACTACGGACAGGTTGTGGCTGTTTCCGGTGATCGTTTAACGATTCGATCCGGTGTGGTGCAAATGGAAGCTACCGTACAAATGGAAGCTACCGTAGACGCAGTGTCCAGGGTGGCACCTATTGTCGCCCTGCTTTTGGAGCACGTCCAGTTCAACGGCGAGGATTGGAGCGATTCAGAGATCAAGGAGCTAGAAGCTGCAATTCTCGACAGAGTGCTTGGCAGAAATGGCACGGTCGCCCCACACGAAATTTCGGTCGTGTTGGCAGATCTACTATCGGAGGATAGCTATCCTCCAGCAGATAAGGTCTGCAAATGGATCGATCCAACGACGGGCAGGCAGACTGAGTTCCCTCTACAGCACGCGCTGGACTTCGCGTATTATGTAGACGGAGGTACCGAACCAGCCCCCCACGGTGTTGGGCAGTCGTTTTGTTGTCCTCCATCGTCGCAGTCAAGCCAAGAACAAGGATCAGTAGCAGAGGCTACAGAGCTATTTGACCCTTATGCAGATGACGACGAGACGCCACAAGATCGGTCAGATGGCAACGCCGATGATATGCGCTCGGCATCTACAACACAAGGCCCGGCTAAGCGCGCTCGTCAAGTTTCGGTCTTCAATGAAGGTGACAACGGCCACAAATACCGCCGAACAGCATTGGACCATGACGCTCTCATCGTAGAAAAATTACGGAATGACCCAGACTTGCTGGCTCGTTTTCTCAGCATTCACCGGACTTCGGAGTGCAACAACGATGTCGGAGTACCCGTCGAGCAGACCAGAGAACCCCAGGTATCGGTGACAGCGCATAAGCCAAGCAAGACACCTGCGCGCTCATCAAAGTACGATTTCGTCCCTCGAGAGGATCAACAAGTCGTTCATGATCGAGTGACATCTGCGAAACACATAGATAAGCCTGCCACTGTATTTATCAAAGGTTTAGTTCGGTCCGAGCACGTGAAATTCAAGGCGACACCCGGTGTGGGCACGCGAGCCTATGACATCGAATTCGGCTCGAGTGGTTTGTCAATCCGACACTTTGCTAGGCTCTCACAATCAGAGCGGATGACATGGTTGGAATCGGGTGATTCCAATTTTGCGAACTTGTCAGCTTCAGCAGCATTTGCGCCGGCCATGCCCGCGTCGAGCGTTGATGAAGTTGTAGATTTGACGAGGGTATTTTTGACGTACGCTCGCGAGTTTTGCTGCGCCGAACTGGTGGATCTGGTGGAGCAGATTGTGGAGTTCACATAAGAAACTCTCAAGCAAGTCACCTGGAGCACGAAAGATCTGTCTGTTTTGGTCTACTGGATAAACGATCTGCTGGAAGAGCTTCGAGGAGTAGCGGAAGCTGGTGGTGATCTTAGCCAAGTCAAGCAGCGATGCACAACTGATGCCAAGCTACTAAGGGACCTCATGTTCGTGAAAGTACACCGACAAGTAGAAGAGATGGCGGTGAAGACGATACCAGTGGTAGCCCAGGCCTCAGAGACCAGAATGGCACCTGCGCGCCAAACCCATCCTCCCGCTCGCGAAAGTAAGAAGCGTTTAGGTCGGATCCCAAGGGAAGTGTTGCGCCAATTGCCAGAGCAAGTGGACCCTGCGACTGGGAAGTCCCGCAGCCTGTGTATGCGTTTTCTGTCGAAGGCAGGATGTGCGTCGGACAGTGATGGGCGCTGCCCAAGTGAACACGGTCACTTTGTCCCGAAGAAGCTCCCCGCCGCTGTGAAATCCGAAATTATCAAGCGGTTCGGAGGGCTGAAGGACGAGCACAATCAGCTTTGACTCGCCGAGGGAAGGACCGCAGCGCGCCTTTCTTGGTTAGATAGTTTAGCGCAGCAACAAGTGCACAATACATGTCAGAAGCAGCGAGGCACAACTTTTACAAGCGTCAACCGAGCAGTCACTAATTTGTGCCCAGAATTCCAGTCGGGCAACATCAACGCCGGTACACCGGCGCAGTACAACTACAATGTCAGCGTGACAACGCTCACCACGCTGACGGGGGCAACGAGCAAGACCGATATCACCACCTGTCTGCAGCGGGAAGTACATGGCTGCCAATGGCGGCCACCAAGTGAAAAACCGCCGGTGAGAGGAGTGGGTGAGAGTCGTTCGAGGCCTTGCCCTCAGATCGTTTCTACAGCAATGAGCAAGATCGACATGGTGACCTGTTCCCAACAGAAATTACACAGCGGTACAATGCCGTTAAACTGTGAAAACCTGGATGGGGGAGAAGCAGAGTGTTGTCGGTCGAGGCCTTGCTGTCGGCCAAACCCTGAAGTCGTGATCGGAGCCAGACGGAAGACGCACCTACCATTGTCGCCTTTGGTGTCGCAGCCACCATCGGACATGAGTTCCGAAGGTAATAACGACGTAAAACACGTCGTTCCTGTAACTCTATCTCTTATGTCAGCAGAAGCCATTCGAGGGGCGCTTGAGGAAGAGCTACTTCGACAAGAATGCAAAATTTCGATCGTGCTACGTAAAAGAGGTGTCGTTCGTTCGCCGGTCAGAGGAAAAACACTGTACAGTAATGTGCCTTGATAGCGCCCACCTGGCAACTTATATTCCTTGGAATACAGTAATCCCACTATCTGTACTACTTCGACACTGATGTACTGTTTTAGTGTTGTGCTTCCACAAAAATTCCTTCCATATTTAAGATTCCACCAATCATCCTTATGCACCTAAGATACCGCCAACACCATTCAATTTTCGAGTCGTCAGGAAAGCCAAAGAATAACAGCACATGCACGTAGAGTGCACGATCGAAAGGTATGCACGGTCGGTATGATGCGCCGCAACGCGTACTGCACCAGAACTTCGTATATGCAGATATATTGGCGTTGGCAAGAATAGAGCTCAAGGGGCGACCAGGTCAAGCAAATCCCATCTACATCTGCACATGATCGGCAAGGTACATTGCCTGGCGCAAGTGCACATCTAGCGGGGCCGCCTGTACATTAATTACAAAACTCTACCATAATCGCAGTCCAGGCAGCGCCCCCAAAGGTTCACCTTGTACGTGGCACAGAATATTTACGAAGCTGGCCCTCGAAAGCGGCACTTGGAGGCCTTTCCCGCCAATTTGCACTCCGGCGTGAGGAAAGCATTGTCGAACACCCTACTCACAGCCTCCAAACTGCCAAGCAACTTCAGCAGCGGCGTGATCATGTCTCCCGCGTACTTCAAGCCGACAATTCGGTCGCTCTTGTCGTCCCATTCGAACGTCACGGTGCCTCGCATCTCAAACTGCTGACCGATGAGCTTTGCTCCCAGCGTTGCGAGCGAGCCATCGACCACAAGCGGGAAGGCACGTCGAAGCATGTCTTCGGTTATGGTGAACATGTCCTTCGTAGCTGCGATCAGTGAGTTGCCGGGTCCGCCTTCGAGACGCACGAGCTCGATCTTCATGTCCGGCAGGTTGGACGAGATCCACTTCCAGTCGTCGATGAGCAGCTCGATGCCACGTCCTCTCTCGCCAAGAACGTCCGGGGCCACGACGACCGACAGGAAGTCTTGGAACACTCGGCAGTCATTCTGACACAGCGCTGCAGAGGTGTTGTATGGTTCGGGTGCCGCCAGGAAGGACGTCAACCCGTTGCGGAACAGTCGACAGTACTCGGCCGCCACTTTCCACGACGTCATCTTCGTCAGGGAAGAAGCTCGTGGAGAGTCGATCTGGCGCTGCAGCACCCGAATTTCTTGCCGAAGTCGTTCACAGTCTTGTCCAAGTGCCATGTCATTCTCTTTCATTTTCTTTCGGGTCCGAGCCATGCTCTCGCGGTTGCGCTTCCTTCTGATCGCCTCCTTGTCGAGTGCTTTTGCTGGCGGGATTGTTTTGTTGTCAGTCGGAGGGTCGTCAGAGTCGAGGAAGCACTCGTCCAGCGCCTCGGAAAACATTCCGACGTTGTAGGCGGCGAAAGGTGGGGTTCCGGGGGGTGAGGGGCTGGAGAGAGCAAGGATTGGTTCATTGCCAGCGAAGTTGGGGTCGTTTCCTGAGAAAACTTGGTCGGAGCGTCGGTCCGAACGCTCTTTGACGTGTCCGATCACGACGTCGCTGAACCACTGGCAGTTGGGTGGGTGGAGCACACTGCTCATTGTAGAGTGAGGCAACTCGTCGATGCGTTGAAGGGAAATTGCAAAATGAATGCTGTAAATTGTGAGGTGATTTCGCTCCAGGAAGTAAGCCGTGGACCAGTTGGCGGATGGTGGCGCCGAGGTGATCGGCGATTGCGAGCGCGACGTGGCACTACCTATCCCGTTCACCTCAGCATGGTCGTTGCCTGTAATGACCAGAAAAGAAACGGTGGTCCTGTCAGAGAGGCTGAAATCTGTACGTATATAGTTGCGTTATGGTCGCTTAAGGAAGGAAGTCACCCTGGTTGTATGATAATGAGTGTGATTACTGGTGATGAAACTGCAAAGTGACATGTGAGCCACAATCAGAGTCTTAGGCCTATTAATACACCATTTCCCAATCAAGTTGCCAAGTTTCCCAGCCAGGCTGCAAAATGCCCCGTCCGTGGGATTGCTAATTCAAGGCTGTGTGGCGACACACAATTTTTAATTTAAGGCTACAGAAAGTGGCGATTTGCAAGAAAGTGGCGCTTTTCCCAGACTTGCAAAAATCGCCCCATCGTCATCCCACCGCTTTGCAAAACTCACCAGATGCATGGCCGACCTATGGTATTGCATGCGTGGGCGGAGGGATGCTTGCCCACATGAAGTCGACATCATGTCCCCGAATCCAATGAAAAGTGGTCCATACACCTTAACATAAATATCCTATGGCATGGCAACCAGTTTCCAGCGCATATAACCACCTGAACGGTGCATTTGGCGAACCACATCTGAATGGGGCATGCATGCAATACCATAGGGCAGTCATGCATCTGGTGAGTTTTGCAAAACGGTGGGATGACGATGGGGCGATTTTTGCAAGTCTGGGAAAAGCGCCACTTTCTTGCAAATCGCCACTTTCTGTAGCCTTAAATTAAAAATTGTGTGTCGCCACACAGCCTTGAATTAGCAATCCCACGGACGGGGCATTTTGCAGCCTGGCTGGGAAACTTGGCAACTTGATTGGGAAATGGTGTAGCTCTAACCGCGCGCCATGGTGCCATGCCATGCCATAGGGCTAGGTACCGATTTGCCGATTTTGCGTGGCACTCCGTTCCGAATGAAATGGCTTGCGCCATGGCAAGATGAACTAGGGATATACACGCAGAGTTTAGCAACCCGTCGGCCAAAAGCGGGTTACATGGGTTCCTAATAGGTGTATAAACTAGTATACAGCAGAGCGAAGTCTGATACCCGTCGCGATCAATATCCTCATTATGGCACATGGCACGACCATTTGCCGTGGCGGATATTTATCGCTAGGCACCACAACCAAGGAGTCCAGGCATCACAACGAAGAACGCATACCCCTTGGGCAAAAACTGTCCCCAACCTAAACACAACACCCCCTGAAGGCTCGCTGCGCTCGCTGGTGACACGACCCTAAGCCCGCTACGGCTGACACTCTTCCCTCCGCTTGCTAGACAGACCAATGCTTGGTCCTGGGTTTGCAGCCGCGTGCTTCGCACACGGACTGCCAAACCGCCGGCAGGCTCGCTAGCTCGCTTGGACCTAACCCTACGCGCTGCGCGCGTTCTTTTCATCCAATCAACGCTTCATAATAAGTTTCGTTTTTAACTAATCAAATACACTTTTGTTCGTTGTGGTGCCTGAACCCCTTCGTTGTGGCGTCTAGCGATAAATACCCTGCCGTGGCACCAAAGCGTGCCATGCATGGAATTTTCATGGCACCAGTTACCTAAACCTGAGGCGCTCTCGGCCAATGGCATGGCATGGCAGGGATGGCACGCGGTTAGAACTAGGTCTTAGAACCTGCTGCTTTGGGGGCTAGGCAGCGTGGTTTTTCACCCAGGTGCTTAATGAAGACCCAGGTTGATGCCTCATGTATAATAAGACTTAGAAGAACTAAGCGCCCATTGTCGTGACATATCATTGGAAGTAGCGACAGACCCACGCGTAAAGCTTTAAGATCCAGGCCGTATTCGAACTAAGGTAACGTTTCTCGTGCTCCAGTTGATGCAGCGCTAACTTATTACCACATCGTACACTACTCAGCGTAGTACGCGTGGCGAATACAACGAATCCTGAGCGGATTGTAAGGAGGCCGACGTCTCCACGATGAGCGGGACGACGGGCACGGTCGAGGCAGCAGATGGCGGTGTTGCCGTTCACGGCCGAGAGGGACGTGAATCCAGCAGGCCACGCGGTCGACAGGATCGGCAGCACTGCGGAGATCTGGACCTCGGGGTCCTCCGACCCCACGAACGCTGCGAGCTCAAGGGATCGAGCTCACTTCCGAACTGGACGGCTAACGGACAAGCAGACCGGATCTACAACGCGTGCTCGGGAGCGAGCACAACAAACGAACGGACGAACGGCAAGTGGGGCGTGGCGTAGAGTCACGTGCAAACCCCGGTGGACGACTGCACGCGGTGGACGACGGTGAAGGCGACGGATAGGGAGCATACGGCTTCCGAGTCTCTCGATGGCTGCGACGAGTAGGGTAGGCGCGAGTGGGCGTACACCCGAGTGGCTAGAGACGGCGTGACGAACGGAGCCCAAGTTGTACACGGCAGGTGGACGTTTATTGTAGTTAAACGGTAGCAGATACCGCAACTAGTTTGCCTAAATAAAATAGGTGCCGCTGTCAGTCGGACACGCACCGGCGCAGTGTCTAACGCTTTGACACTGTCGGCCAGACGGACTTCAGACCGCATCGGCACGGTCACGACCAACCCCGAGCGTGTGGGGCTAAACCCGTTGCATGGTGGTCATACAGGGGTCTAGTCAACGCATTCGACGAAGCCCGCGACGTACGAAGACACCCGAAGACACTACGATGGCAAGGACAAAGGTCGTGGAGGTCGTCGTCCAGCAGGCGAAACGTACGACGAGCAGCCAGCCGGCGAATCAGAATCAGGCGCCGACGGTCCCAGCTGCTGGAGGGACGGATTCTGGGCGACGCGCGAATCAGGACGAGGACGAAGAGACGAAGGCGAGCGATCCAGTCGACGAGAACAATCCAAGCGACGAGCCCGACGATTGCGCTGTCGACGACACACCAAGCGAGACGCAGGAGGCACCAGCCAGCACCAACGGCGGCGGCGCTGCGATGGCCCCGCTGACGGCTCTGACGGCCGCGCTTCAACAGCTGGTGACGACGATGACCAGGGTGGACGCTAGGCTGGACCAGCTGAGCGCGACGGTGATCACCCAGGTGCCAACCCAGGCACCCACGGACTCCGACGCGCAGGTGGCGACGACGCAGCAGAAAGCGGCACCCGTGACGAGCCCGCCAGCTTCAACGAGTGCGCCGCAGGCACCAGCAGCGCCGCGGCAAGATCGTGCACCGATAGGTGGTGCTCCAGTCGCGCGATGACGGCAGTGACGACGAAGCCTCGTCGAGCTCCAGCAGCGACGACGACTTCAACGGCGATGACGGAGATGGACGACGACAGCCCGTGACTCGCCCAGGCGACGGTGACTTTCATCGCAACAGGCGCCGAACCATACGCGATCTGGACCTGCCGACGCCGCAGACGTCCGTGACCACGTGGATTGCGCGCGTGGACTTGGCGTTGGAAGGAGCGAGATTATCTGAACGAGGCGACGGGACGGACCAGGAGCTCTACTACATCTTGGGGAACAAGTTGCAGGACAGCGCTGCCCGCTGGTGGGTCCATGTAACGGGGTTACACGAATGTTACCCGAAGGGTTACGAAGTGTGGCACACACAGGCTTGTGTGGTGCACACTGTCTAACCTATTTCAGTAGGAGAATCAGTACATGGCTTCAGAGCCACAGATTATGCATATGACTAGGGTTCACTATGCTAGATAGTGAACCAGATACATTTACACCAAGGGCGGCTCTGCCGCGATAAAGAGAAATACATTCAGTTTGGAGATTCACAGCTAAGAGTTAAGGGCTGACTCTTGGAGTCCGTAGGGGGTACTGACTCGTGCGTTTTGGTATTAGAACGGGCTATCTTTAGCCGCGACTCTGTGAGTCTGTTACGTCTTCCTCTGACGCTAAAGCTACGGCAGCCCCGCTGCACTTGGTAGCACTTGTAGTCAATCCGACACCTGAGTCTGGATAGACTGACCCTCTGTGGAGAATGGAGCAGTTCGCTCACTTGCCCCCGAACCAGCAGGATGCGCTTAAAAAGCTTATGTCCTTGCTGGGCCCGGAGGGCGTGACGCAACTGGCGCAACAAGGCCCGACGCGGTGAATGCGCGTCTCCAGGCGTTCTCCAGCTACGAGAATGCTCTGTTGGAGCACCTCCAGCAGAGGATGGCGACGGCCGCGGCGCCGCAAGCGCCCGCTACGTCATCCGACGCGGGAACAAGACCCAAGCCGCTCATGTTGAGCGTGAAGACCTTCGAAGGCAAGGAAGGGGAAAGCTTAATGCTTTGGACCCGTGAAGTAGAGATGGCTATGAGCTCAGCTCTACTCCGGACGGAGTCGCAGCGCGTGGCGCTAGCTATCTCGAAGCTTGGTGGGCGAGCGAGAAAGTGAGCACTAACGTCAGGGGCGTCGGTCGACACGGCCTTCCCGACGTGGGACCAGCTGAAGCAGCAACTGTCCCGGGTGTTCGCTCCGCCTAACGAGGCGTATCGCATGCGCTCACGCTTCCTGGCTACCCGACAAGGCAAGAAGGATTTGGTGGACTATATCCAGGAGTTGAGAACTCTCATTGCGGGCATGTCTGCCGAGCCTCTGGCTGAGGTAGCCATCGTCATGGTGTTTATGGAAGGGCTTCGCACTAGCGTGGCCAGGACGGAAGTCTTCCGCAATCACCCAAGCTCTTTTGAAGAGGCTGTGAGCATCGCGTTGAACGCGGAGCACAACTTTAAGTCGTCAAGACTTGGGTGGAACGCTCCTCACACCAGTTCGTCGAACGGTCCGGAGCCTATGGACCTCAGCTATGCTGAAGACGAAGAAGCCGGGCTTCGGGCTGCTGAGCAGCGGCGCGGCATCCGCCGATGCTTTATCTGGTGACACGCGTCACTTGCGCGCCGGATGCCCGCTGCACCTCCAGCGCCAGGCTTCGACAAGCCGCTATTCGGGTTCGAGCCAGGGCTCTGGTTCGTCTCGGGGAAATGAGAAAACCCAGTAGGCGCGGGGCGGCCTACTGGGGAAGAACTAAGTTCTATTGAACCTCGGCGAGGTAGAGGTCGACAGGACTTAGCCCCGAAGAGAGCTGTACTCTAGAACACGGAACGTGTGTGCAAGCCGGGCTTGCTAGTTGTCCAGGCTTGGGTGAAGGGCTTCACAAAGCCATGGACGATTTTGATCGATTTGGGAGCGTCGGGTAATTACGCCCGGCGTTCCACGATGGACGGAGGTCAGCTTTATGCTGAGGCGCTGGTAGCGCGTGGGAGTGACATCGTCACTGTTCGTCTCGCGACGGGTACTCGTGTCACGGTGCCTAAAGTCCCTGTGGACTTGGGCGTGAAGTTTTTGGATTTCGATAGCGTGGAACGCTGTCTGGTCTTAGACCTCGATTCGACTTGGTATGGCGTGGCTGGAACGCCATGAGCCTTGGATAGATTGGAGGTCGAAGACCCTTAGTGCTACGCACTTCTCTCCTGGCGGAGCCTTGGCGAGTCATGAACCCACCTCTGCTAGGAAGCAGAAGCGCTTCTGGCGCGAGCACTGGACCGAGTCGGGCAATGTGCTAGACATCGGAGTTTCCGAGTTGGTGGACACTGCGTGTGTCGAGAACGAGCGTTCCGAGCGTGGCTCGTGGGCGGCAGGTGGAGCAGCACGAATTCCGGTGGGCGGGTGTGCGCCTGAGGGCAACGCCCCGCTGTACCCAAGTGAGGACAAGGTCGGCATGGAGCCGAGGAGCCGTGGGCGAGACCCGGCTGATGAAGGATGTGGAGCGGCACTAATTCCGCTGAGCGGGTGTGCGTCTGAGGGCGACGCCCTGCTGCGTGCCAGCGACGGCGCGGTCGGCACGATGCCGAGGGACAAGGGGCTCTGCCCGGATGAAGATCGTGGAGTGGCACGTAATCCACTGAGTGGAGGCTGCGGGTCGTGCAGCCCTTCGCTGAGCGTAGATCAAGACACTGGTGCTCCTCTGGAGCTGAATGAGGTGGTGACACCTGGCGTCAAGAAGCACGCGAAATCACGGAGCTCTTCTGGACGGACAGTGTCCATGAAGAGGCGGCAGCGCCGCAAAGCGCTGGCTGCGCGACGCAAGGCGTCTGTGGTCTCACGAGTCGAGAAGGATGTGTCGAGCGGTGAGGCTCCACACAAGAGCGAGCAGCTCTACACACTCGTGAATGGAGTGACGGGCGACGTAGACGGAGACATCAGTCTCAACGACTTGCCCTCACTATCTGCTCTCCTGGAGCTGAACGAGATGTCCTTGGCCGAGTTGGGCGAAGCCTTGAAGGCTGGAGACTTGGCGGAGGTGGTGGTCATACGACCTGAAGAAGAGTTGAACTCGTCCTAGCTTCTGGATGAATCTATCCTGGAGGACACCAAGAAGGCGCTGAATGCGCGGAGGGGTTCGGCGATCCTGAAGGATTCGTCGGACCCCTTGTATCACGTGGTGAAGGATTATCAAGACGTGGTCTCGAAGGAACCGCCCTCGGGGCTACCTCCGGATCGAGGTGTTCGACATGAGATTGATCTCGTTCCGGGAACGAAATACTGCGTGACGAGGCAGTGGCCTTTGCCGAAAGAGCAGTGGGACGTCATTGACGCGTTCTTTCGTGCGAAGAACGAAGAGGGCATGGTGCGTGAGAGTAAGTCTTCTCACTCCACGCCGACGTTCTGTGTCAGAACGTCGAATGGCAAGTGGCATATTGTGCATGCTTTCAACAAGCTGAATGCCGCCACCATTCCGGCGCAGACGCCGATTCCTCGGAAGGACGTTCTTCAAAACAACATGCCAGGATGTACGATGTACAGTGCGCTCGACTTGGTCGATGGCTACTACCAATTGCTCATGAGGACGAGCGACATTCCCCTCACTGCGGTGAGTACTCCGAGCGGCATGCTCTGGGAGTGGTTCGTGATGCCCCAAGGGCTTTCGAACGCGCCAGCGACGTTCAATCGTCTTGTGACGCAGCTCTTCCGGCCCCATCGGGCGTACGCGCAGACGTACTTCGATGACATCTTTGTCCACAGTCGTGCGGAGCACGGGAAGACTGATATGGAGAACCATGTCGAGCACCTGCGTGCTGTGCTCGAGTGCATGCGTCAAAACAAGTTGTATGCCAACATTGACAAATGCATCTTCGGAGCAGAAGAGATTCCCTTCTTAGGGTGCTTCATCGGGAAGCGTGGCCTGAGGGCCGACCCGGTCAAGGTCAAGGCCATTGTTGACTGGCCGGTTCCCCAGAACCAGAAGGATCTTCGCAAGTGGCTTGGCTTGGCCAATTACTTGCACAAGTACAGCGAGAACTACGCTGAGATGGCTCGGCCACTCTCCAATCTCCTGAAGAAGGACGCGGAGTGGTGTTGGAACACCGAGCATCAAGATGCGTTTGCGGACATTAAGGATAGTCTCCTTCATGCGCCTATTCTGGCTTTGCCAGACCCCGCTCGTCCGTTTAATGTCGTCTGTGACGCCTCGGACTTTGCCATCGGCTGTGCCCTGCTACAAGCAGACGCCGAGGGGCGCGAGCGCGTGGTGGCGTTCGAATCTCGTCAGCTGAAGGCTGCTGAGAAGAACTATCCTGTCCATGACAAAGAGCTACTTGCGATGAAGTATGCGCTCGTCAAGTTCAGGGTTCACCTGTTGGGCTCTCAGCCGTTCGTGATTTACACGGATCACGCGTCATTACGCACTGCGACTCAGTCGCCTCATCTCTCGCAAAGGATGGCCCGTTGGCTGTCCTTCTTCGCGGAGTACAACTTCGAGGTGAAGTACAAGCCTGGTAGGCAGAATGTCCTCGCGGACGCGCTGTCGCTCAGGCCGGATTATGAGCTGGCTCATGTAACGACCGTGACTTCGTCATTACCGGATCTGATCCGAACGGCTTATGCCAAGGATGACACTTGTGTCGCATTGCTGAAGGCTCTCGGGAGCAAGGAGTTTCAAGACTCGGACATTGAATTGTCAGCGCGAGTGCGCGCGCGTTTGCATCGCTACACCCTCGATGGTGGCCTGCTGTTCTACAGCACTGGCTCCGAGGACACGCCACGCGTGGTCATTCCTCATGATGAGGACCTGAAGTATCGTATCCTCTATGAGGCCCACGACACGCCGGTGGCTGGCCAGCTTGGCCGTGAGAAGCCCTACAGCTCGGTGAGCACCCACTACTGGTGGCCGAAGATGTACAAGTGGACGAGCACTTATGTGCGCACGTGCGAGACGTGTCAGCGAGTGAAGTCGTCACCCCATGCTGCAGCCCCGTTGGCAAGCTTGCCTGTCCCTTTGGGCTGTTGGGAATCCATGAGTATGGACTTTGTGTTTGGCCTGCCGGCGGATGCGGCGGGCAACACTGGAGTCGTGGTCTTTGTAGACCGACTGAGCAATATGGCTCACCTTGCGGCTGTGCCGGATACCATCGATGGTAAGGGTACAGCAACGCTGTTCTTGGACCGAGTGTTTCGACAACACGGACTCCCTGAGTCGATTGTCTCGGACCGAGATCCCCGCTTCACGGGCAACTTCTGGAGCGCGGTCTTTGCGGTGCTTGGCACCAAGCTGGACATGTCCACGGCGGATCACCCGCAGAACCGATGGTCAGACGAAGCGAGTGAATCGCGTCGCCGAGGACGTGCTCCGCAGCATTTGCGCTGAGACGCCGAAGCGTTGGAGCGCTATGCTGCCACTCGTTGAGTTTGCGTTGAATAACGCCGTGCATGCCTCGACCGGCTACATGCCGTTCTACGTGAACAGCTTGTCTCATCCCCGCGTCCCGCTGACGCCGCCACGTGGTGGCCTCGGGCTTGGTGGGGGAGAGGAAGCCGATTTAGCTGATCGGCTAGCTGATGTCAACCCGGCTACTGTTCGTAAACAGGTTGACA
Source organism: Phytophthora melonis (assembly GCA_024211575.1). Lineage (NCBI taxonomy): Eukaryota > Oomycota > Peronosporomycetes > Peronosporales > Peronosporaceae > Phytophthora > Phytophthora melonis. The sequence goes on from JAMXKT010000041.1 coordinate 223,304, forward strand.
CTTTCTTGTCGACGCGCTTGAGAGTCTTATGACACGTGCGTGACACAATGGCTGAGAGCCAAGACAAGCAAAAGGAACATGCAGATGCTAGAGGCAGAGGCAATGTTGACAGTTATGAGGTCGGGGACCTGGTATTGCTAAATGCTAAGAACCTACCTACACATGCAGTGTCCGCTGTCTTCAAGACAAAGTTGCGCCCGCGCTTCATTGGACCTTTCAAGGTCGTGGTCAGGAAGGGCCTTGCGTACACGCTCAATCTTCTGAAGAAGATGCGGACGCACCCCGTCTTCTACGTGGGCTTGCTCAAGCCGTACCATGACCCGACGCAGGTGCAGATGGAGGCACCGAGGGCGACGAGGTCGCAGGCGCGGAGGTCGCGAGCGTCGAGGACACAGTCGCAGGCGTCGCAGACGCGACCATCATCGCAGGCGCTGCAGGCACAGGCGGAAGGCTCGGCATCGGCGGTGCCGCGAGCCCTGAGGGCAGAGTCGGAGTCGGAAGTGCCGCAGGCACAGGGGCCCCGGCGCAGGAAGCGCAGCGGGCGGGCCTTGCATGCGGGCCAGAAGGTCAATCTGACCCTGCAATGCAACCTGCTGACGTCGAAGCTCGGAGAGCTCCTGGCTACGACGCTCGTCGCGATCGCCATAGTACTGCACCCAGCTCTCCAAGTGTCGGAGCCGGTCCCAGACCTCGCGAGGCACTTGAACCCAGCCCAAGTCTCGAGCAAGCTCGTCGAGCTCCGTGGCAGTACGCGCGAGACGCGCATCGACATCGTGGACATGGTCCCGAAGACGAGTCGTCTGTTGCCGAACCTCGTATAACTCGTCATACGTCGCGAGGCGGCTTGGCGCGTCCTCCACCGGCGCTGCTCGATGAGCAAGGAAGCCTTCACTACCATGTGGAGCGCCTGCTGGCGAAGCGGCGGTGCCGGGGTCAAAACCAGTATCTGGTGAAGTGGCGAGGGTACCCACACTCAGAGAACTCATGGGAGTTTGAGGTGCCCCTTCGCCAAATCTGCCCAGACGTCGTGGACGCTTTTGATCGGCTTGATCACCAGCGCCCCGTGGGCTCGAGGCCGGCATGCCGGCCGTCGCGCGCTTCCCGGCAACAGGCTGGGGAGCCGCTGGGTCAGCCACATTGCTCCGGGGTTGGCCCTGAGCCACAGCGCTCACGTCCTCACGGGTAGGAGCGACTGGAGTGCTCAAAGGAGCGAAGCGCGCAGCGCTAGAATGGGTCTGTGGCTGAGCGTTAGCCGAGAGGCTGCGTTTGGCTCGGATCTTCGCAAAGTCGAAGCGGAGCTTGCGTTCGATACGAACATCCACTTCGCTGAAGCTAGCTCGAAGAGCATCCATGGAGCTAAGCTTCTTTTTCTTCTCAGCCCAGAGCTCGAACTGAGCCTCGTGTTCGGTCAGGCGTTCGCCCGGACTGAGCACCACAGGGTACGTCCGCATTGCGGGCACAGACAACCCCTTGCCTTGCAGACGCAACCTCTCGCGGTACTCGGAGACAGTCGTAGACTGTGGAGTCAAGAGTCGCTGTCGTAGAGACGTTCGAAGAGCGATCTCCTCCGGAGTACGGGCCGCAGGCCCAATGACATGCTGAGCCAGCGTCGGATGGAATGCCTGACGGCATGCCTCCGCGGTCACGAGGCCGAAAGCCGTACTCGGCGGTGCTGGGGTTCAGCAGAGGCCGCAGCTCGGGGCGCTGGGAGCGCATGGAGGCCAGCTGCGCCGCAACCCGCTCAGATTGAGCCTCGTCCAAAGGGTTGGAGATGACGGGGCCCAAGGGCGCTTCCTCCGCACGAGGCGGCGAGTACCGGGCCTCAGTGAGCTCTCGCGGCTCGCGGAGCCCGGAGGAGCGTTCAGGGAACAGATTTGGAGTGCGCAGCGGTGGCCGCGGCTCCTCCTCGACGACGCAGTGCGCTCAGTAGAGAAATGGCTCGACGAGCGCGCAGGAGACGTATGCGCGCGGCGCTCTGGATCGCGAGAGCTCGACGAGCCAACTGTGGCCGACGTGCCACCTTCGCGTTGTGCCGGCGGCGTGGGCGAAGCGTCGCGGCGGTTCGGGGAGCGTTGTGGGGACGCTGCCTCACCCTCATGGCTCGGAGAGCCGACATCGGACTCGCTGTAGTCCACCTCGCCCTCCTCCTCATCTCCATAGAGATCTTTGAGGTCCATGGTCTGATGGGCTAGTGCTCGAGGAGAGCTGGGCCGTGCTCGCCGCGAGCGTTGCTTGAGGCGTTGTGCCGCGAAGTACTGGGAGACCGAGAGCCTGGGAGCGCGGTCGGTGTGCGCACCTATGCCGGGGGCTTGGGAGTTCGCAGGCACGAGGTGCCGAAGTGCGAGAGGGGCGAGGCTCCGGGGCGAACCTCGCGAGAGGGTTTCTGCGGTCGAAAGACCAAACTGCGTTATGACTTGAAGTCATGTAAGGGCACAATACGCCGAGAAGTTCTCAGAGACGTCCACACGATGTGGATTGACTCGTTCGAGAAGGAGGCTTGACGGAACAAGACCCGGTCGTTGACCGTTAAGCGTGAACACCCGTGTCCACGGTTTGGTGGGGGAGGGTGTAACGGGGTTACACAAATGTTACCCGAAGGGTTACGAAGTGTGACACCCACAGGCTTGTGCGGTGCACACTGTCTAACCTATTTCAGTAGGAGAATCAGTACATGGCTTCAGAGCCACAGATTATGCATATGACTAGGGTTCACTATGCTAGATAGTGAACCAGATACATTTACACCAAGGGCGGCTCTGCCGCGATAAAGAGAAATACATTCAGTTTGGAGATTCACAGCTAAGAGTTAAGGGCTGACTCTTGGAGTCCGTAGGGGGTACTGACTCGTGCGTTTTGGTATTAGAACGGGCTATCTTTAGCCGCGACTCTGTGAGTCTGTTACGTCTTCCTCTGACGCTAAAGCTACGGCAGCCCCGCTGCACTGACAGTGAAGCGGCAGGTGCTGGTGGCGGCGAGGATGCGCAAGCACAGGGTCCTTCCGCTGTTGTATCTGTGCAGCGACGTAAGCGCTTCATCGAAGAGGATGATATGAGCACGATTAAGCGCTTGCGGGAGCGGCGACGTCGGGCCATCAGCTCGCTTGTTGAGTGCTTTAATTTTGAAATTTATCGTACGTCGTGTTGTTGTAAACCTGTGTACGAAAAGATACCGAAAGCTTCGAAAGCAAAATCTGCATTTTCATCTCCACTTGCCATTCCTGACTTAACGGGAGGTGAATGGGAAAAGATTGTTTTCGAAATCGCTCTAGTAATTCGGCATGGTTTCCAGATTTATCAAAATGCATGTCGATTTGTACGTCCAAGGCATGAATACACTACTACTACTTCTAGTACTGTAGCTTTTGAGTAGGAAGGGTATGCTACACTGTAGCTTCTAGACGATCGCTTAAATCGCCTTTCATATTGTGCCTTTCACCTATTTTGGCGGGTGAGCTGTTAATTCAGGCGGAATTAGATCCATAAAAGGGCTAGCAACGCTTATTTCGTATGTGTTAATTCTGCCTAAGATTGTAAGTGTTTCCCCTAACCCCCGCGGTCAGCATTTGCGAGCCAATCGACGGAGATACGAGCATAATGGCATGGATTGGCGGGTAGGAAACCGCCAATCGCTCTGTTTCCGTCTAAGGCAGGCTGAATTAGCTTATTCCGCCCTCACCATCGCCGCTCCTAATTCGGTCACGGTGGGACGACCCGAATTAACATGGGAATTAGCTAACTCGGGGTATAATTAAGGTCAATAAGGGATTAGAGTTATTGTGCTTTGCTATGATTTTGGCAATACGAGGCGAGATTTGCTGTATTTATAGCGACCACCTGCTATATATATTTACGATAAATCGAGGTGCATAAATGGGTGGAGGCCTAGAATTACGCTAAAAGCGCCATAATTGCACTTTTGAAAGTGCAATTGTGGCTGTGCTGCTGCAATTCTGGCGGCTGTTTCCACGAGCACCTAGATGCGCGGCAATTATGCATAAGAGGGTGGATGTGCTAGGGATCATGGACGGTGGTGTACTGGGCCAATGCATGGCCGCTGACAGGTTCTCCCAAGTCGATATATATGAGGGAGTGGATTTATGCCTAATTTTAGCAAGTCGTGCATCTTTTTTCACACATATTTAGGAGCAGGCTTTGCCATAATTAGCGTTTAAAATGCTCGGCAAAATCATTGCAAAGCACAATATGCCAGAATTATTACGGCAGAATATTGTGCTCTTCACCAATTCTGTCAGTCGATTAGGCTCGCTAATTCAACGTCAAATCCTAGAATAATCATTGAGTACCGTACCTCACAGAAAGATTACTTCGGGTGTAGCGCGTTTGGCACTGTTGTTATCATTTGCTAGAAAGGCAAATATGCATTCTTCATGTTAAGATGTAGCTTGGGAATTTCAAAAGCTGGAAAATGATTTACTCGTCTGATTCAAGAGAAGGGAATTGTAGACGTTGTTGGCTTGCAGCTGACCCATGTGCTCTCGGAAAAACTCGTTATTAGGCTGTGGGCCCGCGAGGTGGACGGACATTTACTCTATCTTCCACACTCTGTTGTTCTAAGCGAAACTCAAACACTTCAAATATTATGTTAACCAGCGATTTGAAAATGCTTTCTTTGTGTTAAGAAAACGCAATCAAACGAAACCAAATGCTCAAAAATCTTGTTTTGGCATTCTATCTGCTAACCATTCTTTCTGTGAGGTACGGTAAGCGACTTGCCCTATGCTGCACGGGCGAAAGGCTCGAATTAAGCTTGATTTACATGGGGACTCGTCGATTGGCAGAAGCAAACGCGCCATTCCAACAATAATCAAAAGCCAAAGCGAATGCCTGCTACACAGTGGCACCCAATACCATCGAGGCGAGGGTCGTTGGTTATGGTAAAACAACGAGTTACGGCTAAGCTAAAATACAAAACAACGATTTACGTCTTCGTTTAGACAATACCGCATCGCCTTCCTACCTGACCTACAAGGGGGTTGTGGTTATAACTTATAACTTATAAGGAACCCCTTAAGTATATGATTGCTGATAGTAAAAACGATTTTGATTGGCTTATACCAAGTGCGCTTTACGAACAATAACTTCGGCGTAATTAAAATATACGCACAATAAGTGAAAGGCACAATAGCATCTAGCAACGCAAAAACTACACGTACTAAAAGGGAGCCAAACCGGGGATCGGTTATTGTTCATTAAGAGTAGGAAATGCATCCTAAATGACGAGGGGGTCTTCGAGAACCGAAATGTTGCGGTGTTTGAGTGTCACCAGCTCCTGCTGGTGCTCCAGGCCCAGGAAGTTCGTCATGAGCTTGTTCAGGTACGTGTTCTCGTGGACGCCCTTGCACATGCGCTCGAAGAGCAGCGGGCCCTTGCAGTACAAGTTCACATCCGTGCCCACGTGGCCCACCGTGGTCCAGTCCACGGCAGCACGCAGGCTGATCACATGGCCCAGTTCAATCATGACGTCCTCCAAGTCTCGCGTCTCGTCGACTGCAGTCGCAATCTGCGTGACGAGCTCGACCACCTCCTCGTCCGCGACCGTCGTGACGTTGGTGTAGTTTGCAAGGAGAGACTTGGACGACGTAAGCAGAGCCGCCTTGCACGTCTCATTGGCACCGACAGCACAGTCGCCACCCTCAAGAACAACCTCCAGCTGCTCCTGCATGGCCTCCGTCGACATGTTCTGGAGCTGCAGCTCGGTCGGGTACCACGCGTACGGGTACGCAGGGCCGCGTCCGAGCGTGAGACCGCCAGTGCCGTGGTCAGCGGCCGACAGCATCGCGGTGTTGGGGGACTGCTCCACGTGGTCGAGCACCACAGCGACGGACTCATCAAAGGCGATCGCCTCCTTGGCCATAGTACCGGGGTCGTTCGAGTGGCCGGCGTGATCCACACGAGAGCCCTCAATCATGATGAAGTAGCCGTGCTTCTTGGCCTGCTCGTTGTTGCGCAAGATGCCCAACACAATGTCCACCATCTCCGGAAGGCTGGGTTCGCGGGCGGTGGAGTTGCTAGCCGCGAGTTCACGGAGACGGTCGACCTCGTACGACATGTGGTCGTCGTGGAAAAGACCCAACAAGCGCAGCGCGCCCGACTCCTGGTTAGCCGACTGGTAGTCGAGCAGGTCCTGGTAGTTGTTCGCCAGCGTGTAGCCGTTCGACTTGAGGTCCTCCAGCATGGAGTCGTTGAAGTGCTTCTTGCCACCGCCAAGCAAGAAGTCCAGGTTCTTGTTCGCGACGTACTGAGCAGCAATGTCGTCTTCCGAGTCGCGGTCCACAACGTGAGAAGCAAACGACGCCGGGGTGGCGTGGGTCACCCGGCAGGTGACGATCATACCGGTCACCATGCCGCGGGCCTTGGCAGCCTCAAGCACAGTGCCCAACGGCTGCTCGTACGTGTCCACAGCGATAGCGTTGTCGTACGTCTTGTAGCCTGTAGCGTAAGCCGTCGCGGCGGCCGCCGAGTCGGTGATATAACTCGTGGAGGAATGCGTCTGGATGGTGCCCATGAGGTGCGGGTCAATGTGCAGTCGGGTTTTCAGGGTCGGGTCGAGGACGGTACGAGCGAGCGTGAAGATGTTGGGCCCCGTGCCGTCGGGAATCATCATGATGACGCTGCGCGGGGTGTCTTCATTCTCGTCGAAGTTGTAGTCCACGTCGACGGTCTTGTACTCGTAGTGGGTAGCGGCGTTGGCGAGAGTTGCGAACGCAGCGCATAAGGCCACAACGCGAGAGATGCTGAGCATCGTTGTGGCAGGTTGGGGGATTGGCGCGAGTGTGCAGTCCGATGGAAAATGCAGAATGGTCGAAAACAATCGCGAGCTACAGAGCTACAGCCCCAGCTACCGTACAGGTAGGCGGTACAGACAACGACGCAGAAATCCGACAGACATAAAAATCCGACATTCTACAGTACCACTGATCTGATCCGATACTAAAACAAAACACATTTTTATCCAATCAAAACGTTTTTATTTTGAAATATTTATCCAATGATGTACTAATTAGAATGACTGGCTTGAACGCAAAACCCAGCATAAGCAGCGCTAATTCTGCGGGCCCCCATTTCCCATCATGCGGCGCGTAGAGCGCAGCTACAGCATCAGAAAAAAGCGCGAGGCCCTAGTGCTAATGGGCCAAGTCGGCGTGAAGGCAACTTCTGAACAGCTTAATATCGCCCGCGGCACGCTCTATGATTGGCGCAAGCAAGCCGACGACATCTTCGCCTTCACAGGCAACGCAGAGTCCAAGACAATGAAGGGACAAGGGCGCAAGGAAATCTTTCCTGGCGTCCTTGAAGTTGTCACCTATATGAAGGACGTGCGCCGCCTAGAAGGAGTAAGTATCAGCTGTATTTGTCTTGCCTGACACATTATTACACGTATTCGTACTGACATTTATGTAGGTGCTGTCTACCGCAGGTATTATCGAGTACATGTGGCAGATCCAACCTAAGTGGATGGACGCCTACATCAACGGAAGGCTGACGGAGTAGCACTCGAACGCATGGTGCAGCGACTCGCTAATCGGTAATATTTACGTATTTGAATGAGTATGTGACGTTGTTTTGTATTTAATTTGAGTGTTTTTCTTTTAAATGTAGCTATGGTTTCACCTCGCAGAAGCCACAAGAGGCTAAGAAGTCCTACGAAGATCTCGAAGAGACGCGAGCTGAGTTCTGTCTAGACTTTTGGTCTAAGTACAGTGCATTTGAAGGTGGCGGCGTGTTAAATGTCGATGAGACTGCCATCATGTTTGACATGCCGCCAATTAAGTGCTGGGCAGGCAGGGGAAGGAGGGACTCGGCACGCGTACTCGGTGTGAACAAGCACGCTGGACGCATGACGGCAGTACTTACTGTCCGCGACGACGGTAAGTCTTATTTTCTTTTCATCTCGCATTTGGTATTTTACTAAGGTGTATTCCTTTATGTTCTTTTTAAGGTTACAAGTTGCCGATTCTGTTCATTATCCGCGGTGTTCCCGGTGCCCGGCTCGAGCAGAATGAGCTAAAAGAGTATCCAGAGGGACACTTCTACGCTGTCCAAGAAAACGCGTGGATGGACTCATCGGTCTGGGAGCTGTACGTAGAGAAACTTCTAAAATTTGAAATAAACAGACCCTCTGTCCTTCTTGTTGACAATTTTGATTGTCACGTTTCCGAAGAAGGACAGAGGCTCGTAGCGGAAGTGGCAAATGCCACGCCGGTCCCGTTGCCCCCAAACAGCACTGCTGTGTGTCAACCACTTGACGTGGGGGTGATGGGGCCGCTGAAAAGAAAGATTCGTAACCGCACTGGTAGGAAAACCGGGGGTACAGCTAAGGAAAAGCGCCTTCGTGCTATTCACGCTACAATTAGTGCTTGGAATGCTTTAAAGCCAAAGCTGGTAAAAGGCTGCTTTAAGAAGGCTATTCCGAAGCACCCCGAGGTAACAATCTAATAGACAGACCTTTTTCTTGTCAAGCATTACCTTTTTCTGATCAGTCATATGTTGTTTTGTGCAGTTTTTGTTTTTTTAGAGCTAGTTTTGGCCAATCATTTTCGATGTCGGATTTTTATGTCGGAGACTGTATCAGTCTCCACAGTATGGATGTATGGTATTCATCACTGTCGGATTTCTGCGTCGTTGTCTGTACACTGTAGTTTGATACGGAACCCTGGTGATGGTTGACCTCAGTTCACAGTGGAGCTCTCACGCAGAGATTCTTCAACAGCTGTGGCGTGGGGGATTCCCGTTGAGTGTTGCCGTGAATCTTGCTTGAAGCGTGAGAGATTAATTAATCCGGCCTTTTTAGTCAGCATCGCCTTTCCTGGGGCAAAGGAGGGCCATTCGATCGTTTCGATGATCCCGTGCCACCGAATCCCTGGCGCAACGACGGGATCTCCGCGCCTCACGTACGAGATGCAACTTGCTCAAAGATTCTAAACGTGAGGGCGGTGCATCATGCACAACACAGCTTCGGGGCCCGTGGTGGTGGCACGTCGAAGAGCTGACGCAACAGATCGGCTGCACGAGGGAGAGCATCGTGATTGAGACCGCATTGAGACCGTGACCTCACAGCTGAAGCTTGTACGGTATCACCAGCAAGGGAACGGAATCTTGCTCGCTGTGGTTTCGTTCGTGGTATCCTACAGTCCATTCACACACTACAATAGATGACCAGCATCTTGGGATTCAAGCGCTGTCGGCTCGGAGAGTCAAAGGAGCGATCGCTTTCTTCACCCCAATGTTCACGCAGGACTTGGCGCCACTTGACTTGGCCCTATGCCTGTGTCGCCTTCGAAGCTGCCGTCGCGTTGTGGGACTACAGATCTCGCAACAGTGCTCCTGCCAGCGTCCATCTCATTGAAAAGCTGGCTCGCTCATTCCGTGAATTGGCCCAGATCTTCAACCGCAAAATGGGCAAACTTGCTTGAGCGCATTATTTGGATTGAAGTTGTCATACTCGTAACTCAACTTTGCAGCATTGAATACGAGTGACAAGTTATTTTAACTAGAGTCCATCAATGCCTGCTGGAGAGGGGCTGTCCTAGCTGTGCGTAGCACAGTATAGGACTCGCCCCCTGCCCCGGATTCGTACGATAATATAATAAGACGATTATTAATATTGTGGGTTCTACTCAAAATTGGAGTGGCCGATTGGTTCAATCAACCGCCCCCGAATCGCCCCGGTACTATCCTAGGCTATTTTAGGCGCTGGATCCGTACTTATACGAAAAGATAAGGTATATCACCGTTTCATGGGCATTTTGTATTGGGAGGCGATTGCAGCAACCGCCCCAGAAGTCCAAATTTGGCCGAAATTCACAATAACGCTTCCGCTTAACTAAATCGAGACGAACAGCAAATAACACAATACCATGCAAAGAAAAGTGGTCGAGTCAAGTATGCTCGTTGCTCGGCAGGCTGCGTGGAGACACTGGTCGATATGTTCTGCTCGGCCACGAGCTACCCGCAGCTGGCTGGGTCTCGAGCTACCTGTCGCTGCTAGCCTCGTGCTACCCGCTTCGTGGACTTCAACTGTCAAGTAGTGCGTAGTAAACTTTAAAAAAAACTACACCTTTTGTGCGGTCTACTTCGTACCAACGTGTAATCAATCCGAGCGCAGCTCCGCTTTCCGTTTTAGCGCGAGGACAGCACGCCAGCTTACGTAGCCATTGAGATCTTAGAGGTCCAACTTGGATTGCCGTAATTCCAGCTTTGGAAGTTGCTATCTAAACTTTTGCAATATGATTTTTGCGACTTTCGGATTTGATGACACGTTGGTACGAAGTAGGCCACACAAAGGTGTATATAGCGCCGTGACTTATAAGTCGCTGGCATTCGAGAAACTCCGCTGCCGCCATTATCAGCGTATCCTGTAGCTTCAATCCAAGCTAGCCCTAAATATACTTCCCATCCCAGATTGGGGGGTATTTAAGAGCAACGCGAAGTAAGGACACGTATGAAATACCGTTGTGCCAAGCTAACACCTTACTTGCGAATGTTCCTAAAGTCCCCCCCCCCATGAGGGACACCACGGCCGACACCTGTCCCAGCCCCCTCTGGTTAGCGGCCTGACCTAGTCCCATGCCAGTGTTGTGGAACAAAAGAAAAGCAAAAACTTCAGGTTGGTGAACGCAAAGCAAGTAAAGAGAAGGACGCCGGAAACTCCGCATGCAAGCTCACAGTATTGGGGCTTCGCCCAATAAAACTTAAAAGTTTATTTTCTCTTTCAAGCAAAATCTTCAAGCTCCAGCTCTCATGACTTGCATCTAAGGATCAGAATGCCAGCGGGTCTTCCAGCACTGTGATGTTGCGGTGCTTCATCGTCTCGAGCTCCTGCTGATGTTCCAACCCCAGGAAGGACGTCATCAGCTTGTTCAAGTAGACGTTCTCATGCACGCCCTTGCACATGCGCTCGAAGATCAACGGGCCCTTGCAGTACAGGTTCACATCCGTGCCGACGTGGCCGACGGTGGTCCAGTCGATCCAAGCTGGCGCACTGATCACGTGCCCCAGCTCGACCAAGACGAAATACAGATCGCGCGTCTCGTCGACGGCGGTGGCGATCAACGTCGTGAGCTTGGCCATCTCCTCGTCCGTCACGGACGTCACGTTGGTATAGTTCGCCAGCATCGACTTGGCCGACTCGAGTAGAACGGTCTTGCACGTTTCGTTGGCTCCAACCGCACACTCGTCACTGGTCAGAATGGCGTCCAAGCGTTCCTGCATGACCTCGGTCGACATGTTCTGAAGCTGCAGCTCGGTGGGGTACCAGACGTAAGGGTACTCCATGCCGCTGCGTCCGAGCGTGAGGCCTCCAGTTCCGTGGTCAGCAGCCGACAGCATCGCGGTGTTCGGAGACTGCTCCACGTGGTTCAGGACCACGGCGACCGTCTCGTCGAAGGCAATCGCCTCCTTGGCCATAGTACCGGGGTCGTTCGAGTGGCCGGCGTGATCCACACGAGAACCCTCAATCATGACGAAGTAGCCGTGCTTCTTGGCCTGCTCGTTGTTGCGCAAGATGCTCAACACAATGTCCACCATCTCAGGAAGACTCGGCTCGCGAGCAGTGGTGTCATTCCTAGCCAACTCCCGAAGGCGGTCGACTTCGTACGACATGTGGCTGTCCTTGAAGAGACCGAAGAGACGAAGCGCACCCGATTCCTGGTTAGCCGACTGGTAGTCGAGCAGGTCCTGGTAGTTGTTGGCAACAGTGTACCCGTTAGCGTGCAAGTCTTCGAGCATGGAGTCGTTGAAGTGCTTCTTGCCACCGCCAAGCAAGAAGTCCAGGTTCTTGTTCGCGACGTACTGAGCAGCAATGTCGTCTTCCGAGTCGCGGTCCACAACGTGAGAAGCAAACGACGCCGGGGTGGCGTGGGTCACCCGGCAGGTGACGATCATACCGGTCACCATACCACGCGCCTTGGCAGCCTCAAGCACAGTGCCCAACGGCTGCTCGTACGTGTCCACAGCGATAGCGTTGTCGTACGTCTTGTAGCCTGTAGCGTAAGCCGTCGCGGCGGCCGCCGAGTCGGTGATATAACTCGTGGAGGAATGCGTCTGGATGGTGCCCATGAGGTGCGGGTCAATGTGCAGTCGGGTTTTCAGGGTCGGGTCTAGCACAGTGCGCGCCAGGGTGAACACGTTTGGGCCCGTGCCGTCGGGGATCATCATGATGACGCTGCGCGGGTCTTGCTCATTCTCGTCGAAGTTGTAGTCCACGTCGACGGTCTTGTACTCATAGTGGGTGGTGGCGTTGGCGAGAGTTGCGAACGCAGCGCATAAGGCCACAACGCGAGCGCTGCTGAGCATCTTGACTGGTGGATTTACCGCGAGTGAGCAAAATAAAGAATGGTGAGGCAGGAGCAACTCGTGGCTGAAGTGAGGGGATAGCCAACCATCTGCGAGTTCACAAGATACTATGCAATGGATACGGAGGACTGCACCTATCAACTATGCGTGCGGATATCGCATTTGTGCTTGTCGTCTTCCTGCACGTCGAAGCTGGGCCACTCGTTGTGGAGATCCTCAATTTATAATAATCATCATCGAAGATTAATTCTGTTAAAGTGATTGTATCGGCAAAGTAGGGGCACTACAGGGCTGCATCCTATCACTTTGTATACGATTGACTTCCACTTCAATGCGGCTCGCGTACGTGTGCGATCTTGCCGTCCGTTTGCACAGGCGTTTTTGCGCATTCGGGAGCACTTTCATGATGGGACTGTTGACTCAAATCCATCCAACAAGTTGAAGTACATATCCAAGCAGGCAATGGCTTGGATATTACGAGTGTAAATCACTGCTGTATGTAGGCTAAGCCTACGCTTCTTCAATGAGAAGCGGTAGAAATTCAGCTGTACCAAGGCTGTACTCGCGGTGGCCGATCACGCGGAGAAGTGCAGCACCAAACACACTGTGCGAGACAACACCCACACGCTGCGCCGACACGGTAGAAAACAGCACTTCCAGGAACTTGATCGCGCGGGCCTCCAGCTCAGAGTCCGTCTCACGGTGGTCCGGAGTCCACCACGGGTCAGCATCCGATTCAAATCCACTGAAGTCCAGCTCCGGGTATTGCCGCTTCTTCTGCGAAATGCTGCGGCGCTCGTCGCAAGTGTCAACGCCCAAGATCTCTCGAGGCAGCTCCAATGGTTTGCTGGTAATGTTCTTCTGGCTCTGGTAGGCGATGGTGAAAGTCTTCAGCGCACGCTCCAGTGGAGAGATAAGCACGTGCTCGAGGTGTAAACCGCGGCTGATCTCCGTGTTGAGCCTTGCAAACGCCTCAGTCGCTTGCTGGACGCCCTTGGGGGTCAAAGGCGCATCCAAAAACTCGGGCAACTTGCAGTAGTACGAGTTCCACGCGTCACTGCCGTACTTTTCAATAGCCACGTTGTGTGTCCCCTCTCCATGACGCATAAAGAGAACGAGCTTCATGCGAACGCCACTCCGATCTATCGCGGCTTGGACGTCTCCCCACGTTTTCCCTTCCACGAGACCCATGCGAGTCACGATTGAAGCTGGAAGAGGCCAAGTTGGGTCTCCCTGAGCGAAGAACCCACTGCGGTAGCGGAAACGCGACGATGCCGCCGAATTTCCCACCACCAGAAGCGAGAAGATCACGGCGAACGCCGACACCAGCACTCGACCACGGGATAACATCTCTTGGCTTCGTCAGGAAAGGGTGAGGAGGTGTACAGAGAAACAAGAAGTGGCTAAGTGAGGAAAATGGCGAGACTTGGTCGATAGCATCAACCTAGTGATAGATGGACGTCTAGCAATGATTTGAGGCGCTCTGATCCCATGGACGAGTAAGTTGTATCTAAGTCATTTACACACGCAAAAAAAGCTAGCGTCAGTCATTTTGACGGCCGACAAAAACACAAAGCTATGCAAAAAAATGCAGTATCTATCCATCTATCCTATGCGTCCTCTTGCAGCTCCTCGTCGGTGGCGTCCGTGATGAGCAGCGGGATGAACTCGGCGTTCCTCGGTCGGTAGTAGCGGTGGCCCACCGCCGCGAAGCAGCCGCGACTGAAGCCGCTGTGCGACACGACGAGCACGCAGCTCTCGGGGACTCGTAGAAGACCTCGTCCAGGAACTCGGCGGCGCGCGCGGCGATCTCGTCGCTCGTCTCGCGGTGGTCGGGCTGCCACCACGTGTCGTTCTCGCTGGCCACGTGGTCGAAGTCAAGCTGCGGGTACGCGGCCTGCTTGGGGGTCAGCAGCTTGCGCCGGTCGCAGTTGACGACGCCCAGCGTCTCGCGCGCGAGCTCCACGACCGACACGGGGATGTCCCGCAGGTGCGCGAACACGCGGTCGTACGTCTGCAGCGTGCGGTCCAGCGGGGACACGAACACGCGCTGCAGCTCGAGCCCGCACTTGGCGATCTGCTTCTCGAGCATGAGCGCGGCCGCGTCCGCCTGCTGCTTGCCGTGCGTCGTGAGCGGCGCGTCGATGAACTCGGGGCGCATCTCGTACTGCTCCTCCCAGAGCTTCTCGCCCACGCGCGCCTTGGTGGCGTTGTGCGTGGCCTCGCCGTGGCGCAGCAGGATCACGAGCTTGATGCGGCGGCCCGGGTGCGACAGCTCGAACTTGCGCATGAAGGCGTAGACGTCGGGCCACGCCTTGCCGTCCACGAGGCCCATGCGCATGGGCGGGTCCCCCATCTCGTCCACGGGCTCGTCCGACACGCCCATGAGGAAGAACCCGGGCACGCAACGGAGCTGCTGATGGTGTTGCTGGTCACGGTGGGGCATTGCGCTGGCTGGCGTATGGGTTGCTGCTGCTGCTGCTTGGGGTACGCTACGACGTGGGGACGAAACGGACAATGGGGTTCTGTTTTTATTTTTTTCGGTATCGGAGACTCTCGGACATAAGAGGAGGAATGGTACCATGTACCAAGTTGAAGCAAGTGTAGCCATGTCGCGGATTATGTGCCAGGCAACTTGGCACGCGACGTGGAGATACAATACGCGGCCTCAGCTGAGATGATACCGGATAAAACAAGATCGAGGTGGTTGGCACGTAAACAAACACTAACATCGAGTTCTTCCTGGGTTCTAGCTACCGGGATACAACTTTACAATACCGGTAGCTGCACCCGTGAGGTACGCGAGTCCTGCGTGGTGAGGTGGGGTCTCGTCTGGATGCTGACGGTTCGAGTCGGGGTTTGCAGCTAGACTATCGCCTGGCCGACGCTAGCGATACACTGGGTAGCCATGCACAGCTTCTCCTGTCGACAACGTTGGCCCCCCACATCGCTCAAAGCACGACGGCAGATTTCAGGACCTTGAACGACGTTCAACTTTTGCTGCCACGTCGCCGCGAATGGAAGTTGGAAAGCTGCAAGGAGCTCAAGATCCCCGTAAATTTTCGACGCTGTCGTAAGGTTACTGCAATGTCGAGCGTTTTCCACGTACATCCTCGACACTTGCTCTCGGGTCATCGTGGTCGATCGACTTGTTGGACGTTTTTTCACAGACTGAGATGGTGTCGTCGCGGGCGCAGCTGAAGTCGCAGTGTGTTGTTTCTCCAGGTCTTGAGCTGCTGCCATTGCCTGGATGAACGCAACCTGCCACTTCGACCGCTCGAGCGAGTTGGACGCGCGCATCACGAGACACTCACGCCCTTTACCGTAGCGGAGCCGGATCGTGTTGTGGGCAGCTTCTCTGCGGTTGCACTTTACGAGTCGCGCCCTGGAGTCGATTGGGATTAACAGCCTTCCGCCCGCGATGCGTGGACGGTGGATGATGAGGTTGAACGGGGCTTCGAGAGTGGAATTGCCATTGGCAAGTACGGGCAGTGCCCTTTGCACAAGGTACACGGAGCTTAGAAACCTGCAGTAGTACGAGCATTGGGAGTCAGCACAACAGAAGCTATTATCAACACACAATAAGCAAGCAAGCAGTACTTTTACCAGAAGAGCCCATAAGACTGAAGGTGTAGCGTTCCGCACGTCATGATGGTTGATTGTTGTGTCAGCGAGCAAATCGGGAAATGACCTGGAAAACTCTGAGCAGAAGAGTTTTCGACCAGTGTCCGGCTTTGCCTTGTGGTGTGTGGTGGCTTGCCACCATTTCTCATTGACAAACCTTGTGACTCAGATTGCTACACTAGAGACCAGGTGATGTCTGAAATTCTCCTTGCTGCACCACCGAACGAAATGCGGGTTTTCGGTGATCCAGGCGTGATGAAACCGGCTCAGATCTAGCTTTTAGTATAAAGAGGCGTGGACATGTGTGTCGCCAATGGTGCTTCATGTTGGCCAGGTGATCCCACTGAAATGTCCGTGTTTGTGGTGGTGAGTCATTTTGGTCTGAACCGAAGTTGGCGTGACAAAGAACGCTATGTAGTTTGCAAGCAAGATCATGCTTCTCCAGTATTAAAGTAAGGCAATGACTGCAGAGCTTCAGATAAACGATAATCATTCGAGCACTTGGACGGACTGGTTGGATATAGGAATGGTACGAGCGGGACTGGTTGCTACAGCAGCGATGGCCACCTTAGTGGGAAGCCAACCGGGTCGAGCACCGTTCGGAGTTAATAGAAGGAGGTTGAAGACTGGCGATGTCTGCACTAAACTGTCGCGTCTCCGTCGCCACTTGAGCCCATTGAACAGCGAGGTTGTCATAGCCGTCTGCGAGTCTCTTGATGGCGTCGAGCGACTGGGACAGACGTTGAGCCGTAGCATCGTGGCGGGAGTGACGTGGTTGAACGACGACGGAGGTTCTACGCGTGACTTCCGACGGTTGTTGGGCAGATGCTTGGAACGCTGCCGCCGAAGACTTGATCGCGGTAATCCATTCCTTGTGCTCGACAGTGTTGGCCGCACGCATGACGAGCTGCTTGCCGCGTCGACCATACTGAAGACGGATGATGTGTTGCGCGAGGTCTTTCGTGGAGCATTGGGTCAGTTCGACCGTGCAATCGAGTGGAATCACCAAGAGACCACCAGCGAAGCGTGATCGCTGGATGATCAAGACGAAACCGGAAGCCTCGGAATGCTTGGTAGCGCCACGCGCCATCGAGGAGGCACGAACGATGCATACGCTAGTGAGTAGCCTGGAATCATCGATTTAAGGCAAGGGTGGCGGCGATTAGTGAGAATATTTGAGATTGGGACCGCGTTCCACGTACCAGAAGAGGCCACAGAAGTGAATCTGCAGATTGCCGGAAGTCATCGCGGTAGCTGCAGGAAGGCGCGGGGGGAGAGGGGAAATGTGTTGTTGGCAGAGCAAGTCAGAAAATGCTGAGAGTCGAGCGGCGAACGGCAAGGTTGGATCCTCCTGTTACGAGACAACAAAGGAGGAATCAAGTTACTAACTGTATTATAAAAGGTGTTTTCAGTCGCTCGCTTCGTTCAGTTTTGCTGCTGTGTACACTGGCAACTTGTAATTGCTTGCCTTCGATATGTAGCCCAGTGGTTTGATATACGAACTGCAGTTGGTACTACCAACCAACGGGGTAGTGACAAGGTTGGCAAGCAAGTGAGAGCAAGAGGATGTGAGTGGATTTCGTGGCTTTTTGGGGTCAGCCGTAGGAAATCGGAAGTTACCAGAAATGAATTAGCGGCACCTCTGCAAGTGCCATGTGGAACTTAGTTCGCTGACCACGACCCCTTTGCGGTGACGACGGCCAGAAACATCCACACCTCAGTCAAGTAGAAGCGAGTTTTCGTCATGATTGCCATTTCGGTAGTGTGGCAAAAAGAATTCGGCCGCCGCATGATCTTTTAGCGTAGCCACCAGAGTCGCGAAGCTAACATGAGCTACCAATGGAGATACGTGAGTAATTGTTGTGGCCAGCTTTTAAGTTAAAACCTAAATCAAGCTCGGGTACAGCAATGCCAGCGATCGAGATCCTATCACCCCAGATCCGGTGCAATCACCGGACCACCGTAGCGGCCAGCAGAGATCCTCTTGGGTCGATATCCTCCCAAATCGTCGCACTGAGCCACTCCTACCGACCTAGTTGCTAATTCCAAGAACTGGCTGGACACGTCGATCACTGGATTCGGAGGTCCTCTCGCTGTGGTAACACACTTTGGTCATGATGAATTCTATCCGCCTTCACGTCCGGCGAGGAGCTCGATCTCTGCGGATCCACTTCGCGAAAGCTAAGACGGATCTTTAGCTCGTCATTCCCCAATTTACTACCGGACTCCCACCGAGTATCAGTCTTCGACTAGCTTCACGCACAAGCTGCTACTTCTACTCTCCACCACCGCAATGACGTGCGGTAAATTCCACGTTCAATCGTGCAACCTCATTTGGTGAGTCTTTTTCCATACACTCAATTTGACCCACGTACTGACGGCGGAGTGTTGGAATGTGTTATTGTGTTTGCAGGTTTCTCAGCACCATCTACCTGGTTCGCACTGCGCTGCCACGACGAAGCACTGAGGCGGCTTTTAACCTCGTTATCCAGCGCCCGCGCGTCGCGGGCGGCACGTTGACCATCCCGCTCGACTCCACGGTCAAGATCGTCAAAGATATTGGCGGCGATACAGCACGCACCACCATTCGTCTGGAGTACGGCCAAAGCTGCAAGCGCGTACTGATGCGCGCGTCGAGTTCAATGGAGTACGAGAGATGGCTTCACGCTATCGAGACGGCTACGCAGCAGTTCGTGGAGCAATCCACAACTTCCGACTCACCCAGCACTTCCGAGCGCCGTCGTATGAAGAACTCACAACCATCGGTCACGACACCACAACCAGCTGCTCAGCAGCATGCAACGCGCTCACACGCCTCCCGGGTTGCCTCAGCCGGCTCAAGCTGCTCGCTCGGACGAATGCTTCGGCAGAATGTTCCAAATGTCATGCAATTCTTCACGACCGTCGGCCAAATCATCGCGGCGGCTACCTAAGCCTTCTCCACTTTGGTCGCCAACGGCTGTGGTGCATACTTTCTCCTGATCCTTCACGGATACTTTCATCCAGCAATACCATCTCTTGATGAGAGAGATACACTCCCCGTAAGTCAACCGCTCGTTCTAACGCAATAATTGCTCAGCAAAATACACGTCATTCCTGCAACAACGGTTGGCAACTTGTACTTCTGCTCGATACTGTGTTTTCCTGCCACTCCGGGCGCCACGTCGAACCGAAGTTATGGAATATCACTCGATCTTGTGTCAGTGGCTCATTCATTACCCACTCGTGTCCAACATTACTCCGCTATAACCCGTGGCAAGTTCCATGTGCATCTCAACCGGACGGTCTCTCCTCCTCCTATCATAGTGCTTGCTTCGGTTTACCGACGATTGCTCCTCCCCACACAGTCCAGCTTCCAGCCAGCCTCGAGGACGTAACTTAGCCTTCACCGCGTTTTACGCCATTGTACAGAGAGCTCTCCAGACGCTCAAATTAGCAGTGTCTCATTGGTCACAAAGACGAAAAATCCGAGTTGAAGACGAAAGAAAGCGTTCTTACCCCCCTCATGCGCTTGTTCACGCCGCTACTGCTGCTTCTCCTCGACCTGTTCGTTGCTCTATCTCTCGCTCTACCTGAGGGTGGCGACTCGGACGTGCCGTTCTCGCTGCGCTACGTCCCTGGCTTCTTCAAGCAGGGCACCCCGTCGGTTAAAGTACCCGACTCGAACCCAGAGCACCTCGGACTGCTCGACAACGTCACGTGGGGAGACGTGGACGCCTACATCAACGGCCGAGCCACTCAGGGCGTCCAAGTCAAGCTGTTCCTCTTCATACGCCATGGAGAGGGCATCCACAACGTCGCGGAGGCCAAGTACGGCACCGAAGAGTGGGAACGGTACTACCGCAAACTGGCCGAGTACACGGACGCCAAGCTGACGCCTTTAGGTATGCAGCAGGCCGAGAAGGCGTCAGAGAGACTCGATACCGAGCTCAAGAGGGGGCTCAAGATCGAGGAAGTCGTGGTGTCGCCCCTGGAGCGCACTCTGCACACGGCCATGATCGCGTACCATAACCACGAGGAGATCCCCAAGCACTCGATGGAGTGGCCTCGTGAGACCATCGGCGTCTGCACGTGCGATATGCGAGGCACCATCTCTTCCAAGGCGCTGCAGTACCCGGGCATCGACTTCAGCGACGTCTGGAGCGACGCAGACCCGTGGTGGACCCCCGACCATCGAGAGACGGACTCGCACATCGACGACCGTGCGCGTGTGTTCCTGAACCGCGTCTTCTACGGCCACAAGGCCTCGCACATTGGTGTGGTGACTCACAGTGGAATGACACATGCCGCCATGCGAGTCATCGGCCACCGCCAGTACAACGTCGCCACGGCCGAGATCGTCCCGTTCCTCCTGGAAGACACCAACTCAATGCACTCGATCCCGTCGGTTCTATCAGGCAAAGGCAACAACTAATAAGGCGTAACACAACACTGCAATACACTTGCATCTCCTCTTTAAAACTGCAGAGAGAGAAGTCACTTGTCGATGTCGTCCACGAACGCCTTGGACCATTGGCGCACCGTCTTGTCCATGGCGGCATCCACGAAGCTGTCGATCGGGTGGATGATCAACGGAATCACGCCCAAGCCGATGGCTGTGGGCGCCCAGCGTCGAATCATCGGCGAGCTCTTGGCCGCTCGCTGCACTGCGAACGAACTCATCGCCACCTGCAGCCACCAAGCCGAAAGTCTCCGTTAAGTATCCGTCTTCCCAATAATGCATTGGTCTACTGTACTGCTGTACTTACCACTCGGTTGATAGTGAAGCCGGGGATGACGACGCTGGCCATGGTCTGCCACGCCAGCGTGTCGATCGTGGCGTCGGCTACGACCGCGTTGCGCTTGCGGGCCGAGACGCCCTCCGCCACCGCCTTCGAGTGGGCCTTGCTGGCCTTGTCGTACGTGTCCCCAGCACGTAGCCAAAGGCCACGAGGTAGGACGGCACTACCAGATGAGGCACAATGGGCCGGAACGACTCGCCCAGCTCATTGGCGTACCCCAGGTAGCGCACCAGCGAGTCGCGCCAGATATCGGGCTCTTGCTGCTGGTCCTTCATGGTCAAGCGCTTTTGAGCATGCACCGAAATTAGTTTTAATTTCGGATCTAATTTCGTAGTGTTGAAGTCGTGACTTTTAGGTGGTCGCCACATGGCTACATTGTAACGGTTAGCTTGTCCGTGAGACTTTTGCAGCTTGTGCTGTCGACGATGGCGGAGGAATCGACGGAGACGCTCGCGAGGTCGCAGCTCGAGACTTTGTACAGACTGGGGATCCTCGAGCGAAGCTCCGACGACGTGGAGCTAGGCCAACCGCGCCAGAATGTAGACAGTCGACTGAACCAGCGACACGAGGCCTTCCTCGCAGCGCTGCCCCCACCAGCAGCTATCCACTCAATGAACAACAGACCTTCGCCATTCCTTACAGACGACTCGGACTCCAGCCGAGCATCCAGAGACGATAGAAGCAGTGAGTATTACTCGGAAAGTGGTGGTGGGGCACTGTCAAACTCGCTGCGGACCTCGAGATCTCATTGTCACAGTCACCTCCTCCCTCGACGAAGCAGAAATTTGCGATCTTCAAGCTCATCAGCGCCTTCTTCTATGTCGCTGACCCCTCATTCAGCGAAGAGAGATCGTCGTGCGCTTCGGATGTGGTTTCGGCAGTGGAAAATCTTCGTTCGAGGCCGTCGAGAAAGAACTCGACGTCGAGCAGCAGCGGATGCGCTCTTGAAGCAGAAAGTCATCACCAAGTGGGCGTGCTTTCTCAAGCGAAGACGCTATGAACACGAGAAGAAGCGGCTTCTCGACGCTTGGAAAATATCTCGAGCCATTTCAGTGTGGAATCAATGGAAACAACGACGTATAGCGGTGCGAGGATTGTTAAATGGAGGCCGGAGCTCCTTCATGGGGAGATTGAGTCAGCAGCGGGTGTGGCGGCGGTGGATTCATTTCTCAAAGCGGAGACTGTACGTGCGCGGTATTTTACTCGAGCGGATCGGCTTCATCCATCGCCGGCTCCTTCGAGCTGTATGGACGGAGCTTCGAATCCACGCTTTCCGGTCACGACAAACCCGTCAGTCGCTCGAAAGATGCTTCCGAGGCATGCGCAAGCTCCACATTATTCAACAACGCCAACGTGTTACCTGTGCGCAGTACCAGAGAAAGGCGAATCTAGCGCGAAGGCGAGAACTGCTTCATCGCTGGCGCTCTTTCGCTCATTCACGTTGTCGCGATAAAAGGCTGGCGTGGCGGGTGCAGTTTGATGTGAGTCGGAGGAGGTTTCTCTTGCTGTGGTGGGAAGCTGCTTGTGTTTCTAACCGAATCGCGCGCTTGCGCGAGAAAGTCACGTATCGATCGCTTCGTCAGCACTTGGTCGCATGGAGAACTGTAACACAAGCGATTCGTCTTGGTGATCGAGTGGCGGAAAGTCGAGAAAAGGACATTCGGCGGGTCTACTTTCGAGCGCTTAACGACCAGACCACGTTCAGCGCTCTTTGCAGACGTGTACAGGTAGCAGTAAGTCACCGACGACTATCCAGCGCTGTAGCGTATCTCCACGCTTGGACAGTTGAGAAGAAACGCAGAAATGAAAGAATTCATCAAATCCGAAGCAAGTGGCAAAATCGCCTTCTGCGCTGCGCCTGGGTGGAAGGCTGGCTCAGACTTCACCACAAAAGGAGAGCGATGAAGCATGCGCGTTTAGCTCTTCAAGTTTATCATTTCAAGGCTTGGAAGCGATTTCATCGCGCCCAACAGGATAATTATATTCACGAAGAGCGCGCTGAAGTGCTGCACTCCAAGTTTTGCTGCCAACGCAGCCTCTCGAGCTGGAAAATCTACCGCACAATGCGTCTGGCACATCGACAACAACTCGTAAAGGCGCAAGAATATTACCAAAGACGCTTGCTTCAGCGGGGAGTTGTCATTCTGTGGAGTGCAGTGTACCAAAACGCCCAAAACTCGCAACGGGGCCACCACCTCAGACAGAAACTTCGTATCTCCGCTAAGAAGCGCCACTTTTGTGCATGGCAAGTATTGACTCAATCGAACCGACAACTGGTAGAGCGAGCGTCCGTTCTACACCAGAGTTCTGGCTACCGTACATCAATCTGCAACCCGTCTCGACGAGCGTGGGATCGGTGGACAGGTTTTGTTGCTTTGCGTAAACTTCGTCACCGTTGTGATGAAATGTTTCAGCTGCGTGTGAAGCGTCAAGTGGTGGTAAATTGGCACCGACAAGCTCAAGTAGAGACCCGCTGTCGTGTATTCGGTATGCGCAGAAGTATGAAGTCCATCGAGAATATGTTTGCCTGTTGGAAATCTCGAGTGGAAAAGTGGAGAAAAGTGGGTGCGATTTGTGACTTGTCCGAGCGGGTGTACGAGCGAAAGTTGTGCACTCGAGTCATGCGCGACTGGCGCCGCTGGTCAAGTTATCATCGTCGTGTTCGTCTCTGTGGTGGCTCTATACAACGTGCACGTGAAGCGAAGCTACAGGCGAATTCGTTTGTCGTATGGCATCAGCAGTTTCATACTCGGCAGAGTTTCGCCAAGCTACGCTGCGCCCGACAACAGCGTCAAAAGCGGCTAACCTTCAATAGCTGGCACAGCCACTGTTTGCAGCAGAAGGCGTTTGCGCGCAAGTTAGCGCACTTTAACCACGTCTATGGGATGTATCCTAAAACGTCGATTGTAGCACGAATTTGGTGCCGTTGGAAGCAAACTGCAGAGCAAAGCAGGCAAGTGAGGGTACTACACAGAAAATATTTACTCCGCCAGGCTTGTCGGTGCTGGACACACTGGAAGACTTTCCACGCTGCATGCCGCGCTCTGCGAGTCTGGAGACGCGTTGCGGTGGCAATGTCGAGCAGCAACAACAAGCTTGGCCTGCGTATCCGCTGCTTTCGGGAATCCCGGCACCGCGCTCTTCAACGAGGTGTGCTGGATCAGTGGAAGCGCATGGTTCAAAGGAGAAGGGACCAACAAGACCGACAGTCACTTTGGAAACATCAGCTGAATCGGGAGCTGGAAGGAGCACACTGGAGCTCGCAACAAGCCGCTCGATTTCATTTGAATTGTTGGTTTCGGAGGTGGCGTACCGCCCACAATGAGGATAACAATCTTGCCATGGAATATTATCACACTCGACTGCTTCGAATGGTGGTCCGGTCGTGGTGGAAAACTACTATCCATTCCAAGCAAGAACGGGTCCTAGTACAGGCGCAGCAAACCATCGGCAAGCTATCGTACTATCACCCGCAACAGCAAGCCTACGTGGCTCAAGCCCGCCGCTCTGGAAAAAGAAATCAAACGCAGAGGGGGAAAGTTCCAAAGAGGAAACTGGTCCCGAAAAATACTGTTACATGTAGCGTGAAAGCGGAATCGATGAGAAACATGCGCCGGATGCTGGACCCGACCGAAACCCAAAGTTACTCAAGACTTTACGAGGAGGGGGGAAGGGAAATCTCATTCGAGAAACCAAGTAAGCGAACTGTTGCCGCGCCTGCTGTGAAGCCTTGCTGCCAAAATCACAGAGAGCGCACGGTTCTTCGTCGTTCAAAGAACGACGAAGCCGAGGTCATCAGAGCAGACGACAACTATCGGGGCTTGGCTCGGGGAACGGACGATAAATCACTGCGACTACAAAATGTACCGATGGAAGCCGCTAGGAGCAACCCAGAGCTATTACAACCACCTCATCCCGATGACTCTCACCTAGACATGCAACATCAACTTCAACAGAATCGTCTCGCAGCGTTTGAGCTCGAAAACAACTCGCTCCGAAGTCAGTCGATGGTGGCTGAAAACGAGCTTCCGTTGTTTGATGACGAAGTACTGAAGCTCGTGGCTGATGATTCTAATCGCCAAGTACGCTACGCAGACCTCGGTGATGCCCCTAAGCAATCCGTAGGTCTTGCTTCAAGTCTTCACGTGGAGCGAACTGTGGATAAGGAGAATTCGGATGGCCACCAGAGTGGATGGGCCCACTTGACCGCAAGCAGACTTGAATCACAGCAAACCACGCCCAGTATTACTAAGCGGAGAGAGTATCGTGCAGTCCAAACCGTTCCAACGATGTTTGAGCCATCGCAGAGCTTGGCTCCAAGTATCGCAAGCAGCTGTGGAGAACGAAAACACACGCCACGCGTCACCAAAACTCGCTCCGTAGATCGTAGAGCTCGAGTCAAGGTTGTCCGTTCAAGCGAAGCCGAAGAGAGGCCACTGGCTGCCATTCTCGCTTTGTCCGATATCAGCAGACCAAACCTTTCAGCCGAAGAAGGCTCCGCTGATGCGGATATCCGCAGTGAGAGCGAAGCTGAGTGGGATAGCTCAGTGATCCGAGAAGTCGTCGGGTTTTACGTTGACTCTATCATGTCAAATGGTGCTGGTGGTGATAGCAACAATGATGGCACGGCGAAGAAAAAACTAACGAGGCTACGTACATGCTTTCGAATGGTTCGAGATCTGGCGCTGTTCCAGAATGATTTCTACATCGACGAGATGATCAAAATCTACGACGCCAACTTTAGAGGAGACTACTTCATCGCTGACAAGCGTGAAGAGCAAGCAAGACTTGAGTTATTTATCGAGCAACTTGTGGAAAATCACCCGGCATATCGAAAATACGTCGATCTCACGCTCCGAAAACGAACCCCACGCTCTCCTATTCCGTTGTGCGCGTTGAATTGGCTCGCTCGACACCATTTGCGACCGAATCTCTTACTGCAAAAGCGAGCACGGATCCGACCGCGAAAGAATAAAAAATTCTGGATCTGGGAGCAAATACCTGACGACATGGATCTGGCACTGGAAAAGCTGCTCCCTGCCATTACAAAGTACATGCGAGTACTAGGGCAGTTCTTTCTCCGTCAAGCCGCCCAAAGCTCCTCGACGACAGGCAAACCCCAAGATTATCGTATGAGCAGCACGGCGTTTATCAGCCTCATGAAGCAGGTCCGCGTGTTCCCGCAGCTCTTCCATCGCCGCGAGCTTGAAAACGCTGTGAGGCTGTCGAGCTGTTCCTCCCCCGAGAGCGAAGAGCTCAATTTCCCAGAGTTTATCGAAGCTCTAGTCCGATGTTCGTGTACTCTTCGATGGGGAGAACTCAATGGGAGCAAACCGACGGCCGATATGAACGATACCGTGGTCGTTATCAAGTTTGTGATGTTGATATTTGCCATGGAGGGGCAGGGGACGGTGCTGAAGAAGCGGAACGAGGACGTTGGTGCGATTCTGGGCTTTTTAGGAGAGCAACAGAGGAAGAAGCAGGCGGAGAAGATGATCCGTTTCCGCAAGATGCTGTCGGATAATAAGCGGCGAGTGAGAGCGTCGAGGAAGCACCAGATCCCAAGTGTGTGGAACCAGGTGCGTCTTCAGTTCTCTCCTACGTCGTCTCCTGCGAGGTCCCCCACGAGATCGCACGATACGTTTGACGAGCTGACGGAGTCCTGGGACGGAGGATCGCCTCGACGCATATCGACGGAGCCTTTTGTATTCGACGCACAAACGAACCAGCCATTTGGACTTGAAGTGTCGCCTAGTTCAAAGAGTGTGGAATCGAGGGATGGCCAAGACAATGATCAGCATCGTGTGGATACCGCGGAATACGTGACGGAAGAACGCGATCCACTTTTTAATGTGACGGGTGGCGGTATTGATGAAGGCAATTGTAACTCGCCGTCGCGTGGCGATACCCCATCAGCGCCCACAAAACAAGTGATTGATACCAACTCCAGCTACGTTGAACCAAGTGCCGAGGTTACGTTAGCCCAGCTTTCATCGGCTGTGGCTATTCCAGCCGAGAGCAAAGGAACCTTTGATGCCGAGCCAGTCAACAGTGTAAATGCAGGAGATGACGTTGCTGAGGCCGCCGAGACAATCCCAGTGCAGTCGTCTGGACTGGCAGAGCCCATGGAGAAGGACGAGTTTCTTCGCGAAATTCTCGATAGCATCGGCGACGTTGAACTGATGCTCAATCAACCGAGGTTTGCTGGCAGCAACTTTCCCAAGAGTGGTAAGTTCTATCGCATTTACTACAAAAGAACTTCGGATCATTAACCAACCTGTGCGACTCGATTGGTATCAGGTAAACGCCACCTGCAGAGAACACCATCAAGTGCATCGATGGTTTCGACGCAGAGTACACCGAGTAGAGTTCAAGCGGCATCGGTGGACTTCATTCCGTCTCTGAACGATCTTGCTGCTGGAAGCCTTTCATACAGTTGCAGTGACTGGCGGACGCCTGGGGATAGTGCAGGTTTGGACTCGGAGATCCCTGTGAGAGACCCAATGCTGAATTACCTGACGGACGTCGAGCGTTTCACAGAAAGCACAGGTACGGTTAGCTATACCTGCACATGGATGGTGTATGACTAACAATCGATGCCGCGCAGATAAGACGAGTCTGGTAGCAATTGCAGACCTCTCAGGACTTCCATTTGAAGCAGTCGTGCCTTCACAGGTGCGTTCTAGCAGCCTAACGTCGGAGGTTCCGAGCACTCGCTAACCCATCTTCACTTGATTGCGGGCTTCAGTGCACTAGCAACCGCAGCTCGGATACTTGGGCCGCGCAGGGACTCCGCCCTACAGAAGAAGTGACAGCAAACACTGCACCTGAGCCACGGGCAGATGAAAGTTGAAACTTTGGAAAGTCGATAAAGTAAGCGAGCTAATTCGTGATGCGCACACGAAATCCCTGCGTTGTAGGCGTTTGCCTAGGTTGCCTGCGCCTTCGCACTACAAATATGTTGAGTCCACGTCGTCGAAGTACGGGTGGCGCAGCGCTTCTTTTGCGCTGATTCTTGTTCCTGGGTCGTAGCGCAGCATGGACTGGAGGGTAGAGCGCCAGCGTAAAATATTAGAACTGTAAATACACACCTTCAAAAAGCAAGGATGTCCGTATGTACCTCTAGCAGGTGCAGCCCGCTCTCCTCTAGGTTCGGGAAGAGCTCTCGCAAGTCCTTCCTCTTCCACTTGGGGAACGTGGGCGCGTAGTCGCGAAGCTTGGTGACGCCAGGCCACGACGCCTCGTTCGGCGTGCCAAGGGTCCTGGTAGTAGGAATACGTCCTTTAAGTCAGACACTACTCCATGATACCAGGG
The DNA here is from genome assembly GCA_024211575.1 of Phytophthora melonis. Classification (NCBI taxonomy): domain Eukaryota; phylum Oomycota; class Peronosporomycetes; order Peronosporales; family Peronosporaceae; genus Phytophthora; species Phytophthora melonis. Next base: position 251,337 of record JAMXKT010000041.1, read on the forward strand.
GACAGCTTGAGATCAGTACATACTCACCTGAAGATACGGTAGAGCTGGTCGATCTCCGAGTCTCCGGTAAAGAGCGGCTTCTTGGAGACCATCTCAGCGAAAATGACGCCGACGGACCAAATATCCACCGGAGGGCAGTACACCTCCTGGCCGAGCAGGATCTCGGGCGCGCGGTACCACAGCGTGACCACCTCGTGCGTGTACTTCTTGATCGGGAGGCTGAAGGCGCGCGCCAGACCAAAGTCGGCGATCTTGAGCTCGCCCGTGTTGTTCACCAGCAGGTTTTGCGGCTTCAAGTCTCTGCAACTCAGCCATAAACATCTCGATCAGCTGCCACGTCAATGCTTCGTCGCACTTTAGCAACCGAATCGTACCGGTGCATGATGCCGCGCGAGTGCGAGAACGCGAGACCCTTGAGTAGCTGGTACAACAAGCTCTGCAGCAACGTAACACATTAGTCGCCACGTCCTTCAAGACCACACAATACATACTCCACACAACAGCATGCTAGACCTTGATCTGCGCCGGCTCTAGCTTGCCGAGCTTGTGCTCCATGAAGCGCTTGAGGTCCTTGTCCATGAACTCGAACACGAGGAACAACTTGCCGTCCTCCTGCAGGCAGTCCAGCAGGCTGCAGCAATCGAACACAGTGAAGTAAAGTGAGTTTCCTATAACTATGACACAGCAATTTGCCAGCCTGTCTGTTGCTGCCGTGCCTGACGATGTTGGGGTGCTCGAGCTCGCGCAGCACCGAGATCTCGCGCAGCGCCGTGCTGGGGATGCCGTCGTCCTCCGTCTCGAGGCGGATGCGCTTGAGCGCCACGACCTTCTTGGTCTTGAGGTCCAGCGACTTGTACACGACGCCATACGTACCCTCGCCGATGGACCCGCCCTTCTCGATGCGCTGGTAGCGGTCCATTGTCTGCTGCTGCTGCCTGTTGCCCTCGAGCGGATACAAAATTGAACTTGATCGTCCATGACTCCCGCGCTTTTTGCAGGGCGGAAGAGGTGGACATTGTGGACCACATCATGTGTGGTGTGAGCCACATTTTGGCTTTTGGTGCCACTGTTCTGAAGTTGTACGAGCAAGTCGCTTTAGTGACGCTTTGTACAAGTTCTAAATTTTACATCCCCGTTCTAAAAAGTCTAACATGCAGCGCTGAGAAGACCACCACGTTTCGCCGTCACTGAGTCAAGTGACTTCACAGCAAAACACAGCAGACACTTGACGCGCCAAGGGTGAACAACAACGAGTATGGAACGACAAACGTCGTTTCGTAGTCCAGCAGAAAATGAAGGCTCGCCTGCTCATCGAGGATGCAAGGAAACGACCAATTGCATTTCTAACTGTATCAAAAATACTGCAAAGCTTTTCCTGTGATCGTAGTGGCGCAACGTGACGCTGGCATCAGGTTTAAGTTTCGTTTCAAAAGACTCGAGCCGCCCGGGGCAGGGCTGGTAGCCAAAAACTGCAGTGCCTCGACTCAAGGCGCTGCACCAGCTCGTCCAATCTCACCTGGATGATGAGCGCGGAGTCTAGGTGTTGGTAAGCAAAGATGCTGCGCGCAATGACTGGTCTGAGAAAATCAGCACCCGACCCCGCTGCATACAAAGACCCTGTTACACTGATGTTGTGTTGAGGTAAAAACACCGCAAAACGCAATCGGCTGGGAGATAGAATTGGGAGAGGTATTGAAGTGGCATCTGAGTGTAGGTCAGCAGCGGCCCGAGACCTGTGCACAACTTATATGTACCATATCTGTACCACTGTTTCATGTCTGAACTTCTTCTTGCATATAGACTTAAACAGCGCTCAGCACTGTCTTAACACCTGCATAGTGATATGCCCCTTCCAACCCGATCGCGAGTCGTCATGTCGAAGGCACGGCGCTGGCGTGCGGAACCGCGGCGCTTCCGAGCGTTCCGCCGCCATTACCCAAAAAGCCGCAGTTGGCCCCCTCCCCGCCCTTTACCAAAGGAAGCAGCTTAAGAAAAGCAAACGATCAGGGAGACTATGTCTTTCTAAGTCGGTGTGTTTTTCGCGTGGTGGTCAAGATGATGTCTTGAAGATCGGTTTCAGCTCCTCCGTCCGTACTCAGCATGAATATGGACTAAGAGAAGATGGCAACAGCGTTTGAAGAACAAACGGAAGGTTAGAAATGATGGCGGCGTAGCACGGAGTTAGAAGGATGGTTCCCCGGAATGAAGAATTGAAGACAAGAGAAGAAGAAGCAACAAAGAACAAGACATAAAGAAGCGATCAAGTCGAGACAAGCAGCTCGAAGAAACAAGAACAACAAGAAGAACAGCAAGAAGACGACAAGCGGCAGCATGTTGCGCGACTCGGAAGAAGCGACGGCGTGGCTGCGCATGGCCGACCCCGTGAAGAACTGGAACGACTGGCAGCTGGCGCTGGACAAGCCGAGCTTGTTGAGCAGCGGCGCCATTCAGACGGTGGAGCTCGTGGAGAAGGCGGACGACGGCAAGCTGGCCCACGACGTGGACGACCTGGCGGCGATCTTCGAGGGCCTCGTGGACGGAGCGGACATCCAGCTCCCTGCGACGACCTGGAGCAGACGGCCCCAGCGAGGACGCGACCGCGGGCTGGATTGACACTCTGGACGACGACGTGGTGAACGTGAACGAGCTCTCGGCCGCGTTTGACATGCTGGTGGACGAGCAGGAGAAGGCGTCGGAGATGTCGGAGGACGACGACGAGGACGAGGAGATGGAGGAGGCTGACAGCGGCGACGAGCCCAGCCCCAACGTCAAGATCATCCCGTCGGCCCCCGTCTGGGCCTCCATGGCCCCGCTGGACCCTCGATCGTGCATCCGCACGCCGGTGTTCAAGAACCTGGACTCGCGTATCCCGCGCGTGTCGGTGCCTCGGATGGACCTGTCGTTCTCGCCCAACGGCGCGGCTGTGAAGGCTGCTGGTGCCCCCGGCGTCAGCCGTCCACCGCAGTCGATGTCGCCCAAGAGCGAGAAGGCCAAGGTCGCCAAGTACCACCACGACCCCAAGACGTGCTGGATCTGCAAGAGTTCCAAGACCCCGGAGAAGAAGCGCGCGCTGCACCGCTACCACGAGAAGCGGACGCGCCGCAATTGGAAGCAGGGCCCTCGGTACACTGGACGCAGCAACGTGGCGACGTCGCGTGTGCGCAACGGCGGACGGTTCATCTGCACGACGCGGTGGATCTGATTCTCTTCTTGAAGCCTACGTACGGGCTGGTTTGATTTGGTTTGATTTTTTTCTTTTTAGCTTTTCTCTTTTACCTGGAGCTTCTCTCCACCCAGTTTTTCATTTTAGTTGGTAGGGCTTTTCCTTTTTAATGCAAGTAATGCATTGGCATCATTTTCAAACATCAAATGCGTTCGCTTCTTCAGTCTCGCCACCTTCTTGGCGGCCGTAGCGATCTCTCCACGAGGAGCTAAACAAGACGTCGCGATCTTGAGCTTCGCGTGAAGTTTCTGCTTATGTGTTTTAACGTGTCGGTTCTTTGTCTCCTTGGTGTGCGCCACACGAGAGGTCTTTTCTCAACGCCGCTGGTCGATTGACTGACCGGGTCGAAAACTACAGAGAGAGCGCCACGTAAAAATGGTGAGACCATGAGCAGGTTTGCTTGGCTACGCGGCCGGGACGCGTGTCCCCCCTGGCTGCGTATATTCGTGCTGCAGCCTGGGGAATGATCTACCGAGCTGATAATGTGTACGTGTCCTTGCTCATTGGGCAGTCGAGCAAGTACCTGAACGACAAGAAGAAGAAGCTGCAGGCGTTCAAGAGCACGACCAACGCCAAGTACGATCCCAGCCACTGTATCTGCAGTTCTATAATAGAGAGGAGAGTGTGCTGAATACTGACGCAGCGCTGTTTGTGTCGGCTCGCAGTGACTCGATGGCCAAGTCGTACCTTGAGAAGTTCAGCTGGGACTTGATGCGCGCGGTCGACGAGTTCTACGCCAACGGAGGCGAGAGCCTGACGCCCGTGTGAGTTGCCTGTCAAGGATAGATCGTCAGTGAATGACTGTGGCTAACGTCGTCTTGCTTATGCGTCCGTCCAGCAAAAAGTCGACGATCTCCATGGACGCTGTGAACGCGTGGTTCGACAACTACGTAGGTGAGCGAAAGACCTGCAAGGGAGTGAATTGTTATCATACTTTAGAGATCTAACTCGTTGCTGACTGTCGAAATTGTAGACCCTGATGACGATGAGGACGCCATCAACGAGGAGGGTATCCTCAAGTTCTGCGAGGACATCGGCGTGGACCCGCAGGACCTCGTGGTGCTCGTGATCGCGTGGAAGATGGGCGCGGCCTACATGTGCGCGTTCACCCGCAAGGAGTGGCAGAAGGGCATGGAGGAGATGGACTGCGACTCGGCCGCCAAGCTCAAGGCCAAGATCCCGCAGCTGCGCGAGGCCATCGCCAGCGAGAGTGAGTTCAAGAAGTTCTACAGCTTCTGCTTCGGCTTCTCCAAGGAGCCCGGCCAGAAGAGCCTCAGCATAGATATCGCCGTGGCCATGTGGGAGCTGCTGCTGCCCGCGCGCTTCGAGAAGCTCACGGCCAGCTGGCTGGCCTTCCTGGCCGAGAAGAAGCCCGTCAAGGGCGTGACACGCGACACCTGGGACCTGCTCTTCGACTTCTTCGTCAAGGTGCGCGAGTCCTACGACAACTACGACGAGAACGAGGCCTGGCCCGTGCTCATCGACGACTACATGGTCTGGATAGACAGCAAGAAGCAGTAAGTGTAGCAGCTAGACTACTAAATGGCTACACACAGATGCTTGCTTTGTCGCGTGTGTAGTCCGTTCTCAAAACCACACTGCAACTTGAGCCATACAAACTCCAAGACAAAAAGTCCCCCAACGTACAACTTGGTGTGTCGCACACAATACTGCCATTATCATCTTCTTGTCGTGGAACCCTATCGTCCGTCATCAGCGCTCTTCACTTGGCGTCATTGCTCGCTCCATCATGACGGAGCCCATGGAGGAGTTCCCGTCGCCTGAGGCGCTTCCCGAGCGCGCCTTCTTCCCAAGGCGTACCTGCAGCAGTACCGGCGGCAGCTGAACGAGCTCATCAAGCGCATGGAGCGGCTCGTGGAGGAGGAAGACAACCTCGAGACGGACTCGGACGCCGCCGAGCTCGAGTGGAACGGCGCGCAGCTCGCGGCGCTGCCCGGCCAGACGGTGTGGCACAACCTGCGCGCGCTGCACGACTGCCGCGAGCTGCTGGAGGACGCGGCCGCGCAGTTCACGCAGAAGATCCGCGAGAGCGCGGAGCTCGTGGCCGCCGACCCGGAGCTCGAGCGCACGCAGAGCAGCTCGTCCATGCCCGTGTCCGAGTACAGCTCGGACGACGCGCTAGAGGAGGAGGAGGCGGAGGAGACAGACGACGAGTTCCAGGACGTGGAGCCCGTGCGAGGCCGCAAGGCCGCCGTGGCGCTCAACAACGACGTGACGGCGCGCGTGCAGAGCGCGCTGCGGGACGAGGACGAGTTCGAGCGCTTCAAGGCCAACGCGCTGCAGTTCGGCATGGGCAACGAGTCGGCCGAGCGCTTCTACGCGTACTTGGCGCAGCACATCCCGGCGCCCGTGCTGGACTCGATCGTCGTGGACTTTGCGCGGCTGTTGCCCCAGGCCACGCTGCGAGTGCCGCTGCTGAAGGAGCACTACGAGCACATGAAGAACGAGCTGGCCAGACCCAGCATGGCGCACTTTAGGAACAAGAGCTACAGCACGGCCATCACGTCTCGATCCTCTACGTCATCAAGTGCGTGGCAGCTGGCTCGAGCCTTTGAAGGAGTTGTGGGGACTAACGGGTGCTGTTGTTGTTGTTGTTGCTGCTGTTGCTGTTGTGACTGTGTGTGGATTGTAGGTATCGATGAAGCTGGCAGCAGCGATGAGGAGGATGAAGAGTACCCGTCCACGGTGAGGCCTAAGCAATTGTTGAATATTATGAGTCGAGCTGTGTGGACTAAGCTGTGACGGCTGCGTGTAGATCCGACTGCGTACGTTCAACCACCTCGTCTTTGTCATCCACGGAATCGGCCAGCACATCGACTTCCGCGATGGCGAGTTCAAGTCGTGGAATGGAGAGACGGGAGTCGAGGGCGGCAACCACGCGTTCCGAGACATGTTCCGCTCCATGCTTGAGACGACCTTCCAAGACATCCCGCTCGCTCTGGAGATGCAGTCCATCGAGTGGCACGAAGACCTCCACGAACCGACTGGGGTGGATAACATTTTCGACCTGATTTCCCCTGAAGGAGCCTCAGCGTACGTAGCCCTGATGTTTTATTGTTGCTGCTAAGAAGGATCGGGCCTAACGTAGCATTTTATTCTACCCCCCAGAATCCGTGAATTCAACAAGGAGACCTTCATGGACGTTCTCTACTACCTATCGCCGCGGTATGGCCAACTGATCGTCGATTCGGTCACGCAGCAGCTCAATGACAAGTATCGCGTCTTCATGAACGAGCACCCGGGTACGCCAGCGCCTGTGAGAGAGGTGCTTTATATTATTTTTTGTTGTGATGCTCACGGGTATGTTTGCTATCAGGATGGGATGGCAAAGTCTCTATATTTGCCCACTCGCTGGGCTCGATGATTTCCTACGATATCCTGACACATAAGCCGGGTGAGGTCGCCAGCAATGGAGTTCGTTTCCCTGGACTTGAGTTTGAGATCGACAACTTTTTTGGAGTCGGGTACGTTGCTCGAGTTAATATTGACATCTTTACGCAGCGACAGCTCACATTATTCGCGCTGTTACGATAGATCGCCAGTGGGGGTGATGATTCTGGCGCGAGGAGACCTCAACATTGACGACGGAGAGTTCACCCCAGGGATCAAAATTCCAAAATGCCGCCGGTATTTCAACGTTTACCACCCGATCGATCCGATTGCGTACCGTATCGAGCCATTGATCAAGCAAGAAATGCACGACAAGGAACCCGTACAACTGATGCAGGTACGAGATAGAATATGTGCTAGGGATTATCGCGTTCTCTAAGCCGTCACCTGTCTGTGTTTGATGCGTGCAGTACAGTGCAGTTAAGGAACACACCTTCGGTCAGTTGCAGGAGGCTTGGGAGAGTTTGAATGGCCCAGTGCATGGATTCCAGTACCGTCATGACTACGTTTTGCGTCGTCGAAAGCGCGAGCAAGGCATGATGGAAGTGGCGTTCGCTGCTGCCTCGCACTCGTCATACTGGATGAGCGACGACGTGGTCCTCTTCACTCTGATGCAGTTGTGTCAGCCCGTCGTTGACACTTTGCACCGGTACATGAGTGCTCGGGTCCCGTTGCCCAAGCTCATGAGAAGCATCGTGGAGCTTACGCCACACACGGAGGTGCTGCTGTCTGCAACAGCCCTCGTTCGTGACCGTTGCACGGGTCTTTCACGAGAGCAGATCGTGCTGATTGACAAGGACCGTTTGTATTTCCTGTCACGACTGAGCGAAGTGGCGTGTCGCCGCAAGTGGCGAATCAAACTGACTGCGACGACAAAGGCCGTGTACGGTGAGGACTCCTTCATGATGAACATTATACCGAGCAAAGGTGCTGCTGCAGAACCCGGTGCACCGCCAACGTCGAACAACGCTGTCCAGCCAGGAGTGCACGTTTTCAAGGCTCCGTCGACGCCAGTTCGCAACGGATGGATGGAGGCCATCAACCAAGCTATTGCCAAGGTCGGCAGCTCGGTTGCAGAGGATTCGTGTCAAGACACGTATCCTAGAGACACGGCAAACCTGGTCGATCTCCCGACTGGAAAGAGTCTGGATTATTTCAATGCCATCAAGGCGGGGTTCCTCAAGGAGAAGACAGCTAATGGGTGGTACGACTCGTGGAACGACCGGTGGCTCGTGCTGCAAGAAGACCACCTGTCCTGCTACGAAAACTCGCCGAAGCTGGACTTTGTTGGACAGTTCCCGCTTCATAGGACGAAGGCGTTCTGCTTCGAGCGGGAGTACCTCATCCGAGTGGTAGCTCGTCGCGGAGCGGCGTGCGAGATGCGAGTTCAGAACCAGGAGTCCTTCAACCGCTGGGTGGAAGTCTTCGAACGGATCCCTTCGGTTGAGATCTTCCGCCACGAGGATTTATTAGAGAACAGCCCGTCCTCGGTGCTGATCATGACGGAGAGTTCAAGAGGAAGCTTCGGTGCGGCGAGCAAGGCTGCTAAGTCTGGAGAGTGGCTTCAAACCAAGATCGAAGGACACCAGATCAAGCTGGATGAGAACGACCAAGAGTATGTCGCCTTTGTTATCCAGGTGGCATCCTCCACAGCAGGCACGAGCATCGTTCAGCGTCGCTACTCGGAGTTCGCCAAGCTACATCGCCAGCTGCGCAAGATGTTCCAGCACGAGCAGATCCCGGCGCTGCCCGGTACACGGATGTGGAACAAGTTTGAGCCGAACTATCTGAAACAAAAGGCTATCGGGCTGCACGGCTACCTGAACGAAGTTTGCAAACGGTGTGCCAACACGCGCGCCCAGCCGATACTGCTGGAGTTCCTAGAGCTCGCACCACCGACTCCTTCTGAGCCAGAGTCGAAGAAGTCGCCGAAGGAGGAAAAGACCGACAAGAATTAAAGGAGAAGATGGCGTTGAAGCGTTAGAATGGTGGATCATGATGAAGCAGAGGGGTGCGTAGAATCAACGAAAGCGGCTGTATTTCGGACTGTTTGAGTCAGCTTCCTAAGGTAAGGTAAGCAAGATCGACTTGGCCAACCGAGCTCATTGCTAGTTGTCTTGGATCGTGAAGTGTGCACACAGGCCACTCGTCTTGGCGCCGCTCTCGTCGTACACGTTGCAGTCCGTCTCGGGCTTCAGCGCGATGAAGTACTGACCAGGCTCGACGACACGGTGGAAGCCAGAGCCGATCTGCGGGTCAAACACGCCCCAGTCCTCGCGCGTGAGCGTGAAAGAAACCTCTCGACTCTCTCCTGGCTGCAGGTGGATCTTGGAGAACTTCTTCAGCTGCTTGACTTCCGGGACCGACATCGCGCGGTAGGGCTGGATGAGGAAGAGCATCACCGTTTCCTTGCCTGCCATCTTTCCGGTGTTGGTGACAGTCACGCTCACCTCGAGGGAGGCGTCATCGCTATCGCAGAAGGAGCTCTTGCTCAGCGACACGTTCCCGTACTCGAAGACGGAATAGCTCAAGCCGTGGCCGAAATCCCACTCCATCTCGCACGGTCCTTCGTCACGGCAGCGCGTGCTCACAAGGTGGTTGTACGGGATCCCGATGTTACCTGAAGCCTTGGGGTACGTGATGGGGAGCCGGCCGCTCGGATTGACGCGTCCGAAGAGGATTTCAGCCAGCGCCTGGCCACCGAGTTCACCGGGGAGCATCGCATCCACCACGGCATGAGCGACATCAGCGAGGCCCTGAAGCAGACGCGGGCGTCCTTCAGCTAGGACGAGGATCACCTTGGTCCCGGTGGCTGCGATTTCACGGACGTAGTCGACTTGGCCACGAGGCAGATTCAAGTCGTCCACATCACCGGGCTTCTCCGCGTACTCTCCTTCGCCGATGGCGACGATCGTGTACTCGGCCTGTGCTGCTCGGCTCTTGATGGCCTCGAGAGCAGATGACGAGTACGAGCCGTTCGGGTGAAGCGCGTTGGCGTAGTGGACTGAACCGGAGCTCGTGCTCAACACGTCGGCGATGCCTTGTCGAAGCGAGACGCCGTGCGGGAAGAGGCTATTGCCGGACACACCTTGCCAGCGAAGAGACCATCCGCCGCACAGCAGCCCCACGTTGTCTGCGGCATGACCCGTCAGGAACACGTCGCTGTCTGGGCTGAGAGGAAGAAGACCGTCGTTGTTCTTAAGGAGGACGATGGACTCACGCGCCAGCTCCAGCGCAGCCTGGCGACTCTCGTTTTGCCCGACCAGCGCGATGTCGCTCGCAGTTCCAGGGACGGCGTTCTCGTACAGACCCAGCTTCACCTTGGTCGTGAGGATGCGACGGACGGAGTCCTTCACGCGCTTCAGCAGCGCCGGGTTCTGCTCCACGGTCACGCGAGCCATGTCGATGAAGGTCGTGTTGTACGGCACCATGCTCATGTCCAGCGGCGCATTGGTCAGCGCCATCCGCACCGCGTCCTGGTCGGTCTTGGCACTGCGGTGCCACACGTGGAGGTTGTGGATCTCGGCGTAGTCGGTCACAATGAGACCCTGGAAGCCCATGTCGTGGCGCACCAAGTCCCGGAGGATCTTCGTGTTGGCGACCACCGGCATCCCGTTGATGGAGATGTAGCTCTCCATGGCCGTCATGGCTCCGGCTTTGATGGCGGCCATGAAGGAAGGCGCGAAGTGGTTGAGCAGTTCGTAGTCGCCGATGGTGACGCCCGCGCGGTCGTGGCCCGTTGGCGTCTTGGAGTAGGCGATGATGTGCTTCATACACGCTGCCGTGGTGCCGTTGCTCTGGATTCCGCGTACGATGGCGTCGGCCATGACGGACACCAAGTGCGGGTCTTCGCCGAAGGTCTCGAACGTCCGTGCCCAGAGCGGATTCTGCGAGATCTCGAGGATGGGGGCAAACAGCCAGGGAATTCCAGCGGCTCCGGTGTCTCTCGCTGTGATGCGGCCCATGGCGTACACCAAGTCGGGGTTGAACGTCGCTGCGGCGTTGAGTTGCTGGCCGAAGAGCACCGCCCCGCGGACGTAATTTGCTCCATGAACCGAGTCGAGGCCGTACAGGATCGGGTCGCTGCCGTGCGAAGCGTAGATGTCTTGGATCTCCGTGACGAGCTCGCGCCATTCTTGTGGGGAGAAATTGCGCGTGGAGTTGGCGTTCGAGTCGTTCAGCTCAGCCCCGGAGTGTTCAGGTACGACCCGACGTTGAGCCGCGCGTGTTCGTGCACGATAGCGCGATTCAGCGTGCGGTTCGGATGCAGAATCGTGCTGACGTCTAGCTGGGCCATCTGGCCCAGCATCGCATCCAAGTCCTATGGTGCATGAAGAAAGAGAAGGTGTCAACGACTACAGTCATCTCAAAGCAAGTATTCGACCGAGGGGGTACTCACCATGGATGACATCATCTCGTCAACTCGAGTCTGGATGCGCTGGTCGTCATTCGCAGCGGTGAAGGTGGCAAACGAAGCCAACGCGGCCAGCACGAAGAGCAGCAGCCTCGACATTCTTCCTTGAAGGTTTATCGCGTTTGGTCCTTGGGTTCTCGAAGCAAAAGTGAAAGTGAAAAGGAGCAGCTCATTCTCCGGACGACATCTCCCGGAACTTCTCGGTCGCGCTCGGATCGATCTGAGTCGCTTCGCGGTGTATCTTCACGAGACACAGACCGACTTGTTGCCACCACCGAAAGCGTATTGCGTGCTGCTAGCAAAATCTGATGGCAGCTACTGAACTCCCGACTAACGTCATTACCTGGAAATATACTGTCGTAATTGGACAATCGCGCGACAATGGCTATTGTACACAGGCGAGTGTCTAACCTGTTAACCCTCACCTGGTACGAGTGCTGTCTGAGAACCTCTGAGCACGGATTGATAACTATATAGTGTATATTTCTAGCCATCATACGCCGTGGGTTATGTCTCGTACGGGTAGAGTGCGTCGAACAAGTCGATCGGAAACGCGAGATTTTGTCCTGCGAGCTGGGAGCAAATGACTTGGTACGCGAGTGCCGGATCGACCATCGGTGTGGCGCAGAAAGGAGTGTCGGAGGCCCAGACGACTTTCGTGTTGGTCTTCACCCAAGCTGGCATGGCTGTGAGCGATGTATTCTGCACATTCATAGACACAATGAACGCAGTTGGCTCCACGAGTGCCGCTGGCAATTCCTTGAGAGGGTTGGCGGCTAGCTGCAGATTCGGTATGATCATCCCCGGAGGCATCATGGCCAACGTCGGGATGCTTTCAATCTGATTCCCCACTAGCGACAGCGTGTGCACGGGCGAGAAGAACATTTGGTACGGGATCTCGGTCAACTCGCTGTGCTCGAAGGCTATCGAGACTAGGGGGTGCCACCGCTGGTATAAATCATCGGGCAAAGTCTTGAGGTTCGTGTGTGATACTTGGACGCCCATGAGCGACGCCGGCAAAGGCTGCAGCATACCGTCAGGCACTTGGTCCATCCGCGCCCTCGCCACTTGCAGCCCTAGTAAACGCGTGTGAACAGTGGCGGAGATGGAACTGCTGGCATTCCAATTCGCGATAGTCGTGTTGTATATCTGCAGTATAACCAAATTCTCGAGACGCTGGAAATCGGAGGGCATCTCGAGCCCAGGGCAGTGGGTAATCGAAAGCGTAGAGAGAACATCGTGGTCCAGCTTGTTCAAAGACGTCTGATCGGGCGACGTGGTGTTCTGAGCGTGACAATCGTACACCAAACTCGCGCACGGCTCCTTGCCGTTGGAAAGCCAGGGTCTCGTCACTGCGCGACAGCCGAGCACCTCGTAGTTTGCTGCACGTTGAGCCGCTAGAGAGTGCAACAGGAGGACGGTGAATCCCCACAGGACGAATACCGTGACTGTAGCCCCATGTTTCCACCTCTGGAGGGTGTGTATGCTTTTAGATTGGCTTGGAGTCTGAGAGCTTTCTGCTGAGGGCTGTAGGCCAGCAGCCTCGATAAAGCTGGCTCGTGTCTTGACCTCCATAGACTGCATGTTCGGTGCTCTGTCACCTGGAATCACCTTGACGTCCGCACGCCCCAGTAACTCGCTCATAGTGATCAGCGACAGCAATATACTGAGTTGAGGGATGAGCTTCGTGGTGAAGTCGAACAAATTTGCTGCAAAGACCACTCGATTCTCCAAGACCATCAAGACCACTGAGACGGGGTCGTACATGAAGTTGGGGTTGTTTAAGGTTTTGTTCTCGACGTTGAATGCTTCAACGTACGGGAGGAAGATGAGCAGCGGCACCACAGTCACCATGCCGAAGTTGATGGTCGCGTCGTACATCAAGGTGAACACTCGCCCCAAAGCTGGCGACTTTCGCAGAAAAACCTGAATGCCCGCTGTCGTCCAGCAGTTTGCAACCAAAAGCGCAACCATGATCGTATTGAGCTCCGATCGGGGAAGCAGGTTACTGGCTCGATACGACTGGTAAGTCTGCGCGGCAGCTGCGATGAGCTCTTGGAGTGCGAACACCGTGGAGAAGTGCTCGCTCTCGACGCCAAAAATGCCTCGACGGGAGAAGACCTTGCTCCACATTCGGCAAAGCTTACGCAACACTCGTGACGCTACTCGTAGTGGTTGGTCAGCTGAGTATGAGCTCCTCACCGCATACTTGCCCAAGCGACTCGACAGCACTCGATCGACCACGCTCCGCTCCGAACGAAGAGCGAGCTCGCGGGCTCGGATGGACACCATAATGATCTTTAGCACCTGGATCCCGTGCATCGCACCGACGATACCGAAGACGACAGCGTAGAATCGGTAGTTCTCGGGGCCCCTGAGGGACCAGATCGAGACGTAGTGAGGCATGATCGTGGTGGTGAGGAACCAGTAGGTCATGGCCATCCAGAGAAGAGGTGTACCACACACTGCGTGGAAGAGCACGATGAAGACCCATGCCGCGGTGTACAACCCAGGTGAGAGCTCGACCGTAAGCTGCGGTGCACGTTGTCGAGGAGATGCGCTCTTCTGCTGGAGTACTGTCGTCGAACTCATTCGTCTCGGAAAGTAGTTTGTACGGTGTACAGTACTTGGCGATGGTGCTGGAGCTCGATGGCAGGTTTCCAAATGGAGAGCGGGTAAGGAGATCATGGTTTGATCTCCTTTTAGATTACGTTGGACATGCTCACAATACGAAATACTCCTCTCGGCAATGGTGACTAACTTTGGACCGCAAGTATTTTATTACATTTTTAGAGTGAAACTACTCGATATCTTATCATTCACGTGCTGGGTATCTTATGATGACCACCAACCACAGGGACTGGTATGTAGTAGGCTGTGTTTCAATACAGAAATGAATACGTGGGCGCGTTCATCGAATTCTTCTTTTTATCTATAAACAGCTCTACCTGCACTGGTAGTGCAGAGTAACTCTTGAGGCGGTGACCCAACACATGTACCTAAAATGGCTGTTTCTGGAGAAACGAAGATTTTGGCTTTCGACATAAGCCCACGGAGAGAGTAAGACTACTGCCATGAATAAGCGTTGTCTGAGGAGCCCATTGCTACCATCTGTAGCATCGTAGGCGCAGTGAATATCGAGATATGACTTCGTCAATATGGGTATTTTACCGAAATGTATACGCTTTTGGTGTAAGTTATTTATAGGTTTACAATTTCCAAGAGGTGGCGTCGAAGGGTCGCTTTGAGAATATTCGTTGACGACCTTCGCATTCATTAGATGAATGGCTCAGCTCATTCTAGTTCAATGCTTATTTCATTCGAACGGCGAGCTCTCGTGAGCTTAAACTTGCTAATTACCTTTATTTTACATGGTTGGTCGTGTTTGCAAAGTACCAGCTTTCGCTATGCTGTGTAGCCATAGCGTGACGGTGCCGACAGCCGCCGACATGGCCGACATCAATCTTATTGGCTAAAACCTTCACGAGCATTGACACTGATTTGTTAATATTAAAAAAAATCATTGGCTTAAAGAACTCGAGGACGACATGTCGCTCGGATCAGGCCACAGAGAGCACACATCTCAACCAGAACACAGACAGACAGCGGGAGCGGCGCCGGCGAGCAAGGGGCGTCCGCGCGTGGGGAGGCGGGTCCCCGCGGCAGCAGCAGCTCAGCACAGACGCGCGGCCGGCATGCAGCATCAGCCCGCAGACAGACAACGGGAGCGGCGCCGGCGAGCAAGGTGCGTCCGCGCGTGGGGAGGCGGGTCCCCCGCGGCAGCAGCAGCTTAGCACAGACGCGCGGCCGGCAAGCAGCACCAGCATGGACTCGGGGTCAAGGGTATCAGTGAGACGATGAGGTAAGAACAGGCAAAGCTTGGTTGTATTGAGTTCACGCGTCTGACATTTGTTGGTGTTGATGTTAGTGTGTATGTATTAATGTAGGCTATGATGGGGGTGTGTAAAGCTTGGTGTGCTATCCTATGGCGTATCCTTGCTGTTCTGCGAGGTGAAGATTACCCAAAACTTGGTGTGCCGCGAAAGCAGCGAAACCTCGTTGTACTTGGGTAGTCGTTCCTCATTGGTAATATATGCGCTTGGTCCCTTCGGACTATTGCCTTGTGCCTGTGGTCTCTAGAAGTGAAGAGCTCTGCGAAGCCGTCGAAGTGGTCGGCGACGGCGGCGTTCTGGTGCAGGTTCCGAGTTACGAAGTCGTTCACGGCCGTGGCTAGCTTGGTCTTCAATGAAGGCTCGACGTACAAGAGCTCTGCGGCGTCGGTTGTATGCGGCAACCATGTTCCGGGGAAGATTCGTGGCAGGCTCTTCGGTCTGCTCCCACTCAACAAGGTAAACCCTCTTACCGTTTCTCATGTATGAGTTTGTTATTTCGCGGATGTTGTAGAGCTGCGGGCCTGTGGCAGGAGGAGCGGCCAGGTTTTCCGTCGGGACCCATTCCGTTTCGCTCGCCTCGCTGTCGTCGCGCCCGTCGTCGGCATTGATAATGCTACTGGTGCCAGTTGTGACAGGTACACGGCTTGGAGCTGGGATCCAGACCACGTCGTTGTCGCTGGAGTCGTCGCCTGAATCAGCAAGAAGTCGTGGAGCGTTAGCACTGGAGGCGGCGGCGATCGCCTTTTCCTCGGCGACGGCGACGGCTGCGACGGAGAGCTTCATTTCGGCAGCAGGGACAGCGTCGACGAGGAGCTTCTCTTCAGCAACAGGGACAGCGGTGGTATGCTTCTCTTCTGCAACAGGGCCAGCAGCAGCGTGCTTCTCTTCGGCAGAAGGAACAACGGTGGCATGCTTCGCTTCAGCAGCATCGTCAGCGGCCAGCTTCGGAGCTGTGGTGAGGACGGTCGTGGCTTCAACAGCAGTGCTTGTGGGGATCCCTTCCGAGGCAGTGCTGGTGACTGTGCTGGTCCAAGCGGTGGCGACGGCGATAGTGGCAACGGCGCCCCCGTCGGTCTCTCGCGCCTGCGTCGACTCGAGGGCATCTTCAGGGGATGCATCCACACCGGTACTGGGACGTTGTCGGAGGCTGCGGTGTCGCGAAGAGCGCCATGCCTGAACGTGGTGGCCTTCGATTGTACGACCTGTCTGCTGTTGCAACAGCGAGAGGACGTCAAACAACGGGCCCCTTGGGCTTGGAGGGTCGGTAACCTGGTCACGCAGCTCGTGGCGAAGGTAGTGTAAAGCTTCATCTGTAACATACGCGAGGGGGAACTCACGCTAATAAACGCTCTAACAGCGCGCTTGAATTTCTTTTGGCTGAGGGGAACCATCGGCTTCGTGTTGGCGATTGCAAAATGGTGAAGGTATGCCACAATGGGTTGAATGTGTAACGACCCATGGGAAGTGTATTTGATCTTATTTAAGCTCATGTCTTAAATAGGTAAAAAAAAAAAACTCCATCAAACCGTAAAGTCGTATGATTTCCCCAAAATCCCAAAGTGCATCTAAAAACACTCCTTTGTCGTTTCAGGAGCAGTGTCGGCGATCTGGCCAAGAGCCAAACTTGCCCGGTAACGGGTAATGAGCTCGTCTAGCGCCCCATCTCGATGAAGTTGGCGAAGTTGTTTCAGGAGGCCCGAGCCGAACTTGCGCTTGATGCCTCGCGCTTGAAGAAACTCATGCATATTCTTTTGAGCTGTGTTGCCAGCTTGCATGACGCGGTCCGCGTACTTTCCAGTGGTGGGGTCAAGGCTGAATCCCAGAGGTAAGAACAGCTTCATGAAGGCGACAATCTGCTTTGACTGAGACTTGTACTGGCGATCGTCACAGACTTCCCAGATGCGAGGGGTTTTCGTGTACCACTCAAACCAAGTTGCGACTGCGGTCTTCGAGGCTGCGCGGACCTTGGGCTTGGTTGGCTGCGTCGGGGTGTCCAATGCCAATGGGCGGTCGGTACGACCAGCGCTCGTGTCTGGCGTTGGACCGGCCTGGGAAGCAGCTGCACCAACAACCGGCACCCGTTTTTCCAACTCTGCAATGCGGTCAGACTGCGCCTTGTTCGCTTGCACGAGTTGGGCTATGACTGCATTGAGATGGTTGATCAACTGAAGCTCATGTGTGAAGGGGTTTTCCTCTTCTTCTTGAACTTGACTCGCTTGTCGTTTCAGCTCCACACTCCAGCCTAGCAGCTCCGGCATCGCCACTTGAAGTGGGAAAAGACACATGCGCATCCGCGACGTGTATGGGCTCATCGGGTACCTCTCGTTGACCTCAGGGAAGTGCTGGACCAATGATGCCACTAGCAGGTCTGCGACTTGATCGTCAACGACCAATGAGGCGTCCCCAAGATCCAAGCTGGACGCAAACAAGATGCGACCAAGCCTGCGAAGCTTCGTCGTCGTTGCGGAGTCGAATGCGGCAGCCGAAGGTATGGTCGGGTTGTCGTTTGACTTCCAGTCGCTGAGCACTTTCGATACTTTCCTGTCCTCACTCGTGGTGTTGAAACCGTAGGCGAATGCCTTGTTCGTCGCTGTCATATTCCAACTGCCACGGTCGAAGATCCATTGAGGACTCAGCGAAGCATCCGCGTTGGCATGCTGCGCACCACCCCGCCGGAAAGAATGCGACGAAAGGCCACTTGAAACACCAGCATCAGCTTGACGTGCGCTTGCGGTCTTGAGCACTCGATTGACGTACCCTTGCATTTTCAGCGGGGTAGACTTACGTCTCGGAGAGGCGGCTTCCGGCGTTGCATTAGCAGGTTCATCATCATCGCTGCAGTGGATAAGCGCATCGGTAAGTGGCGTATTCTCCGTTGCTGGTGCTTCATCTCCAACGGTCAGCCCCGAAAGGTGCTCAAGGTCGAGTACAGACGACACTGGGAATGTTTGCATCGCCAGTGCCATGGCGATGGCGTGGAGCGGACACGTGATGAAGGAGCTCTTGTCTGGGAAGAGAGAGAGGCCTTGCTCCTCGGACGTTTTCGCTCGGATCAGGCGAAGAAATAGCACGTTGCCCGAGCCGACCGAAAGATTGCGCTTCTGGATAAACGCGAGGTCGGAAGCGCGTCCAAGCGCGTACCACATGATGGATAGGAGCGCAGCGTCCTGGTACTCCTTGGCAGAACTCGCATCGAAGTACAGTCCGTCGATCAGAGAGCGCAAGTCGGCCTTAGTGCATGCTGGAGCCTTCGTCACCATACCCCCTTGCTGCCGTTTGAGGCAGTGCCGCTCCAAAATGCGACCCATCTTGAGTAGCCGCTGCTCCACAATGTGGTGGTGCTGGGGAAAACCTCCAGCAGCCAGTTCTTGACGTTCCGGTAGTAGCTCATCACGGTGTTCCGCTTGCGCCGATCACCGCTTCGGCCACGAGCAAACGCGAGGTGCATTGCGAAGCGGTCGAGCAACTTCACGAGCACCGAGCCACTGGCATCTGCCAGAAGGGTAGCGCGGATAAATTCGAGAGTGACATTCTCGGAGGCGAGGAAAGCCGTGAAGACGTGACTGCTGTTGCTTGCGCACGCTTCGTGTTCTCTGGAGCGAGGCCTTGCAGGCTCATTGATTTCGAGTCTAGTGTCGGTTGACTTCTTGATATCCAGCAAATATGTGAATGACTTACTTTTTGAATCGGTGTTCAAATGTCTGGCTGTCGCTGCCGACATTGTGCGTCGGCCACGTGTCGGTAGCTGTAACCCTAACCCTATAGTGTTTTAATTGGCTAAAATTTCACTGGAACGCCGTGTGATTCGTTAAAAGGATTCAGCTGTGTTTCTATTGGCTCACAGGACCATACAAAAATCAAGTCTTTAGTGTATGCTGTCGGCAGTTTGATGATATTCATCCAAATCGAATTTATGCGTTTCGCCACGGTGTGTACACGGTCGGTCCGCGCCTGTTAAAACCTTTTTCTAGGTATTTAATAAACGGCGCCGTTCACAACAGAGTAGAGTTGCTGTCGATAAAACAAAAATAGACTGTATGAAATTACTAGAGATTAGCGCACCGCTGCGCAGGCGCTTCGCCAGGGTAATTAGGGGTTTAGGCAATGGTAGGGCGCCCCGTTCCGCTTATTGAGCTCGCTGCACTACTCGCATTATGGGACCGAGTAGTTGATACAGTCGGTCCCTGCGGTCCCTCCAAGCTCGCATTGTGAGCGGGCCCCTTCGAGGCCCTCAAGTTCGTACTTAACGTATTTTTTTACCAATGAAACTTTTGTCACGTTGTGGTCGTGACGGACACAGAAACTGGTATAAGAGAAGGGTAATACCTTGGCCCGAGCCTACTCCTCATACGCGTAGAATGAGTCGAACCGTTGCATCGGAAAGTAGCTTTCTTGTCCTGCAGGGCGATCGAAGTACATGAATTGGTCGGATCGGCCGTCGGAGAAGTGCAGAATGGAGTTTCAGAGGCCCAGATGACTTTCATGTCGGTCTTCATCCACGCTGGCATGGCTGTGGGCGATGTATTCTGCATGTTCAACGAAAAGATGGACGGTGTTGGGTACATCAGCGCCGCGGGCAGCTCTTAAAGTGGGTTGTGCGCTAGCCGCAGCTGCGGTATGATCATTCCAGGAGGCATCATGGCCAGAGTCGGAATTGTTTCAATCTGGTTCCCCGCCAGCACCAAAGTGTAGACCGGCGAGAAAAACAGTTGGTACGGGATCTGCGTCAACTCAGAGAACTCGAAGCCGATCATAGCCATGGCGTGCCATCACAGGTACAGGTCATCCGGAACCGTCTTGAGGTTCGTGTGTGAGAACTGTTCGGCCATGAGTGACGCCGGCAAAGGTTGCAAAATCCCCTGAGACACCTCTTTCATGTGCGTCCTCCCCACGAGCACCGCTAAGAGCCGTGTGTGAGCTGTGGCGGAGACCGAGCTGCTGGTGTCCCAGCGTACGATGGTCGTGTTGTAGATGTCCAAAGCTTCCGACAGTGGATGTCGTACCGGTACTTGGTCTTGCTCAAGATGCTGCCCAGACCCTCCGGCGCCTCACGGCCCACGGTGGGTGGTTTGCTGGTGGACAAGGTCCCGATTCGCACCTTGCCCACCAGCAGCTCACCAACCGTGGCTACACGAAGCCTAGCGACGGTACCAATCTCTTGTGGGTGGTAAATATGGACGCCAATGGTATCGAATGGCCAGACACATCCATTGCGCCACCCCGTACAGCCTGCAACCGCGTGGAAGGCTTCTGTCCCGATTTGCACCTTGCCTCCAGCAGCACACGAAAACATTCTCGAGGCATTGGAAATTGGAGGGCATCTCGAGCTCTGGGCAGTGGGTAATCGAAAGCGTAGAGAGAACATTGTGGCCCAGCTTGTCGAAAGAGACCTGATCGGGCGTCGAGTTGTTCTGAGCGTGGCAGTCGTACACTAAACTTGCGCACGGCTCCTTGCCATTGGAGATCCAGTGTCTCGTCACTGCGCAACAGCCGAGCACCTCGTAGTTTGCTGCCCGTTGAGCCGCTAGGACACACAGGAGGAGGACGATCAACCCCCACAGAACGAACGCGTTGACTGTGATGGCATGCCTCCACTTCAAGAGGACTTGCAAGCCCGCCCATGACACGGTCTGCGAGGTCGCAGAGGGGTTCGCTGTGTAAGGAGGTTTGTCGAAGCTCAATCTGCTCACTCGGGGCTTGACAGCCACTGACTGGATACTCGGAGTCTCCCCGCCAGGGATCATCTTGACGTCACCACGTCCCAATAACTCGCTCACCCTAACGAGTGACAGCATGATACTGAGCTGAGGGATGAGCTTTGTGGCGAAGTCGAACAGACTTGCGGCAAAGATCAATCGGTTCTCCAGCACCAAACTGACGAGCGTAACGGGAGTGTACATGAAGTCGGGGTCCTTGACAGTGTTGTACTCGAAGTTGAACGCCCGAATGTACGGGACGAAGATAATGAGCGGCACGACAATCAGCATGCCGAAGCTGATGATCGCGTCGTAGGTCAGCGTGCACACGCGCTGCATTGCAGGGGACTTCCTCACAAAGACGATGATGCCCAGCAGTTTGCAACCAGTAGTGTAATAGAATGACTCAATGAAGAGCGACTGTGTGCTATAGAGCCGCTTCCTAAACTGAATTTCCGTGTCGACTCTCACCGAGTCGTCCGCTTGCACCAAGCCCGTATCTCACACCTCCCCCGCACGCGTAGCGACTCGGATCGTCACCCGAGCGCGTCATGTCAAGCCGCACAGGCTTCGCTTGTGACCGAGTTGAGGACTGGAGAGGGAGCAAGTCAGCGGGGTTTTCGTCAGCCGGAACATACTTAATAACCATGTGTACAGCGGGGCAGCTTTGGCGTCAGAGGAACACGTAACGGACTCACAGAATCTCAGCTTAAGATAGCCCGTTCTAATACCAGAACGTACGAGTCCGTACACCCTACGGACTCCAAGACTCAACCCTTAACTCTTAAGTGTGTGAATCTCAAGCCGCCTTGGTGTAAATTTATCTCGTTCACTATCTCAGCCACTAGGATATCGTCCAATACAGTCACATCAGCAAGACTCCGTTAGCAACGTGCATATAGTACAGGCATTCGTCACCTGTCGTAGATTTCAGTCCGTATGCCTTCAGGAAAGAGGCAATCTCGTGATTTCATTGACGACCCGCTTGTTTGAGTCGGTAGAGCGCCTTCTGGAGCAGTCACACCTTGCCCTCTTGACCGGGTTGTCGAAGCCCTTCACTTGGCGCACGTACACCTTTCCTTTCAGCGACGTTTTCAGGTATGCGGCTGGCACATCACCTTGACGCATGTTCAGCTTGAACTTGGCCACTAACACGAAGAATCCCCGCACGCAGATCAGGTCGGCGACTGGAGCTCGCGTGTCCACGTAGTCGAGTAGGAAGATCTGCTTGTCACCTCTAGCGCACACTCTCGCCTTGTATTGTTCGATGTCTCCTGTTAGGCCAATCTTTATCCGGAACTGCACGGTGTTATCAAGCACATGTGCTCCTGGGGGCGGGTTCACGAGGACGAAAGTTGCATTCGACTCGAGGGCTTGAGTGTTTTTGGCGAATTGCTAGTTCCCAAAACGACCATTGAGGTGATCGCCGCACTCCGGCAATCGAAAAGGGCTCGTGAATGATCTCTACCAGGTAGAGGAATGCCGCGTTGATTGCTCGGACTGAGATTCGTTATGAGAGACTGCGCCGAGTAAGCTCCGACGTGCCGCTAACTTGCTCGACCGCAGCTGGATATAAACTGGTGTCCTGGAGTCGATCCGCTGCATCTGCTGCTTGGTGAATATTTGAGCCTGGAGCTTCGACAGGATTGACGCTTGCTTCGTCCTCACTGGTTGGATCATCCTGCTCGTCGTCCAGCAGTATTTCATCGACCAACATAGGGTCGAGCAACACCACGTCTGTTGACTCCTTGATCGGTTGGCCTTCCCCACCCTGTAGCCGCATATGGCGTCCGTAAATCCGACAAATCGCCTAGCTTGCCGCGACCATGAAAGCGGACCTTCATCTGCCGTATGTGACGAGGCGATGCGGTATTTTCGAAAACAGTTATAGGCCCTCCTTGACTGACCTCAGGCTACTCTGAGCTTTGAGTCCGTCTCGGCTGGCACAGGGTGTGTGTTGTTGTCCAGTACACGCTATTGGTCAGGCGTACTATGTGTATCCCTTGGGTAGCGGTTCTTTTCACCAGGAGGTTAGTATCGACCCCGTCAATCAGACAGATGCGCCGGGCTAACGCTAGAACTATCCAACCCAAATAGAGTTATACACGTTATACAATCACACAAATACTTCTTTGCCCTCTCTTCTTTCTCTAGGCCCAATGCTAAGGCCAAAATACAAGTCAAGTAGTTCAAATCCCAAGACACTTGATCAATCTTGGGAACGCGCACCACCTCTCAAAGAGAGGAAACGATCTACCCTGTCGCCAACTTCACAGGCCCAATAGACCGCAAATATACAGCAAAGACGACTTGCCGTCCGCCAATATACAGATATGGAATAGGTAGGATCACTTCCAGGCCGAAGCTGTGGATCACTTACCTAAAGTACTTTGAATTTTGTCGTGGGGAACGACCTTCCAGGCTGTGAAAGAAGCACTTGTGCTCTTCGAAGGAAAACACACTCTGTTTGGTGAAAGGTCCAATGTAGAGAAAATCCTTCCTTAGCGACTCTTGGGCGACTGTTCTGCGGAGTGTTTGTCTCGGGTTGAAGGGTCTCCAAACTGGATACCTTCTCGGAGAGTTGCTGGGTACAGCTTGGATCTTGGTGGGTGCCATAGTGAAACCAAGTGTGGAAGTAAGGCCAAGGTCGTGAAGGTTGGGAGTCGTTATCCTGGGAAAACAACGGGGAATCTGAGAAGTGCCTCAGTTCCCAGGTTGTAACCCAGAGTCGAGTCCCGCCTCGCGCAGGTTTGTAGGGAAGGTCGCACACATTCCTGGGCACTTCTAGGAACGGGATCCATTCGCCTACGCCGACCTGCTTTCCGAGGTTTCAAGCTCGCAACAACCATACACTTGTTTTTATTCGGCTCCAAGTCCCCCACGAACTCTCAGAATTCCAGGCGCAGTTGCAGGGTTCCAGGGATGTACCGCTTATCTGGTGCCGTGATCGTCATTCTTGACTAACAGATTTCCACCACAATCTCCACAATATGGGCAATTCGGGGTTTTGGTCCCATGACCCAAATTTTAGGGACGGCACCCCGTAACACGTACCGGATCAGGCGTTCTCTCCACCAGGGTCTGTCCAAACACGGGGAGACCTACCAGGGATGGTTTCGTCCCAAGTAAGTGCTTGTGTCGAGTCATGTCAGCACCGCGTTTGGGGATCCGGTTGTAGCATTCATAGCATTCATGTTCTGTTAATATACGCATCGGATGCAGTTCAACGTACTTTGTAAGGCTGGTGGCGCTTAGAAAATTGATATCAGTTCCGTAGCGGTACCGGACCATCCACGCAGAGTCGCAAGGCATGTCTAGGCATTGGGCCGTGAGGTAATGGCGGCTGCGCATCGCCACCTTTCATGCTTCCTGGACCATGAGGCGGAAGACCTCGCGGCGAGCATCGTGCAGTGCCTCACGTTGCTTCGCAAAGGTGTCTGTGAGCGGCAGCAGCACGTCCGAGTCTTCGGTGGCCATCGTGGGGGAAGGGGTTTGTGCCCGACGTGCGCAAAAGTCAGAATGAGGAAATCTAGAAGGTCTCACGCGCTGGACGTGTCCAAGGCGGGTACACTCGGTGACGGGGTCACACAGCACAATGCACAGAGGAAGTGCGTGTGGATATTACTATCCAGCAGGTCCGAGTCTTCGGTGGCTATTGAGGCGGGAGAGGCTTGTGCCCGAAGTGCGCAAAAGTCAGAATGAGGGAATCTAGAAGGGCTCACGCGCTCGGCGTGTCTGACGCGGGTACACTCTGTGAAGGGGTCACACAGCACAATGCACAGAAGAAGTGCGTAGATATTACTATCCTGGCGAACACCAGTTCGCCGGTTCCCGACCTCAAAGGGAACGGTTTGCTACAAAGGAGTAGGCTATAGGACTGACTGAATTTTGGTAGTGGTTTACTTGGTCTTAATACAAACTACAAGTTAGTGATACGAAAGCCCACACAACTCAAATGGTTGGCTTGTGGAGCTACTGGTACCATGTACCATAAACTCGGGAGGGTGACACCCGTCACTCTTCATGTAATGGGTACACTTGATTGTAGTCCGTTACATCCTCCCCCACTTATCTGAGAATCAAATCTGATTCTCCAATAAGCTACTAGAGAATCCGAACACCCAAAGGTGGGATTCTCGGGCGCCGCCGCCGCAAGGGTGGTGGGCCTCATTGTCACATCCACGGTGACTTGTGCCCGTAGTGGGCATCCCGCGCGGAATCCCCTGCCCTCGGCGACGTTGGCCGCAAAGCCAACGCCTCTAGTGGCCGTATCCACAGCGCTAGCAGGCGCAGAGTGCCTCGGCATGGGATGCATGTGCCTTCAAACTTGCGGTTCCTATCGCAGAGCACCCGCTGTTGGCGTCGGATGGCGCTTGGGCCCTGCTGGCACGTTCGTGCGGCGGTACCTCCCACAAGGGACGGCACCTTCCCGGTCAGCGCGTAGCGTAACCACAGAGAGAGATGTGCGGCTTATCTCCGGCCATGACAGCGGTCCAACACGACCTTGCTTCTTTACGGCGCAGTTTGTCGGTCGTCCGAGTTCATCGGCACGACCCATAGGCAAAGGTCAAACGTTGACGAAAGCCAAGAAGCATCGGGCTTCATCGTCGCCATGGTCCTGGGGATCATGGCTGCTGCTCCCAGCCTGCTCGCCATTTCGAGCAACGCGGCGGACTTGTCCAATGTCCTGCCCCGCGTCACTGCCATCGTGCCGCCGACGATGAGGTGTCTTCTGTCGACACCAAGGTACCGCAATGGAACTTCATCATGGTGGGAGGTACCTTGCCCTCTACAACCAGCGGTTGCATCATACATTGCGGCGACCAACACCAGGTCAGTGTGCGTCTTAGGCAGCATGACGCACAGTCTATACCAGGACATGGCGGTGTACAGAGGCACCATCCCATGCCCCAAAGGCACGTCGTGCACCTCGTGTATCACGACTGCCATTAGTGCCTCGTGCACATCGAGTGCAACGGGCACGGCAAGTTCCCGTGTATTGGGAGAACCTCGTGCATGCCAAGTGCCCCCGCGCAGAGTGAGCGTCACGGGCCGACGGCACCGCGCCTACCTCACAGACTTATGGGCCTCGCGCACACGTATGGCTTTGCGCCGTACAAGTGCAGCATGCACAGGGCTAAGAGTGAATGCCCGCAAAGGCAACACGTTCGGGTTCTCCCCTCGTGGGCAACTCCCATGCTCGGGACGGATGACTACCTGGCTGGCCGACGTGCCGCACCCAGCGTAGCAACAGCGCCACGCTGCGGCATCGAGTTTCGTATGCACACATGCCATCATTAGCGTCCAAGCCGCAGACGGGCTACCATGCCCTTGCCTGACAGAGGCAGCCTTCCAGCCGTGAATGCGCGCGCCATCTTCGGCCAAGCAGCGGCAGATACCACTGCCAGGGCTACTGGCCATAGGTCACCATGGCCACGGGGCTTGAGCTGCGATGCATCAGGCCCAGCACCTTCGTGCAATACTTGGCGAGTGGCGGCACCATGCAGCCACTACACTACCTTCTACGACGAAGCAAGTCTCATGCCAGAAACGTCGGGGAAGGGCACTTCCGACCCCTCCCTCACTTACGATTCGAGCCCCGGCTGCCCAGGCGGTAGCCGGCCGCCTAACCTCGCGCCTTGCAGCACCGGGCCACGACTCTGGTGGCGCGGAAACTACTCTGCTTGGGCTCCGGGTCAACATCGTCGACGAAGGCTTGGTATCTACTAGCCGGTATGCCGTTTGAGTCTGCGTGGCTTGACGTGGTACTCGGTTACCCACGTCCGCGGGCGAAGTCAGTCATGACAGCGTACGGCTTGTCCTGCCTTTAGAGTAGCTGCATGGCATGCACGCATACTCAGACGCAACCATCTCGGCACCGAGTTCTGGACGCTTGTTGCCCCGATGCCGCGCAGTGACCGCGGCCTTCGCAGTCAGACCGATCATGCCCCTGCCTGTGGTCAATTGAGGTGCCGCCCTCCGGCAGACACACTCCAGGCGTGATCAACCATGCTCGCCGAGTCGGCAGTGACGCAACAGGCATCGCCGCACGTACGCCATGTACCCAAGCCACGTCTACTGTGCGCATGGCCACAGCTTCGCCGGTCGACACTCAGTCGAACGTCATTCATGGTGACCAGGTGCAAAGCCCTTGGAGGAAGGAAGTGCTTCCGAACACTCCCCGCTTAATAGGAGCCCCGCGGAACCTCCAAGAGGGCCGTGCGGCTATGACATCATGACGGTGTCACAAGCCTCTTAAACTCCGTGTGGCCAGTCGCCACACGCGATGAGACTTCTATGACCTGCTCACAAGTCTTGGCCATACAGACAGTGCGTGACACTATGTCACCCATGCAGGGAGACGCTTCGAGTGACTCCTTCCGGCTCAGGCAGAGCCTTACCGCATCGTGTGGAACTACGTTACCCACATAGGAAGCGCATCATGCGACTTCACAATCAGTTTCCGTCTGAGTGACGCGCGTGGAACTATGTTACCCACACAGGAAGTGCATCGTTCATCTCCCTTATTCGTTTTGGTCTGAGTGACCTGGTGTGGAACTGGGTTACCCTCACCGGAGATGCCTTCCTCTTCAGTCAAGGTCTGGGCGACTGTCCGTGGTACTTGCTTAGCCACCTGCTGGCGTCATCGAACGCTACCCTTGTCAATGCTCATACTGAGCAATGACACTCTGCACTGGAGTTGCTTCTTGAGGCAGCTCCACATGCCAGGCGTAACAGACCTACACTGCACCTTCTTCATTGAGACCGTGTCAGAGATGGGTAGTGTAGCGGGATCAGCAAAATCGGCGAGATCGCCAATCCAACTTCCCAACTGCGCCCGAACACCGACTTACGGAGGGGGTCCCCCGATGATCCGTGATCTGTGTGCTGAACTGGTCACCTTGTGTACCCGTTGGTAGGGCTGGATCTCCTCCTCTGGTGTCTACTGATGCATCCGAGCCATGAAGACAGAACAGTCTGGGCAAGACGCGGGGATGTGGGTGTAGTAGCGCGGGAATCTTCACTCTGCTCGCGGTAGTAGTTCACGATCCAATTGTAGCCCTTGGATCGGGCGGCCTGGATCTGGATCCGGCCGTGGGGTTGCCTTTGGGGGTTTGTTGTTCCTTTCCGATGCCTTCGCAGTTCTTCCTTTGCCGTACTTGCCGCTTCCTATAGCGGGATCCGTAGAGGTCGAGAGTTGAGGATGCACCCGGCCAAGTAGTAACTCCGGGTGGAACGGGGATCTGCACTTGTAAGTAGGTCACTAGGAAGGTTGTAGAACTGGCCAATGTATTATCCAGTCTTAAGCAACGCTAGATCCACTACCAGAACCTTGCTAAGCCGTGGGGTCAATGTACTTCCCGTTTCCAGGCGAAGACGAAGGTACTTGCGATGTATAAGGCAAATTCAACACTGATTTATGCCTAAGTCCAATCCCATCACAAAGGCTTATCTCCCTACGGATCCTATCATCCTATCTGTACCTACTGACTCTATGGAGCTTGGTTACCTTCCTTGCGTGTCGCCTGATTGCTCCCGCCGTACCGTGACCCCCGATCCATCGTCCGCTTCTTCGATCCAGGGACCGCCCCGATCCATCTGAGTCGGACTCAGAATCAGATCTGGATCGGGATATAGCCAAGTCCACTTGACAGCTGCATCTCTTGGATCTTGGGTCTCGAGGCATGGCGTCGCTTGGGTACACATTCGCGACGTCTGGTCGCACCCGTAGTGTCTTCTGTAACACCAGGTGCGGGGCCCGATCCGCCAGTCTGGTGGATCCGCGACGGAGTCTGGATCCATCAATCAGCCGATCACCCTTCGCCCCAATTTCTTGGATCCTGCTTCTCCACAGATGCCTCCCTTCTTCTTGTTGTCGGACGCATCCAGCGCCCTGGCGGTCCCATCGAACGCCCTTGCGTCTGGCCAGAGGTGAGAACATGACTCACCAATGCTCTGTCAGACACAGAGGACCGACCAGCCTCAAGGTGTTGTCGCGCTACTCGACCGAGAGCCTGTGCAGCTTGTACAGCGCACTCAGGGCCAAGTCATACTTGCTCAAGCCGAGGGCATATACGGCTCCATGCCCAGGGCCGACTTCGGCACGATGTCCGGGACCATGTACGGGTCCATGTTAGGGAACATGTGCGGTTCCATAGCTGCCCGCGTCATCACGCGCGGCGGCCAGGGTCGCGGTGGACCCCAAGGTTCTTCGTCGGCTCGGTCTCAGTCAATGGGGTCTGCCCTTGCGCTTCGACTCTCACAGAGTCTCGGCACTTGTGACGTTATTCCAACCAACACATGTGGCGACGTGCGAACACGCGCGACATTCCAGACTCAATTATGTCAAGGGATACCATTACCCTCGTATACTCTAGCGTACTACCGACAACCCACCGCTGTCCTTCACTAATGCGAGCGTCAGTGCTCGCAAGGGACCCCGGGTCTCTGTGGTCGTACACCCATCACAAAGACTCGAGCCAACCCCAGCAAGGCCATCGTCCTTACTGGTAGTTGTGTCCCTC
This sequence comes from Phytophthora melonis, assembly GCA_024211575.1. Lineage (NCBI taxonomy): Eukaryota > Oomycota > Peronosporomycetes > Peronosporales > Peronosporaceae > Phytophthora > Phytophthora melonis. The sequence goes on from JAMXKT010000041.1 coordinate 280,499, forward strand.
TTGAGCACCTGACGGTGCATAGTGTCGGCGCCCCCTTAACGGCCACCGTCTACGCACATCCGCGACCTCCGAAGCCGTTTGACGACACCTTGACATGGGTCGAGGTAGGCGCGCCGATGCTGATCATGCGACTGGCAAATTGGGACGAAGGATGTCTTCGCAGACTGCGATGGCGACCCGTGTGACTAGCTGGATGCCAGGCCGTGGCCATCTGCGCCCCGATGCGCCGTGAGGAGTGAGGTACGAGCTAGGTTGAGGAGAAAGCCGTGAATTTCTAATCTGCACACCCACTCACATATGCATCGCAGGGACGTGATCGATTTATAGTTCGATCAAGCTTAATCGGGGTGCTAATCAATCGATTTACGACCAAAAAGGGCAAAAGGACCGGTTTTCACAATAGAAACTTCATTCCTAGATATTTCTCTGGTCCATATAAGAAACAACACTTCGGTTATCTGGACATAACTTTTTTTTTACAAAAAAATCGTTTCGTGACGCGCAATACCTCAACTAAAAGTTATTATTTGCTCCGTTTCACGCTGTGATTTAAAAAATCTAGCAGCAGAAAAAAAGAGATATAGCCTTTTATCTGAAGTCCGTTTTAGCCAGCATTAAGTTTTTTATCGAGATACCGTCAAAACTTAGCGATATTAGAAAATTAAATATCGCCGTAATCGCGAGGGACTGTTTTACCCCTATATTCGGTTGCCGATGTTGTAGCGCCTGTTGGAAAGAGTTAGAAGGGCTACAGTTTTGAGGTTTTTCTACGCGATTATCTCGACATGTGCAGACCCATTTTATTTTGGCCAATCATAAGATGAAACCCGGGATTATACCTAATCATATGTGAGCATGTGGTCCACATCAAAGTGCAGAATGTTGTTTCGTATTACTACCGGTGGGCCGACCTATAACGTACAGTAAGCCGTACATTTGACGACGTCCCTAAAAGCATCGGCCCGTTCTCAACCTTATCAGCGCTACTTGTCAACGTTTTTAAAAACTTTAAAAAGTGGAAACCCGGCCTTAAGCTTATCAGAGCTACTTGTCAAGTTTATTAAAAAAAAAGAAGTGGAAACCCGGCCTTAGGCGGGCAATGCACAACAGACCTAATTTGCTTACGAATGACCAGCATTCGTTGCTGACGCGAGCTAAGTACGCAAAAACTTTCAACGATTCGCAACCTCGGTCAGGTTGGCTCCCTGTGCATGCAGTTTAAATTTTAATTAGCTCTTAAAAGAGCAACACTGGTGGAAGAAGGTGCTTTGATGCAAAACTGTGCTAGCAATGCCGCAATGCGATCAAGTAAGGCAGCTATTCTGTCCCCCAGCAGGTACTGGAAGCCACCGCAGTAGTTTCTTTAACTGGTTCGATCCGCACATCTAGGTAGCTAAAACCTTTTTTATTATCTATAATATACATTTGACTGCACGGAAGAAGCTTACAGCAAGACGAAGGGGCGCCGTGCACTTCTGTACCATTACTTTAAGGCCCTCCAATGACAATGCCCTTACTGAAAGTCTATAAGGAGTCTCTTGATCCCTCGTCTGAGGGGCCCAGAAGCTTACTATACCCAAGTAAAATTCGGGGAGGTCGAGGGCGCCGCCCCCTGCTATACATTACAACCCTAAACCTACCTATTTCATCCAATCAATTACCAGACACTACGGTAAGGAAAGATATACCGGTACCAAATCATTATAATGGGGACTTCGTCCCAACTAGTATTTGGGGACCCGGGTGGTGAGCGCCGAGCGACACTACGGTGCACGGCCTGCCATGCCCAACCATTTTGCCACATTAACAGGTATTCATAAGAAGTAGAACAGCGTTTGTTATCCATCTAACTAAGTTTGTTCGCCTCCTGCGGCCACTTGACTTCGTTACATCAGCCTCAACCCATGCAAATCGGGGGCAACATGCTTTAAGCTACACTCATTCTAGCATAGTATACTTGCATTTTGTATGCATCAAGGTGGTCGATTAAACCTGGCACAGTGCCAAAATCTTATAGTTGTATAGTAGCCACCTGATAGGCTGGGAATCTCTGCGCGTTAACACATGTAGCGTGTTTGCCCAAGGTTAGCATCATTAGCACCGATGCATCATAGTGATCAAAAGAATACAATGCTTGCTAATACACAATGTCCCCTAATACACAATATGTTGTTCGGCGTAGTAGCCCTGTTTGTGGTGGAGGTCTAATGGCATCTGACATCAATCTACAGTAGAAGGAAAAGAAGTTTCGAGGCGAATAGGCATCCATCAAAACCTGTATGTGTCAATTGCTGTATGATGTTGTGTGAATGTCGTTCGATGTCATCCAAAAACCTTCCCCAATCGACAGTTCTTCGAACTGCGAATTGTGGGTTCTACTCAAAATTTGAGTGGTCGATTGGTTCAATCAACCGCCCCCCCCCCCCCCGAATCGCCCTGGTACTATCCTAGGCTATTTTAGGCGCTGGATCCGTACTTATATGAAATGATAAGGTACATCACGGTTTCATAAGCATTTTGTATTGGGAGGCGATTGCAAGAACCGCCCCAGAAGTCCAAATTTGGCCGAAATTCACAATAAGTGGGCCAGAGTATAATACACCGTGTTGCAAGCGGGTCTCTGTTATCTTTGTCAAGCTTCGATGGTTCTGCGCCATGTTCCTGCCATAAACTAGGTAACGGACCAGGTCAGGTAAGGTGGCGGGGGTCGCAAGATCCGTTATCTAAGAGAGTGAAAAAGAGCGAGGTGCTCTCCAAGTCTGTGCGCTTCACGGGCTTGACTTGAGTCGCGGCGTGAAGAAGATGTGAAGACGGACGCTAGAACTTGTTGTCAGGAAGGCAGCAAATTGAATTGTGTGTTGAGATGCATCAGTGTAAACCTGAGGGAAAGCTAACCTGAAAACCCTCTACGACAGCAGCAGACCACTACGGCTCACACGGAAGTGCGAGCGGGGGCAGCAGGACTCGTCCCACTAGAGACACTCATGCCTCTCATACTCGTTCGTCTTACCCCGCAGGGTCTCGACCAGAACCTCCCCCACAGCCCACGTCGAAATTCACTGATCACCTCCTTCCTTCAGGTTCGAACTAGATTAATCGTTGTGCCACAAAGCACTTCAATACGTGTGACACTAATGTCGTATCCACGGCGACTCCATGCGTGCGTGGCCGCAGCCAAGCACCACCGCCGTACGACATTCTCGTGCTCCCACTTCACACGTACTTGAAGTGCATGGCGATCCTCATGCAAACATGCACAGAAGCTCATACGTCTCGGACTTGGACGGAGCTCTCCATTGGGACTTAAGCGAGCATCCCAGTGTCGTCAGCGTCACCGCCAACAGCACCACCAGCACGCTCATGTACCCCCGCTGAATCAGTGTTGCCAACACTCACCCAGGCCACTTTAGCATCTTCGATGCAGAGCTGGTCGCGCAGCTGCTCGAAACGGATTGGGCCCAGAGCCTTGGTGAACAAATCCGCCAAGTTGTGATTGGTCGGTACGTAGGCAATCTCCATCTTGCCTCTTGTCACTCGCTCATTGACGAACCGGGCGTGCTTAGCCATCTAGGGCGACGTCTGGCTGTTGCCGTTGTTGCTCACCACCGCAATGGTACTCTGGTTGTCACAGTGCAGTGTACCGACTAGCGGTTCGCTGCCCAGCAACTCCTTCAGCAACCGATACGTCCACATGACGCGCTTCGTGCACTGCTCAGCAGCAATCAGATCCGAGTCACAGGTATTCGTCGTCACAGAACGCTGGCGCTTACTACCCCAGTCAAAGACGAATCCACCCAATCGCATCACGTAGCCACTGACCGAGCGGCTAGTATCAGGGCAACGGGCGTGATCAGCATCCGCAAATGCCTCCAACTTCAGCTCCGTATTGCCAATCCCCACGCGGAACACCAGCCCCAGGTTCTTTGTCGCAACCACATAGCGAACAGCACACTTCGCCTGCTCATAGTTGTGAGCGGTGTACGCTCCAGCATAGCGTCCTAGCGTGCGGACCACATTGGCCATGTCAGGTCTAGTGCAGGCAACGAGATACTGCAGGGAGCCGACGATCTCTCGATACGGCAAAGCAGGGTCGTTGATCTTGTCCTCATCCTTTTCAATCGGCTCCGTGTGCTCGTTGTGCATCTGCGGCGAGCGGACCGGACGTGCCAAAGCCAGTCCAAACTTATCTGCCAAGCGCTCAATGTAAGCGGTCTGCGAGAGGCAGATAATGGACCCTGGCAAGTAGTTCACCTCCATCCCAAGGAAGTTGTGCACTCGACCCAAGTCCTTCAGCTTGAACTTCTTGGCCAGCTCTGAAATCACAACGGTGATGTCCTGCGTCTTGCCCGCCAGCAACAGGTCGTCCACGTACACAGTCAAGTAGACGACACTGGTCTGTCCCTTCTTCCAGTAGATGCCAAGGTCATAGGTGCACTGCGTCAAGCCAATCTCTACCAGGTGTTTGTGTAGCGTCTCATTCCAGATGCGAGACGCCTGATTTAAGCCGTAGAGGCCTTTCTTCAGCTTGCACACCCGTCCAGACCCATCGTCGTAGCCCTCAGGCTGCGCCATGTAGATGTCCACGTCTTCAAGTTCCCCGTTGAGGAAAGCGGTAACTAAGTCAATGTGCCTGATTTCCAGTCCGACCGACAGTGTAATGATCATCACGAGTCGAACTGCTTCGATTCGTACCACCGGCGAGTACGTGGCCACGTAATCAATCCCGTATTTCTGCATGAATCCCCGGATTGCCAGTCTCGCCTTCAAGCGTTCGACAGCGCCTTCAGCATTACGCTTCACGACTAGCACCCACAGGCTCGTCAAGAGGTTCACTCGCTTGCGTGCCGTCGACTTCGGTCGCTCAACGAGATCCCATGTGCCATTCTCCATGTGTGAATTGAACTCGGAGTCCATGGCCTTCTGCCACTCAGCCGCTTGTGGTGACTCTAGTGCCCCCGCACGAGTCGTTGGGCTCAAGATGTCCATCACGACACCAACCAACATGACCTGCATCAAGGTTAACCCCAGGTGCCACGTCTCTCCACTGTAGCGGCTGTTCGGTCGTCTCGTTCGGGATGACCGACGAAGTGTAGTCACCTCTTCATCATTGCCTGCACTTGTGCTGGCCGGCGCTCCCACTACACCCAAATCCATAGTGTCTAAGCCAATCGCACTCTCAGCCTCTTCACCAGCATCCATGGGTTCTCCAGGAGCGATATCAGCCTCAGCGCAAGTGCCTTCGTCGTCATGGCCAGTCAGCGACGCCGCGGCATCACCGCCCATCGTGTCATCGCTTGCTTCGTCATAGCCGCTCTCCCCCATCGAGACATCCGAGTCGTTGCCATCTGCAACGGCTTCTGACTCTGTCTCCTCACTCTGGCTCTGAACATGATGACTTGTAGCATCAGCAGTGACCGACGTGCTTGCCACCTGCTGCACCGGTAGTGACACGTACGGCAGGTCCTTCGGGATATCCACCACCTTGCCATAGTATCGGCGAGCAACCAGCTTTTCCAGATAGTCAGCTGCAACAGTCAGGTCTTCACGCCACGTCACAGATCGACACTCAAGCAAAGCACCCGTCATCAGATCCATCAAACGATACCCAATCACCTCTTCAGCAAAGCCGAGGAAGATTGCAGGGTTGGCTCGCATCTCCAGCTTATTGCGCTGTTTGGTCTTCGGTATGTGGTAGACAGCCATCGAACCACAGACCTGCAGCTTCGACACACCCGGCTTCTTGCCCAGTAGCTTCTCATGCGGCGTCATGTTGCCTAGTGCTTTCGTGATGCTACGGTTATCGACGTAGACCACATACGACAGCACTTCGCCCCATAGACAAGCTGGCAGCTTGGCCGTCTCCTGCACTGCCCGCACTTTGCTCAACAACACGCCGTTAAGCTTCTCAACGAGGCAGTTCTCTTCAGGAGTGTACGCGTTCGTCGTCAGCAATTGCACTCCATGCTCCTCCAGGAAAGTCGTCAACGCTCGGTTCACGAATTCCCTCCCTTGGTCACACGAGAACTTCATAATGACATGCTTCTTCTCCAAGCGAAATATCAGCTTCATCACATTCAGCGCTGCCTCACTTTTCTTCTTCAGCATGTACACCCACTTGAAACGAGAAGCCTCATCCTGGATGTGTTGAAAGTGCTTTGCACCTCCAGGTGTCCGCAGTCCGACGTAGCAGACGTCAGACATGAGACGCTCGTATGGCATCTTCGATCGCTTGCCAGAGTGGCGCTTGTATGCCATGCGCTTGGCCTTCGCCATGGCGCAGGCGATACAGTTCAGCGGATGCTCGAAGTCGCGCGCTGTCAGACCCATGCCATCCACCACATTGGCCTCAAAAGCCTGCCTCAGTGCCTGGGTGTTCATGTGCGCAAACTTCATGTGCCACATCAAGAGCTTGCTGGGGCTCTGACGCAGCATCGGATTGATTGTGGCCACCAGAACGGGCTCCACTCTCAACCAGTAGTGGCCCGCCCTCTTGACAAACTCAAGGCGCGCATCACCGCGTGTGAACCAGTGCTTGCGGTTGTCCGGGTCTTCGGAAGATGGGTAGGACGGCAGCCAGCCGTGCTTCTCCAGCAGCTCCTGGCTAAGTATGTTGGTGGTACCGTTCGGGGCAAATCTCGTGTCTGGTAGGTCAATTACAATTGTGCCTCCAAAATCATCAGGAGCATTCGCTGCTCGCAGGTGCACTAGGCCACGCTGTTAGCCGTAGCCAATATGCCCTTCCCGGTCCACGAACCGCATGCAGTGCTCCTCCATACGCACAAATGCTTGGCGGTTGGTGCACACATGCACACCCGAACCATTGTCCAGCATCCACACCATGCATGTGTCGCCTCCTTGGGAGACGCGACGGGTCATCAGCATCGGCACAGCCACCGGCGGGTTGACATCGTCTCCCAGGGCTCCGGTCCATCGTGTGAGCCCCGAAGGCGTGGGTGGTTTGCTGCTCGCGCCTCCGCCATTCTTCGCAGCCTTGCCCTCACCCCTGCCGGAGATCTTCTTCTGGTTTGCCTTGTAGGCGTAGCACTGGGCGCGAAGGTGACCCTTCTTCTTACAGTAAAAACACGTCCGAGTCTCCTTCTTGCCCTTTCTGCCTCCGCTGCTGAACGGCTTCTTCTTCTGCTGGCCGTGGTCCCACGGCTTCGTCTGCATGGCCTTCACGTCATCCGACTTGACGTTATCGCCGATAGACTTGTCCCTCTCCGCTTCGACGCGTAGGGTGTTCAGGACGACATCGAGGTCGGGCTCCAGATTGCCAGCTCCCACCATGTTCAGCGAGTTAAACAGCCGCACGACACTGCGATGCGTAGTTTCTACGCCCTGCAGGATGATGTTAGCCATCTCACCATCCGTGATGATAGCGTTCATGTTTGCGAGCTGGCGACGTAGATCCTCCAACTTCTCCAAGTATTTCTCCGTGTCGTCGCCTACTCGGAACATAGTCGTATATAGTTCCTTCCTCACCCTGATCACGCTCGCGTAGGCGCGCTTCGTCTTCTCCTGCTCGAATGCTACCCACATGTCGTGCCCAGTCGTCAGCTTGCACACACGCTTTGCGTCCTTCGCCAGCAGGCCACGCAGCAGCGCGTCCCGCGCAAACACGTTGCGCTCGTCCCACCTCGCTTGCTCAGCAGCATTACTGGCGTCGCGAGTGTCCGTGCCGGTGAGGATCCCCCAGCAGTCGCGTTGCGTGAGGAACGACTCGAGCTATGCTCGGTACAAGTCGAAGCCTCCTTCCGTAATGTACTGTGGCGGCTTGTTGGTTCCGACCCATCCTCGCTGCGATGCTGTCGACGACGAACTGGGCGCTCCAGCGGCGCTGGTCCTCGAAGTACTCTGAGATCCAGCTTGCGACATCTTCTTCACTCGGTTGTCTTGCTCGATACGTCAAGACCGACCAAGGACTTGGGCTCATAACCAAAGAGCGAGGTGCTCTCCAAGTCTGTGCGCTTCACGGGCTTGACTTGAGTCGCGGCATGAAGAAGATGTGAAGACGGACGCTAGAACTTGTTGTCAGGAAGGCAGCAAATTGAATTGTGTGTTGAGATGCATCAGTGTAAACCTGAGGGAAAGCTAACCTGAAAACCCTCTACGACAGCAGCAGACCACTACGGCTCACACGGAAGTGCGAGCGGGGGCAGCAGGACTCGTCCCACTAGAGACACTCATGCCTCTCATACTCGTTCGTCTTACCCCGCAGGGTCTCGACCAGAACCTCCCCCACAGCCCACGTCGAAATTCACTGATCACCTCCTTCCTTCAGGTTCGAACTAGATTAATCGTTGTGCCACAAAGCACTTCAATACGTGTGACACTAATGTCGTATCCACGGCGACTCCATGCGTGCGTGGCCGCAGCCACGCACCACCGCCGTACGACATTCTCGTAGTGAGGAGTTAGGGTTTTGCCGTGAAGGGCTCGAGAGAGCTCACTGAGCTTTGTCGAGCCCGAAAATTATATTTATATCGATTTTTAACATTTTGAAAAATTAATACCTGCTGCAAAATCTCACAAGTGTGAAATGAATTATTTTTGTAGGATATTGCTGAAAATTGCATCATGTGGTATACAAACAGCAAGATAAAAGGGTCCATGACGAGATAGATAACGTGATTGATATCATTTTCATTAGCAAATAAATAATCAGTAACAACAATACAAATATATTTTCAGTAAATATATTTTTCGGCTTCCCTGGAGCTCACCCTGAAGGCAAGACGGACGACGACGAGCTAAACTGTGACGGGGCACACAGCACTTCTTGACAGAGGAAGCAGGAGTATACGAACTCCAAGTGAACTGCCGTTCACGTGTCCCTGGCCTTAAGGGGACGACTTGACTTGCTACAAAGGAGTAGGTTATAAGACTGACTGTATTTTGGTAGGGGTTAACTTGGCTCAATACAAACTACAAGTTATCTATACTAAAGCCCACACAAACTCAAATGGTTGGCTTTCGGAGCTACTGGTACCATGTACCACGTACTCGGGAGAGTGACACCCGTCACTCTTTATGTAATGGGTACACTTGATTGTACCCCGTTACATCCTCCCCCACTTATCTGAGAATCACATCTGATTCTCCAATGAGCATCGAGAGAATCCAAACACCCAAAGGTCGGATTCTCGGGCGCCGCCGCCGCAAAGCTGGCGCGCCTCATTGTCACACCCAGAGTGACTTGTGCCCGCAGCGGGCACCCCGCGCGGCACCCCCTGCCCTCGGCGATGTTGGCCGCAAAGCCGACGCTTCTAGTGGCCATATCCACAGCGCTAGCAGGCGCAGAGTGCCTCGGCACGGGATGCATGTCCCCCAAACTTGCGGTGTCCCTCGTAGACCACCAGCAGTTGGTGTCGCATGGTCCTTGGGCCTTGCTGGCACATTCGTGCTGCGGTGCCTCCCGCGAGGGACGGCACCATTCAGGTCAGCGCGTAGCGTAACCATGGAGAGAGCTGTGCTGTTCATCTCCAGCGATGACAGCGGTCCGACAGGACCCCGCTCGTCACGGCGCAGTGTGTCGGTCGTCCGAGTACGTCGGCACGACCCACAGGCTAAGATCAAACGTTGACCAAAGCCAAGAAGCATCCGGCTTCATCGTCGCCATAGCCCCGGGGACCACGGCTGCTGCTCGCAGCCAGCTCATCATACAGAGCAACGCGGCGGACTTGTTCAAAGTCCTGCCCCGCGTCACAGCCATTGTGTCGCCGACGCTGAGGTGTCTTCCATCGACACCAAGGTACCGCAATGGTACTTCATCACGGTGCGAGGTACACTGTCCTCCGTCACCAGCGATCGCATCATGCGTCGCGGCGACCAACACCAGGTCGGTGTGCACGCAAGGCCGCGTGGCACACAGTCCATACCGGACCTCACGGTGTACGGGGGCACCACCCCATACACCAAAGGCATGTCGTGTACCACATACACCACGACTGCCATAGTGCCTCGTGCACTTCAAGTGCCACGTGCACGACAAGTGCCGCGTGCACTGCGAGTACTTCGCGTACTCCAAGTGCCCCGCGCACAGTGAGCGTCAGGTGCCACGTGCACCGCAACTACCTCACAGGCAGTATGTGCCACGTGCACCCGTATGGCTTCGCGCCTTACAAGCACGGTATACACCGCGCTAAGTGTGAATGTCCGCAAAGGCAACACGTTCGGGCTCGCCCTTCGTGGGCAACACCCAAGCTCCTTGTCGTTGACTACCTGGCCGGCAGACGTGTCGCGCCCAGCGTAGCAACAGCATGGAGCTGTCCCTCGGGTTCGTCCTGGTGGACAACACCCATGCTCGGGGCTGATGGCGACCTGGCCGGCAGACGTGCCGCGCCCAGCGTAACCACAGCCTTGAGCTTCAGCATGATGCTGATAGCTAACTGGCCGGTAGACGTACCGCGTCCAGAGTAGCAACAGCATCAAGCTACGGCATGGTGATGCGTACGCGCACATGCCTCCGTCCGCGGCCCAAGCCGCAGACTGGCTGCCATGTCCTCGCCCGACAGATGCAGCCTTCCCGCAGCGAATGTGCGGCCACCTTCGGCCCAGTAGCGGCAGTGACCACTGCCAACGTTGCTGGCCATCGGTCACCAAGACCATGGGACCTAAGCAGCGACACATCAGGTCCAGCACCTTCGTGCAATGCTTCGTGAGTGGTTGCACCATGCAACCACTACACCGGCTTCTGTGAAGAAGCAAGTCTCATGCCAGAGACCTCGGGAGGAAGGGCACTTCCGATCCCCTCCCCCACTTACGATTAGAACCCCGGTGGGTCAGGCAGCAGCCGACTGCCTAACCTCGCGCCGCCCTGCAGCGCCGAGTCGCTATACCAGCAGACTCCGGTGGCACGGGCAGCTACCTTGCTTGGGCTCCAGGTCAACATCGTCGACCAAGGCTTGGTGTGTACCAGCCTATATGCAGTTTGAGTCTGCGTGACTTGACGTGGTACTCTGTTACCCACGTCACCGGGCGGAGGGTGACGCCGCCACGGAGGCCAAGGCAGCGGCCAGCGACACGGTGGGCTCCGCCCAAGGCGGCTTCGCCAGTCAAGAACCTGACGCTGGCACAAGGCCGCGAGCGTGCCCGAGCGTTGAAGGCAGCTGCCGCTGCGGAGGCCGCCGAGGCCAGGGCGAAGAAGCGTCCCGCTTCCCAGTCGCCCCGCGGTTCCAGCTCCAAGTTGTTCAGCGACTCGGAGGACGAGGAGGGCGCCGTCCACGAGCCCAGAGAGATCTCCAACGACCTCGATGAGCAGCAGCAGCAGTACCAAGCTGCCTGCTCGGGCGCACATGCCAGGCAATCCTTTGCCGCGACTGCTGTTGAGTCTTCTTCAGGCGGAAGTGCCGTGTATCCGCCAGGCTACTTCCCGCCCGAGCCTAGCTCTGGTGCGCCGCACCTGTTGGAGAAGCTCACGGCTCCTCGTGGCCATGTAGTCGGCGGCGACGCAACAAGCATCGCCGCAGGTACGGCCTGTACCAAGCCACGTCTTGCGTGCGCGAGGCCATAGCTGCGCCGGCCGACACCCAGTCGAATGTCATCCATGATGACCGGGTGCTAAGCCCTCGGAGGAAGGAAGTGCTTCCGGGCACTCCTCCCCCGCTTAAAATCAGAGCCGCGCGGAGCCTCCAAGAGGACCGTGTGGCTATGACATCGTGACGGTGTCACGGGCTTCTTAAACTCCGTGTGGCCATCCACCACACGCGAGGAGACCCAAGTGACCACTAGTCCTGGTCATACTGACCGTGCGTGGAACTAAGTTACCCACGCAGGAGGTGCACCGCGCAACCCCCTTCCGGCTCATGCGGAGCCTTGCCGCATCGTGTGGAACTACGTTACCCACACAGGAAGCGCATCATGCGACTTCCCCATCAGTTACCGTCTGAGTGACGTGTGTGGAACTATGTTACCCACACAGGAAGTGCATCGTGCACCTCCCTCATCAGTTTAGGTCTGAGTGACCGGGTGTGGAACTGGGTTACCCACACAGGAAGTGCATCATGCACCTCCCTCATCAGTTTAGGTCTGAGTGACCGGGTGTGGAACTGGGTTACCCACACAGGAAGTGCCTGCAGCGCCTTCCTCTTCAGTTATGGTCTGGGCGACCGGGTGTGGTACTTGGTTACCCACACAGGAAGCGCCTGCAGCGCGTTCCTCTTCAGTTAAGGTCTGGGCGACCGTCCGTGGTACTTGGTTACCCACGCCGGAGGTGCCTTGAGCGGCCTCCTCAGCATTATATGCTCTTGTGCGGAACTAAGTTACCCGCTATCCAGTGGTCCTTGGTTACCCACCTGGTGATGTCATCGAACACCACCCTTGTCAATGCTCATGCAGAGCAACGACTCTCAGCGCTAGAGTCGCCTGTCGAGGCAGCCCACACGCCAGGCGTAATAGCCCTTGGTTGCAGATACATTGCACCTTCTTCATGGAGGCCATCATGTCCTTGATGCCTCCCTTCGTCTTCTTCTTCTTTCTTCTTCTTCTTGTCGGACGCCTGCAGCGCCCTGGCGGTCCCATCGGACGCCCTTGTGTCTGTCCAGAGGTGGGAACATGACTCACCAATGCTCTGTCAGACACTGAGGGCCGACGTAGCGTCAAAGGCGTTGTCGCGCTACTCGACCGAGAGCCTGTGCAGCTTGCACGGCGCACTCAGGGCCAAGCCATACTTGTCCAAGCCGAGGGCATATACGGTTCCATGCCCAGGGCCATCTGTCCGGGACCATGTACGGTTCCATGTCCGGGACCATGTGCGGGTCCATTGCTGTCAGCGCCCTCGAGCGCGGCAGCTAGGTCACAGCGGACCCCAAGGTTCTCCTTCGGCTTAGCCTCAGTCACTGAGACCAGCCCTTGTGCTTCGACGCTCTCAGGGCGTGTCAGCACTTGTGTCGTTATTCCAACCGACACATCTGGCGACGTGCGAACATCCTCGACGTCCCAGACTCAAACATGTCTAGGGATACCATTACCCCCGTACACTCACGTGTACTACCGACAACCCACCGTTGTCCTTCACCAAAGCGAGCGTCAGTGCTCGCAAGGGACCCCGGGTCTCTGTGGTGTACGCCTTCCGTACACCCATCACAAAGACTCGGGCCAACCCCAGCAAGGCCCTCGTCCTTACTGGTGGTTGCGTCCCCCTTGAGCACCTGACGGTGCATGGCGTCGGCGCCCCCTTGACCCTCTGGTCTTCGGGTAAGTCTTCTTCCCAGACCCTGGCGATGGGCAGACACGTTGATAGTGTCCTAGTCCGCCGCAGCCATAGCAGCGGACAGAATACAGTTCAGCCGAACTCAGATCCATGGGTTCTGGTTCGCTCTCAGTGACCACAGGCTGTACAACAGCCAGAGCACCAGCCTGCTTGTGGCTGTACTCCTCCTGGAGGGCGATTTGGATCGCCTCCTCCATAGTGACGGTGCGCACACGGAACAATTGCGTGCGCGCAGGACCGACCTTCAGGCCGTCCACGAAGACTGTCATCTTGACATCTTCCGACAGTGGGTTCCCCACCAGCGAGGCTGCCAACGTGCGCATCTCCTGTACGTACGCGTACAGCTCGCGCTCCCCTTGTTTGCAGGCAAGGAAGCGCGAGCGCTGGCGGAACTCGTTGTTCGCCGGGAGGAAAGCGGCTCGAAGCTGCTCACACAGCTGATCCCAGGATGTGAAACATCCAGGCGACATCGCTTCACGCGTATACGCCCAAGTCTTGACACGTCCGCCAAGATTGGAGAGCGCAAAGACGACTCGAAGGTTCTCAGCCGAGATGAGACCTGCGCTCATTGCGATCTCGGTCTCCCGGATCCAGAAGTGAAGGTTCTCACCTTCCTTCCCTTCGAACGGAGGCACAGCTAGCCGCAAAGGCTTAGGCTGCACCCGTCTGGGCTCACTCATCTGAGCCAGCAGGTTTCCCTGCACATGAGCGATGAGCCCGCGTTCGTACTCGTCAAACGCGCTCACCCGCTCGACCTGCTCGGCTGGCGTCGCCGCCGCCAAGCTCCGGAGGGCATCACTTCCGAAGATGCCCGCCATCTTCCGCACTGACTCGAACTGCGAGTCAGTCAAGTGAGGAAACTCACTTCGGTCCATCGTGGCTCACAGACCTGAGCCACCGAGGATTCAGGTAGACCAATCTACCCGCGTAGGCGTAGGATTGACTACTAGTGCTACCAAGTGTGACGGGGCACACAGCACTTCTTGACAGAGGAAGCAGGAGTATACGAACTCCAAGTGAACTGCCGTTCACGTGTCCCTGGCCTTAAGGGGACGACTTGACTTGCTACAAAGGAGTAGGTTATAAGACTGACTGTATTTTGGTAGGGGTTAACTTGGCTCAATACAAACTACAAGTTATCTATACTAAAGCCCACACAAACTCAAATGGTTGGCTTTCGGAGCTACTGGTACCATGTACCACGTACTCGGGAGAGTGACACCCGTCACTCTTTATGTAATGGATACACTTGATTGTACCCCGTTACATAAACAGCAACTGTGGTAGCATAATGACCACGTTTGCTGTTCTTTGTGGCTGTGTTCCCGACCTACGAAACGCGTGTGTGTTCCTTAGAATCTTTTCACTTGATGTCGATAAAACAAAAGTAAACTGGAGCAGAAAAAATGTACTACACTGTATAAATACCAGCCGGGCGTGCAACTTGCTTTGCTACCGATCGTTGATTGGTTAAAATGAGCTGACTTAGAAATAGGAAAGCACAGCAACAACGAGAGCTTAGCAGCAAGTTGCTACTACGTGTATGCTCTGTCCGTAAGTGATACAATACACCGTAAGTGCATGCGGTGTCGTGGATCAGACTATTTGATAAGAAACCTGGCACATTACAATTTCTTTGTAAACCTTCTGTTTCATTTTATTTTCACGTGTCTTCTCATTTTTCTTGCCGTGAGATATATCTGCAAGCGGAGAGCTGATGGCCACAAAAACCTCAAGTCAACCCGATGAGCGCCGTACAGACGCTCCTAGCTGCAGTGTTGCCTTTATAAGTCGTCGCAGCGACCAAAGTGTTAGGCGTCCCAGTGTTCGAGTCGCCCGGCGATCCGGCGTTGATGTTACCGCGCGGCTGCCACTTTGTGTCAGCACCACAAGCCACAGAGCTCACGCACCACTTTGTCCTTTACCCTGCAGGCGGTTTTGGTGGTCTGGGTGCAGGGGCCCCATTGCTGCGAATGGAGCCTGCTACGATCCCGGCGGTAGTATTACTATTAGCGCGCAGAGAAACCCAGATTATTGCACCCGGTTCGTACACAAGGGCACGCGTGTAGAAGCTGCTGATGCCGTAAAGTTAGCCATGATGCATGCAAGGCTGGTATACTACAGCGTGAATGTCCCGCCCTTCAATTTGTTTTTGCAACTCATGGTACTACGTCATTTTGCAACCTCATTTGATTTTTGTATGGCGTAGGGTTGCAAAACTGAACAGTATTTGCTACTCGGTGCGCTACGAAAGTTGCAAACGACACCCAGCTGTTTGGCCACGGTACCAGCCAAAATCCTTGTCGATACCATGCATCTGGCCAATCACAGGCTGCGGATCGCCAGAAATACTACCCGGGTTGCAAATGGCCGGTAATGTATAAATACCAGCCGGGCGTGCAACTTGCTTTGCTACCGATCGTTGATTGGTTAAAATGAGCTGACTTAGAAATAGGAAAGCACAGCAACAACGAGAGCTTAGCAGCAAGTTGCTACTACGTGTATGCTCTGTCCGTAAGTGATACAATACACCGTAAGTGCATGCGGTGTCGTGGATCAGACTATTTGATAAGAAACCTGGCACATTACAATTTCTTTGTAAACCTTCTGTTTCATTTTATTTTCACGTGTCTTCTCATTTTTCTTGCCGTGAGATATATCTGCAAGCGGAGAGCTGATGGCCACAAAACCTCAAGTCAACCCGATGAGCGCCGTACAGACGCTCCTAGCTGCAGTGTTGCCTTTATAAGTCGTCGCAGCGACCAAAGTGTTAGGCGTCCCAGTGTTCGAGTCGCCCGGCGATCCGGCGTTGATGTTACCGCGCGGCTGCCACTTTGTGTCAGCACCACAAGCCACAGAGCTCACGCACCACTTTGTCCTTTACCCTGCAGGCGGTTTTGGTGGTCTGGGTGCAGGGCCCCATTGCTGCGAATGGAGCCTGCTACGATCCCGGCGGTAGTATTACTATTAGCGCGCAGAGAAACCCAGATTATTGCACCCGGTTCGTACACAAGGGCACGCGTGTAGAAGCTGCTGATGCCGTAAAGTTAGCCATGATGCATGCAAGGCTGGTATACTACAGCGTGAATGTCCCGCCCTTCAATTTGTTTTTGCAACTCATGGTACTACGTCATTTTGCAACCTCATTTGATTTTTGTATGGCGTAGGGTTGCAAAACTGAACAGTATTTGCTACTCGGTGCGCTACGAAAGTTGCAAACGACACCCAGCTGTTTGGCCACGGTACCAGCCAAAATCCTTGTCGATACCATGCATCTGGCCAATCACAGGCTGCGGATCGCCAGAAATACTACCCGGGTTGCAAATGGCCGGTAATGTATAAATACCAGCCGGGCGTGCAACTTGCTTTGCTACCGATCGTTGATTGGTTAAAATGAGCTGACTTAGAAATAGGAAAGCACAGCAACAACGAGAGCTTAGCAGCAAGTTGCTACTACGTGTATGCTCTGTCCGTAAGTGATACAATACACCGTAAGTGCATGCGGTGTCGTGGATCAGACTATTTGATAAGAAACCTGGCACATTACAATTTCTTTGTAAACCTTCTGTTTCATTTTATTTTCACGTGTCTTCTCATTTTTCTTGCCGTGAGATATATCTGCAAGCGGAGAGCTGATGGCCACAAAAACCTCAAGTCAACCCGATGAGCGCCGTACAGACGCTCCTAGCTGCAGTGTTGCCTTTATAAGTCGTCGCAGCGACCAAAGTGTTAGGCGTCCCAGTGTTCGAGTCGCCCGGCGATCCGGCGTTGATGTTACCGCGCGGCTGCCACTTTGTGTCAGCACCACAAGCCACAGAGCTCACGCACCACTTTGTCCTTTACCCTGCAGGCGGTTTTGGTGGTCTGGGTGCAGGGGCCCCATTGCTGCGAATGGAGCCTGCTACGATCCCGGCGGTAGTATTACTATTAGCGCGCAGAGAAACCCAGATTATTGCACCCGGTTCGTACACAAGGGCACGCGTGTAGAAGCTGCTGATGCCGTAAAGTTAGCCATGATGCATGCAAGGCTGGTATACTACAGCGTGAATGTCCCGCCCTTCAATTTGTTTTTTTGCAACTCATGGTACTACGTCATTTTGCAACCTCATTTGATTTTTGTATGGCGTAGGGTTGCAAAACTGAACAGTATTTGCTACTCGGTGCGCTACGAAAGTTGCAAACGACACCCAGCTGTTTGGCCACGGTACCAGCCAAAATCCTTGTCGATACCATGCATCTGGCCAATCACAGGCTGCGGATCGCCAGAAATACTACCCGGGTTGCAAATGGCCGGTAATGTATAAATACCAGCCGGGCGTGCAACTTGCTTTGCTACCGATCGTTGATTGGTTAAAATGAGCTGACTTAGAAATAGGAAAGCACAGCAACAACGAGAGCTTAGCAGCAAGTTGCTACTACGTGTATGCTCTGTCCGTAAGTGATACAATACACCGTAAGTGCATGCGGTGTCGTGGATCAGACTATTTGATAAGAAACCTGGCACATTACAATTTCTTTGTAAACCTTCTGTTTCATTTTATTTTCACGTGTCTTCTCATTTTTCTTGCCGTGAGATATATCTGCAAGCGGAGAGCTGATGGCCACAAAACCTCAAGTCAACCCGATGAGCGCCGTACAGACGCTCCTAGCTGCAGTGTTGCCTTTATAAGTCGTCGCAGCGACCAAAGTGTTAGGCGTCCCAGTGTTCGAGTCGCCCGGCGATCCGGCGTTGATGTTACCGCGCGGCTGCCACTTTGTGTCAGCACCACAAGCCACAGAGCTCACGCACCACTTTGTCCTTTACCCTGCAGGCGGTTTTGGTGGTCTGGGTGCAGGGGCCCCATTGCTGCGAATGGAGCCTGCTACGATCCCGGCGGTAGTATTACTATTAGCGCGCAGAGAAACCCAGATTATTGCACCCGGTTCGTACACAAGGGCACGCGTGTAGAAGCTGCTGATGCCGTAAAGTTAGCCATGATGCATGCAAGGCTGGTATACTACAGCGTGAATGTCCCGCCCTTCAATTTGTTTTTTTGCAACTCATGGTACTACGTCATTTTGCAACCTCATTTGATTTTTGTATGGCGTAGGGTTGCAAAACTGAACAGTATTTGCTACTCGGTGCGCTACGAAAGTTGCAAACGACACCCAGCTGTTTGGCCACGGTACCAGCCAAAATCCTTGTCGATACCATGCATCTGGCCAATCACAGGCTGCGGATCGCCAGAAATACTACCCGGGTTGCAAATGGCCGGTAATGTACTGTTACAGGGCACCACTTTAAAATTAGGAATTATAAAGCCGTGCGCACACCATTTTGGTATGTACACGGCCAAAAACCAATGTATTAAATGAGCTTAGTTACTAGGAGAAAGTATGGCGATTCGTGTGAAATGATGCCCTCGGCCGGACCCAGTAGCTAGCCCTCATACGCGTACAGAGAGTCAAACAGGTACATCGGAAAGTAGTTTTCTTGTCCTGCCGGGCGGGGGAAGCACATGACTTGGTACGCAAGTGTCGGGTCGGCCATCGGTGCAGCGCAGAATGGAGTTTCAGAGGCCCAGACGACTTTCGTGTTGGTCTTGATCCACGCTGGCATGGCTGTGAGCGATGTATTCTCCACGCTCATTGAAAAGATGAACGGCGTTGGGTCCATCAGCGCTGCGGGCAGCTCTTTGAGCGGGTTGTGCGCTAGCCGCAGCTGCGGTATGATCATTCCAGGAGGCATCATGGCCAATGTCGGAATCGATTCAATCTGGTTCCCCGCCAGCGCCAGAGTGTAGACCGGCGAGAAGAACATTTGGTACGGGATCTGCGTCAACTCGGAGAACTCGAAGCCGATCACAGCCATGGCGTGCCATCGCATGTACAGGTCGTCCGGAATCGTCTTGAGGTTCGTGTGTGAGAACTGTACGGCCATGAGTGACGCCGGCAAAGGTTGCAAAATCCCCTGAGGCACCTCTTTCATGTGCGTCCTCCCCACGAGCACCGCTAAGAGCCGTGTGTGAGCTGTAGCGGAAACCGAGCTGCTGACGTCCCAATCCACAATGGTCGAGTTGTAGATGTGCAGAGACACCAAATTCTTGAGACGTTGGAAATCCGAGGGCATCTCGAGCCCCGGGCAGTGGGCGATCGAAAGCGTGGCGAGAACATCGTGGTCCAGCGTGTCAAAAGACGTTTGATCCAGTGACGCGGTGTTATGATTGTGGCAGTCGTACACTAAACTCGCGCACGGCTCCTTGCCGTTGGAAAA
Source organism: Phytophthora melonis (assembly GCA_024211575.1). Lineage (NCBI taxonomy): Eukaryota > Oomycota > Peronosporomycetes > Peronosporales > Peronosporaceae > Phytophthora > Phytophthora melonis. Next base: position 299,962 of record JAMXKT010000041.1, read on the forward strand.
CCAGGGTCTCGTCATCGCGCGACAGCCGAGTACCTCAGGCCCCACGCCCGGTGAGCTGCTGCGACATGCAGCAGGAGGACGATCAACCCCACAGGACGAACACTGCGACTGTGATGGCATGCTTCCACTTCAAGAGGGCTTGCAAGCCCGCCCATTGACTCGGGCTCTGCGGGTTCGCGGTGGGGTTTTGTGTGTTAGGAGCTTTGAGGAAGCTCAATCTGCTCGCTCTGGGCTTGACAGCCACTGACTGGATGCTCGGAGTCTCCCCGCCAGGGATCACCTTGACGTCACCACGTCCCAATAACTCGCTCACCGTAACGAGTGACAGCATGATACTGAGCTGAGGGATGAGCTTTGTGGCGAAGTCGAACAGACTTGCGGCAAAGATCAATCGGTTCTCCAGCACCAAACTGACGAGCGTAACGGGAGTGTACATGAAGTCGGGGTCCTTGACAGTGTTGTACTCGAAGTTGAACGCCCGAATGTACGGGACGAAGATAATGAGCGGCACGACAATCAGCATGCCGAAGCTGATGATCGCGTCGTAGGTCAGCGTGCACACGCGCTGCATTGCAGGGGACTTCCTCACAAAGACGATGATGCCCGCCGTCGTCCAGCAGTTGGTGATCAGCAGTCCGACCATGAGCGCGTTGAGCTCCGCTCGCGGCAGCAGGTTACTGGCTCGGTACGCCTGGTACGTCTGCGAGCTGGCCTCGAGGACCTCTCGGAACGCTGAGACTAGGAAGAAGTGCTCGCTCTCGACGCCGAAGAAGCCCTGGCGAGAGAAGACGCTGTTCCAAAAGAGAGCGAGCGCGTGCAGCTTCCCGCGTTGACCGGTAGTCGGCTCCGAGCCCTTGGTGACGTCCTTGTCCGACCGACCCCACCGACCTGTCATCATCCGCCTCGACACCAGCGTCCGGATCACGCTCGTCTCGGAGCGAAGCGTGAAGTGACGAGCTCTGACGGACATCAGGACGAGGGTCAGCACCCGAACGCCGTGCATCGCCCCCACTGTACCGAACACGAAGCCGTAGAACTTGTAGTTCTCGATGCCCTTGAGCGACCAGATCGAGGCGTAGAACGGCAGCGTGTCCGTGGTAAGGTACCAGTACGTCATGGCCACGCAGATGAGGAACGAGCCGCATGCTGTATGGAAGACGACGATGAAGAGCCAGGCCGCGGTGTACAGCAGGGGAGATAATTCCAGGGTCAGGGGCGCCGGACGCCGAGGAGGGGCGGCGCTCTTCGGCTGGAGATCTGTCGTCGAGCTCATCTATCGTCGGGGCGATGGCAAGTTGCGAATTGGACGTCCGGTAGACTGTGGCCTCTTTTAGGACTGTCCTGGTCGCGCTCAAAATAAAACCGCCGAGGACGATGGCGGATTGTTCAGGGCTCTGAGGTCTTTGTTTCCCAGCCGTAAAAAGGAAGCAGACTCAAGCTCGTGCTCTTGTCCGTCAAAGCCACTGTTCCTGAAGATTCACACATTTGGTCCCCAGGCTCGAGCTATCAATATCCGTTATACATACAGGTGGGTGCACCTATTCATTCGTTCGACGTATCCAGTGTTTTCTTAGTTCCAGGTAGCACATTTTGTTGGTTATTATTAATAACTTATTAATGGATGCCCCCAAGCTGGGAAATTCAAGAAGGGTTTTCGAAGAGCGCTATCTTGCTGCTGCCAGAACTGAGACCCACTAATACAATCACTGCGTTTAGGCAATCAGAACCAAGGCAATTCCCCCCCCCCCCCCGTAATGAACTCAATTTAGTAACCGGCCGCCATATTCGTCGTAACCCTGCAGTCCGGAGACCGGGTTCTTGGAACGGCAGCTCCCGAGCTTGAATTTCCCAGCTTGGGGGCATCCATTCGCGGACAGCTCTTCCTGGCGACAGACTGTTGCTGCGGCTTGCCTCTTTTTTTCTGGACGACCCCGATTGTGAAAAATGCGAGCATACACTCGCAGCCGAGTATCGTGCCGTAAGCGCTAAGAACAGCAGCGGCACCAAGATGCACGGGCAACGACAACGACCACTGCAACAGTAGCTTGCTGCACCGTAAGTTCCGACGCTTGCTTATTCGGTCTCAGAAGCGGTGGCGCACGGCTCTGCACGAATTGGCGACCTGAAGACTGAAGCGTTCGATTGCGAGACTCGCAACGGCACAATGTGAGCTGTACTGTACCTACCTGCAGGGCCTTGGCCACCTACATGTACCTGGTAGGCCGGCTACAGTGTAGGTATCATCTATCCATCCGAGTTCGTGCCAGCTCAGGCGCCAAACATGCTGTCGAGCGGTTCATTAGCAGCCTGCATGACAATCCACTTGCCTTGACTATGCCCCCTGCTGAATCCCGTAAGTAGGGTGTACCGTGTCTCCATCCAATCTACAACATCACACATCAATCAATCCCATCCCGACGTCAACTCACTTCAAATACACCCACGAGTCATTTTTCGGAATCATATTCCACGGGTTATGATTTCTACATCCTGTTGCAACTCCTCACCCAGACGGTACATTCAGCTGATTTCGGGCGGGCCCGATCACGCTGTTCCATTCTCTAGCCAAGGTCTAAGGCCAATCGTCCCAGCCAGGGCAAGCGAGCGAGCGAGCGCACGACCGGCGGTCCGTCCGTCCCCACTTCCTCCCCACTCCTCCGTCGTCATGGGCGCCGAGCTGAGCCGCCCCGCGGGCTCGGACATCACCAACCTCAAGGAGGACGCGCGCCGCCGCGTCGGCAGCAGCAGCGCGCTCGACAGCCAGCGGCGCGCGGCAGCTTCAGGCGGCGGCGGCGGCGGCTTCCCACGTCCTCTAGCACCACGTCGCTCTCGTCCATGGCGCACACCACGAGCAGCCACAGCGGCAGCCGCAGCAGCAGCGCCAACGCCAAGTCGCGGCTGCTCGAGAGCGGCCTCTTCTCGAGCATCCGCCGCAGCAGGAACAACAGCCGCGCCGCGCCGGGCAGCAACGGCGGCAGCGGCTCCAACCCGTCGCTGGACTCGATGAGCACGGGCGGGGCGACCACGTCGTGGAGAGCCTGGACCTGCCCATCGTCGAGTGGGAGGGCTACGTCACCAAGCGCGGCCACCTCGTGCGCAACTGGAAGATGCGCTTCTTCACGCTCGAGGGGAACCTCGTCTCGTGTACGTGGCGGCCATGGACGAAAGGAGAAGAAGGAGCGAGAACTAACCATTGTATTGTATTGCGTTGTGGACTATGGCCGGCAGACTACGAGAACAAGGTGGACGCGCGCAACCGCAGCCACTTGAAGGGCCGCGTGAACGTGGCGTCCGTCAAGATGGACAAGGTGGCCAAGAACGGCCACGGCTTCGACTTCTCCTTCGAGACGACCGAGGGCAAGGTCTTCTACTGCAGCGTGCCCACGCACTTTGACCAACTGGCCTGGGTCTACTTTCTCGAGGTGCGTGCAGGGGGCAAAAAGGAGGATTTTTGAGTAATTGGGGGTGAATTTCTGAGTAATCTATGATATGCAGGCCGGTGTGGACTGCGTCAGTATGCGGCAGAACAACAGGCCCGTGTACAACACGTACCGCCACGGCGCGCTGCCCGACATGCACACGGAGAAGGCCTACGACGCGTACAGACGCATGCTGGGCGGCGAGCCGGGCGTGGTGACGGAGCTGCTCTCTTACTTCAACAAGGACCTGGTCTTCTCGTCGTCGTACCCGAAGAACACGCCCTTCAGCGGCGACTACTTCGGCCGCGAGGGGCTGCTGCACTTCCTGGGCGCGTTCCAGAGCAACGTGGATCTGATCGACATGAAGGTGGAGGACTGCGAGCTGGACGCAAGTGGGAAGAGCCTGACGATCAAGGGCACGGAGACGCTCAAGAGCAAGCACTCGGGCGCCGTCATCACGCAGTCGTGGTCGCACCGCGTGCGCTTCGGCCCGTACGGACGGATTTTACGCTTGCGCATTGATGTGGACCTCAAGAGCGTCACGGGCAACTGGAAGTCGTTCGGCGTCAAGAACCCGTACTCGGAGATGTCGGACGCGTCGATCCGGTCCAACCGCTCGCTGAGTATCTCGATGAAGGACTTTACGGTGTACAATGTCATCGGCAAGGGCGGCTTCGGTACGGTCGTGAACGCTGTGAAGAAGAGCGACGGACAGATTTACGCCCTTAAAATCCTCGAGAAGGGCAAGATGACCAAGTACGACGTGGAGAGCTCGTTCACGGAGATGCGCGTGGCCCAGAACATCCACCACCCGTTCATTTGCGGCCTCCGCATCGCCTTCCAGAGCCGGACGAAGCTGTTCTTGGGTATGAATTACTACGCTGGTGGCGACCTCTTCCACCACATGAGCAAGGGCTCGAGCTGCCGGATACCGTCGGACCGCGCGCACTTTTACACGGCCGAGCTGGTGCTGGGTATCCACCATTTGCACCAGCACGACATTCTCTACCGCGATATCAAGCCCGAGAACGTGATGATTGACGCCGAGGGCCACGTCGCCCTTGTCGACTTTGGACTCGCCAAGCTGCATGTGTCGGAGTACAAGGGCGCGAAGACCATGGCGGGTTCTCCTCAGTACACGGCTCCGGAACTGCTGCTCCCGAAGGCGAAGCGGTCCTACGGCAAGGCGGCGGATTGGTGGAGCCTGGGCATTTTGCTCTACGAGATGAGCGTGGGCAAGTCTCCCTTCTACGACAACAACATTGAAAAGATGTACCACAAAATCCAGAACGACCCACTGGTGTTCCCGTCCAAACCGGTGCTTACAGACGAGCTGAAGTCAATCCTGCGAGGCTTCCTTCAGAAAGACCCGACGAAGCGGCTCGGTACCAACATCAGCGACATTCTGGAGCACCCGTTCTTCCGTGGCATCGACTGGGACTTGTTGCTGAAGAAGCAGATCACGCCGCCCTGGAAGCCCAAGCTTGCGTCGCCTCTGGATGTCGAGTATGTCGACACGGAGTTTACAGACCTGGACGTGCACAACGAGGTGCAGTCGCCCACGGACAAGTCTGCTGCCAAGTCGAAGGGCTTCCTGTCGCTCGTGTCCAGCCGCAGTAACCGCGAGAAGGCAGCCCCGCCAGTCCAGGACCCGACATTCAAGGACTTCACCTACTTCTGCGAAGACCCGGATGCTCTGGTCGAAGTGACGAATTTGGTATCTGAGTTGCGCCCTCCTCCGCCGCCCAGCCCGCTCCTGAACGAAGAGGACTCGGACGAGTCGGACCGCCCGGCGGAGCACGACAATTCCATGCCCTCCGAGTGCGAGGGCACGCCCTTGTCGTCGTTTGTGGAGAACGGACACTTGAACCCGATGCCGATCTCACCCAAGCAATTCCACGAGGGTCTGAAGAAGCTGGAAGCCTCCATGACAGAGCAGTTCGAGCGTGTGGAAGTAACCATCTCGCGTGAGCGGCCGCCGATGAAGAAGCCCAGCGGAAGCTCCAGCTCTAGCAGCGAGGAGCAGGAGCAGGCGCGTGTGCATGTTGAAAAGCTCGTGATCTCACACGGCCCCTCGATCCCCATGGACGCCACGGTGAATTCAACAGGCTTGCCGGCGAGCCAGAGCGTCAGTCCCGTCGCCAACTCCCGGGGTATGTCAGCAACGAGTGCCAGCCCCGTTGCCAACTCAGACACAAACTCGCGCGGCCACTCGGCCGTGAGCCAGCCAGTTGACCATCGGCCGATAGTGGAGGCGGAATTTTAGCAAAAAACACCAGTGGCGATATATCCAGGGATGGCGTCCAGCGAGAGGCGGAACGGGGAGGAGGAGGTGCGTGCTACCGTCTCCCTCTCTCGCGGTGCTGTGCATGTTAGACTGACAAACCAGAAGAAATAATCAAAGAACCCAAGAATTCGTGTTGTCTTTAGCGAGCAAATGTGCAGAATTTTTTTTCGCGTCCAACCTCCTCCTAGTCTTCATCGAAGATATCCATGACTTTAGTCGCTTGACCGACACTACTGCTGTCTGCACCGCCGGTGACAGCATTCGTGACTACGCGGCTGAGAACCGAGAGGCCTCCCGACGTGTACAACCGCAGCAGCGTCCACGCTATCGCTAGCAGAACGATTGTTCGAGCGTAGGAAGACTTTGGGGGCTCCTTCTGGTCGTCGAGCTTGGACAGCAGCACTTGCCGCGCCGTCTCGAGGAACTGCTCGCGATCCGAGATCTTGTGGTAGTCGATCCCCTCGCGAGTCAGCAGCTGAGCGATCTCAGTATTGGACATGGACTTGAGCAAGGAATCCACCGACTCCACCGCACTGGATGGCGAGTCCTTAGCGCCGCCCTTCTGCTTCCCCGACGACGAAGAAGAAGAGGAAGAAGAAGAGTTTTTGTTCCGCTCCTCTTCTTGGAGATCGTGCAGCATTTGCTGGACATTTCGGTCGGTCAGATCAATGCTAGCACACACACAGAGCAAGGCATTAGCCGAGTTCTTCAAAGAGTTGGAGCGTATATGGCCACGTCGTACCCGCTTTCCTTGGCGTTCTTGATCATCTCCGGAGTCGGATTGAAGAAGTCGACGCACTTCATCCGACGATTGCGAACATCCTGAGCTTGCGCGATTTTCTCTCGGATTTCGGCGGCATACTCGGTCTTGCCCTTGGCCTCGAATCCTCGAGCTAGAGCTTCGGCTTCTTCCACCTTCATCATACATTAAAGAACGAGAGCGATGAGTCTTTGAGTTGATACTTTGCTAGAGGATAGACAGCCAGTACCTCCTGCTGGAATTTCTCTTCTCGAGCAGCTTCGTCAAGCTGTGCGTCTTTTGCCCTCGCCGTCTCATCGTACACTTGGCCTCTGTTGAACATCCCGCTGAAGGTTTCTTTGTCCAGAGCTCGCTGCTTGGTGCGCTGCTCCATGAGTTCGCGCAGCATCTTCCGCACTTCTCGATTCTCGGGGTCCACCGCGTACGCCTTCTGGAGATCAGCGATAGCGCGATCAAACTCCAGCGCTCCGGACGAAGCTGGAGTGATCAGCGCCTGCGCTCGTCTGTAGAACGCCTTCACGTTCTTCGGATCGAGCTCGAGAGTGTCGTCACACGCGCGGATGCAGACCGAGTACTCCTTCAATTTGAACTTGGCCACTAGTACAAACTTTGAGTAAGTAAAAAAAATGGAAATCATTCTGAAAAATCGCGACACAAACCTGCAATGTTCAGGTAGCACGAGATCTTGAGTGCGTCGAGTCTCTTCTGGTCTTCAGCGTCGTCGCACTTGAAGTCGGTGATGAGCATGTCCCCGTCCTCGATGCCCTTCTTCTTCCAGCCGGGGTCCTTGTTCTCCAGGTACTTAAACACAGCCAGCGCCTTCTCGTACTCGGCGACGGCTTCTTCAAACGCTTCGGCGTTGAAATGCGCATTGCCTGCCGCTTTCATGTCTTCCGCCGCGGCGATCCGTTCAGGGAAAGGCTTGGAGCGAACGGTCACCACAGACTCCTGCATGAACAGCGAGTGCTGGAAGTACTGCGGCCACGAGTCGAATTGCGTGCGGAGCTGGGCCTGCTGGGCGCCCTTGAGCTTCACGGCTTTGGTCATGAGATCCGCGAACGGGTTCTCGGCGGACATGTCCATCTTGAATGCCCTCGGGTGCTTGGAGGTGGTGAATTAAGCAACTGAGTACTACCCCGATTGGCGTTGGGAGTTTGCGAATGAAGAGGCGCAAGTTCGAGAATGCTGTCAAAGGGTCGGCGACTGGTATTCAAACTAGTACAAAAAATAACTTGACAGGCGAAACAAAGTTAAGACAATGGTGCCTGTGCCTTCGTGACCCATTCATTATTCGAGCAGTTCATGATGTTGATTCGAAGCCGTGTCGTAAGGGTTTCCGGACACGGCGTGGCTAAAACAGTTCGTGTAGAAATGTCCAAGTTCAAGTTCACTTACCAGCGATCTTCACACAATTCACCTACTTCGAAGTGAGTGTGGAGAATAGACATGATGGCGTTTTCTTACCAGGGTCAAGCAGAACGAAAACAAAACGGAAACCGGTGTAGGTCTCATCTCAGAACATTTCGTCGCTCATCCCGTCTATCAAACCTGCTAAGGCCTGTTGGGCCGGACGGTCTAAATGGGAGTCTCCATTGGAGACAACTCATTCATGCTCGCAGAGGACGATAAAGATAACCGGAGAGGACGGCTTCAATTGAGCTCAGGTCAGTCCGCGCTTGTCCCTCCGAAGAAGAAGAAGAACCACCACCTTCCAAGCTTGCATCTTTTGTGTCGCGGTGACCTACTGGTTCCTCACCACAGGGACCATGCCGTTCTACGTCTCGGACTATTCGCTCACCGGTACAAAGTACTACCATTTCTACGGCTTGTGTTCGGCGTCGTCGGTGGGATGCACGGCGTCCAAGTGCTGCGAGTCATTCTGCTGTCTATCAAGTTCCGAAAATTCCTGTTTGAGTCGAAAACGCCCTCGGTTCAGAGCTACCTCATCAAGCGAGTATTGACAGCCCACTCCTCGACCAGAAGGTTGTTTTCGGCGCGCAGTTTATCCCGAATGAGTGGAGGCTTTCGTGCACTTTGGGGGGAAGTTTTTCTCGCGTCAAGGGCTGTTTCGGGTCGAGAGCGAGCACTACAGCACTGTATTTGCGCTCCGTGAGGTGCTCGAAGCGAGTTCCCAGACGTACCAGGGGTACCGAGCAAGTATCTTGCTGCCGCGTGTGGAGCTGAATAACCTGATCGTGGCCTTGTTGATCGCGAACTGCTGGTCAACGGCGGCGAGTGAGTTTTTCCTCCGCAAACGACCCGCTCTCGAGCGCGTTGCCACGTTAATGTACGACGCTCTCATCAGCTTCGGCATCATGACTGTTGTGCCGTTGATGATTTTCATCCCGTATGTGGAGGCGTTCGACATTCCCAACAAATTGTTCAAGAGCGGCGACTTCCTGTACGAACCGGTCGCCATCACCAAGCTGGTGCTCGAGAATCGGCTTATCTTCGCCTCCGGTCTGTTCGCTTTGGTACCAAACTCATCCCGCAACTCAGTATCCTGCTGTCTTAAGTGACAGTGAGCGAGTTGCTGGGAAATGGCGAGGTGAAGGTGCTGCCGGGTCCGGCGAAGGAGACTATTCAGTCTCTGGCAGTGAAGTCGACGGCGACCAAGCCGCAGGTCGACGTACCCAGCAGCGATAATAATCCTACGACTAACACTATTATATCTCCAAGCTCGGATCAGGGGGGATTGCTGCGTGCAGTGCTGAAGTGGAAGGATGCCATAGCCATCACGTTGTTCATCCTGTGGGGAACTATCGTGGTCATTCTACACTCGATGGCCGCAGTCCGCGCCGCACACTACCAAGTCGTAGGCTGTCGGGCCGTGACTAGACCCTGGTTCTCCAACGGGAAGAAGCCGTGCTCTAGTTTGGTGTACGACTGTCACGCCCACGGCACGACGTCGCCAAACGCGAGTTCGTTCAGTAAGATGGACCCCGCTGCACTCTCCACATTGGCGATAGTCCACTGCCCAGCTCTGGTCATGCCTCCCGACATCCAGCGCTTTAGCAACCTCGTCATGATTCACATCTACAACTCGACCATTGTCAACTGCACGTGGACAGCTCCATCTCCGCTAATGCCCACACACATCTGCTCTCCATACTGGTCGGGAAGACGAACATGGCCGAGTTTCCGGAGGGTTTACTGCAGCCTCTGCCCGCCACCATGATGAGCGTACAGTTCTCGGAGACAAACCTGACCAACTTCCAGACGATCTGTACTTGCGGTGGCATTTCCTGGTCACGGTAGTGTTCGAGAACGGTATCCTGACCGAGATTCCGTACCAAATGTTCTTCTTCCCAGCGTACATTTTGTCGTTCGCGGGGAACCGGATCGAATCCAGTCGCTCGCCATGATGCCTCCTGGGATGGGCATACCGGAGCTGCTGCTAAAGAACAACCCGATCAAAGAACTGTCAGCGGCTCTGATGGACCCAACGGCGCTCGTCATGTCGCTCAACGTACAGAACACGTCGGTGAGCACCATGCCGGAATGGGTGAAGACCCAGACGATGGTCGTTTGGGCGTACGACACGCCGTTTTGCAGTGCAATGATGGCAGACCCCGAGCTTGCGTATAAGGCAATGTGCTCAAAAAACAGGAATCCTTCTTCCCGATGTATTTGTTTGAACAGCTCTACCCGTTTGATTAAGCCATAAAGCGGAATACATTTCAATACTGCCAACTTTTTTTACTATGTATTTTAACATGGAAGACAAACTAAAGTCATTTTAACTAGCTATTAGAACAGTTTGTCTGGAGCAAAACGCACTGTAAGTTCGTTCACGCCAATGTTTCTGGAAACACTTCGACAAAAGTGATCTAGTAGCTGAAAAAAGAGTAAATTATTTGCTGAAACAATTTTGATTCGCTCCCCCCTGGGGGCGTACCGGAGGCGCGGAAGAAGCGCCAGGAGACGACATGGCGTGGAGGGCCCAGCAACTGTGACATCTGGGTCGAGCTCCCGCAACAGAGTCCAGTCCAAGTTGGGGTGAGAACCAAATAGGTGTCACGGACCAGATCGGGCTATCGCAAAGCTCCGATTGAAAGAGAACTATCGCCTTAAGACACACTTTGAATCGGCACCCGCTCTGCCAAATCCGACAACAAGCTGTTTTGTGTACGACGAGAAGAGCTCTTCTCACCACAGTCGCGATCCGTGAGGCCTACAATAGGCCAGTGGCACTGGTGCCTCCCATCCACACTGTCATGAGAGTCTCATGATGAGACAGAGCCCGCTCCTGATGAGCCACATGGCTCGCTCGATAAGGCAAGTTCAACGCGTTGAAGTTACTTAAGTTGCTACAGCACCGTAATGTTTAAATAGTACCTTGAAGTTTTAATACTATTTTAAAATAACTCAATGTACTACTGTAATTGTCCTTTGCAGATTTTTTAACGTTATTAATACCTCTATTTTAGAGTGCTAAAACAGATTTGAAATAATTATAAAAGACTTGTCGGATTGTCTAATCTACTAGCTAAAACAGCACCTAAATATTAACGTGTGTTTATTAATGTAGAGGCTTCTGCTCGATGCCCTGTATTCGTCTAGACGGGTACTAGCCTTGAACAGCAACCGACTTTGAGCGCCTCCACTAAACTGCTCACGACCGATCCACCTTGAAATACCACACTCGCATCCTGCCTGCCTACTTGTTCCGTCGTACCACCCCTTTAGCACTTCCAATGCGTGAGGTGGCCGTCGCAGCAACCGTATTATGGCCATCTATGTATATGATGCGCTGAGCCTAAGTTTGCATTGTGCGCACGGAGCTACCGGGGATTGATTTGGTCTGGGAGCCAAGCTACAGATGCTAGAGCTCCTTCTGCGCTTACATCAGCCGTCAGTTGTTCCTATATATGACAGAAAACTCGGAATTGGCGGACAGTTTTACTAATTGCACATCAAAACCGAGAATCATTTCTAATCCGTAGATCCGGGTCGTAAATCACTGGTAGCTATCATTATAACAGCATTTTAGCTGGACAGCTGAGTCGTAATTAAGACTTTAGTGCACAGTAAAACAGAGAATTAATAGCCTGTTTTGCAAAAATATCTGCAAAGCACAATAATAACATCGTACAAAAGTAAAATAAACTTGGGCGATCATATTTTAATACTAGTAGTGGAGCATCTCAGTCGCGTTCCCCCTTGAGTTGCATGGGGCTCCTACCTGAAATTATGAGCCTTTTTCCAGGGGCTACCTGCAGCTACGATATGTGTGCAAACAAAGTGTACTCCATGACACTAACAATGAATCACACCACTTAAGATCCAACGTTTCATGGAGGTATCAATCGACTGCAAAGCAAGTGCATGAGATGCCCGTGGAACGTGCGGATTGAGTTTATCAATGGCGGGCAAAGGTGTGTTAACCAATCCTATCCCAGCCATAAAGAAACAACTAGCTTTTAAACGTCTTCACTAGACTGCACGAGCCAAGAACTCTAGCTGTGAGTTGTTTTTAGCTTCCCTAACCTTATTGTGAAAACCGATAGAATGTCTTATTGGATTGTTAATCCGCCGATTTAGTGGCTTAATAAGACCGACGCCCCCCTATTTGATAAATCCGACCTCCTAATTAGACTGGGGTACCTCGATTTATACTCAAGATTACTACGTAGGCTGACTTACAGAGTCAGAGCATATGAGTCGGATTTACATTTGCTAATTGGCTGATTAAGCCAGGGCCGGCTGATTTGCTTGCTATTCAGATAGAATGTCCGATGTGCAACCGGCATTCGCTTCTTGTAGGCTAAATCAGCCGCCAGACAACAATCGTTGCAGTCGCTCTTGGCTATGTAGTCAAGGCTACAACACTAACATCATAACTTTTAATAAGAAGCAAAGTTGCATGTTATAATACGTGTAACTGAGATATGCAGGCGACGCGTTTAAGCGCGGTGTTGTCGCTGCATTTGACGAGTCTCGGGCCGAGGGTACATGAATGTTGATCGAATTTGCTAGGCTGCACATAATTACGAGACCGATGAGCGATTTATACCCCGATTATAATTGAGACATCCCCGATTTATTAGTCTTCAAATCCGCTATGAGCGATGTTTAACCGGCTAATTCAGCAAGACAAACTAATCGGTTTTCACAATAAATATAGCGACTCATTAAGAAGAGGTGGCTCTCGTTTGAAAAACTAAAAGCAGTGTTAATATCACTCCATAGTACTATTCTGTTGATTACTACCGTTCTCGAGTGATGTGCAGCACATCGCTTCGTCTTCAAGCTCTCCTATCCCACTCCGACCAAAAGCTCCACCATCATCGCACTTGCCGGATTTCCCCTCCCAGCGTCGTCGTCGTCCTCGTCCTCGTGAGCGATGGAGTGGCTGGACATCGCCAAGGACCTGAACGCCGGCACCATCGGCGGCGTGGCCGGCATCGTGGCCGGCCACCCGCTGGACACGGTCAGGTGCAGCTGCAGACCAGCCGCGAGGCCGGCGCCGGCGTGGTGCGCACGCTGCGGCGCGTCATCGGGTCCGAGGGCGCCGCCGGCCTGTACCGCGGCCTGCTGTCGCCGATCCTGAGCAACGCGCCTATCAACGCGGCCGTCTTCGGCGTGCAGGGCCAGGTGGTGCGCGTGCTGCAGGAGCGGCGCGGGGCCGAGCGGCCGCTCACGAGCGTGCATCACTTCGCGGCCGGGGCCAGCGCCGGCCTGGTCCAGGTCATCTTCGCAGCACCGTCCGAGCACGTCAAGATCCAGCTGCAGACCGGGGCCATGGGGGCCGAGCACAGCTCGCTGGCGGCCGGCCGGGCCATCCTCAGGCGGCACGGGGCCGCCGCGTTGTACAAGGGCTGGCAGGTCTGTCTGCTGCGCGACGTGCCGGCGTTCGGCGCCTACTTCTGCGGCTACGAGGCGGCCAAGCGCGCGCTGACGGACGGCCAGAGCGAGAACGAGACGGACCTGAAGCTCATGATAGCCGGCGGCGTGGCCGGCATGCTGTCCTGGATGGTCAGCATGCCGCAGGACGTGGTCAAGAGCTGCGTGCAGAGTCAGCAGCTGGACGGCCCGCAGCAGTCCATGACGCAGATCGCACGCGCGCGGATGCAGCAGGAGGGCCGGGCTTCTTCTTCAAGGGCTTCAGCGCCACGATGCTCAGGGCCTTCCCCGTGAGCGCCGTCACCTTCCTCGTCTACGAGAAGGTCATGCAGTTCATGTCCTGAGACGAGGATATTGGCGGTGCGACTAGCGGGAGATGGGGAGGCTGCGGGAAGGAAGATACGCAGGGGCAACGAGTTGAAGACGTCGAGGTGATCGATCGATCGTCCGTCCTAAAGAGAAGCAACAACTACATGTATTTTGAAGATAATAGACCCACAAGTAGCTATCATCCCGCTGTTTTCATGGGTTCCTACGGGGAAGCTCCGGTGTCCGCGCCCTCGGTCGTGACCTCGTCGTCCAGCACGACCTCGTTCTCAGGGACCTTGTGCAGCTCCTCGGGGTCAGTGGCTGCTCGCACATGGGGCACGTCGCGTCCGTGGCCAGGTGCTCCACGAACTGCGAGTGCAGCCCTGGAAACGTGCACTTGGGGCACTGCGTCCAGTCGTCCTTGATCATGTGGTAGCCCTGCAACAACGCACGCACGTTAGACAAAACAAACTACGAAGTCAAGAGCGCTCCCTCGACTCAACACACCGTGACGATGCAGTACGGGATGGAATTCTTGCACGTTGGGCAATCCAGATCGGCCTCGGCCAGTTCGTGCGAGCAGTACGGACACGGAGTGCGCACGTCGGGCGCTTGCTCCTTGTTAGGGCGACGCACAATGGCCTCGATCTTGCGACGGATGTCCTTGTCCATCGAGCCGCGATACTCGGGCGTGCGCATCAAGGTCGCGGCGAAGTCGTAGCTGTACGCGCGCAGACCCGCGCGCTGGCACTCGATGACTGCAGATATGAGGATGTTGGCCGCGTGAGTCGGGAACTTGGACAAGTGCTGGGCCACTCGAACGAGCATCCGCGCGGCCGGGCCGTGCTGCGATCGCTTGACGAGCTTCTTGACCAGCACGTAGCTGTGCAGTAGTGCCAGTGCGTTTTGCAGCTCTCGGGCCACTCGGAGGCGACGCGCGCGGAGTTGACGCGAGGTCTCCACTAGCACATCGCGGGCCAGCTTGTAGTTACCCAGCTCCTGCTCCTGACGCGCGATGATCACCGCAGTCTTGGCCGCTTGCGTGTAGTTGCCCAGAGCCAAATACAACCGGAAGATGTGGTGCGGGTCCTTAGGGATGCCGTCTTGCTCGCCCATGAGGTGATCGATCAGCGTGTGCGTGAGCATATCGTTGCGTGCGGCCCCCACGACTTCAATCGCGCGTACAAGCGCAGTGTCCGCAGCTGATCCACTTCCACCCGCTCCGCCTGCAGCACTGCATGCCAGCAGCAGCTTGAGCGCCTTGTGGTAATTTCCAGCGGCCTGATAGAACTCGGCCGCGCGCTCGGGTGATGTCTTCTCGTAGTGCTCGGCCACTTGTGAGGCCCTCGATGCAGACATGTTCTCCTGGCCTAATGTTGAGGCGAAGCATTCCACCTGACCGTGCTGCTGGGCCAAAGCAAAGGCCTCATCTTCCTTGTTGGCCAGCAGCAAGAACTCAATGGCGTTCGGATAGCGGCCAGCTTCGGAGCAGTAGCGCGCGGCCGACAAAGCGCCTTCGGACGACTTTGTCTCGCGCACAATCTCAAACGCGCGCTCGGCACCGTCAAGGTGTTCAAGCTGCAGACGCACGACGTTGTCCATCTCTCCAGCTCGCTCGTACGCTTCGGCTGCAACGGCGAATTCACCCGCGGCCTCTTTGGCCCGAGCAAACTGCGCGTGCACTTTGGACGCCTTGACTCGGGCCATAAGCGGCGCGGCCCGGGCCAGGTTCTTCATCTGCACAAAGAGCTGAGCAGCCTTCTCCACCTGGCCACCCTGTTCATACAACGCTGCGGCTTCGGCCGTCTGCTTCATCGACTCCAAGATGGCCGCGCACTCTTTGAACACTGCTGCATCACCCAGTTCCGTCACTAGCTTAACGCCGCGACGTAGGTCTCCCAGCCTGAAGGTGCACCGAGCGACACCCGCGAGGCTCTGCATCTTGAGCTTGGCGGCCGCTTCAGGCTCCGGTGCCTTCGCTAGAGTTTCGTCTCGACTGATACTCTCGATCGCATTGGCCGCGTGCTCGTACATCCTCAGCGCGGCATCAAACTCGCCACGGAACTCAAGCTGGGTGGCGTATGCAGCACTGAGCTCCGGTACGAGGTCGCGCGCGAGTGAATCAGCCAGCTTTAGCGCTTGCTCCCATTGCAACAAGTGTCGCTGCATGTGTAGAGCGGCCAACGGGTCGCTAGAGTTCAAGAAGAGGCGACGAGCTTCACTGTAGTCGCCAAACAGCATGCACACGTGGCCAGCCAGCAGGTTCTTCTCCTCGATATCGGCTAAGCGATCGAGACCGAGTACCATGCCCGAGTCTCCTAGTGATCGATAGGCCCGACGAGCTGCAGGGATATCGAGCGTGTGCATGGCACGCCCAGCGAGAGCGAGCCAGTAGTCTCGTTGATCGATACGAGACGCGAGTCTCCAAGCTTCATCGAGACGGAGAAGACTGAGGTTCTGTCTGAAGGCCGCTTTCTCCGGTTCGCCACCTCCAGTTGAGGTGGGAGGAACCTTGCGGAGCTGGTCGTGGGTCACGGCGGTCAACGACGCCAACCGGCCGCCGCCTGAAGCGTGTTGGCACGTAACAATCCCGTCACTTACGAGAATCGGCTCCAAGTCGGACGGCACGGGCGTTGTCTGCGGGGCGATGAGTACGTCTCCATCGGGCAGCACTTCGAGAACCCCAAGCTGCGTGACTTCGGGCCCGCGGATCGTGGCGTCGGCCAACTGGAAGACGCCCATTTCTTGGGCTGGAGTGCCACGAACACCTGCTGATCCACCATGTCCCAAAGCACGCCCGTGGTGCTGGTCGGCAGGTTGGGTACGCTCATGGTCTCGCGCGTGGCTGCGTTGAGGATATACCCGCGGCGCTTAGTGTCCAGGAAGAAGATGCGCGTGCCGTTCTTGTTCGGTACGAGCTGGACGACCCCCACGCCGTCTTCGTGGCGATACGCGCAGCCGTCGAGGAACTGCCAGGCATTCAGGTAGAAGAACTGGATCGAGCCCGTGCCGTTCGTGGTCGAGTAGATGAAGAAATCCTTCGTCAGAGCCACAGCGCTGATCTCGCTGTTGCGCTCGTCACGGCCTCCACCGGAGAAGACTTTACCGTGTTCTCCCTGCAGCTCCCCGCCATTTGTGGGCGAGTTCGAGCCACTGGTACTGCCTCCCGGTTCAATCAGGTGAAGACTCGCCTTACCGTCGCAGAGCACAACGGCGTAGTCCCGGTTCAGCTTCATGCTGGTGACTCGGCCGAGGTATTGCTGCTCGTTGACCAGCGCGTCAGCTGAAGACCCGTCACAGCGATAGAACCACACGCGGTTGTTCATGCCGACGGCAACGTGACGAGGTCCGATGGCCACAAACGAGGGCTCCACGGACAGCGCAATGCGGATCGCACCGCTGCTGCTGCTCCCAGTCTCATTACGGCGCGTGTCGACTACGCTCAGCTCACGTAACGAACTGAGGTACGCGACGTAGTGGCCGTAGTGGTCGTGGATGCGAGGCATCCTCGCCAAGAAGTTGAGCACCGTCCCGCCCTGAGTCGCCACGGTCAGAATCTGCCCGTCGGACGTGAAGCTCATCAAGTGAGCCTCGTTCTCCTCTGTGTCGGAGAGTTTGATGGAGTCCGCAGCGACCTCAGTGAAGGTGGTCATGTCGATCACCTTGATGCCGCTCTCCCCACTGAGAGCCACTCGATCCAGCGTCTGTGAGTAGCAGGCAGTGAAGATCCGCTCCGTGAAGAAGCGCTGGGATTGCAGCTCCTCGCCCACTTCCTGTTAAATGACAACAAAGCAGGCATACTCAATCAAGACAAGTAACGTAAAATAAAATCCAAAGCTGCTCTTACATCGATTTTCGTGGAGATAACGATGAGATACCCCTCCGAGAAGGCGATCATGATCATGCCGTCTGCGAACCACTCGATGAAAATGATGTTGCCGTAGTGCTACGAAACACACACAAGATCGTTAACCTCAATCTGACACTATCAAATACAAAGTCTCTCAGCAAGCTTTACCGTCTGGAACGTCAGCTCGACGGGGTTCGCTGGATCCTGCAGGTTAAATAGGATGATGGCCTTGGACAGCGCGATCGCAATCAACTGCTCTGCTGCCTTCATGGAGTCGCCACGCTTCCGACCGAACTTGATATCCCACGGCTACGATCCCAAAAAACGTTAGAAAAGGCTACCACCTCTAACCAAGTACTAAGAACTCACCGTGTGGCTCAGCTCGCGCTGCTCGATGGTGTCGCCCTGCGGGTTGCTGACCGTGAGCATGCGGTCTTCCCCTCCCAGCACGAGTTTGTCGTCCCCGTTCCACGATCCGCACAGAATGCGGCGCGAGTGCTTCCCCACCACGGGGACGAGCTTGCGCGTGATCTTGCTGTAGAGCACGAGGTTGCCCTTCTGGGTGCCCACCGCGAGCAGCGAGCCCTCCCGTGACCATCGAGCGAACGTCGGGTCCTTCAGGTTGGTGTCCAGACTCAACGTGGAGCGCGTGCCGTTGTCCCACAGCGGGACGACGCTGCTCCCCTGCTGCAGAATGGCGAGTGTACTGCCCTCCGTGTCCCATTCCAGCGCGACCACCGGGGCGGCCAGGTCCAGACCGATCTCGTCGTGCTGCTCGCCCTGGCGGTCGAAGATGTGGACCAGTCCGTTCTTGCCGGCCGTGGCCAGGAACGTCCCGTTCGGGTGCCACGCGAAGACCACGGGCCCCACGCCGTGGAACTTGGACGCCAACTTGAACAACTTCTTCATCTTTTAGGACCGACTGAAGGATCTAATGCGTCTCTTCAAGATCGCGGGGATCTATCGTATTATTATGCAAATTTATAGGGTTTTTGATGGACTTTTTTAGTTGCGGTGGCGACTTCTAGCAGTTTGCAGTCGATGATGACCTCGGGGCTGAGCGATGCGCCGTGTCGGCCGAGTTCGGCGTCGACGAAGTCCCCAGGGGAGAATGACCCGGGCCAGAAATCGTTCGCTTCGGAGGAATCGGAGATGATTCCGAGAGCTTTGTACGCTTGTGCCACCTGTGAGTAGAATGGTCAATGCTCAAGTAAATTGTAGAATCGAATCGGGGCTGTACAGAACGCACCAACTCGGAGCAGAAGAAGGTGCTGTCGCGGGATAACTCCTTCTCTGTCTGTCGAGCGTGAAGAAGCGTGCGTAGACTTAATCCGTACGAAAGGCCTTCCACCTGACGAGTCAAAATGAAACAATATTGGTTAGCAAAGAGAACAGATTGCTCTTGTTGCATCGGCTGGTAACGTACTTCAGCTGTAAAGCGTTCAAGTAAATCGTTCACAACCGCTCGGGAAAGAAGTGGGGTGCGTAGTTTTCGGAGAGCGAAGTACCGAACGTGGAAAGCTGAATAGGCTAGCAGTCGTGAAGTCTGGCGAGGGAGAAAGATAAAAGGATGAATAACCACGCTAGTTGAGATAAAGCAACACATCTACTAAGTGTGAACGCACCAGGGGTGTGAGCGTGACACCGTCTCCTGTCGCCTCGAGAAGCTGGAGGTAGCCCCCATCACGAGACGGCACGACGATGGCGACATGGTCCCATTCTGCTCTCGTTAACTATAGTAAGGCAACGCAAAGGTGTTAAAACTCTAGTAATCAGACACCGCCAACTTCACGGGAGCGTCGCATGTTGAAAAGAAAACATTTGAGTACTCACCGATCGCTGAAGCGCGCTCACTTTAGCTCGACCATTGAATAGGATCAAGTCCCCTGGCCGTGTGTAGTATTCGAGCACTTGAAGGTGAAGGATCTGCCGTCGATGTCGTCTCAAAGCCACGTGGTCCACGTAGGAAACCGAGAGCACTGTCGGCGGATAATATTTCGTACAAGTCAGACCCCATACTTCCGATATCTCGAGAGGTGAGAGCATCGAACCTCCGAGAAATACAAGCAGCGGGACCGAATCCTGGAGTTCGTCCACCATAAATACCCCTTTAAGGTAATTTTCAAGCAGCCACTGCCGTTGAGCGAGGAAGCTGCGTTCTGTCGCTGCGAACCTGCAGGAGCGTCAGTATTATCATGTTGCAGGAGTTGTCTCAAGCACCAGTTAGCTGCTTACCATTTTGTCGGTGGCAGTGGGGGGAGAGTGAGCTCCTGTACCACCAGTTTCAAGCGAGCGTGCAGTTCTGCAAACTCCCGATATCTCCTAGTGATTCGCCAGGTCAAGTCTCCCAGGCAGAGCTCTATCTTGAACACCTACTCAAATTCAGCACAGAGATCGGATTGGTATCCAACAGGAGGCCTGTATATCCAGCAGCACTTACGATGTGTGGACTTTCAACTATCGGCCGCTGCACATTATGTCCGTAGATCCGGACACCGAAGCTATCGATAGTCTTGGGCCACGCTGGCCCAGCTGGAGATGGTAGAATGGCTTCGTCAGTATTGAAACCTGTGGCTGGTTCAGCATTAAAACGTTAGGGAGGGGGGGTGCTGAGGAAAAAGAAACTATAACTGAACGCCTTACCAGCTTCGTAGCGATAAAGTGCGAGATATCGTGCGCCTCCATATCCTGCGGGATCGTATGCAGTTGGCGCCATCCACAGCGACATCCAACGCTAGCCCCGCAACGCGCGCACAGTTGGAGCGAAAACGCAATCGCTGACTCCTCAGTCGTGTCTTCCTTTGAGATTTCAAAGAGCACTCGCGCCTTCTGGGTAGATGACGCACTGGTGATAACCAACTCGAGTGGTGGATGGGGCGCTGTGGATGCGACCACGATGACCAGTTCGGCGTTGTTGTCGTTGTTGTTGTAGTAGTGGTCCCTCCTTCGTCCTAGGAACGCCAACAGCAGCCGCTTGAGCAAGACAACGGGTAGCTGTTGTAACTCTCTTCGGGTTGTGTGGGCTGACAGAATCAAGTGGTCGGTGATCGGGAGATTGATTCCACTCGAAGGGGGCGGCCCCGACAAAGCCACATCAACCTCGAATACAACCTCCTTACGCCTGCAACAGCACGAGTCAGTCAGTCAACGCCACGCATTTTCTACATCTCACAGTCTCACCTGTGCCTTGAGTCTATTGTCTGTCCTTGGTCTAGAGCAGGAGAACTGGAAGGAGATGTCCACGCGAAACAGGAGCATTGCGCCAATGCTGCAGCCCCCATCAGTTGGCTACGTCTCTTCAGAGCCAGCCACGACGCAACAAAACGCCACCTAAGAAAAAAAAATAGCGCTTAATAGTAGCGTCAAACTATCAACAGCATTGTCATTATCGCGTTTCATCGGGATCATCTCGTCGTTTGTCTCTTGTGATCTTTGTTTTGGTTTTCCATTGAGTTTCTTGAGTTGAAGGGATTTCTTCTCGCCACTCGAAGCGCCCAGCAGTGCGGCTCCTACCGCCACGAAGCTCGCGCAGTCTTGGCTCGGCCGTAGCCACTGGAGGTCGTAGTCGAAGTTCGACGGACGCCACGCGTGGTTGAGCTGCTGGTAGTTGCAGGGTTCATGTCCATGGCGGCGTAGTCCACGGACGAGTGCATCCGGTACGAGGCCGACTTGGGGTCGATCGTGATGCGGCTGAAGCCGCCCAGCTCCACCTTCTTGCTCTGCAGCAGGTCCTTCGTCTCGACATCCTTCCGGCCACGAGGTGGCGCCGTCCGAGGACGCGTAGGCGCGGAGGTTTGCGGCTGCTGGGACAGCGGCTCGGCCATGGAGCGGCGTGACGAGCCCGTGAGGATGTGGCCGCCTCGGCTGCGACTCGAGAGCGACGCGGTCGAAGACTGAGGGTGGGAAGTCCACGCTGAAAAACACGCGTCCTCCTGATGGTCCTGCGCTTGTAGCAGACCGCGAGCCGGGGGTAGCAGTGGCAGGTTTCCCGGTCCTCTTCGTGACACCCTTAGACGTAGCGGCCGGTGCTTTATCCTTTGACCCTGTTGAGCCCAAGATGGCGCCGGAGCTGAGGCTGCGCCCACTGGCTGGAAGCGACACGCGCTTGGTAGATGAAGTGGTCGACGAGGAGCGGAACGAGGAGGTAGAGGAGCTGGAGCTGGAGCTTGTGGTTGCGCTTGATACACGGCGCGGACGAGAGTTGATGGACGCGAGCGTCTCGCGGAGATATCGCGGGTTGGAGCTGCCGGTTGTTTCCTCCGGCATGAAGTCGAGCTCTTCACTGACTGTAGATGGCGACGTGGACGCTTCCTCGTCCAAGACCTCGGTCCTCTTGGGTGCTGAGAAGGAGTGAAGACGCTTGCTGCTGTGCACCAACGGGGCCTCTGCAGCCGACGGGACGGACACGTCGAACTCGGGGCCAGGAGGGTCCAGGTATTTAGAAGTGGATAAGTCGGCGAATGCCACTCGCGTAGCTAACAGGCCCGCTTCAACAGCCATCTCCTATAAAAACACAAACAGTAGCTCAACATTAGCATGGTGGAGGTCATTTCTCGATATGCACGCAGTACTTTACCTTGATCTTAGCTTGATGAGCAAGTGCTGGTGAAGGATCCAGCAAGTCCACCCAGCCGTTCGCCTGTACGCAGAGCCAAGAATTAGTTAGATGACTGGACGTTTAATTGAACCGCTTGATGTAAAGCTGCGTACCGCAGTCATCTTGCTGTAAGAATGGTTCGGTGGACGCTCAGGCCGGACCAACAGCGACGGGTGCAGCTTCCTCTGAACGCACAAACCAACACAGACGTCAGCCATACAACATCCAAACCTGCACGTCCGTCACCATATCCGACGTACCATTTCCGGTGTCTGATCGATCCAGGTCAAGCGTCGTTCTCGATGACGTCGGGTGGATTCGTTGCGTCTACTAGAAGCCGCGCTCACGTCGGGGGCACTACCGGAATTGAGGAATGTGTGGATGAGCACGACCTCGTCCGTCTTCGGGTCAGCTGTGTGTGCGCTCCACTCGTAGAGCTGACGCTCCGTTGCTCGAGCTGGACGATCTTCCTGGATCTGCGCCTCCAACGAGCAGAGCTGGTCGACGTAGGACTCGTGGAGCTTCATGTCCGAGCGCTTGGTCATCACAAACTCGTGCGCCTTGTCGAGCCCCCAGCAGTACTTGACCATCAGGTATCCGATCATGATACTCGGACTGCGGTTGATGCCGTTCAGCGAGTGCACCAACACGCTCTCGGTCCGCTCAAGAGCCCGGTCGATCAGCTGAATAATGTGCGTGAACTCGCGGTTCTTGAGGTCGAAGAAGGGTCGCCGCAGCACTTCGTCCAGGTCGCAGGCGGTGTAGCAGAGGCCGAGGCTCTGCTGGAAAATATTAGGGACCTGGCGAGGAACGCAGTTGACAATGTGCATGATCCCATTCAGCTGCAGGAAGTCGGCGTCCTGGGCTGCGTCCATGTCCCCCATAAAGAGCCCATCCTTGATTTTGGACGACATTCGTGGCCTGGCCTGCGTACGCTCGCGCGTTCCCTCCTTCGGCTGCTCTCCACTTCTGTCTCCACGAAAGAGTGGAAGAGTGAGGCTCGTGTTCTCACATGAGCAAGCCCCAAAATACATCACATCACCCCCGTGCAAAGCGAACCGCACAGCTACAGCGTCAACATAGAGGAAGCGCACCATGGTATTAATAGGGAGCCAGACTTCCTCCACCTTGAGCCAAGTCTCCCGAGCCTTCATCAAATATAGGACCGCAGCAGCGCTTGATCGGCTTCGGAGACGCTTTTATCGATGCGGAATTGGACTTTCACAATCTCCGCGAACCCTTCGTTGACCTAACACGGTAAATACGTGCGCGTCATTATCATCGTCCAGGTCATTTTTGCGTTGCACGTCAGCCTCTTACCGTTGGTGGCACCAAATTCTTATAAAACCCGTGAATGGCGACGTCGGGGATTTTCTTCTGCTCCGTCAGCGATCGGAACGTGTTGAGGTGCATCGACAGCGGCTTGGGGACGTCCATCTCGAAGCACCGAATCGGCAGATGCTGACGAGAATGCAACAGCGTCTCGGTCAGTATTTTCGACGGCGAATGTTGTGGACTTCCATGCAGAACGTACCTTTTCCTTCGCAATGGTGATCCACTCTTTTCGTGCGCGCGGCTCACGGTTGGTGTTGTCGATCACGACGCTTTTCTTCTGCGCGATCGCCTCCAGGCACTTCTTCTTGCAGTTTGCAGCGGTACGCAACTCGTCCAGGCTCACTACGGTGTAGGAGCTCAGGTACGTCTTGGCGAAGAAGGACTTCCCCGAAGCTGGCGGGCCCACGAGGACAACCATCTCCTGGTCGGACTTGACGGCCTGAGCTGAAGCTGGGGTAAGCAAAGGGTCTTCGTACACAACAAACAATTAATGTGAGTTCGGCAATCTCAATAACAACAGTTAGATACAGACTCCGTGGGTCCTTACCAGCAGAGTCGTTGAGGGCGATGGATTTCGGGTCAAAGCCGAGTTCCCAAGTGTCAGGACGCGTGTGCAGCCGCTGCTTCGTGCCCAGGAACAAATCCTCCGGTGTGAAGAAGCGGATCCCGGCATTGAGCGCAAACTTGTAGTCCGTGGCAGCGAAGTCTTTCGCCCTCCCAGCGATCTTCGGCCGTCCCGCAGCATCTCCGCAGTAGAAGCTCGCCTCTTTGTCAATGGCTTCCTCCCCCTTGGCGCTCACCACGTTCACCATTTCCTTCCAGGCTCCAAGGCGGGGCTTGCGCATGGCGTCGTTCTCGGTCCCGAGCAGCACCAGCATCGGCAGCTTCAACTGCTTGACGATCGTCTCGAGCTTACTCTACACAGCAGACACCGTCAGTCGTAAGGACAGACAACACCAACACAATAGACAAAAAGAGTCCTCCCTCCTTACCTGCACTTGAGCGGCCGTGATGTGTCCTTTGGCGATTCCGTTCTGGTTGGAGAAGATCACGAGCGTGAATCCGTCGCGCGCGAGCTGCGCCAGCTTCTCGCGCACGAGCGTCGGGTGGAACCACTTCCAGTCGTCCTTGTCCTTGGCGAACTTCTTGCCGCTCTTGGTCACGATGAGCGTGCCGTCCAGGTCGAAGCCCGCGACCTTGAGCTTGTCTTCCATCTGCTCCTTCTCCTGCTGCTGCGTCGCGCGGGCGTCCAGCACGTAGAGCGAGCCCTGCACCGTCCTCCACGGCGTGAAGTGCGGCTCCGGTAGCTCTGCATCAACCGCAGCCTTGGTCGTTCCAGCAGCAGCGAAGAAGTCCGCGCTATTACTGGCACTAGACTCGAGCTTCTGCTTCTTGGCTGGAGGCTCCACGGCTGCTGCAGCTTGTGCGGGCTGCAGCGCCGGCACTGGAAGCTGCTGGTGCTGAGCCGCCGGTTCTTCTTGACGCTGTCGCGCGCCCACTGCGCGCGCAGCACTTGGGCGCGCGGGAAGCGCGCGCTCAGCAGCGTCTTGAGCCGCAGCATCTCTTCCTGGTCCGGGTCCTTGTCCTCGTCGTCCAGCAGCGCCACGTTGACGCGCGCGTCCTCCTCGCCCTGCGCCTCGTCCTGGTGGTCGATCACGACGCCCCCGTGTGTCTCCACGAGCGCGCGCAGGTCGGCGGCGTGCGGCTGGCCCAGCAGAACCACCACGTCCTGCGCGAACAGCTGGCGCCGCAGGAAGGCGTCCATCTCGAAGGCGGATGATGGAGATGGCTACAAACACTACGGTGCTCAAAAAGTTTTGGTCCCAGTGTGGACTATTTTCACAATTTTGGCGTTTGTGTGCAGAGATGCGGGCCGCCAGATGCTGGTGGCTCGGCAAAGGCTGGGCTGGCCATGACAGCGCGTTTGTATGTGGGGCGGACCAGGGCTGCCGCGGCTAAAGCCTCCACATGGCCGCGGCGTCGAACGTAACGGGCTCAGCCGTGACATCGCCAGCTCCGCGCGCATCAAGCGATCAGCCCGGAAGACGCCGCCGCAGCACGAACGTCTAGGCGCGCGCGCAGCCTCCACACGTCGCAGCCGAAGCGAAGGCGCAGTAGAGCACAGTAGAGTCTGTGTGCTCAACCATCTCAAGCTCTTCCTGGAGGACGCTCGAGTCGTGCCGCCGCCGCCGCTGCTGCTGCTCCCTGCGCATCTTCTCGCGTTCTCTCCGGCCGCCTGTCTTTCCGCGCGTGTCGAGGGTGCGCGCGAACCGTACAGCGTTCGAGCGAAAGTCTCAATTGAGTCCTCTCCTGTGCCGGTTGCTGTCAGTCTGCAACGTCGCGCTCCGTCTCGGTCTCGGGGGCAAGCGGCGACGAAGGCGGTGGATTGTTCAGTAGTCGGCGGAGCACAGCGAAGAGAACGAGAAAGAGAGAGAGGAGCTGGCTGTTGGGGCTGGCTGTCGACGACCGAGCGAGCAGAGGCGCAGCGCTGGTGACGAGCAGACAATTCTTCTCTCAGGCGCGCGCTCCCAGTACTATCCGACGGACGCATGCCACAACCGCAGGCGCCGCCGCGAGCCGCACCCGCAGCCGCAGCCGGCGCGCACCGTGGCAACAGCGCCATGGCCCAGTTCAAGCCCAAGCGCTGGCAGGTCGAGGACCAGTGCGGCCTCTGCGCCGCGCCCTTCACGCTCATGAATGCGCGGCACCACTGCCGCCACTGCGGCATCTCGGTCTGCGGCAAGCACTCGAAGAACAAGGTCGTCGTGCCCACGTCGCTCTCCAAGGTGCCGCAGCGCGTGTGTGACAAGTGCTACCCCAAGTGCCGTATCGCGGCGAAGGGCCTGCCGCCGCCTCCTTCGCGGGACCTGCCGGATGACCAGCCTCGACGACACACGCTCGAGCGGGACTACGGCCACCGGATGCGCAGTCCCCGAGAAGGAGCCAGGAGGACGCTCGAGGGCGCTCGACGCGATAACAGGACGTGGAACGGAGACGCCGACTACGACGAGCCGAGACGCCTCATGCGACGCGATGTAGACCCGCGCGCAGCGCACGAACGCCGCATGAGGTCTCCACACAGCAAGGAGAAGCCTGCGCGCGACGGAGACCTGCCTCCTAAAGAGCTTGGGCGTGAGAGAGATCCACGCGAGAACGAGCGGCGTCATAGCAGGGACCCACGCGAGAAGGACCCGCGTGAGCGAGAACGAGAACGACGTCATAGAGACCCTCGTGAGAGAGACCCCGCGAGAAGGAGCGACGTGAGCGAGACCCTAGAGAGAAGGAGCGCCGTGAGAGGGACCCTCGAGAGAAGGAGCGCCGCGAGAGAGACCCTCGCGACAAGGAGCGGCGTGAGAAAGACCCTCGAGAGAAGGACAAGCGTGACAGGGGCCCCAGAGAGAAGGAGCGGCGTGAAAGGGATCCGCGCGAGAAGGAACGACGTGACAGGGACTCACGCAAGCGAGACCCCAGTGAGAGGGAGCGCCGTGACAGGGATCCGCGTGAGCGCGAGCGGCGAGACCGAGCTCTCCATGAGAGAGATCTGTTCGACAGACCTCCGCGCGAGAGGTCTTCTCGCGACTCACCGGCTCAGAAAGAGCGCCGCCGCATACCGAGCACGGAGCCCATCAGGAACAGGAAGAATGAGCAGATGCGCAGTCCGGCGCCCAGTGTCGTCAAGCGAGTGAGTGACAAGATGCGTGAAGAAACACCTTCGACATGCCGCACCACCTCGTCGACGCTGAGCAATCTCTACGCTGCTATCAATGCGACTGAGGAGGTGAAGGCAAAAGTGAAAGCGGCTCCACCGCCACCGAAGCGCCAGCCGCCGCGCAAGAAGGAGAAGGAGCAGGAGACGCCGAGTGCGTTTGCCGACTCGACCTTCTCCATTTTCAGCTTGGCTGGGTCCGATCACTCGGACTCGGAAGCCAAGGCTCGCGTGGCTAAGAAGAAGGAGGCGCGTCGACCTGGAAAGGGTCGAACACAAGAATCGATGGAGAAGAAGGAGCATTTGGACTTCAGCGCTTCATCCAGCAGTGTCAAGAGCTTTGAAGTGTCGGCGATCACGCAGAAGTACTTGAATCCAAAGCCAGCGAAAGCGGCGATACAGAAGACTACTCTCCAGCCGATGATTGAGGAAGACAGTGAAGAGGAATCGACTCGAGGACCAAGCAGACGGAAAGCGGTTCCCGTGAGCGAGAGAAGAGCGAAGCCTAGTCAGCGCCAGCACGACAAGAAGCTCCGCGGTGAATTGCATAAGATGCTCCCTCCGTTCCAGCGTGAGGCCAGAAAGCCATCGTCTCAAAATAGTGGCGGCGGCAAGTCA
Organism: Phytophthora melonis; assembly: GCA_024211575.1. NCBI lineage: Eukaryota > Oomycota > Peronosporomycetes > Peronosporales > Peronosporaceae > Phytophthora > Phytophthora melonis. Next base: position 327,689 of record JAMXKT010000041.1, read on the forward strand.
TCGCGCACGTCGTCTATCTCGGACGACGACTTCGACGAATTTAAGGCGACGCAGTTCTCGCTGAGCAGCGACAATTTCTTTAACGCCGACGACGAGTGCTTCAGCAACGACGAGGACGAGGCGCTTGCCAAGCGTATAGCGGCGTCGAGTCGAGAGAGGCAGAAGCAAGAGCAAGAACAGGCCGCCAAGCTTCGGGCCAAGAAGGCAGCGATCGCCGGAATCGACCCTGCCAGTCTCGAGGCGAAGGAAAGGCCCGCACGACTGCGAATTACAAGTTGACCGAGGAAGACCAAGAGATCATGCGCCAGATCGCGGAGCTGGAAGCGATTGTACTTCAGCACCAGAAGGAGCTGCCGGACCTGCTGGACATGTACAGCGAGGCCTCCAAGCGAGCGGAGAAGGCGCAGAAGGAGCTGCAGAAGGCAAAGGCGCGCGTGGCTCGATACGAGAAGGCTCATGCTACCGTGGCGCGAGCCATTCGGTCCGGGCGACTGTACATGAAGCAGAAGGAGTACATGGCGGCAATTCTGGAGCTTTCGCGCGCCATTGGCATCGAGCGCTCGAACGCCACGCTGTGGTACATGCTAGCGGAGTGCCGATTGAAGGTTGGCCAGCCTGCCGCCGCTGAGGAGGCCTGTATGACGAGTCTGAAGCAACAGCCTACAGGCGCGGGCGTGGCGCTGCTGGGTCGCATCCTGCACGAGCGTGGGCGACACGACGAAGCCATTGAGTGTTATTTATCAGCTTTGGGGCGAAACGATGAGAGCGAGGACGACGAAGGTAGTGAGTAGTGAAGTAGCGTGTACGTGTGCACCCCGCGCCGTAAACGCCCACAGGAACAAAGCTGTTAAGGATAATTTTGTGTTGATAATTGACGTACGTTTGGAGTCGTCGACATATTCCACCAAAGATGTTCGGCCTCGAATGTGCCGGGCGGTTCCTCCGTCGTCGTGCAGCGTTCTGACGAAAACTTTTTTGGTACGTACCGGGTAGGGTACAGTTGCAAAGTTTTACGAAAAAAACGAACTTCAAGTTTTTGAATGAATAAAAATTTGGCTGAGAATAGAGGACTTTCGGAGCCGGTTTGATTGGCTATAAACAAGAGTAACCCGTGTAACCACTAAAGATTGGGTGTCGGATGGAAAAAGTATTATACGGTATACGAATTATCCCCAACGCATTCCGTCGCAATACGTACATGTATTATCTCCACATAGTATAATACATATTATCTTAGATTATCCTTTTAGGTGAATCTGAGGAATCCAAGTAGTGCTGAAGGATCGGCACCAGCCCCAAAATGGGTTACTTCGGTTGCAGCGACCGTTCTTGCTAACGAAAACAGCTTTACTGAATTGATACTACAGTATGTTGAAAGCATACTGATCACTAAACATGCATTTGATGATAGTACGTATCATCGGCGAACTTACAAAACGCACCTCATATTTGTTTTTAAAATAACAGTATATGTTGTTTTTAAACAAAATATGGAGTCCTTTAGAGAAGGAACGTTGACACTAACAAATGATATATGAACATTTTTCTTAATATGCACTTATGTTACGCGATTGTACACGAATGCTCGGCACAAATCGAGCATCTGTGCAACATTTAGTTTATAATATTGCTTCAAACTTGGTTTAACATCCCAGAACTTAAAAAAATACACTAGATAGTGTAGCATTTCTACAGTCAAATAGCCCATTCTTCAATTAGAAAAGGAAGCATCGTAGAAATTATATTGCAGCCTGATTTTGTTTATTATTCGGTAAAATATTGAATGTCAGTTTAGACAATAGATCGGTCCGGGTTCAGTGGGTTTGACGCCCTGTAAATCTAGTCATCTTCTTGTTAGATTCCAATATGGGTGACCAGGTACCAGAGAAGCCTTCGCTGGTCCGTGCATTCCTCATCGAGACGCTCCAGGCGGCTAGGTCAACATGCTGTCACGGTAGCCCAGGTACCGGAGGAGCCTTCGTTGGTCCGTGCATTCCTCCTCCGGATGTGCAGAGGGCGGCCAATTCCCCCTCCCTCCCACGTTCAGAAAGCGGGTTGGGCCACGACATAACGAGTGTATATCCAGAACTGCTTCGTGGATGTTCTATACATGAACAAAACGGTGAGTGGCGGGTCCATGGTAGCGTCGTAGTTGTCGGATATGGTGGTGGACATAGTGAAGATTCTTCAATAGATGTCGCCCACAGAAGAATAGCAGTCTCGCACCAATCGGCTATCCATTGGCAGCGCGTAGGTTAATATGGATCGTCTGATGCAATGAGGTCAAGAAGATAAGAAGACTCAATAGAATGGGACTAGCGGCAATTATAGTGTACTCCTAGTCTAGGTCATGATAATCAACAGCTACTGCGTAAAATAGTGACCTTCAAGAGGACATATGTGCCTAGCATGAATGAGTAAGTCGAGTGTTTGATTGCCTTTGAAGTTGAAGTTGTCGTTGAGAGTGATGGTCAGGTTTAGTGAGCGGGCTTCGCGCGCGCTGCACTCCATCTCGTCAATGGACAAGGCCAGCGCCGAGATCGCGTCGAGCACCATGGTCAAGCTCATATATAGCTCTTGCAGTCAAGCATCTCGGAGCTGCAGATTCAGACCTTCTGGTATATTGGCTCCATCGCGTACGCATCCACAACGCTATCTTGTTGTGTTGTGCCTCCATATATCCTCCTGATCTATCGTGGGTTGTTACACGAACATTGCAATAGACAAGTGATGGAGAGGGATGGATAAAAAGTACAGAACGACCAAATAGTTCAATGTTTTAGCTGACTCCTCTTGTTCTCTTGTGGTGCTCACGAGAAGAGCGAAGTGACCAGGCGTAAAGCCCCAATCACCGATGAAAGCTCCACTACGTCAATAACCGCGTCGCCTCCCGCTTGATCTGCCGTCCGACGCAACTGGTTGTTTTCGGCGACGGCCTCATGGACCTGCTCGACCAGCTTGCCGTTGGCGACCTTCGGCTTAATGAACTCCATCTTGGTCTACTTGTGGGCTTTGACAATCGCTCTAAGAGCATTTACCTGGTGTGGTTTGGCTGGATTCGCTGCTGCGAGCAGCGCACGCGTCTTGTCGTCGTCGGCGTGAGGGGTGTGGTTTGTAGAGCTCATTGTCGTCGAATATAAGCCTTCAACTACTGAATTTTCTATTTTGCATCAGCACAATAAACCTCAACACTATCAACCCACTTCACCATTTAAGGTTGTTATCAGTCGGTTTAAACAATCCGTTTTCACAGGTGTGAGGTTTAAATTCGCTGCACCATCAAAATAGATCCGACTAAAATTTGGAGATACACTCCAGAAAGCGGAAAGAGAGCTTATCTCTGTGATTTAATGCTGTAAACCAATGAGTATTCCAACGCCAGAAAAACAGCTAATCGTGTTTCATACAAATCACTGATATTGGATTTTTGTCCAATCAAATATGGCGTAGCTGGATACTTCGACCAATCAAACATCGAGGTTTTCATGAAAAACCTAACTGTTAATTCTTTTCCGGACCGGAGAAGTATTTCTGAGACCGCGGCATTATATTTTTGCGATGATACCTTCAAAGATAGCCTTACCACAGATAATTACACAGCTAAGTGTTTTACGGCTAGTCCAAATAAGTATAAGTCGCCTAACAAAACAATAAGAACTGTAACATGTTATGTAAAACATTTCATAACCAAAAGATTTGTTGAGGGACGGATTCAGATATCATATGCAGTATTAGTCAATGTAATCGTTCTATTATTAATGTTGATTTTTTATTGGTCTGATTAAGCTATTGCGCGACATTTTCTGTGTGGGCCATCCTGTCGAACCTATGCGGTAAGACTTCAATAATGAGTCCAGAGAGTATCAGCGCGCTTGATAATAAGGCCACGCAAAACAAAATCGCAATTTCCAATACTAAAGATGACTATAATGATAATAAGGCCTCGCAAAACAAAATCACAATTTCCAATACTAAAAAAGACAATAAAACACCCTCCAAAAGTCAGCAATTTCGCCGAAGTTTAGTCCAAAATGACAAAAGTACCAGATAGGGATATCAAAACTAGGACATTTGCGTGACAATAAAATGCCAATTTGAATGACAAAAAGCCATTTTTCCAGACATGTTACTTAACTAAGTATTTCAGCTACATCATACAAATTATAAGTATAAAACCATAGGAAACACATGATATTTTTAAATTTTCAGATACGAATAACCTGATGACAAAAATGCATTTTAGGTGAAGAGAAATGACAAAAAAGATGAATTTTTGTGATAGCCAATGACAGCATTTTCGCCGTTTTTTGTGAGTGCATTTTTTGTCAGCTACGGTATTATTACAGTAGATATTGCTGGTTGGATACAAATCTAAGTCATTCATACTTAATTCCATTATTGAGAAAACTGACTAACAAAAACTCATATCTTTCACATCACAAATATATACAATCCTAAAGTGTCGCAAATCCTGATCTTCGGGTCCGCATGGTTTCAAAACGAACTGATTTGTTTCTATTTGGCCTACTTTTGATCTGATATGACGCCATACTCGGAATCTATGCGAAATATAACATCTATAACAATAACAAAATATTTTTCGAGATTTCAAACAACTATCGAAAACATTTTATTGTTTTGTTGATGGTTTAAAACATCTAAAGTAACGTAGACTATTCAAAAATATTATTTGAGATTTTTAAGAAGTATCGAAAAATATTTGTTGATATTTTAGATGTTTTTATTGCGTAGATTCCGAAAATGGCGTCAGATTAGCTGGGATCTCGATAGCTTAAAGTGAATCTAAGATATCTAGATGTAGCTACACACTAGTACATATGTATACCTACCTCGAAACGCGTACTTGAGGAGTTAAGACCGGGGTGTTTTGCGTCGACCCTAATAGTCAGATACTTGGTAGCTGTAAAGCACACACAAGAAAACGGATGCACGGAATTGGTTTTTAAATCACCCAAATTCACGCGTTACAATCTGCCGGCTGAAAACATTTTCCAGACCAAAATATAGTCCGCTCAAAAAAATATAGTCCCTCATGGCCTCCGAGCCGCACACCATACAATTCGCCCAATTCCAACACTAACGTAAGCGACACTATGGCGTCCAACTCGATGCGCTTCCTCGAGGCCTTCACGCGCGCGGCCAAGCGCCAGCACGTGTCTGGCCGCGCCCAGCGCGGTCTGTTCGCCGGCCGCGACAAGGCGTTCGGCAACAACGTGTCCTTCTCCAAGCGCCGCACGCGCCGCGCCTGGAAGGTGAACCACCAGTGGAAGACGCTGTACTCGGAGGCGCTGGACGAGAAGGTGGGGCTCAACGTGACCACGCACACGCTGCGCTGCGTGGACAAGTGCGGCGGCCTGGACAACTACCTGCTGAGCATCAAGGACGAGCGCGAGCTGGGCGTCAAGGGCCTCAAGACGCGCGACCGCGTGCGCGAGGCGCTGGCCGCCATCGACGCCGCGGCGGCCGCTCAGCCCGTGGCGGAGGCCGAGGCCTAGAGACACAGAGACCGACAAAAGCAGCAGGATAGAAGAGGCAGAGAGGCGGAGAAGGATAAATGCAGAGAGGCTCTTGTTTACTGCTGACGTTCCTCTTCTCCTTCGTGTGTGTTGTTGTTGACCAGGTGGAGAGAAGGCGAGGGCTGGTAGAACGGAAGGGTGGTCTTTTAAGTTAACAGGGTGGGGTGGGGGGCTATTACGCACGACGTCTATTTGGCTGGTGATAGGCGGTAGAACCGCTTTAGATCTCGCCTTCGCTGAGCTCGGAATCCTTGGAATCCTTGGACGAGCGGAACACGATTGAGGACTTGGGCTTGATTGTTGCTGAACAGCGTGGGCGCAGTGGCTACGCGAGTTGACGTTGCACACTTGTCCGTGTATCGATGGGAGTTGGACGAAGATCGAAGCTTTTTCAGCGTTACTGCATCGAGTAAAGTGGAGCAACACTCGAGGAATAAGCTTAGGTGTTCTTTGTATTTCATGCGAACTAACATGGAATGAAGGTTCATAGATCGGTGCTAATACCTACTGTAGCTAACTGCTCTACACTTGGAGCAGCATCTTGAGGCAGTTCTTGGTCGCTACACTCACGTCGCGATGCACCGCGCGAACCCGGATACGGTACGCGTTGCCGTCGCTCGCTTCCAGACGCACAAGGCAGCCAACCGACAGCTTGTCACCATTGGGACCCACCGCTCCAGTGCGGTAAGTCGCGGCTCCCGAGAGACTGCCACTCGCCTGCGAGTCCAATCCGTCGACCATGGCGAACTTCAGGTTCGTGCTAAGCCACTCGCGTGCCTGAGCCATATCCAACTTGCTGGCCACGGGCACCACCTCCTGCTGCTCGCGGTCCTGTCCTTCCAGAGCGTTCCAGCGCTGGAGGAAGGCCTCTTCGTTCACTGCCACCGGGTCCATAAAGTTCGTCGCCTGGCACGGAAGCGCCACTCGGTAGGCGTAGCTCGATCCATTGCGCGAGAAACTAACCGTCATCGCTGGGGGTTCTGTGAATGGGGCCATGGCTTCGATCATGATCTGCTGCTTGGCCTGCTGCTTGCCAGCGAGCTGCGGCGGCACCTCCTCGGCCTGGACACGGAAGAAGTTGCCCGTCGCAAGCTGCACCGAGAAGTTGCTGAGCGTGTCTGCGGTCTTGTTGCCGAAGAAGAGGTTGATTCGGCCTTGAGAGCCGCGGTACTCGTGCTTGGCCCCAATCTGTAGCACGTCGTTCTCGACCAGTACACCTTGGGGGTTCAGCATGAGGTTTCGAGCCCAAACAGCGATCTGCGGCGTCAGCGACGCGTCCAAGCCAATGGGTTTGCCTCCGCTTGAGCCCCCACCGCCGAAGATGTCGCCCAGATCTGCCGACGCCGGGTTCGGTCCACGAATTGCCTCCGGAGCTGCTCCCATGCCAAAGGCTGATGAGGTTTTGGGGCCACCGGCTCGTCCAAAGACAGCAAGTCGACGCCTTGCGACGCCGCTGGCTGCTGTTCGCTCATCCGCGCCTGCGCACGTGGTGACGTCGCTCCTCCTCGGGCAGGACGGACCCATCGCCCACAGCGGATGCAGCCTTCTGCTGGTTGCGAAGACGAACGATGAGCCCGGACTCGCGGTTCTCCGGGAACACGGGCATGGGTTCCAGCACCGCACGAAGCACCTCCTCGCCGTTCGGAGAGCTCTGGCAAAGCTGGCGCAGGGCCAAGTACTCGCAGGCGCGCTGCTGGATCTCCAGGTTCATGTTACTGGCGGCCTTAGCGAGTACGCTGTGGACGGTTGAGCGCAGCTCCTCGTACAGGTTGTCCATCTTGACGAACGCCGTCAGTAGAACGCCCTTCGTAGGCACGCTCGAGTCAGCGTAGTGCTGGTGGAGCACCTCGAACTGGCGCGTGCCGCTCATGGAGGCGTCATCACACAGCAAATAGCCGAACTCGCCGAGCACATAAGCTCCAAACTTGGTCGTGGTTTCATCCACGTAGCGCGGCTCCATGGCCTTGAACATTTGCTCAGCGGCATACCGCTGCAGCTCCTCGCGGTTCGTCACAATCTGAACGACGCGGTGCCACACTGCGTCGGGGACTTCACTGCCGGCAATGGTCAGAAGCTGCAGCACGGTGTCCACATACCAGCGCAAGTCGCGCGCGTACTTCTCGGCCAAGATGGCAGCCTTCAACACGATCTCCTCGCGGATGCCACTGACGGGTCCGGCGGTCGGGACGGTGCTCACGGTGCGCTCGGCCACTGCCAGGTAGTTGACAAGCTCGCCCACGATCTCTTGGGCGTTGCTCGAGTCGCACATGGCGAACAGCAAGTCGAGAGCACGGCGACGCACGGATGGATCGGCGTCCTTGAGCGAGAAGAGCACGGTCTCCTGGTGCTGCTTGACGCCGGTGCCATCTCCATCCAGCCGAACCATTCGGTACATGGAGTCGAGTCCCACGTAGCGAATGTTGGGCTCCGTGACGGAGATGAAGCGGGCCAGCAGGGCCACGGCCTGCTCACGCAGCTTGTACGCGGGGCTCTCCGTGTCGCCTCCAGGCTTGCCTCGAGCAATGACGAGGTTCACGGCCTCGATCAGTACAGCATACGCGGCGTTGTTCTTGGCACTCTTGCCCGGAGGAGTGCGGGCCAGGACACGGTTGAGGGTCTCGTTCAGCATGTTGTTGAGTCGGCCATCAGCCGAGTCGGCGTCCAGCGCTCCGTTGGCGTGGAACTGCTGCAGGATACGCAGCAACTTGACTTGCAGCCACGGGCACGGCGTGTTGTAGTACATGTAGTCTCGCGGACAGTTCTTGTGCGTGACTAGAGCATTGAGTCTCTGGATGCAGGGCTCCACCAGCGAGCGGAAGGCCGTCGGATGCAGCGACAGAGAGGTCTGCAGCAAACTGGCCGCGGACGTGACGACGCCCAAGTGGCTCTCGCTCATGAGGTCGTTCAGTCGGCTCTCCATGTCTTCGACAGGTAGCAGGTCCGGGTTGTCCGGCATCAGGCGACGCGCACACAGCGCCGCTTTCTTGCGGACGTGGGCGATGCTGGCCGAGCTCGTGAGCAGAGCGGCCACGTCGGGGCCCATGGTCTCACTCAGGTCGGCCCCTCCCAGGTTGGCCACGCAGCACAGCGCAAGACACTGCGAGCTGGCCTCTCGCGACTTGAGGTCGTTGCGGATGGAGTTTATGACGAGCGTCATGAGCTCGTCGGAGGCCTTGAGCAGGATGGAGCAGCCCAAGTAGCCCAGACACTTCTCCGAGTACTTGGAGCCCGACACGAGGCTGATGATCTGCACGTGGCCGAAGTCCACGTCGTAGCCCAGCATGTAGATGTAGATGAGCTTCCACGCGTACTTCTTGCGGTCGTACGACTGCAGCGCCGGGCCGCCGCTGCCCAGGCCCGAGTTGCTGGCCGTCTGCGTGAACTTCTGGCGGATCTTGCCCAGCTCCTTGTCCACGCGCTTCTGCTCCTCCTCGCGCGACGTGCACGCGCGCAGCTCGCTGATGAAGTTGTTCAGCCCGCGGGCACTGAACATCGCCATGGTGACCGAATGCTCTTGTTTGCTCGCTCTTGCTGCTTGGGCGGCTTCTTCCCGAGTGAGCGAGCAGCGAGCAGCGAGTAGTCGCAGGCAGGAGGCGCCGGCGGTTGCGATCAAATGTGGCACACTTCAACTTGTCGTTGCATCACGACTTGACTTGGCCACCGCTACAAGGCACCGAGCACACAGGCAGACAGACACAGGACACAGCACATTCCATCAAGTGAGAGCAGTACGTGTATGTGTATGTAAATCATCTATCTACTCCGACCATTGAGCGGGTTGCGAGGACAGGAGCTTACTTCTTCGCCACCTTCTTCTTACCCCGGGCCTTCTTCTTGGCCGGCGGGGTCGTCGTCTCTGGCTTCTTCTCTGCTGCGGGCTCGGCCTTCACGGCCTTCTTGGCCTTGGGGGCCTCCTTCTTTCCTCCGCCTTCTTCACGGGAGCCTTCTTGGCCTTCTTGGCCTTGGGGGCCTCCGTCCCCTCCTTCACCGCGGCCTTCTTGCCCTGCTGCTTCTTGGCCTTGGGGGCCTCCTCCTCCTCGGCTTCGGCCACGAACTCCTCGAGCTTCCGCTTCTTCAGGTTGGCCGTCTTGCCGACGGGCGGCAGCAGCCAGCGTCGCCAGCGCATTGTACACGGGCAGCGCGACCGAGTCGCTCGTCTTGACACTGATAGACTGCACGCCGTTCCAGCCCTTGGGCACGAGGTTGGCGCAGTTGTTCATGGCCACCATGATGTTCTCCACGATCTGCTCGGGCGTCATGTCCAGGCGGGCCACCTTGACGTTGTTGCACACGCCGGCGCTCACGTGGAAGGCCGTGCGGCGCGAGGCCAGACGCAGGCTGGCGGCCAGACTCTTGCGGGACACGCGCACGGCGATGGGCTGCTTCTTCTTGACGAAGAACTTGGTGCCCAGGTGGCCCTTGAGGTAGGGCAGCACGCGGTCGTCGGCCAGGAACATGTCGTAGGCCGCGGCCAGCGCGCGCTTGTCCTCGAAGCGCGAGAAGTTCTTGCGCAGCTTCTTGACCGTCATGACCTTGGTCACGCCGGGCACGGGATCCTTGGCCAGCGCCTCCTTAATGCGCTTCTTGTCCTCATCCTTGACGAAGAGGCAGATCTCGGCGCCCTCGTCGTACAGCGAGTGCGGCAGGGTGCTATACAGCAATAGAAAAAGTGGCGAGAGGTCAGATTAAGCTGCAAACAGCGTGGCCATCGCGGGCCATGACTATCACGCAACGTCTTACACTGGGATGGGCTTGAGCGTCGTCTTGCCGGGCACCAGCTTGCGCGTGAGGATGCACGAGACGTACTCGGTGTCCTCCACCAGCTGCGCCTTGGTGCGCTCCTCGCTCTTCTTGGCCACGAAGGCCTTCAGGGCCAGCACAGCGCGGCGCACCTGGGCCTCATCCAGCGGGTTGCGCAGGCCCTTCTTGATCGTCACCTCGGCCATGGTCCTGGAGCGGGTAGTGATTGGCAATAGCGACTGCAACGGGCAGAGTCTTTGGCTGGCCACGAAACGCGGCGGCTGGCTGGGCGGCGCTGTACCACCAACATGGTACGGGGTAAAGCAATAGAGTGGTTGTTGTACAGTGTAAAGTATGAGGGTGGTTCTCCTGGAAACATGTGTTGACCCCCCCCCCCCCCCAGCTTCCAAGTGACTTCGCATGGTTGCTTGGATTGAATCGTTTCACGGATTCGGGAACGCATCGACCAGGTCGGTATTGGGCCGGGGGCGTAACATGATAGAAGGCTTAACCGCCGGATCAAAGTTTACTAACAATGTCGATTCGGACGATGGTGGAGGGCTCGGTCCCCGACACCGGTAATGATGATAAAGAAGATCTTTACTAAAAGTTAGCTGCATGCTGTAGAGATTTGGCCGTTTGAGAGCACGCAAGATCATATAAACGAACTCCAAATTACCCTTGAGTCATGGCATCTCAAGCAAGAGCAAGTCTTGGTCTCCCACACGGAGAGCAAGACCATCGTGGATTACGATATTCACGTCCTTTTCTACTCTTCAGCTTCAACTTGGTATCCGATCTAAGCAGCGGGGGATTGCAACGAGTACTTCGCCGACAGCATTGGGGCCGAGAGGCTGTCGCCGTGGGTGGGCAGGCTCTGGCCCAGCAGTCGGCTCCAGCCACTGCGCGCCTCGGCGTGGAAGTAGCCGTACACGAAGTACGAGAGCGCGCCGACGGCCATCCAGGCGACGCTGAGAGCCTGCGCCAAGTGGTCGATCTGCGCGATCATGTACCAGTTGGCGAGGATGCAGACTGTCGGGATGAAGGGCACCAGCGGGGCAGCGAACAGGCCAGGCGAGTTGGCCGTCTGCGGGCACTTGATGAACAGCACCACGGCAATGCCCACAGTGCCGACGAGGAAGGCGATGGCGAGAACCAGACACGCCGTGGACGAGCTGTTCTCGTAGCCTTCTTGGTACAGGAAGACTGTGCATCCAGCCGTCACGAACAGCGCGGCGACCAGACTGGGGGCCAGTTTGGGCGACTGCGGCTTCATGCGCGCCAGCGTCAGCGAAATGTTGGCGATGCTGAACGACATCATGACGCCGAAGTTGACGATATCCCAGAGCGTGTCAAAGGGCACAACGACTGCGATCGCCGTGAAGAACAGACCCGTGATGAGCGTGTTCTTGAATAAATTTCCTTGGAGTCGACCTCAGCGAAGACGCGAGGCAGGAGTCCGTCGCAGGCGAGGGCGTAGTTGAGTCGCGGCTGCGCCAAGAAGCCAATGAGCGCCACGACGGGCATCGTCACCACCTCACCAGCGCGTACGATGGTGCCAGCCCACTTCCAGCCGTGGCCCTCAAATCCGTCGCCAAAGCTGCCGGCGTCGAGGTACGGCGCCATGCCAGACAGCACGAGGGAGCAGAGCGCACTGAGCACCATAGTGGCGACCACCACGGCCATGACAGCGATGGGCATGATCTTCTTGGGGTTCTTGGTCTCGCCGGCGAGGCAGCAAACTTCATCGAAGCAAACGTAGCCGAAGAACGCCTGGGATGCTCCAGTGATGATGCCCTGCGTCCCGAAAGCCATAGCGCCGTTCAGCTCGATGCGCGTGGGGACGAACGGCGACAAGTTGTCGGGGTCCATGGCCGCAAAGCCGGCAACGATGATGAAGACCACGACGCTCATCTTGATTATAGTGACGGTATTCACGAAGTTCTTGCCGAACCGGACGCCTACTAGAAGCACCACCATACTCAGGAACTGGATGAGGCCCCCACTCAGGTTGGCGGACTGCAAGTTGAGCCAGTGGAAGCTCTTGTCCGGGTACTCAAGCAGCAGCCACTCCTCGACCTTGTCACCCCAGCTGCGCGCCACACCCGCGCCGGACACAGCGTACTCGAGCGTTAATAACCACGCGGCGACGACGGCAGGAAGCTCGCCGATCGTGTGGTAAGCGTACGCGTATGTGCTGCCGAGGACGGCACGCGCGTGCACAGCTCCATGTACGCCAGCGCGTTGAGGCTGCAAATGACGCCGCCAATGATCCAGCTCACCACCGCAGCAGGACCAGCAGTCTCCGAGATGATTGAGCCGGCGGTGGAGAAGATGCCGCTGCCGATGGTTCCTCCCACCCCGATACAACATAGGTCAAAGAGGTTGAGCGTGCGTGGGATATCCTGCGAGTTTTCCTCGGCGTGGATCACCGCGAGGGCTTGGTGCGCCACAGCGCCGCGAAACCTGAGCGACGAGTCTCAGCCATTGTCGATGGAGTGTCCTACCGGTAGTCAACGGGAGCGGGAGAAGACGTTCGCGACCTGCCACTTGCGCCGACAAAAGAAGAATGAGTGGATGGTGGAGCGAAGTCGGGGGAGTACCGAAACTTACCTACGTAAAGCACTCGGTGATGAGCTGAGGCAGCGCGAGCCTCGTCGACAGGTGCCCACTAGCGAAAGCAGCACGGGACCACCCAATGGAACAACGCTGCCCACCCCTGTCATGCTGGGACTCGCCCAAGCTTGACGTTTGCAGGCTCGGCTGCACCGTTTTCCTCGTCTCTGAGCGTCGAGCAGTGCATACGCCGGACGGGGTCTGCTCCGTCGCAGTCGCTATGCATGTATGCGTGGGCACGCTCCAACGTGGCCTGACTGTCTATCGATGAGTCAGGGAAAGATCTTGTGAGGGTGCTTGTGGACTACACGCTGTGGCGGGAGATGGCCTTGCTCATCAATCGAACTCGGCATTCGTGCGATCGTCATCATACGCTACCTCGTCGCATTTCAAATGCGGCATTTGCCAAAGCACCGGAAGCCGCCGCGACTTTCGGCGATCTGGTGCAGCGTTTAACTTCCCACAAGACGGTGTACGTATATATACTTACGCCAGTCTAGAGAGGGATTCTTGATACGCCACTTGCAAGTCTGGCTAATGCTTGGGGAAGATCGACTCGACCTTGGATCGCCGGCAATCGCCGAGCCCCCGCGTCTTAACTACCGTAAGCTCACTTGAATGTACATGTACGCAATAAATGGCTCGGAGGAATGGAACTTGGATGAGAGCACTTCAACGTCAAGAAGATGTCACAAATCACAAATCGCAAAATAGTAGAGCACAAAATTGCCATTTAGCAAATGCCCAATTTTCAAAGCTCGACGGCGGGAAACCCATCTTTGAGGCATAACGAGCGACCTTGAGTGCCGATAATGCCGGGCAAGAAGCCTGCAGCGGCCGGGGACAAGAAGCGCGTCCGCCCCAAGAAGACCGACGGCCCCAAGAAGCGTCGACGCCGCAAAAGCTCGTGGGACTATGAGGACAACGACAGCGACGTGGAGTTCGAGGACGGAGGCGCCGACGACGAGAGCGACGAGGAGGAGCAACAGCAGGCCAAGAAGAAGCGAGGCAGACCCGCAAGGCCCCAGCAGCCGCGGAAAAGGTGAAAAAGGAGAAGGAGAAAGAGAAGGAGAAGAAGAAGGAGCCAACCAGGAGGAAGAAGGAGGTCTCGACCGTGCCCCGCGAAGAGGACGAGGAGCAGGACCGCGCGGCGCTGGAGGAGAAGCACCGGAGCCGCAAGCGGCAGTACGAGCTGGACAGCGAGCAGCTGCTCAATGAGGTGCGCGAGCTGGCGCTGGCCGAGAAGAAGACGCAGGAGAAGCTCATCGAGAAGCTCAAGCGGGACGTCACGACGCTGTCCAAGCAGGCGGAGGAGGAGCGCAAGAAACGCAAGAAGGAGGTGGACAGGATCGTGGTGGACAAGATGCGCGAGTTCGAGGCAGAGCAGAGGAAAAGGGACGACGCGGACGCCGAGAAGGCCGCGTTGCGGGAACGCATCAAGGAGCTCGAGTCGCAGTTCGCGTCCTTCAAGAGGAGCACCGGGCCCGATGACGTCGTGAATGTGAACGCTGCTGCTGCGTCGGCTGCTACAGGTACCTTTGTGGAGAATCAGCTGGTGAAGCGGTAGATTTTGTCACTGATGGACATATTTCGTTGCTTGCTAACAGCCCTGCAGAACAGCGAGGCCATCCTCCAGCTTGGCCAGGCCAACAAGGTACAGACGTGCCTTGCAGCTTACATTTACTCCGGTGTGGTAATGGTGTTGCGTTCTGTTTTCTGTTGATGCTTCTGATTACCAGCTACTGGAGATTTACCGACTGGTGACAAGCACGGACATTCGGTTAATCCAGTCGACCGATGACGACGACCAGGAAGGCGACGACTGCACAGAGATCGTGTGCACGACGAAGGATTCAGCGACGGGGAACCAGTTCGAGTTCGAGCTGGCTATCCCTGCAATTGCCTCGAGTGAGATCGAGTACCTGCCGTCCGAGCAGACAGCGACTGGCATTCACGTGCCATCCTATTTACGAGTACGTAGTCTACAAGCTGCAATGGTCCGTTTAGATCGGTGATCTAACAAGTGTTGTTCTTTATGTGCAGGACGAACTGAGCTTCAATAGGTCCGAGATGACCAAGTTCATCCGATCAGTTCTTGACGTAGTCATTAGAAAGAAGAAAGTATAGGTGTCGACCCTCAGAGCCAAACTGCCGAGGGACAGGTAGGGTGCTGCACGGCTACATTAGCTTCAACGCATCCACTTCCTGATTTTGCTTATGCGCGTGTGTCGCCGCACTAATAACCAGACACTGCCGTCAACGTTACCAGGGATGCTGTTTCAAAGTCTACGATCTAGCAGAATCTATTCTTCCATGGGTACAGACTCGGATTTGGGCTCTTCCTCGATTTTGGTCACCGATTCAGCGGGCTCTTCCGTAGCTTCAGGCTTGGTCGCCGTCGACTGCGAAATGGCACGGAACTGCTTGTACTCGTCCTTGGAGAGAAGCGATTCCTGGATCTCGGCAACCTCGACCTTCTTGGGCTGGATGATCACGAGGTATCCGTCCGACTGGTGCTGTAACAACGTCAAAGCCATCGTCAGACAAATACTTAAGTATTGCAGCCACCCCCAGCAAGCTCACCAAGCAACAAACGCACCTTTTGCTTCAGCAGCTCTGGTTCCTGCTGCAGGCGCTCGTTGACCTCAATTAGCGAGCCACGGATGCAGCTGTAGAGCGTGAATTCACGGCCGCTCTTGCACTTGAGGACGCAGAGCACCGTCTTCGGCTGCATGAACTGCCCGCCCTTCTTCTTCTTGCCCGTCACGCGGCTGTCCAGCACGTTCTGCGCGAACTCGACGCTCACGAGTTCTTCCTGCATGACCGGATGCGACTCGGCCACGCCCACGACACACAGACGGTTGGAGTGCATGTGCACGTACTGGTCCTCCATGGGCTTGCCGTTCGTGTCGCACGAAAACATCTCCGTGTAGTAGCGCTCAATCTGCAGCAAGTTTTATTCATCAGTCCTCCCATCTCTCCACCACCAATTCCACACACTGCAACTCACCATTGTTCCTCTGCGCTTGGAGGTCACGGCGCCTGCGTCCGCCGTCTGGAACTGCTCCTCGGCCCGGTGGATGGCCTGCTCGCGGATGAGTCTCCGCTGAGCGGCCACCGAGTGCGAGTCGCTGTCATTTACCTCCGATCTGCATATACATTCGATCATTCATTTTCATGACACCATAGATAATGTATAAGGTGCATCGGACTCACCGTCCATGGGCGAACTTGCACTTGTCGCCGAACGGGCAGCCTTCGGGCTTGCCGAAGTGTTTGCACAGAGCGCTCTTGCGCAGCCGCTCGCGTCTCTCGACGCGCCGTTTCTTGACCACTGGGGTGGGGATGCTGGCGAAGACGATGGCGCAGTCGGTGCATCGCTATTCGTTGCTGGGGGCCCGGGCGGCGCCGCTGCATCCACTGGCTGCGTTGTCGCCATGCTGATTGATAAAGTGGTTGTGTCCATCGACTGGTCTCTCGTTCTAGGGGTCGTACCGTGAATAGCCAGTTTAAGTGACATTGCAGATGTTGTGTCTCTATTGAGCGGTGCTGTAGATCTACTGAAGCTGCCAGCCGTGGGAGATGAAGCATGGGCTGGTAGGCGCTGGTTGCAGCGTCTTGACTTCTGTGAGTGTACGTAGTGATGTGGTGGGTGATCTCAACTACGGGATCTCGCGGTAGGGCGACCAATCGCGGTAGCAAGAGTCGAACACCTTGTCAATGCACTCGTCCGCCTGTGCGTATTAAGTCGAGTGACAAGGATCAAAAGCTAATCGATAGCATCACTAGGTTGAGGCTTTGTGCAGTTGAATTGTTGAGCGGGAGTACGCACCTTGCCCTTGCACGCATCGTTCTGCTCGATGGACAGTTTTGCTCGTCGCCGCGTGCAAAGCTGCAAAAGAAATGGAAACTGTCAGGTATTGATGCCAGTAACCCGATACGTCTACCACAGCAAAACTTTGATAGTACACTGCGTACCTGGTGTTGCTTGCTGACGTTGAAGTTCTTGCGGAAGAACTCGTACTTCCAGTTGCAATCGCCGCTCAACGCTGCAGCGCGGATCTTCGCAGACACCAACAGATTGAAACATCATTAGCGCTCGAGAACTTAGCCAACACCAAGTAATACTTCACTGCTCGGCACTGTACCTCACTGCAGGCGTGGTGCTCGCACTTGTTCCAGTCGATCTTGTTGCGGCAGTGGTCGAACGCGTGGATCAGTTCATGCGCCATGGTGCGGTCCATCCACTCCTGGTCAGGAATGTGGTTCTGACACAACACCACCTGCAACACAGGCACACAACGGACAATGCCACACAGTGAGTCAGCTATTGCTCCGTGGCTTCAGGAAGCAGTATCCACTCACACCAGGCTTGCCCTCGTCATCCAGGTGGAAGCCGCCGTTGATCTTGCCCTCGCAGTCCACGCTGGAGAAGAACCCGGGCTCCATACTGCAGCCCATCTTCTCCATGGCGTCCACCAGGAACTTGACGCGCGAGCCTGACAATGTCGAAGGGCAGCAGTGACGACATAAAGGTGCGGCGACCGTCAGCCTATCGGGCTTATTTAATCTCTACAAAGGATACCACGGCTGACAGAGCACGCACACTTGGTCAGCGCCTTCTCGCGCATGTCCTCGCACTTCTGGTGGCGCTGATCCTCCTCACTGAGGCCTTGGGCTGCGCCCTTGAACGTCTTCTTGAGCGCCTCCATTGCGTCCTGCCAATAGCTCGATGGATCACAATGACAACCGCAATTTGTATTGTTCTTGTAAGTCACAGCTACAGGGGTAACCAGTGGAAAAGCGGAGATAGATCAAGCGAGCTCATGATTGGTTGATGTGGTTATAGATTAGCATTTATAACGCACGGTCTCAGATATTGTGCGGCTCGCATGCGTCTTCCTCCTCGGATTGACATGAACATGCTGCTAGACGTTGTTGCTGCTGCTGCAGCTGGTCCACGAAGATCTCCTGAGGACAAAACTGTTTCGGCGTATATAAGGGGTTGCAATAGTCGAAGCATCGTTTTGCAAGATATAGACCTGTAGAGAGACGACGCAAAGCGACACGAAACACGCTGCTAACTGTTGGGGCTGCACCGCCGGGGGGCGCCAAAGAAGGCCGGCGCCTGCCCCGCGGAAGACACGAACGCCCGAGCTCTATTCCAGTTCCACGACCGCGCCCACCGCCTTGAGCTTCTCGATGAGTTCGTCGGCCTCCTCCTTCTTCACGTCCTTCTTTAATGTACTGGGGCGCCCTCCACGAGCTCCTTGGCCTCCTTCAGGCCCAGACCGGTGATGGCGCGCACCTCCTTGATAACCTTAATCTTGCTCTTGGCGTCGAAGCTGGCCAGCTTCACGTCGAAGGCCGTCTTCTCCTCCTTGGCTTCCTCGGCGGCGGGTGCGGCGCCGCCAGCGCCACCGCCCATGCCCACCTGGAACGCGGACTCGGCGATGCCGAACTTGGCCTAAAAACACCAAAAAAAACAATCCCGTCAATACAAAGAGCGACACTGCTGCGTCATTTGCATAGCACTGAGTCGTACCTGGATGGCGTGCGACAGCTCGGCGATCTCGATCATGTTCAGCTCCAGGATCTGGTCCAGCACGGTCTGCACCTTAGGCGTGAGCGCCAGCTCCTCCTCGGCGGTGGCGGGCACCTTGGGGGCCGCCTCCTCGGAGAAACGGGCCACCTGGCTCAGGCGCAGGCCGTTCGAGGCCGTGCGGCGCGCGGCCGCGCTGCGGAGCGCCACTCGAGACACGCGCGAGAGCATTCTTACTTCGACGGAGACGCTGCTGGAGGACGGTCGGGAATTTGGGGCCACAAGCGGCTATGAGGAGCTCCTCGCGGCTGACCACCACGAACCGAGCAACTCGGATTTTCGCCAATCCCGTCGTGTTGGGCATAATTACAACATGTAATTGGCCAAAACTGATCATGCGCTTGCCGAGGTCGTCCTGCAATAGACTTGCGGTTTGCAACAGAGGAGATAAACATGCGCTATGAAGGGCTCAAATAGAGCTGAAGTGCTACGTGTCGAGTTTGGGGGGATACGCCCAGAGAGATACGAGCGAGACCATGATGAAGCGCTTCCTGCTGCTCGCGGCGACCGCGGCGCTGGCCTCCGTGCAGGCCGAGGTCATCAACCAGTCGGTACGTCCTTCTTCTTACCTTATTGACCATGTGCCTCCTGCCCTAACAAACGCCCGCTCTACTTGACGTACTTCACTTCAGGCCAAGCGCACCTTCGACCTGACCAAGCACGTGGTGCGCGAGCACTCCGAGTTCTCCTTCTCGGACGCCGACGCCGAGGTGACTGAGTACGACGTGGCCTTCCCGCGCGCGCTGGAGTCGCGCCTCGCCTACGTGTCGGCGCGCTGCGGCAAGACGCCGTGCGAGATCGTGCCGGCCACGAGCAAGCACGCGGCCAAGGCCAAGACGCCTGAGGACGCCGCGCTCTACACGGTGCTGCTCAAGAAGCCGGTGGCCAAGGGCGAGACGGGCTCCGTCAAGGTCACGGCCTACTTCACGCGCGTGCTCACACCCTACCCGGCCGAGGTAACACAGAAGGAGGACCAGCTCGTGCTCTTCGACGCCAGCCACCTCATCTCCTCGCCCTACCTCACCAAGACGCAGACGACCAAGCTCAAGCTACCCTCGGGCAATGTGGAGCAAGTCAAGGCTGCAGAGCCCATTTCCAGGAAGGGATCGGTGGTCACGCTCGGACCGTACACGGACATTCAGGCCTTCGCTGCCGGCGTGGACGCCTCGCCGCTCAGCGTGCACTACAAGAACCACGCGCCGTTCATGACCATCACCAAGCTCACCCGCGAGATTGAAGTGTCCATGTGGGGCCGCGTCTCGTTCGAGGAGGAGGTGTACGACATGGAGCACACGGGCGCCAAGCTCAAGGGAGGCTTCTCGCGTTACGACTACGTGCAGCTGCACCAACGCGGCGCCTCGTTCCACGAGATGTACGCGCACCTGCCCAAGGACTCGGTCAACGTGTACTACCGCGACCAGATCGGCAACATCTCGACGTCGCGCCTGCGCCCCGCCGGCCGCACGGGCACATACCAGGACCTGGAGTTCAAGCCGCGCTTTCCCCTCTTCGGCGGCTGGAAGAGCCAATGGTACCTGGGCTACTCGGTGCCCACGCACTCGGTGCTGACCCACGTCGGCGACAAGTTCAAGCTGGAGGTCGACTTCTCCACGCCCGTGCAGGGCGCCTCTGTCGACGACCTGACCGTCAAGGTGATCCTGCCCGAGGGCGCCACCAACGTGCAGGTGAACGTGCCCTTCAGTCTGGACGGCACGAGCGAGACGACGCGCCAGACGTACCTGGACACGCCCGCCATCGGCCGCCCCGTGGTCATTCTGGACAAGAAGAACGTGGTGGCTGCCCACAACGTGCCGTTCGAGGTGACGTTCGAGTTCCCCAAGCACTTCATGATGCACGAGCCGCTGCTGCTGGTGTCGGGCTTCCTGGCCTTCTTCATCGTGTGCATGGTCCTCTTCCGTCTGGACATCAGCATCGCTAAGAAGCCCGTCCAGAAGAAGAAGACGGAGTAGGTTGGCCGTGATTAAAGCAGACAAGATGCAGGAACTGTAATGAGTTTTGGGGAGCTGATAATTTGCACGTCAACACTTCTTCGTTATCAGTGCAGCAATCCACAAGAGGCGCGTCTCATACTACGTGCATAGACCTCAGACAACTTCCAACACGAACAAATGGATGATAACAAGAGAAAGAGTAAGAGTTTGCAGTAGAGCAGTATCTTCGTTTGCTTATGGTTTCCCTATGAGGTCTGCAGAAGCACGGATGCTACGCTACGCAACAAATGCCCCACAGGGCACCTGCCACCTAGCAAAGCTGCGCACAAGTCTTGCAAAAGACTTAAGCGCGGTTCTGGCGAGCGAGAGGGCCCATCCACTTGGCCTTCTCCTCGGCGGTCTGGAAACGACCGTGGCCGAACTTCGACGAGGTATCGATGAACTTGAGGTTGATCTCCTCGAGGGCCGAACGCTTGGTGTGCACCAGAAGCGACTTGCGCAGGGTCAGAGCACACTTCTTGGTGCCGACGATGGCGCCCTTGATCATGAGCCAGTCCTCGTTGATGATACCGTAGTGAGGGAAGCCACCCAGAGGGGTGATGTCCTTCTCCGTCAGGTCCTGCTCGGTCATGCACGACTTCTTGTCGCCAGCGGCACCGATGCGGTAGATCTTCTTGTTGATCTCCGTACGGTGGTGGTAACCGTGCTGACCAGCGCGCGGCACCGTGAAGCGAACGCGCGACGGGTGCCAGGCACCGATACAGGCGACCTTACGCAGACCACGGTGGGTCTTACGCGGCAGGCGGGTGACGCCCCAACGGGTGATGACACCCTCGATACCGTGACCCTTGGTGACACCGATGACGTCGATCATCTCGTCCTTGGCGAACACGGCCGTGACGGGCACCTGCTTCTCGAAGAGCGACTTGGCGAAGTCCACCTTGTCGGCCACCGAGCCGCCGTTGACCTGCACCTCGAGGAGGTGGGCCTTCTTCTGGCGGAGCTTCACCTTGCGGATCTGCGTGTGGGCGAGCACGCGCACAACCTGGCAGTACTTCTTGATGCGGTTGAGCTCGTTCTCAATGTCGGCGGGGGCCGTCTGGTACTTCTTGGCGTACTTGGTGAAGGCTTTGCGCTTCGACTTGTACCAGTTCTTGTAGAAGCGACGCTTGACCTCCTCGCTCAGGTGCTCGGCGAACACCGTGGTGAGCGTGCGCAGGCCACGCGGGGTCTCCAGGTAGCCGACAACGCCGACGACGACCATGGGGGGCGTCTCGACGATCGACACGGGCTCCACGATCTCCTTCTTGTGCACCTTGGAGCCGGGGCGGTCGACCTCACGCACGATGTGCGTCATGCCGGCCTTGTAGCCCATGAAGGCCGTAAGGTGCGGCGCCTTGGACGCGTCATCGCGAGGGAACTTGCGAACGCGGCCGCGGTGGTGCTTGGTGCGCTTCTTGGGCAGGAAACCCAGGTGGCCGTGACGCGGGGCCTCGAACTTACGGTGACCCATACTTGATACGAGAGTTACTGCAAAACTCAAAGTGCTTTAGACCAGGCGCTGGTGGGTGGCCGGGGGAAGCAACACCAGCCAGTCACTGCGTCGGAACTAAACGGGTACATTAAAGTCATTGTAGTGAAACCCTCAGAATAGGGATTTTTTGCAAAATGAATTGAAGTGGCTACACTTTGCAGCTCCTCATGACGGTGAACCGTTTGTTACTCATCCTTTTAACATCAAAAATTTCAACAAGGTGAGGGCCGCCACGACACAAATCCGAAAGTGACCGCACGAGTCAGCACAGCACACTGCGCAGCGCTCGGAGCTTTACCAGCTGACATGCTGGAACAAGCCCAACAAGACGACTTGAGCTTGGCGTTCGTATACGTGTATCGGTGTCGGACAGTCGGAGGAAGTCTCGCTTGATGGCGCGGTGGTGATTCGCCTGGCACGAAGGCTCCTTCAAACCTTTAGGAGGTAAGTTAGAGTACTTTAGCAGTGTATTTTGCTGCCAATAGTGCGTCTCCATTACTGGCTACTGCACTCCAGGAGCTGGCAGCACGGCTCGTCGGCATGGCAGGCTGCGGGGTGTTGATCACTCGCAGTCGGATTTTCAACAGTACGCTCGTATCCCAAACAACTTAATGAGGCGGCGTGCCCGTACCAATGAGCTGTCGATGAAAGACTCGAGGGTGAATTTTTGAGCCGTGAAGTCGGAGCTGCAGCGACGAATACATTTTGTACCCGCGTCTATGCTGTTTGTCAAGAAGAAAGCAGTCGGCAGTGCAGGCTGCTGTTATCACTTTGAAAGGGTCATACACAGGGTGCTCTAGATGTGGCATTGTGTGTAGAAAAAACACCGAGTGCCTCATTCAAGATGTCGGAGGGTGCCTCAAAATTCGAGATGGATACACTTGGACTTGAAGCATTTTTAGACAGAAACTGCGTGATGCCTTAGGGGTTAGCAATAGAGTATTCGTTAGAGCTATAAGATCGAATAGAACCGAATGCAAGCGCTAAGACAGTAGTAACATCGACCTACATACGTTTGTGGCTTATACTTAGTATTGGTGTAGGCACAACATCATTGAATGAAACAAAACTTCTACGTTGGTTGTAGCCAAGGTTGTGCCGCTTACCACTGATACATGCTACGAACTGCAGTAGGAGTCACGCCTTAGTGCAACACGGGGAAGCTACTGCGTAGTAGTAAGTGATTCATACAAAGTCTGCTGACCACAGCGCAGCGCGTCTGGCATGTATTAGTGACGTGTACCACACCAAACATGTGAATCTGGTGAGGCACCCGTGAGCCTCACGCCTCACGGTGAGGCTCTCCTTTTCTGCCATTTATCTTAGATTTGTATGAAAACCCTAGTGGTGCCTCAAATTTCGCGCAGTAATGCGCCTCAAAACTCCCGATTGTGGCAAAGAGGCATGAGTGCCTCAACTAGAGCACCCTGGTCATACAGCCTCTGTACGAAGCAATGCCTTCGCTGCAACGTCAAACAGAGCTCTTTGAATTGTCGGATGCATTTTGCAAAAGCTGAATGCTACATGCAACACTAACAAGTGTCGTTATAGCAACCGGAGTTGTGGCGCTTACTTCACTCTAGAGCTCCGGTAAACTAGACGCATTGATCGATAGAGCCGCTATCTCCGTCGAGGGAAATTCCTAACGCGAAGTGCTAACGTTACTTCTGCCTGAAGCGAGCGCACCACAAGTATTTCTCCTTGCCAAGCAGTTTTTCTGTTGTCGGAATGGAAAGTGTCCTCCCTAAAATCTGCAAGAAACTGCCAGCACACGAAGATGCCTCCATGAGCGTCTAACCCCGGCGTTCATGATGCCAACCCTTGGTACTGTGCCCGCAAACCACGTCACCTTCAATTTAGCGCCCCCCCCCCCCCAGCAAGAAACTCACATCACGGGCATACTCACGGTTTACACGGTGGATGAAGTGAGTAAGCCAATAAGTTATCGGGACCGATGTCAAAAGGCCACACACAGACATGGTCATTGAAAGTCAATGATCAGTCTACAACACGTAGTGTGCTCCGAATTGGCGCTCGACCATCTAGGTGTGTCCATTTTCGCTAAGTTGCTCCATACTTACTCATGGCTGCGTCGACTCAGAACCTATATAGCGGGCTCTAGCACAACTCGTATCATGCAAGTGCGGCTACTTGGCCGCAAAATGCATAACCTCTCAGATGCACACGTAGGTGCTCAACATACATTTCAACAGGCAGCAGTCGATCTTCGTCCACCACCGTTCAAGGCTACTTCAACTTATGATCCTCACTTTAGTGCCCTGTCACTAATAAACTGAGCTGGTGGTGTCGGTCCATTATTGCGACAATGGACCCGCTGGAAGCCATCCTGGCGTCCATGGCGGCGGCGACGGGCAATGCGCCGCCGCCCAAGAGCAACGACGCCGCTGCTGCACCTCCACCCCCAAGTCCACAGGCAAGAAGCGCGAGCGCGAGATCGAGTCCGAGACGCCGCCCGCGTCTTCGTCGACGCCCCCGTCGGGCATCTGGAACCCGCAGCAGCAGCAGCCGCTGGACGCCGCGACGCTGCGCAAGCTGGAAGACGCTGCGCGTTCTCGCTCCGTGAACCCGGCGATGGAGATAGCGCGGCAGCAGTCGGTGCGCGCGCTGTGCAACAAGATCCGGCGCGCCAGCGAGGATCTGGGCATCGGCAAGCTGCCCAACTCGGCCTACGAGACGTGGCAGTTCACGTCGCAGCTGAAGGTCAAGGAGCTGGACCCGCTCATCCCGCACGCGGGCAGCGACTACAGCGGTCTGTTTGAGGAGCTGCGCAAGGCCGGCGCCACCAAGTCGGGCGCCACCAAGAAGTGCAAGGAGCTCACGCGCGAGTCCGAGCGGCTGCTGCGCAAGTTCGGCCAGCAGGACTTCGTGGCCGGCAAGAAGAAGAAGGTGCACGTGGCGGCGGCCGAGGACGGCATGCGCCAGCTCACGTACGGCAACTCGACCGTCAAGCTCAGCGCCGCGCACTTCGCCAAGCTGCGGGAGATGTACGCGCGCAAGCAGGCGCTGGGCGGGGACGGGTCCAGTATGTCGCCCAAGGACCTGCGCAGCTTCGAGAGCGCGCTGTTTTGTCTGCTGCTGCGCTACGACTCGCTGGACGGCGGAGGCTTTCAGGTATGTGTAGCTGTGGTGTGTGGAGTGGGTGGTGGTTAGAGAGAGGTTCTAATGATGGCGTTGTGGGGAGCAGGCTGCACTGAACGAGGAGTGCTTCGACGTGCTGCTCAAGGAGTTCGACTGCAAGATGGAGTGCTTCGCGTCGCCGTTGAACTGCCGGTACTCGCGCTTCTGCAGCGCCTTCCTGGACACGGACTTTGCGTTTGGGAGCGTGGGCAGCTTCTTCGACTTTTCGCCGCGTTCCGGGTACGAGGTGACGAGTCTGCTGCGATTTAGTGAGTTCATGAGCTGACGCTGTGGTCCTGTGACCTTCCTTGATCGCAGATGCTTCGAGGCTAACCCGCCCTTCATCCTTAAGGTGATCAAGCGGATGGCAGACCACATGACTGCGCTGCTCAATGCTGCGGACGGCCCGTTGGCGTTCATCGTCATCATCCCGGCGTGGCAAGAGACTGAGGTGACAATTCCTATCGATGTGATACTGATGGTGGGTGGACTTTTGCTAATGCCATGATTCTCGATCTGCAGGGATGGCAACAGCTCAACGCGAGTCGCTACAACCAAAGACACCTCCTCATCCCTCAGAAGCAGCACGGCTACTGCGAGGGCAAGCAGCAGATCAGGAAGACCCGCTGGCGCATCGCATCGTTCGACACGAGTGTCTTCTTCTGGCAAAACTCCAAGGCGTGCAACAAGTGGCCTGTGACGGAGAAGAAGCTGGAGCGTCTCAAGAGCGCGTTCAAGTCCAAGCAGGCTGACGAGCGCGACGCGCTGGGCCTGCGCAAGTCTGGCAAGCGTGTTCGCTCAGCAAAAGACTGATACGGCTCATTACCAGATAGAATAGAGGTGCCTTATACTTTTTGGTGACGACTCACGGATCTTCTTCTCACTAAAATCAAAACTGCTTCAAAATGGGTGGAATCATAGATAGATAGATAGTTCGCGTGGAGAGAAGCTTTCAGTCCTTACTCCTGCGACTCGGCGACGCCCTCTTCCTCCGCCATGATGTTGGAGATGAAGTCAAGAGACTCCTCCTTCGTCATCGAGTAAACGTTGCTGATCTTGTTCTGGTAGCCGATGCCGTAGAATTTGTCGGCGATGTTCACTAGCTCCGGACGGAATGTCGATGTAATGAACTGCACGCACAAAACACACGGATGGTTAGTGCCACTGACACCTCTGATAGCAGAACACCGCGCGTACCTGGGCTGGGCTGTCCTTCGAGTGCGCTTGGCGGTGAATAAGTGCTGCGACAGCTGCTCGGTGAGTCGAATCCAACGCTTGGTCAATCTCATCGAACAGGTAGAACGGGGCCGGGTCGACTCGCTGGATAGCAAAGATAAACGCGAGAGCCACAAGCGCCTTCTGGCCACCGGAGAGCTGCTGCATCAAGTACGAATCGCCCTCTCCGCGGAAATTCACCTTGATCTGTACGCCCGAGTAGGTGTCGACATTTGACTCCAGCGACGCATCACCACCGCCCGTAGCTGTGCTTGTGTCAGCTCCAACGAGGATCATCTTGCCTTCGCCCGTTGGCACCAACTCGCGGAAAACTTCGGAAAAGAAGCCCGCCACGCCCTTGAAGGTGCGGAAGATAGCCTCATCTTTTCGCTTGTCCAACACGTCGATCAGGTCCTTGATGGAGTTGTACGCGTCGTCGATTTCTTGCTTGCGTTCCAGAAGCGTATCGCGCTGCTCATTGAAGCTCATGAACTGGTCCAGCGCCTTCTTGTTTACGTGACTGTACTTCTTGAGCTTCTCGTTTCGGCGCTTGAACTGCTTGATCACGTCTTGGTACGGCAGCTCCTTGAACTTCTCAAGCTCAGAAAGCGGCAACGTTCCCAACTCGCGGATGTCTTTCGTTGCATCCTCACGCTTTTTCAATAGCCGACGACGCTTGTTCAATACTTTCTCTGCCTTACGAGCTTCCTGCTGGATCTGGTCACTCAGTGCCACATCCTCTCCATTTAGTGCATCCACCTGCGTATTTTCGTTGGCGATTTCCTGCTGCAACGCCTCGATCTTTTGCTCGAGCTCTTTCAGCGATGACGTGTTGTCGTCCACCAAACGCGATGCATCGTCCAGGTCGATCTGCTTCGCCTTCAGACTTTCCTCACGCTCGCTGATCGCCAGCTCTTCAATTCCTTCGCCAAGTTGCCGTGCCAACTCATTCTCACGTCTGACCAGGTTTTCTTCCAGAACCGTCTTGATACCGTCTTTCTTGGAGCGGATCTCTTCCAGTCGCTGACGCTGGTCTCGCTCCTCT
The DNA here is from genome assembly GCA_024211575.1 of Phytophthora melonis. Taxonomy (NCBI): domain Eukaryota; phylum Oomycota; class Peronosporomycetes; order Peronosporales; family Peronosporaceae; genus Phytophthora; species Phytophthora melonis. The sequence continues at coordinate 355,068 of JAMXKT010000041.1, forward strand.
GCTTCAAACAGTGAGATCTTTTTCGTCAAGGAGTGCAACAGTTCCTGCTCATCAACTGCCAGCGTGTCTTGCATCGGAGTAAGGAGCTCCGCGCGAAGCGACGTCACTTTGGCAGCCAAATCCCTGATCTCTCGTTCTTGAAGATCGCAGCTTCGCTCTCTCTGCGCCAGGTTATCTTTTTCAGTGCGAATCTGATGCTTGCGCCGGGTGATGTCGTCATATAACTGCTCATGCGAGGACAGAACGCGGCGTTTCTCTTCCTCGAGCTTCTGAATCTCGCTTATGACACCAGTCACTCGCTGATCTGCTTGCTGGGCCTCTGCTTTCACTCGATGGGCCCTGTTCGTAACGTTTTCCAGATCGACTTGAGCTTGCTTCACTTCCATCATTGCTCGGGAGCGCGATCGCCGCAGATCCTTGAAACCACCGTTTAGAGCACCACGACGATGAACCATGTCGCCGTCCAGCGTCAAGCAGTCCATGTTTGTCTGCTCCGCGTAGCGAACGCACGTGTCCAAGTCCCGACACAGCAACTTCTTGCCAAAGGCAGCCATAACACCCTTGCGAACCTCAGCAGGAAACTCAAGCTTCTCCACCAGCGCGACAACGTCGTCATTGCGGGGGTAGTCAAACTGCTCCTTCACCTTCAGACGATTCAGCGGCAAAAGTGTCAGTCGACCCAGATTCTTCTTATCCAGCTCGCGCATAATCCTTGTCGCAGTATCATCCGTGTCCACGACGACGTGGAAAAGAGCACCCCCCGCAGCCTCGTCCGCAGCGATGCAATAGCGCTCATCGACCGGCCGCACGAGATCAATCAGCGGACCATAAATTCCTCGAATGCGGCCTTGCATCTCGCGCACAGCCTGAAGACCTCGGCGAACATCGTACGCCATCGTACTCTGCAGCGCACTTTCGCCATCGTTCAGCTTCTTCTTCAGCTCCCGCACGTCGTACGAAATCTGGTTCTCCTCTCGCCACTTGGCCTTCCGCTCCTCGCTCAGAATGTTGCGCTGCTCCTTCAGACGCAGCATCTTCGCGCTGACATCGTCCACGCGGTGGCGATGCTCCTTCAGCTCTTCAATATGCTGCTGGAGTGTTCGCTCCGACGCGTCAATCGACTGCGCAAGACCCTCCACCGAGTCCCGCAGCGCCGCCGTGTCGGCCTCTTTGCGGCGCACCACGCGCTCGATATCGCTGATCTCGCGCTGCAGGTAGTCGTCGCGCTGCTGCTGCGTGGCGAACTGACTTTTGCGACTTTGCTTGGCGATGAGGTGCTCCGACTGCGCTCTGCACTCCTGGAGATTGCGAGCCACTTGGTCGTACGTCTGCTCCGCCTGTCGAAGCGCGGGCAGAATCTCGTTGGTCAGTTGCGCGCGCTTGGCCTCGATCTCGCGCTTCACCGTCTCCGCCTCCTTGGACACGGCCGACCGCTGCACGCCGTCGGAGCGGATCTGCTCCTTGAGCTCCTGCACCTCCATCTCGAGCTTGTACCTGGCCTCAATGAGTCCTTTGCGCTCGTCCTCGCGACTCGTCTTCTCCTCCACCAGCAGCGCCAGATCCTGCTCTTTCCTGCGGTGGTCGCTCTCGATGCGACTGATCTCGGCGCGGACGTGCATGAGCTTCTCGTGCAGCTCCGTGGACTGCGCGCTCTCCTCCTGCCGCTGCTTCTCCAGCGTCTCAATCTCCGCGCGCACGTTCTGCAGCTCCTTGTCGTGCATCGTGTACTCGAGCGCGCGCTGCTCGCGGTCCAGCTGCTGGTACTCCTTGAGCTCCTCCTTCTCCTCCTCGAGCTCGTCCAGGCGCTCCTCGATGTAGGTCACGACCTCCTGTATCTTGTCTCGCTGGGTCTGCGTCTCCTGCAGGATCTTGAGCGACTTGACGCGCTGGTCCTCGTACACCTTGGTGCCCGCCACCTCCTTGAGCAGCTCGAGGCGCTCGCGCTCGCGCATCACGGCGAGCGCGTTGACCTTGCCCTGCTGCACGATGTAGTACGGGTTGGAGCGCGAGAAGCCGGCGCTCTCCAGCAGATGCACTACGTCGCTCTTGGTGATGTGCTTGCGGTTGAGGAAGAACTCGTCCTTCTTGACGCCGATGGTGCGGCGCAGCGCCACCTCCGCGTCGTCCACGGGCAGGCGGCCGTCGCTGTTGTCGAAGATGATCTCGACGTAGGCTGACATGACGTGCTTGCCCGAGCCCTCGTGCAGTAGCGCCTGCCGGTCCTCCGGCCGCAGGTTGGCGAAGCGGGACGTGAGCAGCCCGAAGCGGATGGCGTCGAAGAAGTTGGACTTGCCCGTGCCGTTGCGCCCGATCACCACGTTGTGCTGCTTGCTGAAGGGCTCCACGGCCACCTGGTCCTTGTAGCTGCGGAACCCGCACACCACCACCTGCTTGATGTGCATGGCCGGCGAGGTGAAGGCGCTGCAGAGCAGGCGGAGCGGCAGCCAGGAAAGCAACTGACGATGGCTTGTTGCTTTTTGATCGGCGAAGGTTGCCGCAGTGGGTCGTGTTAAGTACGGAAAGTTGCGCTCCCTGGCGTTAGGAACAGTTCCGTCAATCCGAGCCGGGTGTGTGGGGCTGGGCTTGAGGGAACAACACCGCCAATGGGATTGGCCAATCTTTTCGGCGAGACACTATATCGAGGTAATTGACAGAAACAGGGCTATTATTTTGAACCAACAAGTAATTCGACTTAAATTCGACCATATCAGTAATTCAACTAGCAACACTTATTGTCCCGGCCAAAAAGGCTTGGACGGAAAATCGGTAATTTATGTAGTTTACATACGACCATTTTTGGCTGCTGAGATCTCGACAACAGCAAGCCATATTTAGCCGCTCTAGCTCTCACTAGGTAGATCGAGAGCTATATTTACCTATAAATGCAATGCAGCTCCTCACTTGAGCTGGCATTCGAAGAATGACCGCCGGTAAGAAATTAAGTGCAGCAGAGAGGTACCTAGTGGCAAGGACATACAAGTACATCAAGGAGGAGAGGGACGCTGATTCGGAAGGCTGGGTAGGAGACGTTCGCGATTACGTGCACGACATATTGGGCTTCGCTACAGGCACCATTTCAGAGATATGGAGCCACTGGTGCAAGTACGAAGACCCAACCTTCGCCTCGGTAGGCTACTCGAGTTTAATTTCAATCATGTACCGTGCTTAACATTTCACTGGTCGATGTATGTAACATGATAGATGGAAGGTCCAAAACCATCTGGCAGACCACGAAAGCACGGTGAAAGCCTGCATCCATTGATTCGAGAGCTGGTAGCGGAGATGAACAAGGCCGGCCAACCTGTGTCGGCCCCCAAATTGTCTAAACGTCTAAAGATTGTGCACGACATTTCAATTCCAGCTCGGTCGCTCCGCCGCGTTCTTCGCCGGATGGGCATGCGATTTATTAAGGGGAAGTCGCGCAACATATTGGCTGAATCAACGGCCAATGTTGCTTTTCGGGCTCAGTATTTGAAAAAAAAGTTGGCGAACCTGGATGAAAACAAGTTTCCCGAGCGGCCTGAAGTGTATCTCGATGAAACATTCTGCAACCTGCACCATGTCGCGAAACTTTCCTGGGTGGATGTGGATAAGGTTCGCTACACCAAAAGCGGTCGGGGACCACGGTAATTATTTTGTGCTGGTAATATTTGTTTTAATATTCTTCTTGGTCTACCAAAAACAGTTTTGTTTATTGACATTTGATTAGCTTCTGCATTATAGATGCCGGAATCATTCGCCGCAAAACAAATGGTGGTATCAAGGGCCACTTGATAAAATCTTCTAAGGAAGTATGTCAAGCGAATCTAAAGCGAAAGCATGACGATGATTACCACGGGAACTTCAACACCGAGCAGTTCGAGAGATGGTTTGAGAATTTATGTGCCCACTTAGCTGACAAATATGGCCCGTGTAATATTCACATGGACGGCGCCAGTTATCACAAGAACCAGACCAACCCGGCCCCAAATTCTCGCACACTCAAGGAAGATGTTCAGATTTGGCTGGAAGAAAATGACACGAACTTTTATGTGCGTGTTTGATTTTTATGTACGGAAAATGACTTTTTATCAATGCTTGAAGAGGTATGGATAAATATCGTGACGGTGCCGACACATATGATTTTATACTTAGCCAGTGTATGGCTGCCATGGTCCAATCAAATGTCGATAAACGATTATTATCGAATGAGAAGGGTGATAAACGCTATTTTATCCAATCATCAACCTTAGGGGTAGGCGTATGAGCTGCCGACACTCCTGCCGACGTATAATGTCGGCAGGGCTGTTGAGATATGTTACCCTCCTATAGTGAGGCTAAGTAATTAGGGGGTTATACACATATTTTGCACGCTGCCGACACATTACTATGACTTTGTATTGAGTCTGGATGCCTGTTGGATGCATTTTGGATGGCGCCGTCACTTGCATCACAATTTCAATCGAGTTTTCTCGGCAACGCCTTACCCGCATGCGTTCATGGCACAAAGCGGCTTCAGGTAAGGCATTGCTCATGGGACTGTCGTCGCTGCAGCTGAGGTGTCGCCAGCGACACATGCAAGTCACTCTATACAATATATATTAAGGCGGAGCGTGAACTAAGTCAGCAAGTATCAAAAATTAAATCTTTTCATGTTAAATGAAAATAAATACAGTGCCTACGTTGTTCACTGAACCACCGACCACCGCAGCACCAGGTAGAAAGCGCCATCCCACCAGTAACTGCGGTGTGGCCATGTCCTCCGCCTCCCTTGCTCGACAGCAGCGAGCGTGCCCCTCGCTGCCCCAGAGATCAACGCTCACAGCCGTCTGCGTCAACGGGCGCCGCGCTGCTACCGCCGCCGCTGCTGCTGCTGCTGGTGGTGCTGCTGGTGCTGCTGGTGCTGCTGGTGGCGCTGCTGCTGCTCGTTGGGGCGAGGGCGGCTACTGCGGGCCCTGGGCTGCTTCTGCACTGCCGCGTACTGCTGGTGCGTCTACCGCGGGGACCCGCCTCCCCACGCGCGGACGCCCCTTGCTCGCCGGCGCCGCTCCCGCTGTCTGTCTGCTGCATGCCGGCCGCGCGCCTGTGCTGAGCTGCTGCTGTTGCGGGGGACCTGCCTCCCCACGCGCGGACGCCCCTTGCTCGCCGGCGCCGCTCCCGCTGTCTGTCTGCGTGCTGGTTGAGATGTGTGCCGACATGTCGTTCTTTAAGCCAATGAAATTGTTTTTAATACTAACAAATCAGTGTCAATGCTCGTGAAGGTTTTAGCCAATAAGATTGATGTCGGCATATGTCGGCGGCTGTCGGCACCGTTATGGTATGGTACGATGACAGCTACACAAAAGCGGAACTCATGATGTTGGTCCGTGAGAATAAGCCCAAACCAATCTACAGAGCAACAGAGATTGCAACTGCGCACGGCCACTTGGTGTATTTTACACCGCCCTACCACCCCGAGCTTCAACCCATCGAGCTCATCTGGGCTCACATCAAGGGCCAAATTGCTGATGATCCTGCATCTGACATGCCGGAGCTACGGAAAAAGATTGACGCCGGCTTCGACTCGCTCACGTCTGACACGTGGACAAACGCGTATCGACACGCTCAAAAATATGAGAAGCAATACCTGGAGGTGGTAGATGAATGCGAGCTCGTATCTGACGAAGAGGAAAGCGACGTTGAAGACGATGTGGACGCCTGCGACTACGAGTAAAGATGGCTGGTCTGTGCGCACTTTATATTCTATCTGAAGGTTTTATTTTCACGATTTAACAATGACAATAGATTACCCCATTTCTGTAATATATCTTAGAAATTTGACAATCAACAACTGTTTTCACGATGTAGCCAATTACTGACAAGGAAATTTATTACGTGGCAGCACGGCAATAGCAAACAAAAATGCAAGAAATAGAGGCCTTTTGGAACAGCCGAAATGAAAGGGAAGGAGTTGAGATACGCCAAAATAGACCGCAAAAACGGAATCTACGCTCGATTTTACCCCTTAAATCTAACTATCGTTATAGGTTTTATGCATGCAAGTAGCCCTAATTATTACTCGAAGTTCCGTCCAAGTTGTTTTGGCCGGGACAATAGGAGGGTAATTTTTACGGGTGGAATGATAAAAACACACGGGTTATCCGAGCCTTGAGTGAATGGCTCACATCTTGGATCCTTGGTTGTAAATTGTTGCATGTCTTTGTCGTGGGTGCTTCGTCCTCAATCATTCTCACTCGTACTTTTTACGCCTTCAAACTTATACCTTCAACCTGCTTCCTCGTTCACCCGTGGACTCTTCCTCGTCCTCGACTGTTCGTCACTTGGCCAGGTACGCCGAAAATACGATATATATATATATATCTATTGCTCACCGGATAGCATAATAAATATTGCATTGCATCCGAATGAGAGAATGAATAAATCACGCAAGACTTAAGTGTCGACACAGTAAATTACTGCAATCTTGTTACACCTTTACCTACTTACAGGCACTGCTCCACTGTCGCTACACCCCAGTACGAACTGTTGATCTTGAAGAACAAGATCATCTTCACCATCATAGGGGAGAGGTGGTGGCGCTCATGACGCAGCATAGCGTGGGCGACGCTAAACAGCCTCTCCACCACGTTTGACGTTGGTGGAATCGCCTCCGGCAGCTCGTACGTGTCTAGCGCAGCTGCTAGCTTGTGTCGCTTGGGCACCCTCACAGCGAATCCTTCTTTGACCGCCAGCGCCTTCCCCAGGAGCCTGCGCGAGCTTGAACGGTTCCAGCGCAGCGACTTCGTCGTCCGTCAGCAAGGCCACCTGGTCGTCTAGCACGGAATACGGCGGAGTGGACAATATCCGCGTCAGTAGCTATAACAAAAAACTTCACAACAATATTAGATAAAATAAACATCAGACAGATAATGAGCGATGCTTCTCGCCGAGATACTTGGCTACTGACGGGTGACTTTTGCAGAGCTCGTCGAACAGAACCCTTGCATCCAGCAGCGTGAGGCCGTCGCTTTGGAGATGCTGGAAACGGACGCGACGTTCCGGAGGCTTGCCAGCAACGCCTTCAGCTTGCGAGGGTGGTGGTGGTGGCGGCGGTGGTGGTGGTGGTGGTGTGTGTGTGTGTGTGTGTGTGGGGAGCGCGACGGGAGGAAGTCCTAGAGCTCCTCATCGCCAGCCGAAATACACTCACAGAGCAGAAAATATTGCTTGATCATCATCTCGAAAAGGGTGACGACCAGCGCGTGTCGTGTCAAAAGACAGCGGCCAATGACGTCTTGGCATTAATTTGAGAAACGCCCAAACCAAACACAATTTAGTATCAATATAAAAACCCAAAATAAACCAACCAACCGAGTGCTTACTGTAACTTGGCTGCTTGCTTCAAAGTTCACAACTGACGCATAAGCTGCTAAACCTCTTCGAGGATGCTGTCATGGAGCTCCAAGTAGTCTGGCACTGCCAAGTCCAGGCGGTGGCTAGCGCAGCCGAGTAGCGACACACCAAGGAGGTTCGCCTGCCGCTTGTTTACGCCGCAGTTGTCGCCAACCATGAATAGACACCCGAATATAGACTTACCAAAAAGAGAGGAGCTTTTTGGATCACCGTCAGATGGCCGTCTGCGCTCAGCTGGTCGTTAGGCGCATTCATGACGGGTGCTAACAAGAGAAACAGGTACTGAGGATCTGCCGCCGTCTGGAAGCAGCCATACACTGCCATATAGTGCTCCGTCCCGTGAGTCTATCCGTCGAGGACGCGATCAAAATGATATCGCAAGTCATGTCCTCCACAGCTTTGGTCACGGCCTCCATGATGGCGGGCAGCGTCTCAACAGAGATGGGGTTTAGCTTCATGTACTTACATTATAGACATCATTAGCATACACGTAGACCATAAAAAAAAATAGACTTGAAAATACTAATTGCCGCGTTTCCTTAGATTCAAAACGACAGCGGCAGATTGCCCGTTACAACTCAGCGCAGCCACGCGTAGCAATTCGAGGCCTTCTGGGTGACTCACAGCAGTAGGGCCCGCGTCCAGTCAGGGCTTGAAGTAGAAGGAGGTAATTTGCCTGACCAAGAAGGTGTGCTTCGGAGCGGGAGCAGCAAGGAGATTGTCGGTCATGGTTGTAATGGGAGCGTGCTGGGTGGGTTCTTGTTGAAAGTGGAGAGTTGCGGCAGAGTTACGTTGGCAGAGCGAGATGTTTGGTCACAATTGGTTGGAGCAGGATGAGCAGAGATACAATACCGACATTTAGAGCTTGGTCACATAAATTTCGGATAAACGAACAGCGATGCCCAAAATATAAATTGTATCTGAAGATAAGGTCATATCTTCGGGCATTATTACTTTTCCGGTGCCCGCCCTTGGCACATGGCGCGATCAAGCCTCGCTGTGATCCGCAAGACCACTGAATCCTCAACATGGAGGTTATCTGTCAAGACCTCGTGTGAGATCAAGTCCTGGTCAACGACGGCATCGGTGAAAACCTCATTCACGCTTCTGGGAATACCCACGTGGGGATGGTATGAATGCAGTCAGAAAACATGTTCTGCATCGAGAAAGAGGCCTACAGATTTGACCATAGAACATGCATTTTCACTAACACAAATAAGTCAGGGAGGGGGTGTCACGAAAAGGTGACAGGAATTGTGATGTAGCGCCTTGAGCTTCCACCCTAGGCACTCCACCAGTCCCCGGGTTGCGTTCATAGACTAAGGGGCTAGGGAACTAGAGAGAGCGAATCGCCTAGTAGATAGACGTCCCGCCCGGACGAGGGATTTATCCGGGGCCATGAATTCCCGGGACCTTTACTGGGAAAGCAAGGGGTCTTGGGACTTGGTCAGTAACCTCATCTTCTGTACCCCCTTCGAATCGGTTGTTTGGATCAGAGGGAAGGTCAACCACTGATGATCTCCTGGGAGTCCCGACCTTATCAGTACACTGGTTTGATAGCAATACAATCAATCGCCCGGGGACGCTACCTGGTTCCCGGGGTGGAATTAAAACGCAACTAAATATACAACCAGGTCTTTCGGAGCAAGACTCCCTCGGCGACGGCCGCAATACTTTTCGGGGGCGAGACCCACGGATGAGACCCTGTTAAGATGGAATGCACTTACCCGTGCCGGCTGGACCGCACTCCAGGGGAACAAATATGAAATGCCTGGGGCTCCCTGAAGGGAAAATCTGACAAAGATTTTATCGATTTACCTGGGTTAGTCTATGAGCACGGATCCCAGTGACCGCGGCCTTAGTACCTTTGGAGTTCCTGGACGCTAAGGCGACTTGGGCTCTTTAGGGAAAAATTTAGACTGAATTGCGCACTTCCTTAGGGCCACTGTCCCTGGGGAAGTACTTAATATGGTATCTCTACTAGGATCCGCTAATCACTTGAGTTCACTATGGGCTGGCCCGGATACCTCCGGGGACGGATTCTCTGACGTCGTTGCTCGTCTCCCCCCGCTGGCTCCCTGAATCCCTCCACCCGGTACCCCAACATGGGTACACTCTTCCAGGGAAATATACATCTGAGGTCGGTCATTTCCCGGATGTCTGGGGGCACTATGCCACAGAATACTCTTCCCTATCCCTAAACCAACCAACCCTCCCAGGTACAAAACTCTATCTTGCACCGGAGAGCGATGCGCTAGAACACTGCCTTCGGCAGCGTGGCCTCGTATCGTGCCATCAGTCCTGATTCTGTCGGATATTTTTGGGATACGGGGCCTTTTTTCTAACTGCATTCATTTCTCTCCTCCGACTCACTGTCCGCCTCGCTCAGGGAAGTCTCCTCCACAGCGGGTGCAAGAAGCCTTGCACTCGCTTCTCTCTCAACTGGGGTCAGCTTCCGGCCGGATTGTAGCTTGACCAGCGCCCTCTCGAACGGCGCGTTGTTGATGATCGTGGCGTTCGCGGAGAGGTACTTTTTCATGATGAGGTACTTTGCGATGGTATGGTTGAATATGGCTGATTATCCGACCGTACTACAAATTTGTATGTAGACTTACAGCCTACAGACGATCCCCTCGGTAGTAATCCCTAGGATAGGAATACCCGCTCATCAGGAATATAAAGGTGGGTCCCAACGATTTCTGAATGACCGTCCCATACAAAGCCAAGTAAATATTCCCCCTCACCCCTCAATCGTCATAAGGAATAAACAATCACGGATTATGAATGTGTTGGGGTGCTTAACTATGGGAAAAGTCCATTCTGTACAGGACGTCTGCAGTAGTCTAACCAGGATAGCAGCTCCTATTGTCCATTTTTTCGTGCCGCATTTCATATTTAATGCTTGCATTAGCATTCGGAGCTGGCTTCAGACCTGCTAGTACCGTTCCTTTGAATAAAATGGAGCTTGGGTGCTTGCCAACATTAGTGAAATGGGGCTCAATACTATCGTGGCAACTTTTTTTGCACATCAGTATCATTACCAACATCATGCCCCACACGTCTTACGGTATTATATTAAATATACTTTTATCCTTTTCGGTGTTACCGAGGTATATATCGTTATCTGCACGAATTCCATTCATGTCCGCTCATCGATTTGAGCAGCCTTCTTAGGTCTACATATAGTATGATTTGAGCAGCCTTCTTAGGTCTACATATAGTATGTATGTAACCAAAATACTGCACCAATTGTACCATATATATGGTACAGTCCAGTGTACCACCCCATGGTGCACCCTACGACAGGAATACCCTCATCTAGGAATAAAGAGTGGGTTCCCGACGCCATGACCAGCGAGGGGATTGTCTGTATCACATATAGTTTAAGAATTATTGTCCAATCGTTGTGGGCGTGTCAGCCACAAGAGCCAATAGAAATTGATAGGGGTAGGGGGGTCCTGTAAGCCAGCATCGGGTCGGAGCACTCCGAAAAATATGTGTATCGCCATTCAAACAATAAGTCAACAACGTATCACTTGCATATTTTGCTTCTTTCCGACAAGAGGCATGGGGTTAGAGGAACTAGAGCCTGGTAACACCAAACGAGCGAAGGCGACTGCCGTAGCCACCTTTCAGAAATTTCTGAAGTCTGAGGATGTAAGTGATGAATATGTGCGTGCTTGCCTTAACCGTGATGATAGTGGTAAATGTTTCGTATCCGTAATGTATAAGTTTGGTATGTATCTTGCATTTTTTTTACCGAGGGCAAAAAAGGCAAACCGTTGGCTCGAAACACCTCGATGCAATACTACCGGCAAGCTAAGCTTTGGCTACTCGAACAGTTCCCACAGCATCGTGCTGCTCTCGAGGCACGGCTGCTTAAAATGGGGAAAATACTTGACAATTTCTGCATGAAGAGAGATGGTGGTGGGTTTATTACAAAGGCACCACCGTGCTCCAAGCCCGATCTGAAAAGAATGCTTGTGTATTTGTATGCTAATGCAAGTTGCTCAAGTGACTACCAAGACGCTGCCTTACTCTGCCTGTTGTGGTACCTGTTTGGCCGTGCTTCCGACCTCGCGCTTCTACGGAAGCAGAACGTGTTGATCGACGCTGGTGAGGTGCTCTTCCTTCGCTTCATACGCATGAAGACGTCCGAAGAACAGGGCCTCTCGCTGTTCACGGACCCCGATTTCGCCACCTGTCCGCTGCTGGCCATGGCCCTGGCAATCATCACGCAGACAGCACCGTCACCCGATGTCATCGATAACTTGCCCGAGCAGCAAGGTCAGGTTGCCGTAGCACTGTCGCCGGACGTGCCGCTCTTGGAGATGCTGGACCACCCGACAACGACACTTGGACTTGCTGCGCCAACGTCCGCTGGCTTGGACACGACCCCGACCATCTACACCCACGTCAACCGCGTCCTTGACCGCATCTCCAAACCTGCCGGCGTTGTCGCAGCCCTGACATCGCACTCGTTTCGGCGGGGCGGGGCTCAGCACGCGAACGCCTCCGGAAGCTTGACGGCTTGCTGGATCTTTGACCGCGGCGCCTGGAACATGACGACAACCAACAAGGGGTTCAACTACATCTTCAACACCAGCGAGCAAGATCACAAGATCAGCAAGATACTCCGCGGTCGGGATGCGGAGGCGAAGGTGTCAATCCAGCAGCTGAAGGCGTTCGACTCCCAGACACGGACGAAGATCGACGCGGCTCAGCGGCTTCTGTTCGCGACCTGTCAAGACCTGGAGACTGCAAGATATAATGTCAACCAGCCCGTCCTGGATGTACTTACCGCTTGTGTGCTTCCATACTACCCGGTGCTGAAGGAGCTCAATCCAGAAGCTGCTGCGATCAAGCGTATCGAAGCTTCCGTTGTCCACAGCGGCAGCTCCATCGCCGATCTTCTCGCCTGGTCGACACACTTAGCGTCTCCGCCCGCAAACTGCAACAAGAAAGCCGGCACCACCGAGCAACCACCAATCCAGTCCAGCGAAGCGATAGAAGATACCGAAGCCCTGAAGATCATTCGACACCAAGCCGTTGTCATTAACCACTTTATCGAGCACTCGCAACGTCAAGACGCACGCATGGACGTGCTGGAGGCCAAGCTAAACGATGATCCTGCACATGCTACAGCCAAGAGAAACAAGCCCGACAGTGTGAACACAGAGGTGAGTAAGCCAAAGAAGAAGCAGCATAGGTCGTCAGCAACTCACCTTCACGCAATGTGGTTCGCGTGGTACGCGCAGGAGCCACGGACGTGGCAGGCGCGCATCTCGAAGCAGCAGAAGTCCTATGCGAAGCTGCTGGTAGCCTTCATGAAGCTCTTCTTGGTAGATGGCTTCGTGCTGGACTCGACCGCACCGGACTAACGTGGCCGCGTCCTGGACTTGGGCAAGTGCGCGGAAGAAGCCATCTTGCGTTTTTGCTGAGCGTGGCACCACATCGCGTGACTCCGGCGCCGTCCTCAAGCACTTACGCGCGCTCCATCGCTCAGGCGATCTCAACGCAAAGATTGAGCGCCACCAGCGTCTGCTCCAGACTTCAGCAATTGTGATCCTGCCCCTGGCTACACACAAGACGTACTAGAAGTAGTGAGTCAGTAAGTAGCGGAATGCAGACAACCTTACATGTAAGCCCGTAATTTACGAAGCTTCTGTACGACGAGGAAGACCTGCAAGCGTAGATAACTGTTATGCGAATGCAAACAACTACAAGTACAATCGAGTATAAGCGCAAACATAATTACCATTATCGAGTTATTGTTGCCTCTACCACACTTCACACATTAGACCACAGATAAAAAACAGGGGTATTCGTAAATTATGTGAGTGTACCGTAGATACCAAAGTTATTTACGATACAATACTGCAGCGCGCAAACAGCTCCTTTTTATGGATATATCACCATAATTATTATAAGATGCGGTATTAACACATCTAACTCTTTCACTTAGTATGCAGCTGACCTGCATAGGCAAAGCTGAGAAAAGTATGATGCGATGGTGCTTTATCCATATTTTCCTATAGATATCTATTACGAGATTGCCTTATCTAATAAGTACATTTCTTTCGCAAAATACCAGCCAGTTACTTACGAGCCACTCACGGCGTACCATCAATCAGATTGGTGCTCAGTTTTGAACTTTCCATCAGCAAGATGTCATCCACTGCCGACCAAGTGCTCGACCGCCTCACGCGCCAGTGGGATGACGAGCCAACCTTGTGACCAGCCATGAGACCTTCAGCGATGTTGCCCGCCATGTGGAAGACGAAGCGTCGGACGCCGAGTCGCCTATTCTCGCTGAGTACACCGCCGCCGGGGGTGACGATACACTCAAGGCGATGACGAACTTCTCCGCCCCGGAGCTGGACGCTCTTTGGGCTCTCGTCGAACCCGCAGTAACGATTGCGTAGACTCAAGGCCGCGGGCGTAAACCGTCAATCTCTGGAAATGACGCGTTGTTCGTCACGCTTACCGTGTTGAAGCACTTCGACACATGGCACAAGCACGCTATCGACTTTAACATCGGTATGTCGACGCTGGAGAAGATGGTGCACCGAGTCATCCAGACGTGCTGTTTCCCCAGCTGGTTAAACGGGTCAAGATGTCAACGCAGATGGAGGCCGGTAACACCTTCGTCAACTACCCCCATGCGCTTTACGCGACCGATGTCAAGTTCCAGCCGGCCTACCGTCCAAGTGGTCGTTTTATGGAGCAGAAGGTCTACTTTTCGGCGAAGCACAAGCTCTATGGCTTCAAGATTGAGTGTTCGGTGGCGCCCCCTGGCCTGGCAGTTGACGTCTCCGACCACTCGCCTGGGTCCTGCTCGGATGTGACGATGATGCTGGACAGGCTCTCAGTCCATCGCCAGATGCTGCGCAAGGACGACACATCGGTCCCTGAACTTGGCGCTGAGCCGACGCAATTTCCGGAAATGTGGGCAGTTCTCGTGGACAAGGGGGTACCAAGGTGCTGAGCGCGTGCTTCGTACTATCCAGCCAAAGAAAAAGCCGCGTGGAGGAACACTGGACCGGGCTGACCTCGCTCGGAACAAGGCCGTTTCAACGGATCGAGTGCTCGTGGAGAACTTCTTCGGCTGGATGTACATGCTGTGGAAGGCTACCTACGCAACGTTCAAGTGGAATGAGAACCGGTTTGACTGTGTCGCTCGCCTGTGCACCGCGCTAACCACCTTCCACGTCGGTCTAATGCCGCTACGCGCTCGTGACAGCGAGCATTACGGCATGGTGCTTGCCAAGTACCAGTCTATGGGTGACCGCGTTAGGACGCAACGGGCTAGGGCTCAGCGCCATTACCGCATGCGCCAGCGACTGCGCTCCCGCCCAGCGCCTTACCGCACACGGACTCCCGCTTCTCAGCGCGAGACTCAGTACGACTCGGACGAGTCGGTTTCGTTCTCTTTGTAAGGACTGCTTTGGGCTACTCTAGATTTGCTTCTACTTGGTATGCGAAAAGAATAGAGATCTTTGAGACTTGCTGTTTGGTCTACTTTACTACCCTATAAACTAGTATGCGGACTAACCAACTTGCCACCGAATGGATGTAATCAAGCTCCGTGCAGCTAGAAAGGATTAGGCTGCAACTCCAAAGCGGTAAGAACCACGGAAGTCACAAATGCCAGTTGCCCACTAATACCACACCACGCGCCCTCTTAAACTCCACAATGCACGACAGGGGTTTGAGTGTGACGAACGCAGTACTTCGGCCCGCCACTCCCTTGGCTTGGTGTCAAATTGGAAAGTGAGGTGAAGCCTGCTCGCGGCTCCAGTGGGTGTGCTACTGGCAACTTGATTTTTAGCACCGATTATCGTTTTCAGTAACAGTTGATAATGAAACACAGCAACACATGCGCCATTTCGTGGATATGATAGGCGGAACCCCTAAAAAACAATTTTAGCAATATATGTTGGCAACTGTTTTTCATAGGATCGTACTTATTCCGGGCACTCACTCGCTGGCGCGATATTTGTGGCGAGATTCAAATCTATTAGAAACAACAGTTGTATTGCGACATAGCTTCATCTGCTGCGATAAAACGCCTATATTTGCATTTTCATAATTGTTTTGGGAAACTGATTATCATACGCTAGGACAGACTTTTTGCATCTGTTATCTATTAGAGATCCAGCGCCTCGGCCAGCAATGGGATACTAAAGGTGGGAATCGAACCCACAACCACCCTTTCGGGAGCTCCTCCATTGAGCTACTTTAGTGGGGGTTAGCACAACTCAAAACAGGGATACTCGTCTGCGCGCCAGAAGGTGGGATTAACTCAACACAGTTCTTCGTGTGAGCGACAGCCCCTCTTAGCCGTGCCTATGCGTGGCACGGCCCCCTCAATTCACCCTCCTGGGTGGTCACTTCGGCACATGTAGACATCACTTCGCGGTCGCTTCGATACTGATTGTCCGCGCGCTGTGGCAATCCCCGCGTGTCCAATGCCAATCATTATTTTTACGTAATTACCTTTTTACAGCTTTTTTTAGAGAGCGCATCTTAATATTTTTATAGATATACAAATTTTAGTACGTATGCATGTGTGTCACACCATTTGGTCGGAAAAGTCGGAGGTCGGATATTTCATGGTATGGATGAATATCGTGTTTTATCGGACCATACTTATTTATTGTATGCCCATTAACAGCCAATTATAGATTTAGTTTTCATTTTGACCAGTCATAGTGTGACCAAGATGGGGTTTCGGCCAATAGATTTCGACAGGGGTAGGTTGGTCCGATAAACGACGCTATCGGACGTATCGGGTCCGATGGAAACGCAAAATATGTGTATGACCATACAAATTCTAAGATAAATGCGTATCACACGCATATTTTTCATTATCCGACCTTATCGGACCTGTACCATAATTCTGGTACAAATGCTACCGGTGAAGGGATGACCACCTCGACGCCGTGAGGCACCGATATGAGCCGATGTATGAGTGTGCATGGGATAAATATGAGCGCGAAAAGCAAACCGCTAGACGTTTGCATTAATGGCTAAGAAAATGTATTAAATATACGTATAATATATCAAAGAACTCATAACAATGCTACGTGGTCACCATTGTGCAGCCCGCATGACGCCACCAGTTGCGCTGGGTGCTCTAGCGGCGAGCAGCAAGCCGCCAGCCCTCCAGGTAGGGCGCCAGCACTCGCGGGTTCTTCCCGGTGGCGGCGGCTGCTTCTGCGAGCCGCGGGGGCTGCCGAAGGGCACGCCGGCGTGCAGGAGCTCACCCAACGGGCAGCCTGTTGGCCGCCCTACCGGGCATGCCATCGAACTCCCGGGGCCACAGGGAGAACCTGGGCCCCGTCCGCCTCCGCGCTGCTGCCGACTGCTGTCCGCTGTCCATCCTGCCGCCGCCCGCTGCCCGTCCTGCCGCCGCTCCTCCTGCTCCTTAGCAGCGCCTTCCCTGCCGCCGCGTTGTACACCTCGCCGTCCCCGCCATCGTCCTGCCTTCTGGCCGTCGTCGTGCCACCGCTCCGCGACCGCCTTGCCCCTGGCGCCTGCTGCTGCCGTCGTGCGGCACGAAGCCCGCAGCTCTCGGCGCCACCCCGCCGCGAACCACGCAACGCTAACCGAAAATCTGAATGAAGTGTAATCGGTGTGTGGCCCACAACATAATACATAAACTAATATAGTTGGTTTTAGAGTCAATCCTTTCTGGGTACCAAGTTTATGGTACCGGTCCGATAGGTCCTATAGTCCGATATTGCATGGTATGGTCAAACAGGTCACGCACCTTGAGCATCGTCAGCTCCTCGTCCTGCAGCGCGACTATCACTCCAACTTGGTCCATCGCCTCCGTCGCCGACAGCATCAACTTGTCCACGCCGCACTTGACAGCATTCTTGGTACTCATTTGGCGGAGAGCAGGGATGAGGTCGTCGCAGCGCTTGAGCATCTTCATGGCGCTGCCCCATCTGGCCTCGGTCTTGAGCTTTGGGCGCATGCCAGTCACCGAATCCGGACATGTGCGACCTTTCACCGTAGACAACTTCAGCATTAACTTGTTCGCTTTAGCGACGAGATCATTGTAGTCTTCTAGGAACAGTTGAACCGCCAAGTTGTTGCGGTGACTCGCACATCCGATGAACGGAATGCCACCTTGATCACCAAGGTATTGATTGACGGAACAGTTGTATCCGACAACGAAGAGAACACAGGACCATGGGCCTGGTTCAAGCCAGGCGTCGCTGACCAGTGCTACCACCACTGCATTTGCGGGAAAGTGTATCAGCAGGACGTCACGAAGTCGGGCTACACGAACCTGCTGCAGCACCTTAAAGCAGCGCACAAAGGCTATGAGGCCCTCACCAACGCCAACGGCACGCTGCAACCTGTCATCACGGAGTTCCTGCAGTTAGACAAGAGCGCTTTGCTAAACAAGTGGGCGAACTGGATCGTCATGAAGGCCCTACCGCTCAGCTTCTGCGAGGACCCCACACGCGCGCATGCACCAAGCTCCCGCGCGTGTCACAACGCACACTAAAGGTCCACATGTTCGCGATCATGAACAAGGTGAAGGCGTTTGTCCGGGCGAACCTCCCGTACGCGTTTGGCCTCGTATTAGTCGGGTGGGCAACCTCCGGGGTTCATTACGTCGGTCTGCTTGCTGTATTCCCTCCTACGGAGCAATTCCGGCGGGCGAGTGCTGCTTGCGTTCTCGCCGTTGGAGGACGAGAGTGACCTCGGCGCGCAGAGCCTGAGCAACTTCCTCGCCGACGCTTGGTAGATGATGCGGCTTGGGAGAATCATGGCAGTTGAACTTGTAGGAAGCCCATTGTCGAAGTGAAAATGTGTTGTGATGGTCAGCAGCGCCAAGAGCGCGACGCGTTCTCTAGCCCTCTCGTCCAACGATTCTGGTGAAGCGGTTAAACGAACCGCGCCCTGTCGTGCTGTAGATCACCTCGGTGCGGTTAAACGGACCGTACCCGTGTCGGAGTTGCTCGAGTTTGCCGCAGTTGCTACCGACCATCAATTCAATTATGACATTGAGCGCCAATTAATTATTGTCGATATGATGGACAATTAATTTTTGCAATGTATTTATTGCAATAAAAATTGACGCAACGCTGATTAGTAGTTAAACTAACGCGCACAACTCTGCGGTCTACAATACAACTAGCCTACAAAGTGGCGATTTTGGCACTGCGCCAGGTTGAATCGGCCACCCCAGCAACACAAAGCCGACAAGTATAAAACAGTGGTAGTAAAAAAATATCAAAGGTTCGGTTAATTTTTTTTGCCTTTATAAGGGGCAGGCGGCAGCGGGTGCGTGGAGCTCACATTGCAAGATGGTTCGATCCAAGAAGCCTGCTCGCCCATAAGCAACCGCGCACGAAGAAGACTCCGCCAAGGCCTGCACCAAGCAGGCACCAGTGGCTGCGACATTGCACGCGCGACCACGTGGACCGAAACACCTTCCACCGTGTAATCTCCCGCCCTTCCCAAGACGCCCAAGCGCCGCGGCCCGCCCCACTCTGTCCGACCGCGACACCAGGCGGCTTGTGCACACGGTCGCAAAGCTCAAATGCTGCTCCGTAAGAACGCTGAGCCCGTCTGGGACTCCAGAATGAGAAGAAGTGATACCTTGACGGGCCTGATGTCTCTCAATACTACTGGAGAAAAAGTTGCGGAAGCCACCACACCAGATGAAGAGGCGGCAAGTTGGTGTGTGTGTGTGTGCGGGGGGGGGGATCCAACACGCCTTTAGTTGGTAACGCCAAAACATCAAAGTTAGTCACAAAATTTTGGCCTTCTTCACGCGTCAGACCTAAGTACTCCTTAACGTGCGCCTTGAGCACACTGAAGCAACCCTCAATAGGGTTGCAGATGGGGCTATAAGGCCCCAGCCGCAGCAGCACCAACTCGTCGAGCGGGATGACCAGAGTCTCCCTCTGATTGCGGGCGGGGGCGTTGTCAAAAACGACCACGATCTTCTTGCCCATGTAGTCCGACTGGTAGACGTCTGACAACTTGATCTTGTCGTACAGCTCCTCGACGAACGCGGCGTTCGTCGCCATCTTGATGCTACCGCGCTGCGTGCGGTAAAGCATCTCCCCAATCGCGAACGACACCGCGCACTGGATCTGCAAGTTAGCGCCCTTGGACGGTGGCAGCTTCTCCACCGCGCGGTTGCCCTTCTTGGCCCGTCCGCGGGATCGCTTGGTGTACAAGTTGTAGTTCGTCTCGTCGAAGTACACCACCAGGTCGCCCTGGTGGTGGTGCTCCACAAGATCCTCCGCAAACACCTTGCGCTTCTCCTTGTTGACGTCGCTGTTGAAGGTGGCGGGCTCAATGCGTGTCTAAGGTTCAGTGCATGTTACAGAGAAACCATTAATACAAATACAATTACGTAAGGTACATGTGCTATTCTTACATACCTGCTTTACAGTATAAAACATGTCCAGGAGGTGGCGCGAGATAGTGGACTCGGTTCACTTGAAACTCGTCCATGACCAAGGCCTCATGGTCTTCAACGTGAAGGAGCAGCACTTGTTGAGACACCCCTCCAGCGCCCCCTTAATCTCCGGCGTCACCTTGGCCGAACGAGGACCCCCACATGGTTCTCGACACGGCCAGCATTTACCAGATATTGGGCTGTCGTACGCGAAAGGCCGTTGTACTGGGCGACAGCACGCCAGTCGGCCCCGGTGTTGTATGCATCGAGGATGCGGCGTCGTTCCGCGGGGGAGTGCTGCTTGAGCGAGACTTGGGATAGCATCTGCGCTGGAGAAAACTGACACGATGGAATCGGAGATTTTCCAGATTTTCCCGAGCCTCGCCCGTGATTGGTTGGCTCAGAGGCTCACTATGGGAAAGGGAAGCAGCGACACGTGGCTCAGGGGGTAAGCGGATCCTGGTCGGATTCGCGTTGACGGTGTACAAGGTTTGGTGACCCCGGAGGGAGATGTCCCCAAGAGTGGACCCCGGCTAGAGCCAAGTACCGGACGAGAGGCGAAGCCCAAGAGAGCGTAAAAGTGCCTCCGACTGGAGGCCGCCTGCTCTTGGTGCACCGTACAACGCAAGAGGAGCCCGACCGGATTGAATGAAGACCCAGAAGCCCCAAGGTTGGTCAAGAAAACCCAGCCGTGAAGCCCAAGTGGAACACGATCCCGTCTGGAAATGAACCTGAACTCCAAATGGAGATACCAAAGATACCATCCCAGATGTGAAGATCCAGCATACATGGTCCAAGATGTTTCCGACCGACCAAGCCGACCAGCCAAGATCTGTTCGGATTCCGTGGAACATTGAACTTCGTTTGCGTACCCAGTGATGATTGTACTTGCTGGAAGTATGCTACGAGGGACCGCGAACGATTACGACGACAAGACCATAGTGAAGACAAGTCAAGATGGAGTGCATGTAAAGATCGACAGAAGATAGCCAGACAGACAGAGAAGAGAGACAACAGATAACAGATAAACAGAGTTCGTTTTGTCAAGGATCGCGCAAGTGAGTTGGAGCAGCCTACCGGACGTGCATTCCCGGAGGACCGACTAAGTCTACGCGTGAGGGCCCAGCAACTGTGACACCTGGGTCGAACTCCCGCAACAGAGTCCAGTCCAAGTTGGGGTCAGTACCGGGTACCAACCCGAGGTTGATCCACTTCCATTTCATTTCCTAGTTGCGGTTGAGCTCGTCCCTCACAGGAAGGCCCCGCATTTCATATTACCGATTACCTTGTCACCTGGTTGGAGTAGCCCCAGGTGGAAAGTATTGATTTAAGTGCTATTGTGTGGTAGGACGTACTTGATTGTGTTAGTTTCCCTCAATACTTGAGGGTGGTGCGCGTGAGCCAAAGCCGTCCGGGATTGACCAGTGTCCCGGAGTCCGGCTGGAGTTGACTGGAGTAGTGACCGACCCTTTCACGGTCCGAAAGAATAAGGAAGGGCTACGTGTTTGTATATAACTCTGTATCTGTTTGTATTGTTTGGTTATCTGAGAGCTGTCAGAGGCGACGTCCAGGAAGGTTACGTTCTGCCCTGCTGCCTAGCAACCTACAAGTATCAAGACAACTCATCCACGGTTGAAGACCCCTGGTTACGAAGACAAACGAACCCACAGGGATTGTTCACAAGGACACACGCCACCCCGGTTAGAGTGTACATCTAGGTGTATCACTTCCGGCTAGGGTCTGTTCTGGGTGCACCCCATTCGGGAGTCTACATCCAGGGCGCGCTAACTATACACCTGGGCGGTCAGGCGTTCACCCGCCTCGCCTCAAAACGAATCGAGGAATGAATGAATTCTCGCTGCGCATGGATCCTAGCGCTAACTTGCAAAACTGGCTACGTAAAACAAGTTTGATTGAGGTTTAGGCAACTTTGGTCGCAACTCAGATAGTGGTATTTGTTAGTTTGGGCAAATTGGTAGCAGCTTCAACAACCTAACTAAACCTGACAACTTTGGTTGAAATTCAGGCCAACTTCACCAAAGGTGTAGTCACGACATCTGTCTTTCATATACGTGATACTGACAGGGACGTTTGGATATAGATCCTACATCCCTAGTGTAGTGGGCCTACCTTGGCTCACTGCAACAGCTTACACGTGTGCGCTCGTGTATGAGGAAGCGTAGCTTAGTTTAAACTAGAGTTAATTATACTCGGGCCTCCGAGTATAGATTAATCTAAATAAACGATCCAAATAATGTTTTTTGGGTTAAAATGAGAACTGTTATTTTTGTTTTATGTTTCTGACTTCCTCTAAATGTAATATTCTAAGTTGGGAATCTGCCAACGGCTGGTTGGCAGAATTCCTTTGCTATGCATGTCGCTCATTGGTTAAAAGATGCTGCTTTCAACCAATAGGAATCCTAAATGTCTATGGACCACCCGTCGTGGTGATCGTAAATGAATGTGGCACTTGATGTAACGTACATCAAGGCCGAGGAAGTGTTCGAACCTTTAACAGACATCGCGTCTGTTAGAGTTACAAGTGGCTGTAGCCACTTGTGCGTGTAACCCCGTTACACCACCCCCCCTTTAAGGTTAGACGCGCCGGTCACGGCACGTCAATCAGGCAATTGACCACTCGTCAATTCTTCACGTTGGGAGAAAGAAAACTCGAGCTCATTCCGCAATGAGCTCGCCGAAGAAGACCGCCGCCGAGGAGAAGCCCGCCGCTGGGACAGAGAATCTCTCTGTCCCCGAGTACCCCGAGCGGCAGCAGGCGAAGCAGGACGCTCGCGCTGCTAAGGCCGCGGCCGAGCCGAAGATCGTCCTTCAGGGCTCTTCGATAGTCAACGATGTCGTTGACTATAGTGAGGACGACGTGGACATGGAGGAGGGCGATGCCTCCCCAGCAGGCGCAAGGAGTCAATCGACAGCGACAGTCTCGACCCGCACGCCGGGTCGAGACGCCCTCGTGAAGAAGACGATTCGGACGCTTCGAGTTCGAAGCGTTCGCGTTGCGCAAAGGAGACTCCGCTCTCTGCTGCTGGAGCCTTGAGCTCGCCGCGCGATGCGGCGCCTCCAAAGCTCTCCACGCGCTGCTCATGCAGCGCGTGATCCATGGATGCCGTCCGCGGCAGACATCGCGGCGCGGGTGGGCAACTCGGTGCCCCGAACACTATCCCGCTGTACGTATGCAGCGCGATCGAGGACGATGAGGTGGCGGAGGGCCAGCACTTTGATCCGATGACGGATCAAAGGCGCGACTACTATATCGGACTCTTCCATGAGCTCCGATATTACTCCAGCAAGAAGACCTCTTCTCGCAGCAAAGTGCCCGAATGGCAGGCACTTTGTCAAAGTTGGAATGCCTTTGTTGATAACTTCAACAAGAATCCGGCAGCTTATCGCGAGCGGGTTAAGCATGCCCGTGAGCGCTTCGAGACGTTCTCGACGCGTGGGAGATTGGAGCAGCTCCACAGATCTTCTGTGGATGCTGGAGTTCCGTGCGCTGTGCCCGAAGGCCAGCAGTGCATGTTGTGTCTTCCGGGTGCGGCGCGCTTGAGCGACCGCGACCTAAACGGGTACACGTCGATTCGTGTACCTGCGAGCCTCAAGGATCTCCGTGCCAAGTTCATGGCACGTGAGGAACGCGACGAGCGTGGTGCTTCGAGCGCTGGGGGTGACCACCGCGCTCGCACTACCTTCGCGCCGGCAGTCCGGAGATGCACCTTGTGCATCTCAACGTCGCTCATCCCGTCCGCAGCACGGCTGTGGACGAACACGTCATCGAAGTAGCTCGGTGCGAAGTCGCGCACCGAGCGCAACAAGTGCGTCACGCACCTGTTGAAGGTCGCAGGGGCGTTCTTCAGACCCTGCGGCATCACTAGCCACTCCCAGAGCATGCCACTCGGCGTGCTCACAGCCGTGAGAGGGATATCGCTTTCACGCATTAGGATCTGATAGAACCCATCGCGCAGATCAAGAGCACTGTAGACAGTGCTCCTGGCCATCGAATCGATGATAACATCTTTTCGCGGTATCGGTGTCTGCGCCGGTATCGTCGCATCGTTCAGCTTGTTGTACGCATGAACGATGCGCCAGCCGCCCTGTGGCTTCTTGACACAGAACGTCGGAGCACTGTGCGGGGATTTCGATTCCCGCACTTGTCCAGCTTTGCGACGACTTTCGAAGAAGTCGTCGATCGCCTTGACCAGCTCTCGCGGCAGTGGCCACTGCCGCGTGACACAGTAGGTCGGGCCCGGCACGAGATCAAGCGCGTGCTGTATGCCCTGGTCCTGCGGAAGCTCCGCAGGATCTCTTCCGGAAGTACGTCCGCATACTCCCGTAGAATCTCGTAGTAGGGACTCGCCTTCAGGCGAGTCCCAGCTCTGCTCTTCAAAGCGTTCCTTCTTCGTCTTGGCACTGAGAGTGTCTTCACTCTCAGTGGTGCTCTCCATGAAGAACTGCCTCCGTGCCACATTCTCGCTCTTCGGTCTCACGACGGCCGAGAGAATGCCTATTTGCTCGAGGCGTCCATCGTGCAAGTCACGCGCGCAGCGCTTCCAGCTCATGACTGGAAGCGACGTCAACTCTGACGCTTGCGTCGGAGGATTAGCGAGGGTCATCTCCTGTGCCGGAACCCAGCACAGGTACGCGTCAAGACGTTCAACGTCTCGACGTTCGGCTTCTCAGCCTTCGTCTGCCCGGCAGACATCTCTTGTAGCGTCTCGGCCCCGGGCCGAGACTTGCGCAGCGACCTTCGCATGCGCCGTCTTCTTGTCTTGCGGAGCCCGGCTCCGCATGATCCTTGACCTCGTCCAGGCCCAGCCGTGGACGGGTCTTGTTCTTTATTCCGCCGGCGGGTACCTCCCGCGGGCGAGCGACTTCAAGCCCGGCTTGGTCGCGCGGCGCTTCGTCGTGCAGCCCGGCTGCACGACAGCATGCAAGTTTTTCCGGTGCGGGACGTTTGCAACCGTCCGCACCGCTTGCAGCGTCGGTTCCCGGAACCGACACGCCATCATCACCTCGACGCCTTCCATTGGCGGAGACCCCCATTACGGAGGGTGCGTCGGCTCCCCGAGCCGACGAATAGAATTCATCCAAGCCATCGACTCCCGGAGTCGACGGCGTCACGTCACCTTGGCTCCCATTACGGGCCAAAACCGATCCAATCAGGTTCGCGTCAGCCTCCACGGCTGACGCGCGTGACTCGCTTGTGCCATCCGCGCCGCTCGAGGCCGGAGACTTATTTTGATTCGCTGAAAGCGGGTGTTGACTTCCGAAGTCAACACATTTTCTTCACTAGCCGTCGGCGGCGACGCCGACGCTATCTGTTCTCGCGCGCGCGCTCGTGCGCGTCCAGGGCGTTCCGGGACAGCGGCATTAGGCGCTGTCTCGACTAGAGGTTCGCGCACACCTACTGGTGCGTGTGTGGTGGAAACAGGGCCATCGCTCTCTGTTCCACCGTCGCGACCGAAGCGCACGAGAGTGCGCTTCTCCCAATCGATTACCGGGTCATGCCGTGCGAGCCACGGCATGCCCAATACCATGTCGAACTTATCGTCCAGATCCAGGACGATAAAGGTTTCGACGAACACTCGACCCTTGTACGTGAAGCGCACGCGTACCATGCGCTTCTCGGTCTTCACGACGACACCTGTCGCCAAGCGTACTTCCAACATACTTCGAGGTATCTTTAAATCCTCGAAGTCAAGCATTGATAGACTTCGCAGTCGAACAAAGTTCTTCGACGCGCCAGAATCTACCAACGCACGACGAGAGCCGCTTGCTCTCATCGACTTCACCTTCAGGATGACAAGATCAGCCTTGTCATCTTGCTTCTTGCAGTGAGAATGATCCTCACTGGGGCTGCAGTCCTCAGTGTCGCGTGTCCTAGGTTGACACGCGGAACTGCATTACCAGTAGGGCGCCCGCGCCTACTGGCGTCCAGCGTTTTGTTTGGCTGCGACGATGCCCAGCACCGCCGCGATAGCCACCTTGCTGGTGCACGGGTGCCGTGCACTCTCTAGCAAAGTGACCGATCCTACCGCATCGGTAGCACCGCACATTACTTCCTTGCCGCTGCTGGGGGCCAGCAGTGGCAGCGCTCGAGAGGTCCATCGGTTCTGGACCTCCCGTCCTCACTACCGGGCGCGGTTGCGGCCTCGGTACATGCGCGTGCAGTTTAGCCTGTCGCAGGCTAAACTCTTCCTGCATCGCAAGCGTGATGGCAGCTTCGAGAGTACTCGGGTACTCACGGAAGAGATAGGTCTTCACAGGCCCATCTCTCAGTCCCTTCATGAACGTGACGACCTTAGTCGCCTCGTCGATCGGGTTGGTCACGATGTTCGAGACCAAGTACCGCGCTCTCTGGGCGTAAGCATGAACATCATGCTTACCCTGCTGCAAGTCGAGGAACTCTGCCCTCGACCGGAACTCATTCTGCGGGGGCTCAAACGCCTGTCTGAGCTCCTCCTTGAAGCCTTCGTACGTGCTGAAGCACGTAGGGTCGGAGAGCCGGCGTCCATACGCCCAGCTCCTTGCACGTCCGCCAAGACATGACATGGCGAACGCGATCTTCGACAACGGGTCGACGATACGTCGAGCCGCGATGGCAGTGTCGAGTTCGACAAGCCAACGGAGGAGAGGTTCACCCTCTCTTCCGACGTAGTTGCTCACATTGAGCTTCAGCGACTGTGGGCGAGGTGTCGTCCCCGACGACACCGCGGTATTGGCAGCAGCATCTCGCTGCTCCCTCATGATGAAGCCCAGAGCAACACCGTGTTGCTCTGTCGGCGTTAGCGTACGCAGCATCGTAGCTACAGCCGCCTCACCAATGACTGTTGACAGTCGTTGGAGGGCTTCCCACTCTGGGTCTGACAGGTGGGGACAGTCAGCGCGTGCAACATGGGTTGCAGGCGTCGTGGAGCTTTCCATAGACACTTCGGTATCCATGGGAAGGTTCTCGGCTCCGTGTTCGTGCGGTGACGTACGAACTCAACTTAGTCGGTCGTTGGACGGACTACAAAGTGCTACCAGGTGTAGTGGGCCTACCTTGGCTCACTGCAACAGCTTACACGTGTGCGCTCGTGTATGAGGAAGCGTAGCTTAGTTTAAACTAGAGTTAATTATACTCGGGCCTCCGAGTATAGATTAATCTAAATAAACGATCCAAATAATGTTTTTGGGTTAAAATGAGAACTGTTATTTTTGTTTTATGTTTCTGACTTCCTCTAAATGTAATATTCTAAGTTGGGAATCTGCCAACGGCTGGTTGGCAGAATTCCTTTGCTATGCATGTCGCTCATTGGTTAAAAGATGCTGCTTTCAACCAATAGGAATCCTAAATGTCTATGGACCACCCGTCGTGGTGATCGTAAATGAATGTGGCACTTGATGTAACGTACATCAAGGCCGAGGAAGTGTTCGAACCTTTAACAGACATCGCGTCTGTTAGAGTTACAAGTGGCTGTAGCCACTTGTGCGTGTAACCCCGTTACACCTAGCCCTTCAGCATCGAGGTCGACGGCTGCGCAGAGCCATGTACGCCGAGTGGTTTGAGGCGCGGAAGCGCAAGGCGTTCTCGGTGCCCGCGCTGTCGCTCTCCGTGGACTCGCGCACGACCTTCCAGGTCGACGAGATCAGAGACAGCATGGGCGTGCCGTCTGTGCTCTTCAAGCTGATCATTTTGAGGCAGGCGATTGCATCAACCCTGATTGTCTACTACAGGGCGTCACGGTGCACCCGTTGCAGCAGGCCGAGTCGGTGACCGCGTACGTGAAGGACATGGGTCCGAAGGTGATGCTGCTGCGTACGGAAGCTGGAGGATGGGCAGCACGCCAGTCTGCTGCTCGCCAGTTGCGTGCTCAAATTCCCGAATCTGGCGCGAGCACACGGATTGGACCAACGCAAACGATCGCACGTCGCTTAAGCTCACCGAGTAGCTGTAGCGTCTGCGCTCGACGAGCACCAGCCGACACAGCTAACGACGCAGAGCAAGCATGCTAGGCCGCGGCTATGCACGTCGCCCACGTGAACGCTGGTCAAGTGCATAAGCAAGGAAAGCGGCGCAAACACGGTAAGCACCAGCGTGACAAGGTCAAGGTGAATAAGAAAATGAAGACGAACTGTGCTAACTGTCACAACGACGACCACTGGTACGCCGAGTGAATGCCTGTACCGACAAGGCCTAATCTTGCGACAAATCTTGCTGAAAAGCGGAGCAAACTGCTACAGACGTCGCTAGTGTCATCCATGCGTCATGTCGAGGTGATTTGTGAGGGAAGTAATCCACCAGGACTGTTGTCTGGACTATTCTCGCGCGCCCCGCTAAGCGTACCGGCGACGGTGGATCTCACGGTAGGAGACTCACCGGCTGCAGAGTCATCTCCCGTCTACTCACCAACAACTCTTGCTAGTAGTAGTGAGGCCGATGGTGGTAGTAGACGCATGACTCAGCCGATGACCAGTTGCGACTCTTCTCGCCGCAGCAACTGCAGCTGCAACACCATGCGCATGAACGTGGTCAAGAAGAGGCTGCTATGTGATGCGATGGTGCGGCGCGAAGAGGTGCGGTCGTGCAGAGAGCTGCTGCTGTTGAGTCTGTTGCTGTTGCAACTACTGCTACCCATTCGACAATGATGAATCGAGTGCTGCAGCTGTGACAGAGCAGCCAGCACCCTGAACCCCATTTCAGCTGGAAGCAGGCGCAGTATTGCCTCGGGCAAGACTTCCCCTAAGTCCTTCTTACTAAACCTTGACGCAAGTTTTTGTTGGAACCCCGCTTTCCAGCGTGGCTCCAGGATAGCACTGCAGTACTAAGATGCAAAAGGTAAAGTGAGATTCAGGATGCTTGACCCTACGCTGTCTCCTACTAACTTGATTCCTACGCTGGTCACAGCTGCCCGGTGCAACAGATCTCTGGTCCAAAGCCAGTTTCCAACACTCCTCCTCATCGGCAGTGACGAACAGCATGAAGGTCTCCTCGTTCTCGCTCACCGGTCGGTGCACCTCAGTGCAAGCCGACAATGCCCCGCAGGGCGGCCATTCGCGGCGCCTCGACCGCCTTGGTCAACAGGTCCGCGGGCATGTTCTTGCCCTCGCAGTACTCGGGCTTTAGGACTCCTCGCTTGGTGTAGTCTCCGACGAACTTGATCCGGACATCTATGTGCTTCGCCGTCGCGGACGCTCCCTCGCCGTTAAGCTGCTTGGGCGCGGCCTGGTTGTCCACGCGCAGCGCCATGGGCGCTACGTGCTTCACACGCAGCTCTCCGAGCAGCTCTCTCACGCCGAAGAGCTCCGTGGCCATCACCGACGCTGCCGTGTACTCGGCCTCCATCGTCGACAGGGACACGCCCCTTGCTTCCGGCACGTCCAGCTCACTGGCATGTCGTCCACGGTGACCAGCCCGCCCGTGACGGACTTCCGGTCCTCCTTGTCGGCCGTGAAGTCCGCATCGTTGTACGCGACTACTTCCAGCAGCTCGCCCGTGCCCTTGTCTCCCCTCATTCGGAGCCGCAGCTCCTTCGTTCCACCAAGGTACCTCAGTACTCTCTTGGCCAGTTTCCAGTCTTCGACGGTCGGGTCCTGCGTGCGCCTCGACGCCTTGTGTACGGCAAATGCTATGTCGGGGCGCGTGCACCGCGACACCCACATAAGGCTCCCAACTGGCGACTGGAACCGCTTCACGGTGGCTACCTCGGTGCCACCTGTGACGGGCAACTTCTCGTATTCTGCTCCTCGGAGCTCGTTCTATTCCGGACCGATTCGCGTCCGCACTCCGTGCGCGCGTTCCATGCCGTAGTCCCTCAGCATCTCCTGGATCAGCATCTCCTGGTCCAAAGTGTACCCGTCCGCATCGTCGTACGCGACGTGCATTCCCAGGAACTTGGTCGCCTCCCCCAAGTTCTTCACAGAAAACTCCTCGAGCTCCCCGAAGAAGGCGTCCACCGCCGATTGCTCCGTGCCCGTGATGAGCAGGTCGTTTACATAGATGCCCACGACTAGCAGCACTCCATCGCGCCATTGGAAGTTCACGCACATGTCGGTAAGGCTCTGCTCGAACCCAATTTCGATCAACTTCTTATGCAGCAACTGGTTCCACAGACGCCCGGCTTGCTTCAAGCCATACAGGGCCTTCTGCAACTCGAGCACGAGTTCCTTGGCGCTCTCGACCCCCAGCCGCTTTAGCATCTCCTCAGAGATGACCATTCCCTGCGGCAGGCGAATGTAGATGGTCAGTCCAGCTTCCTTCTCAGCCTTCACGTACGCGTTCGGCACGTCTCCGTGCTTCGCCGGGACGCGCCGCTTGCGCGCTAGCACCAGGATCAACTTGACACTGGTCAAGTCGATGTCCGCAGCGAACGTGATGCGGTAGTTTACCCCGAACTCTTGCTCGTTCCCGCAGGCAACGAGTCTCGCCTTCAGTCTCTCGATGAGCCCCCTCGGCGTCCAATTTGGTCTTGAAGACCCACTTCGTGTGCAGCACGCGCGTCCCGCGGGGCTTTTTCACGACCTTCCACACGCCATTGTCCTCCAGAGCCCGCAGCTCTTCGGCTATGGCCTTCAACCATTTCTACTTCTGACGGCTACGCATAGCCTCCCCATAGTTCCGCGGATCTACTTCGGTGACATTGTTTACTACATCGCCGCTCGGCTCCTCCTGCTGGGCGGCCTCGGCCGTCTGGTCTCCAGCGCGTCGTGCCATTGAGCGCGTCACGTGGCGCTCTCGCGTGTAGACCTTCTTCTTTTTCCCCTTCCTCCTGGACTTCTTCTTGGAGCTGCCCGCAGCCGCGACCGCGTCTCCTGTAGTCTCCTCCACGGCCTCGGCCTCGTCGTCCTGAAGGTACAGCTTTTGCACATTCTCGTTCTGATCCTTGTCGAGCGTTTCGATGTTTCTAACGTACTGCGTGGTCACCACCTTCTTATCCTTTGGCAGGTATACTCGGTAACCTTTCGTCTCTTCTCCGATGCCCACGACCATGCCGTGCTGCGCCCTTTCGGCGAAGTTCTTCTTCTCGGGGTTCCGGTACACCATGCACGGCGAGCCGAACACCACGATCTCGCCCAGCTGCGGCGTCTGCTTGGTGAGGACCTTGATCGGCGACGCTCGTCCAGGGTTCGAGTTCGTCGGCGCCCTGTTGAGGATGTACGCTGCGTACTGCACCGCGTCTCCCCAGAAATTGAGTGGCAGCCCGCAGGCGAATATCATGCACCGGGCCATGTTCATGATGGTTCTGTGCATTCGTTCGGCCTTCCCGTTGCTGGACTGGTTGCGCGCCTCGCTGCGCTGCCTCGCCGCGCTGCCTCGCCACGTCCGTCTTCTTGCAGAATAGATCTACATTCTGGTACTCTCCTCCTGAGTCTGTACGGAGGACGTGGATCCGGCAATTGAACTGCTTCTCGAAGAACACTAAGAAGTGCTCGAACTGCTTGGCCACTGCGTCCTTCGTGCGCGCCAGGAACACTCTGCAGTAGTTGCTGTAATGGTCCACAAAGTTGATCATGTACCTGTTGTTCAGGCGGTCTCGAGGGTCATCGGGCCCTTCAAGTCCGAGCAGATCACCCCACCCACGCGGTCGATCGGCGAGTGCTCTCCCGTGTCCTTCTTGGACCTGTTATTCTTGGTCTGCTTGACCTGTGCACAGGTCAAGCAGTTGACGCGCCGATGATCCGTGAGCTCGATGCCCGAGCTGGGGTCGCGCGCGAGCTTCTCCACAAAGTCGTAGTTCAGATGCCCAAGTCTCTTGTGGAAGTGCTCCAAGGTTCCTCTCTGCACGTTGTTCGACGTCTCCGCCGACTCCGTTGCCTCGCTGTCCAAGGCAGCCATGATCACCTCTGACGGGGCCGCACGCATCTTCACGACGCTTGCGCGCACTACGAGAACCGTCCTCTGCAGATCCACGTCAAAGATAACACGTCCGCCGTTCTTGGCGGCCAGAACTCGGCGCCCGCCTCTTTCAGCCAGCGCGTAGCCCTTCTTGTCAAGCTTGCCGTAGGAGATGATGTTGTGCACCACATTCGCGGCGTAATACACGTCCACCAGTTTCTGCTCCTTGCCACACGCCTTCGCCCTCAGTGTCAGCGTGGCTTTCATGGAGATGTTCAACGGGTCTCCGTTCGGCTGCACGCACGAGTCCACGTGCGCTTCCGCGTCCTCCAGCCACGACGCGTCGTTGACCAGGTGGCGGCTGGACCCGCTGTCTAGGATCCAGGTGGTCTCGTCCATGTTGCCCTGGTTGACAGCCAAAGTGATGTCGGCCGTGCCCCACCACGGATGTTCGGGCACGCAGCCCGCAGGTGACCGACCTCACCGCACTCATGGCAGCGCCGCGTCTCCTTGTGCTGGCGTTCGCCGACTGCGCCGACCATCTCCTTTCCGAAGTTCTTGCCCTTGGCCTCCAGCTCCCACGACTGCGCGAAATGGGCGAGCTCTTCCGACTGCTGCAGGTAGTCCGTCCGAGTACCATCCACTTTGGCCATCAGTACAGTGCGCAAGTCCGCGGACGCGTACTGCACGATGTTGTTCAAGACCAAGTAGTCCCCGCCGCCTCCGCAGGCCTCCGAGATCGCGACCAGGTACATGTAGTGCTCCGGCCACGTGCGCTTGGGGTCCTTGGGTGGCGTGAACAGCTTCATCGCCTGGGCAGGAGTAATGTTCGTCTTGTAGGTCTCTAGCATGCGCTCCATAACATACCGTAGCGTCGGCATTTGTGACCACCAGGCTTCGACCTGTTTGTTGCAGTACCTCTCCGCCGTGCCTGACAAGTAGTTTCCTAGCAAGTCCACCTTCACGTCTTCAGGCCACAGGAACCCGCAGGCGGACTGCGCAAGCGCCACCTGCCTCTCAAACCGCCGGCCCCACTCCAGGAAGCCCGAGCCCAACCCGACGTACAGCTCCTTGCCGTTAAACGCGCGGATAGCTAGCTTCTTTTGACGTGCGTCAGGATAGCGAACTCCCGCTGGATTCTGCTGTCCGTATCCTCGCTGCTCGGCCGGACCATGAGGTTGCGGTGGTGGTACGGGTGGCTGCTGAGCCTGCGCTGCTGCGTAAAGTCGCTGCAGCTCTGACACTTGCCCACCGTATCCGGGCTGCTGCATCCCGAAGTACTGGTGCGGCGGCGCTGGTCTCGATGGTGACCTCCCGACTGGCGTGCGCGGCGACCCTCCAAGTTGGTCGATGTGCATACGTGCACCACGGCCCAGCCCGGA
This sequence comes from Phytophthora melonis, assembly GCA_024211575.1. Lineage (NCBI taxonomy): Eukaryota > Oomycota > Peronosporomycetes > Peronosporales > Peronosporaceae > Phytophthora > Phytophthora melonis. Next base: position 388,081 of record JAMXKT010000041.1, read on the forward strand.
CGCGAACAGGCTTGTGTCCATGGGCGGCGTGAGCAGCAGGTCGATCTTGCGCTCGCGCTTGACCCGCACTCCTTCCAACGTCTTCTCGATCTTGGACTGCGACTCTTCCAGCCGATCCAGCCGTCCCGCGAGCCCGCGCATGAGCGCCAGGAGCTCCGTCGTGTTGTCGCCGCCAGGATTCTTGGTTTCACTGTCGCCCTTCTTCAGGCCGACAGCAGTGACCTTCTCTTCTGTTTCTTCGACCATGCCAATCCGTTTGTGACTGACAACGGGCGCTAACACCGACACGTCTGCCTTTGTGCTAGCGGCCTCATCAATGGTATCTCTCATCTGGGCTCAAAACCTGTTGGAACCCCGCTTTCCAGCGTGGCTCCAGGATAGCACTGCAGTACTAAGATGCAAAAGGTAAAGTGAGATTCAGGATGCTTGACCCTACGCTGTCTCCTACTAACTTGATTCCTACGCTGGTCACAGCTGCCCGGTGCTACAGATCTCTGGTCCAAAGCCAGTTTCCAACAGTTTTACCTTAACTTTTTTTCCATGAGTATCATATACTTGCGGCAATAGTAATGTCATCCACATCCACACAGATTAGTACTATGTGCGACTCTCCATTTACCTCCCACTTTTGCCGGTACAAACAGTACTTCTTTTTGCACCGGGAAAACCCAAGTTGCACCAAGAACTCATTGAGGAGCGCGTACCAGATTCGCGGCGCCTGTTTGAGTCCGTAGAGACTCTTCTTTAGTTTGCATACGGCCGAGCCATCCTCATGCCGAAACCCGTGAGGTTGTTGCATATAAATATCCTCAAACAACGTTCCGTTGAGGAATGCTGTGGACACATCCATTTGGTGAACATGTAAATCCTTAATAGTTGCTATAGCGAGTAGCAAGCGCAACGACTCATACCTCGCGACCGGGGAGAAAATCTCATTGTAGTCTACACCGTGAATTTGTGTATTTCCTCATACTACCAGTCGGGCCTTAAACCTGTCAACGGTCCCATCAGCATTGTATTTAACGCCAAATACCCAGTGACATCCTAACAATTTCCGCCCTTTCGGTAATTTTACAAGTTCCCATGCACCATTATCAACTAGCGCTCGGTACTCGACTAGGAGGGCTGCCTCCCACTGTTTAGCATGTGGCCCTTGTTTAGCCTCTCTGATTGACCTTGGAATAGGTATGACCTTTATGCTTCTTGTGACTTTATTGATGGCCACTACATAATCTCTCAAGGCCTTCGTTTGCGGCGGGGCCGTGGAATGGGAGGTATTACCTCCCTATCGCACTGGGCTCCCACCATTCTTGTAATCATTGGAACCGCAGTTGAGGACTCCTCAGTCCGTCTCTGTTTAGCTGGCACATTAGTAGCCGTGTCTCGCACCCGCTTACCTAGCCCACATATCTCCTTGATTGTTTCCTCACTTACTTCAATCTTGGCCGATGGAAAAGACCTGACAATTAAGCTGGCCGTCGACGTTACATCAAATTTCACGTCCCGTGCTATGAGGTACCGATTACCCTTGACATCTAAAAGGCGATACCCTTTGTAATTTTCTGAAAGCCCCAAAAGTTTGCACTCAGTGGCCCGATCACTGAACTTCTTGTTGTTATACGGGACAAAACCGAATGGGTTGGCACTAAGGATATGGGGAAGTAAGTGCTACGCGCACATACCAAAGTCCAAACGACCTCGTAGGGTGTCTTTCCCTTCAGTCGTGCAGCAGGCACTCTATTAGCCACTGTCGTCATATACATTAGAGCGTCAGGCCACCACTTCACAGCCATACCAGATCCAGCCAGAGCACATCGGGCATGGCCCACTATTGTATGGTGTGCCCGTTCAGCTGACCCATTCTCTTCTTGGGGTTCCACATTCGATCTTTGAAATAAGAGACCTCTCTTAGAGCTGTAACTCTCTACCACATAGTTTATAAACTCAGTACCTCCATCAGTTCGAATCTTTTTGACTTTGTATGGAAATTGCCTTTCAAGTTGTGTAATGAGATTTGTGAACTTACTTCCCACCTCCTTTAGTGATTTCATCACAAAATACCACTTATAGGCGGTAGCATCATCCACCACTGCCAGTGCGTACTTCAATCATGTCGTGCCATATAACCCTTCAGGTTTCATCTTCCCTAGTGAGTCGAGATGAAGTGTATGGAGAGGAACGGTTGCCTTTGTGCCTATCATATTCCGGTAAGACATTTTCCTTGATTTTGCTAAAGCGCATGTACGGCAAAAGAAATTAACTTGTGTCATATCTTTCCTCGCTAGGCGCGGGTGCTCCATCAATTACCTCACCAGACAGAATGTCGATCAGTCGGTCTTTTCCAACGTGTCCCACACGCAGATGCCATTCCTTCATTGCATTGTGAGCAAACACCGGATTACTATTTCTGACTGATAGTACTTTTGTTGTATCACCAAGTTGCCTACTTGGGAGATAGTACACCTCATCAATTGCTACAGCCGCAAACACAAAGCGGTTATTACTATCCAGGAAGTACTGGTATTCACCCGTCTTAGCCTGAATATGCCGGTATCCTTGTGTGGCAAGGTAGTATGCGCTCAACAAGTTACTACCGCACTCCTTATCAAAGGCAACATTCTTTATTGAGATACAACTGTAGTTACCATGTGGCTTGAGTATGTTGAATCTCACTGTTCCTTGAAGTGCACTATTTGAGGTACTCCGGTTCCCGAACTCGAAAGTTTGACGTTTACCTTTCCCTAGGTGGCTGAACCACCGCCTGGTAGAGCTTATAGCGGCTCCTGCCCCTGTGTCAACTACCCACAAGTCGTCAGTTACCTCCAATTGCTTAAGCATGGATAAATACCCTCCAAAGCGCCTTCTTACCGCATTGTCGATGTCCATGTGGGTGAATGGCTTCTGCTCTTCATCACCGTCACTCACGGGAACTTGGTCCTTGAACTCGTACTCGTTCGTCTCTGCGATTGCCTTTTGCAGTTTTTCGTCGTACTCGTGAGCCTCCGCTGAGGTCATTTCCTCGTCCTCAGCCGCCTCCGGCTTCTTGGCTGCCTTTCCTTTCTTGACCGCCATAACCCGCTTCTTCTTCATGCTCGGCGCCGTCCGGATGTTCGAGCGGAACAGTGGACCACCCGCTCACTCTGGATCGCGATCTTTGGCCATAACAGGGCACTCCTTCTTGCGGTGACCGTCTTCGAAGCAGTAGTAGCAGTCCGAGCTTGGAGCCTCTGTTTGATTCTGCGTCCTCTTCTTCCCGGCGATTTTCTTCGCCACATTGATCACCACCGAGCGCCTCTTGTTCGTGAGCTCCATGATCTCCTTCTTCGAAATTCCTCCAAAAACACGTCGAAGGCTAACTTCAACGTTCTCGACCGTAAACAATTCCTCCGTCATGATGATGCTGCTTCCCCAAAACATGCTTGGAAGTTGAACCAGCACCTTCATGCACAGCCAGTGCTCATTCACCATCTCCTTGCCCACCAGCGTGCCCATCTTCCGGTTCATCTCGTTACGCGCCTTCTTCAGCCTAGTGAATAGGTCTCCGAGATTGTCCCAGTTGGAGGCAAGGGCTTGGTCCCATTGTCGACGCAGCGTGAGTACCCCACCAGCATCCCCACCCCCATATTTGACCTCGAGCGCTTTCCATATGTCGCAAGGCCTCATGTTAGACACCTTGTCAGGTAGTCCTTGGAGGAACGAGTTGGTTAGGGATAGATTGGGCAAGTTCAACAACCCGCCATCAGCCCTTTCCCAATGCTGGAGGCGGTAACGCATCTTCCTTAGTCATCTCCTCAGTGATAGAAACCACGGGTCTCTTCGGGTGAGCCTCTAGGAAGTCCACCATCTTTACCGATAAGGATGTCGGACCATGACTGGTCCGACATCCTTATCGAGCAGAGCTTGCTCATACGCCGTGTCAAGGGTACCTATGTAGGTTAGGAACTTATCCTTCCACATCGGATACCCCCCTTCCGACTTTCCCATGAACTTCTCCAGCGCGAGAGTTGAGCCACCCTTAATTTGGCTTGTTCTCATCGTGCGTGGAGGTTTTAGTACTCTTATCTGAAATGTTAGGCACCTGGTACACTCCGCGCCACGTTAATATGAACACCTACGTTTTGCCCTGTAGCTCAGTCAATTTTACGAGTTGTGCCACGCTGTTTAGATATGTTGTTTGTGTTGCTACAACACGTATGAGACTTGTTTTAACGTAAGAGGGGGCTACCATACAATCGACCGTTTTGGCCACTGCGACAAATATATGAACACCCCATCGCATATACAAAAAACAAGTCAAAAATAATGATGGTGAACGGATGGCTACATTAGTAGTGGGTCTTGTTACCGTGCTTCTTGATGCACTCCTGGCAGCGGCGAGGCATGGACTCGATCAGCGACTGAAGTACCGACATGTCAGTAACATCCCATGTCTCATAGAGCGCTGCCGTCAACTCGCTGACGCTGCTGAACTGCCTGCCGTTGGCGTACACGTGGCGGCTCATGATCGACCAGAGATTTCCGATCAGATTAAGGTCAGGCGAGCGAGCCGGCCATGGCAGCACTCGGACCTCTTCTCCGCGAAAAACTCCTGTGTACGCCTGGAGCGGTGAATCGCTGCACCATCCTGCTGAAACGTGAAATCCGTTCCGTAGTGCTTGTGGGCGTACGGCAGCATGAACTCGGACACAGTGTAGACGTAGTCGTCCGAGTTCTGCTTGCCGTGCAGTACGGCCAGATCCGTCTTGCCAGCGGCGCTGAAGCCAGCCCAAACCATGACGGAGCCGCCTCCCGCTTGGCGCCGCTTGGTTTGCCTGGCAGGGCGGCGTAGATCGCACCAGTAGGTCTGGAACCCATCAGGGCCGTCGATATTCCCTTTTTCCTCATCGGAAAAGATGATGGTGTCCCAGGACCGGACGGGATCCTTGTTCATCAGCATCTCCCAGGCCCAGGCTTCTCTTGCGCGCTTGTCCTCTGCCGACAGGGGCAGCGTGTTGTCCATCTTGGCGTGCACAAGCCAGTCGACACCGGCAAGCACGCGCTGGATTGTGCGCACCGATGTCGACAGCTTCAGCTCCTCCTTGAGCTGCTTGGCCGACAGCTGCCCCTTCGCTGCAGTGCGGACGAGGTAGCGCGTCTCGCGTTCCGAAAGCGAGGTGGAGGGGCCGGGTGCCTTGTGCTCCATCGGGGTCACGAACAGCACGCGGTTGACGGCGCCCACCGAGCGCTTGACTTGGCGCGCAATCTGCCGTAGGCGGAGCCCGGCCTCGTGGAGCCCTTGGATCTGCCCTCGCTCGATGTCCCCTCCCCATCAAATGTACTAGTAGAATGAGACCAACTCAGCGAGAGCGGCGGTGTGTGCTTGGCGTGATGAATGGTTGCAGCGGGCTGCCTCTGCTCCTTGGACTAGTGGCTGTTATACATGTAGCCATCCGCTCACCATCATTCTTTTTGACTTGTTTTTTGCATATGCGATGGGGTGTTCATATATTTGTCGCAGTGGCCAAAACGGTCGATTGTATGGTAGCCCCCTCTTACGTTAAAACAAGTCTCATACGTGTTGTAGCAACACAAACAACATATCTAAACAGCGTGGCACAACTCGTAAAATTGACTGAGCTACAGGGCAAAACGTAGGTATTCATATTAACTTGGCGCGGAGTGTAGGTAGGCCGTCAGTTTCAAAGTGAGGAGGACTAGTGTGGCCATGCCACGCGTCCTCCTCCACTCTTTACATCCCTCGGCAAATATATAGTGTGTGCCACATTAGAACATGTGCGGTACTTTTCCTATTGGACGATATTTAGAGACGTTTCACCCAGTAAAATTGATCTTAACAAACGTTCACGGGAGAACCGGCAAACCTTATTGCGCGATCACTCGGGCATACGCAGGGTTGTGAAAATCCCCATATTTTTGCAAGGAAGGGTGGGTTTTTCGATTCTGTCGGGTGGGTCGGGGTTTTGGATATATTCAACCTAACCCTTCAACAGCAGTCATGTACTGTATTAGGTTAGTATAAGTCTATATTTGTTTGAGATAGGTTATAGTGCAACATTTTAAGACGATAATTACGACTCTCTTCAAGGCAAATAAATGTATAAACATTCGCTTTGAGTCCTATAACAATTGCAGAATACCATATTACGATCGGTTTTCCTCAAATATTGGCATTTTGACATGCATTTGGCTTTAAATTGAGTATAAAAACTAATAAATAGCGCTTAGTCAATGGGTGGATGGGTTTTATGAATATCCCTAAAAAGCCCGACCCCGGACGACTTGGGGTGGGTGGGTGGAATAAATGGTTTATTCCCAATTCGAAAACCCCCATCTCGCAACCCTGGGCAAATGGTTTATTCCCAATTCTAAAACCCCCATCTCGCAACCCTGGGATACGCGTCATGTCGGGCCACGCCGAGATCATCTTAGACAACAGCGACGACGCGGAGGTGGCACTGCGCCGCACAGAGGGACGAGTTCTTCCTTAACCGCAAGCGCTAAAAGCGACGTCGTGCACCTGCTGGAGAGCGCTGGATTCTCGCACTCCTACCCGTACTATTAATACATCGGGCAGCAAGGCACGCTGTAGTCGGATCGCACACGCACCACTACAACCAGTACCTCTTGTCGTGCGTGAATACTGTTTTGAAGCAAACGGGCGTCGATCGATTCATCGCATCTACTCGCTTTACATACAGATACTAGTTGCCATATTAACGTGCACTCGGCCCAGACACGTATACTCTGCATGTACGGTACCGTGCTCTCAAGAGCACTGTGCTGGGCCTCCTCCTCGAGAGCCTCGTTGTACTGCGTAGGGCCAACGCAGCGTAGCACTTGGGTCTCTCAAAACACCCCGCTGAAAGATGGTTGCAGCCGCCCCGCTGCACGACGGTCTTGAGTGGCGTTGTAGCAACCATCGGCTCACAAAATCAATTGTAGCTGACGCCGAGTGCCCACAGACTGTGGCCGATTGGCGAGGCGAAGGCTGCTGCGCGCGCTTGAGCCTTCAGCCAGCCAATTGACACCGCGAGCCTCGATTGCTTCGCGTTTGCTCGCGGTCTTGTACGCACCGGCCTGATTACGAAGAACTTGGGCGCGATAGAGAACGGTCTTCCAGCCGTAACGTGTACTGTAGACCAGGCATGGTCTCTCGAACAGGGCTGGAAGCTCCCGGCGAGATGTGGTCTTCGTATCCGCCGCCGACACTGCAAGCAACCCGCGCCGACAGCCTCCACTGCATGGCAGCGCCGCCATCATCAGCCATCTCATTCACACAGCCGTCTCCATTCGACGCCCAGCACTTCGCGTTCTAGCCGCTTCTACGAGTACGGTGGTTACCGGAGCGCTGTAAAATCGCATCTCGGTTGCGAGCAGGTCCTCCAGGCCATCGCGGGCATCCTCCCAGCTGTATTCTAGCGCGCGCGAAGCGGTTGATCGGGCGCCAGCTTCTGGGTCATCTCGTGTTGCGACGCTGCTGCTTCCCGCCGCGTGCAACCACCTGAACCACAGCGAGTCTGCAGTAGTTATTCATCCCTCTCTGGGTGCATCAGCTCGGGGCTTGGATGAAGCCGCCGAGCCCCTGGGGTCGTGGAGGTGCGCGCCGCCGGCCAAGTTGATCAATCCGCTCTGGTACATCAGCTCGAAAGGGCCGAAGCACATCGGGCAAAGCTGACGTACTTGCAGCAGGGTTCAGGTTGAAGCGGATTCCAGGCAAATCTGGAGACTTTGAAGCCAGTTGCGCCCGGGGCAGTTGCGACAAAGTTCTAGTCTAGAGCGCGTGAATTCAAGCAGCCAATGGAAATGTGAATAAATTACAGCAGATGGCATTGCGCTTCAGTTTGCGTCGACTCTATTGCCCGCTGCCTATCTGTTGTCCTGACCCGCGTAGCGGTCGATGCTGGTGGTGATGGCCGTGAAACGCATGCAATCGAGCTGCCTGTGGCGGGCGCAACGCTCGAGACGCAACGCGCCGATCCGACAAGAAGTGCACCTCTTGCTGGACGCGCAAGCCGCGTCGCATTTGGCTGCAAACGCAAGCCCCTGCAAGTCGGGTGGGGCGGGCAGGTAGACCACCAGAACGAAGAGCACGAACAGCCACTTTTACCGCCCGTTAAACGCCTGCGGTATCAAGGCGCGACTCACGTGCGGCTGAGATTGAGCGGCCGACGTGCCACTTATCGCTTACTTCATGATTACTTCTGATTCTGCGGCTGCTGATTGGATGCGCAGAGGCTAGAGAAGTAGCGCGAAGGCGCCGCAGGCTGGGCGACGTCTGTTTCCCATACTGAAGCGAGGTGTAGTGAGATGGGCAGTCATTTATTTTTATCTTCGCGGGGTTCCGTAATTTACGGGTGAGCCGTCCTTGTTGCCCTGGAAGGGGGATCCGTCTGGACCACCCGGCTCGCCGACGTTGGCATTTCGGGATCTCCTCTCCAGCGGAAACGGACGCCGAACGCCCACTCGCCCCCGTACCATGTACGCCGTCTCCTCGACCGCGCGCGCCGCGCGGCAGCAGCTGCGCTCGAGCGCCATGAAGGTGCGTCGCCCGCTTCGGTGTCTAGACAATCCGTCAGCTCCTGCATGTTAAACGTATCTTGAAGGCCCAGTGATCTCACAAGTGCCCCATGCTGCTCTCCCCCCTCTCTACCTACAGGCCAGCATGTCGTCTAGCTGCGGCGTGCCCGTGCCCCTGTCCGTGCTGGACCCCAAGGGCAGCCCCACCATCGACCAGACGTACGAGAAGATGGAGAAGAACCTCTACACGGTGCGCAAGACCAACGGCAACAAGCCCCTGACGCTCGCCGAGAAGATCATCTACGGTCACCTGGACGACGCCACCACGAAGGCTAAGCGCGGCGAGACCTACCTCAAGCTGCGCCCGGACCGCGTGGCCATGCAGGACGCCACGGCCCAGATGGCCGTGCTGCAGTTCATCTCGTCGGGCCTGCCCAAGACGGCCGTGCCCACGACCATCCACTGCGACCACTTGATCACGGCCGAGAAGGGCTCGGACACGGACCTGAACAACGCCAAGATCGTCAACAAGGAGGTCTACGACTTCCTGTCGTCGGCCGGTGCCAAGTTCGGCATGGGCTTCTGGAAGCCCGGCAGCGGTATCATTCACCAGATCGTGCTGGAGAACTACGCCTTCCCCGGTGGTCTCATGATCGGTACGGACTCGCACACCCCCAACGCCGGTGGTCTGGGCATGTGCGCCGTCGGTGTTGGCGGTGCTGACGCCGTCGACGTGATGGCCGGCATGGCCTGGGAGCTCAAGGCCCCCAAGGTCATCGGTGTGAACCTCACGGGCAAGCTTTCGGGCTGGACGTCGCCTAAGGACGTGATCCTTAAGGTGGCTGACATTCTGACCGTCAAGGGTGGAACCGGTGCCATTGTGGAGTACTTCGGCCCCGGTGTCGAGTCCATCTCGTGCACGGGTATGGGCACGATCTGTAACATGGGTGCCGAGATCGGTGCCACGTGCTCGACGTTCCCCTACACGGAGCGCATGGGCGACTACCTGCGCTCCACCAAGCGTAGCGGCATTGCCTCGGCTGCCGAGTCGTTCAAGGCCAACCTGCGTGCTGACGAGGGTGCCCACTACGATCAGATCATCGAGATCAACCTGGACGAGCTGAAGCCGATGCTGAACGGTCCGTTCACGCCCGACCTTGGCCACGTTGCCGGTGCCGACATGAAGGAGGCCTGCGAGAAGAACGGCTGGCCCACGGAGCTGAGCGCTGGTCTGATCGGTTCGTGCACGAACTCCAGTTACGAGGACATGACCCGTTGCGCTGACCTGGCCAAGCAGGCCATGGAGGCCGGCCTCAAGTTCAAGGTGCCGTACTACGTGACGCCCGGTTCGGAGCAGGTGCGCGCCACCATTGCCCGCGACGGCGTCCTCGACACCTTCCTCGAGTCTGGTGCCACTGTCCTCGCCAACGCTTGCGGCCCGTGCATTGGCCAGTGGAACCGTACCGACATGCCCATGGGCCAGAAGAACTCGATCTTCACGTCGTACAACCGTAACTTCGCCAAGCGTGCCGACGGCAACCCTGCCACGCACAGCTTCGTCACTTCCCCCGAGATGGTCACGGTCAGCGCCATTGCCGGCACGACCACGTTCGACCCTGCTAAGGACACGATCAAGACCCCGGATGGCAAGGAGTTCAAGTTCGCCGCCCCGTTCGGCAAGGAGCTGCCCCCGCGTGGCTTCGACCCCGGTGAGGAGACGTTCCAGGCCCCGCCTGCTAACGGCGAGGGTCTGACCGTGAACGTCGACCCCAAGAGCGAGCGTCTGGCCCTGCTGTCTGCGTTCGACGAGTGGAACGGCGAGGACTTCACGGACATGCCGGTGCTGATCAAGGCCAAGGGCAAGTGCACCACCGACCACATCAGTATGGCCGGCCCGTGGCTCAAGTACCGTGGCCACCTGGACAACATCTCGAACAACCTGCTGATTGGTGCTGAGAACGCCGAGACTGGCGAGACCAACAGCGTGAAGAACCAGTTCACGGGCAAGTTCGGCAAGGTGCCCGACGTGGCTCGCGAGTACAAGGCTGACGGCGTCAGCTGGGTTGTGATCGGTGACGAGAACTACGGTGAGGGCAGCTCTCGCGAGCACGCCGCCCTGGAGCCGCGTCACCTTGGCGGCCGTGCCGTGATCGTGAAGTCGTTCGCCCGTATTCACGAGACCAACCTGAAGAAGCAGGGTATGCTGCCGCTGACGTTCGCGAACCCGGCGGACTACGACAAGATCACTGGCAACGACAAGGTGGCCATCGTGGGCCTGAAGACCTTCACGCCCGGCAAGCCCCTGACTCTGCGTGTGACCCCGCCTCGGGCGAGGCCCCGTTCGACATCACGGTGAACCACACGTTCAACGAGGAGCAGATCGCCTGGTTCCAGAACGGCAGTGCGCTAAACCTGATGAAGAAGAACAACGCCTAAGCGACTCGCATTTGACTGAGCTCACAGGAGACACCGAATTGAAGGGATACAGATGCCTCGCAGTAGTGTGAAGTATTGCTCTTTTTTATAATAACACTTAGTCATACGCCGCTAGATCCATTCATCTGCCCAAGCGTTTCTTGCCTGCGAGCAGCTCAATACGACTGCCGCGCTGTCTTGAGCAGGAAGAGATGGGCGATGGTGTCGAGTGTGCACAACGCGCTGGGCACATGAGCCAGCAGCAGCACGTACCTGTGGAAAACCCGAGTATGAGTCAAACAACTCGACGAGAACAGTGCAGCCCAGCCCTACCACAGATACCGGGACGGGTCCAGGTCGTGCAGGAGCACTTGACACACCAGCACTCCTCCCACGAAGTGGCAGAAGACGTGCACGGCATTCTTCTGCGCCATTGCAACAGAAGACTAATGTCTAAGCAGCAGCACCACCACCATACCAAGTCCATATCAACCTCATACCGTCGGCGAGAAGACGTCGAGGCCCGCGAAGAGGCTCCCGATCGCCGCAGCAAAGGACAGAGATGCCACAATGCCAGCCGCCTTTTAGCCACCAAACGCCGTCAGAACCCAGTATCCCCTCAAAGAGCTGATGCACCGCAGTCGCTCTATTGACTCACCTCGACCCCAGTCAGGCACGTGGCCACCAAGTGGCCGCAGGTGAGCAGGAAGCGAGCTCGCAGCACCTCCATGAGACACCCAAACAACTTGAAGTGACTCGAACCTTGGTCGCACTTAGTCTCACTTAAGTGCGATCTGCCCGGCGGTAACAGTGTAACTTGCAGCATTGCATTCTCTTCCTCGATCTCCTGATCCCGAGCCTGCCGAGTGCACAGTATCGAGCATGGCGGGCGGCGGGCCGAGCATCGGCAGCTACTCGCCCCTCACGGGCTTCGTCTTCATCTTCAATCTCATCGTGGGCGCCGGCGCGCTCACGATCCCGCACGCCTTCGCCAATGTAAGCGACGAGGACGAGGAGCCCCTGGAACTTGACAGGTATTGTTAAACTGACACTATTGTGGGTCGTATCGGGCAGGTGGGACTCATCTACGGCTCCGTCGCGCTGTCCATCCTGGCCTCGGTCAGCTACGTGACGGCCACCTTCATGATCGAGGCCATCGCGGGCGTCAACGCGCTCAAGCGGCGCGCGCGGGAGCTAGGGGTGCATGCCAGCAACGGGGATGAGAAGCGGCCAATGGACGAGCTCAGCGACAGCGACGACGGCGACGCGCACACAGAGTTTGTGCCGCTAATGGTCGCCAACGAAGTACTATTGCGTGGTTTCGAGCTTTCCTAGGGCAGCGAACCTGATGTGGGCGACTTCGTCACGATCTTGTGTGTTTTGATTTGTGTTTGTGTATTGCAGAAGCAAGACGCGCTGGAGAAGAAGCTGCGGACGAAGAGCACCGAGGCGAGGTTCCACTTTGACCTGTCCAAGAAGGTGCGAGCTTGAGTCACAGGGAGGGGAGAGGCTTGTTCTTGTCTTGTTAGCTGAGCTGCTCGCTGCTGCGCCTTGTAGATGGAGCTGGCCGAGATGGCAGAGCTGCTCTTCAACCACCGAGGAATTGTGGCGTTCTACGCGTGCATCACCGTGTACCTTTACGGTGACTTGGCTATTTACGCTGTCGGTAAGTTGGCTCTAGCTGGTCTGACACGGTACCCTCATCACATAGAGCGAGGCTTACTAGTTTGGTGTGGTGTGGACTGATGTAGCTGTGCCCAAGTCGCTGCGTGAGATCATCTGCCCGCGTCCTTCTGCCGACGCTATTGTGTGGGAGTGCTCTGACAAGTTCAACAGCTCGGACTTGTACCGCCTGTTCGTGGTGCTGTTTGGCCTGCTCCTCGGGCCGTTCACGTTTGGGCACGTCCACAAGACGCGGACACTCCAGCTCGTTTCAACTGTAATCCGCCACGCGTCTTTGGACTGATGATCGTGCTGGCCATCATCGGCATCGCTCGAGGCCACGGACGAAGCGTGGCGGACGTCGTCAGCTACGAGAAGCCCGCCAACGTCGCGACGTTTTTCGGCGTGTGCATCTATTCCTTCATGTGCCACCATAGGTACGCACGCAACACTGGCAGTCCACCGTATCCGAGAGTTGGAACGTGCTAACTAACCTGCTCTGTCGCGTGTATTGCAGTGTTCCTGGTCTCGTGGCGCCCATTACGGACAAATCTAAAGTTGGCGTTGTCCTCGCCTCGGCCTTCATGGTACGTTCTCCGCCGCTGCCGACCTTTATCTCTGTGATATTAAAATTTTTGCGATGGTGTCCACGTTTTGTTGTCGTGTGTCCACTTGTAGGCGGTCCTCAGCGTCTACTTTGTCCTCTGCGCGTCGGCGACCTTCCGCTTTTTGCCGAAAGATGTCGAGGTAATCTGGACGCAGTTGCAATGTTGTTACCGTTTTTCCGTAATCGCGGTGGTTTGACGTTGGTATTTATTTTGCCTAGGATGTGTACACGCTAAACTTCAAGGATTACCCGGTGCACGCGTTTGGATACTTTTTGAGCTTGTTCCCAGTATTCACGCTGAGGTGGGTGGGTGATGTGGTGGTTGCTCGTCCTAACCACGCAGCAATCCACGCAGCAAAATGCTATGCTAACTGGTGTGCAATGCCTTTTGCTTTTCAATGCGCGTAGTGCGAGCTTCCCGCTTATCTGCATCACCCTCCGCGAGAACATTCGACACCTGGCGTCGAGCATGATCGAGTCAACACCAGCAAGCGACGCAACCCCTTCAACGGGGCTGTACGGCTTCCTGGAGAGCAACATGTACGCGCTCGTGGCACTTATACCGCCGCTCGTGGTGGCGTTCTTTACCGAGGATGTGTCCATGCTGGTGGGCTTCACGGGCGCGTACGCCGGTTTGGGCATCCAGGTACGTGTTCGTGGCTTTGCGTGTTTTCTCAGGGCGGGCACGCACTTACAACTGCGCGACGTGCCTTGACGCTTTGGCGGCTCTTGCAGTGGATCGTCCCTACGTTCCTGGTCTTCTGCCTGCGGCGTCGGCTAGCGGCGGAGTGGAAGCAGATGCACCCGATGGAGGTGGCCGTGACGCGCCCAGGCACGCCGGCGGCGCGCGGCAACAAGAACCGCTTCGCGAGCCCGTTCGCGCACCAGGCGTGGCTGTACATGGTGCTGGGCTTCTCGCTCGTCTCGGTGGTGTTGATCACCATCACGCACGGCATGCACTGAGCTGCCTGCAAGGTGGAGGACGCACCAAGCGTGGCCCTGGAGGCTCCAGTGGAGCACTGCACTTCACGCGGTGCGAGCTTCAAGTTGACGGTCGCGCATTGCGACGCGCGTCAAACTTGGCGGGATACGAACATTTCGCCAGGCAGGCTGAAGATTTAATCAGTGCATACACTGCCCCGGTTGCAGGTGGTTTCCCCATATTGCTTGTTGTTGCTGCTGCTGCTGCTGGGGCTCGAGTTCGTATGGCCCAGCGGTTGCGCGCGCGCAGGCTGCTTGGAACAGACATCGCATGCCGCACGCCCGCAAGCTGCTAGACGAACGCCCAAGTGTCCAAGCGCTGGCTGGTGCCATGTGCGGGCCCCGTCTGAATCGTTGCGAATCAAAATTTCAGCCAATGGCCGCGGGCGCGCCCGCCCCGACTAAGTCCGACGGAAGGTGCCAGAGAACGAGCCCCATGCATTTCGCCCATAGGAAGAAAGACGCCTCGTCGCCTCGCAGTCAGATCCGCCAGTGCGCCAGCGAGCCCCGAGAGCCTTCGGCCCGACGACATCAACGACTCCACTGCACTCGCACTCGCATCGCACTCAGCGCGCCTCCGCCTGCGCCTAACGCGTCGCCCTCTCGTCGCTCAAGAGACACACAGACGCACACGCAGAGAGAACGAGGAGGAGGAAGGAAGGAAGCCAAAGCCTTCCCACTTCGTTCTAGACAGCCAAGCCCCAGCCAGCTCTATTGCTTCTCGCCCTCCCCAGCCCTCCATGGCGGCGTTTAAAGGTCCGTTTTAGGGGTCGGTCGGCTCCGGTTAATGGGTGTCTCGCTGTAGATGGTGATGTTCCTGTGTGTGTCTGTGCCTCTGTGTGTGAGTAGCTCCCCCGCTCTCGGCCTTCTTCCGCAAGGAGGAGGACCACCTCGTGACGCAGGGACTCACGGACGTGCACGGCGTGGCCATGTTCCACTCGCTGTACGACGTGGGCGACCTCATCGGCCGCGGCGCCTTCTCGCTCGTGTACCTCTGCCGGCGGAAGGAGACGCAGCAGATCTTCGCCGTCAAGGTCATCAACAAGGCACTGTGCGTCAAGAAGAAGACGCTGCGCGACGAGATCACGGTGCTGCTGCGCGTCAAGCACGCCAACATCATCAGCCTTGAGGAGGTCTACGAGAGCGACCAGGAGCTGCTGCTCGTCATGGAGAGGTGCGTCCCTCTGCTCTTTGCTAGAGATGGAGATAGAGACATGGAAGCTGATTGTTCCTCTCTTTTTCTCTCTTCCGTGATGCCGTGTAGAGTCACTGGCGGTGAGCTGTTCGACCGCATCGTGCGCGTCGGCGTGTACTCGGAGCGGCAGGCGGCCGAGATCGTCACCAACGTTCTGCAGGCGCTCAACTACCTGCACTCGTGCCACATTTTGCACCGCGACATCAAGCCAGAGAACATTCTACTCGCCAGTGGCGACAGCAGCGACGTCAAGCTGAGCGACTTCGGCATCGCCAAGATCCTTGAGGATGAGGACGACGGCGCACGCTCACGTGGGCGCGCATACACAAGCTGCGGGACAGACTACTATGTTGGTGAGTGACGAGCACGGCAGGGAGGTGATTGCTTGTCTATAGGGGTTAGTTGCTGATATTTCGGTGGGCTTCTCTTCTGTGATCGAGCAGCACCCGAGGTACTAAATGGAGAAGGCTATGACAGCAAGGTGGACTTGTGGAGTCTCGGAGTTGTCTTGTACATCATGTAAGTTCTGAGGCGCTTTGCACATGCTTGTGATGTTGGATCACTGAACGGACTCGTGTGTTTCAGGTTGTGTGGATTCCCTCCGTTCACGGAAGATGAGAATGGGCTGGAGTCTGTGTATCTTAAAATCCGCTCGGGTGCGCTCGACTTCCCGCACCCTTACTGGACAAATGTATCGGATGGAGGTGCGTTCAACGTATCATGTTTGAATGCCTGGGGCGTCTATCTAATTCGACCTGCTTCTCGTAACAGCCAAGGATTTGATCCGCAACCTGCTCAACGTGTCACCGCAGGATCGCTTCAGCGCAGCGCAGGCGCTAAACCACCCCTGGATAAAGGGCGAGTACAGCGAACAGCCGCTTTCGTCGGCTATCCTGGAGATGAAGCGCTTCAACCAGAAGCGTCGTTTCAACTAGTTCAATGTGCCGTATCTCCAGTGACGGCTGCCGGCAAGACGAAACCCGAAGACAAAAGCATAAGAGTGGCAGCCAAACGAACAAGCAGCAGTTGCTGGGGACGCAATCATAGACGTATTTCATGGTGGTCTTGCCCTCTCCGCCCCCGTACATACATAGAAATGATATTTCTCGACCTGAATACATGTTTCTAACTAAACTTTATTGATTTCTTGCATAGCTAGCTACCCTCTTGACTCGTTAGGCCCGCATCCTTGACATCTCCTCCCCACCAGTTAGCAATCGAGGCCTGGAGATCCTGGACGTGAGCACTCTCGCGGAGGTAGCGCACGCCATCGATAATTAAACTACACAGCAAGAAAATACGCGGTGTCAGCAGTGCAGGGCTAACCATGTAAGGTTGGTTGAGCATTCACGCCAAACCTCGAGTCCTTAGCCACGAGAAATGCGTTTGCGAGATGATCTGGGATGTCCTGGGCGTTGGCGAAAACACCCTCTTTCTTTACGCGCGATGCAAATACCGCCAAGCGACTGCAGTAGAGCGTATCGCACAAACATAAGAATTGGATGCTGAGCATCAAAGTAGCAGTGTCAAAAGACCGTACCTGACTCGAGCAGCAGCAGACACCAAGTGTGTTCCAGTCTCGACGGCCTTGGAAAACGTGACGCTTCCTTCTAGGCAGTAAATGCAGCCCTTGATGTTCTTCCAGACGCGCAACAGTGGCGACCCCGACAGCATCAGCTCCAGTCCGTCCATTTCCTCAAGTTTTCCGCCGCGATAGCGGTTGTACAGATTTCTAGCATCACGGTACTCGGAGGCAGCAAATAGCAGCAGCGGCAGCGAAATGACTCCGAAGAAAACAATGAGAATGATGAGCACCACAAACGACGGACAGCGCTTGGCAAATAGAGCTGCAATGCCGAATGTCTTTGGGGGCGGGACTGCTTCGATGTTCTTCTTCAGGTAAGCGACCAGCAACTGTAGCTCATCGGTCATTTCCATATTGGTGAGCTGGCTTCGCAAGTGACGCAGCTCAGGACTGAACGTTCGCAAAGCAGCTTTTTCCATGGAGTCGAAACACTCGGACAGCATCTTCGACAGCATTTCCAACGAAAAGTCTGTCGGTTGCTGCCAATACTCCACGATCCAATTACCCAGACCCAGAAAGAACCACACGTCTAAATCAACGTCGGCTTGGATATCATCGGCCACATCGCTGTAAAGTCGCTTAAAAGCACGTCGACAGACTTCCTGTAGCTCTGCCGACGAGACCGAGCCCAGCACTATTCCGCCAGCATCAATAAACGCCGGCCCTAGCAGCCGGATAGTGTCGACCCATTGGCCACGCCACGCCACCCAGTAGATGATCGCAGTGAAGTAGGCTGCGAATTTCAGCCGCCTTCCTTCTCCCCACAATTTTGCGTGCTGACTGGCGTCCGGACGGAGCGAGTTGGCAACAAGAACTGCAGTTACCGTTAGCACGGACGCTGCCAAACGAGCATCTTTCTGCAAGAACAGCATGAACTTGAGCTGCCCAAACACTTTCATAAGCACGGGGATCACGAAGATAATCCGCGGAGCCCAAGTAAACGCGCCCAACTTGTCCGTCGATGACTCGACCCAGTCCTTAGCGTAGCGCATGACACGCTCCTTCAACTGGGAGCGATAAAGACATATAACCAGCATGGATATTACCATAATCTTCTGCCGGTGCATAATTGCTTGAGCTAGCAGGCCGAGGAAAAATAGGCCGATGCCAAGTGTCACGCGCCGCAGATTCAACAGCTCCGAGAAAATGTGCACTGCTGCGAGTTTCGTCAGCTTGAGCACGTCAAGATGCTCCAGGACACGCTCCATCTTTGCTTGAAACACAGTAGTCTGCGTTTCCCCGCCACCTTGCACCGCGCTCGCGCCACTTTCGCTAGCAAGAGCCTCACTTAGACCAGACGAAGCATAGATCTGCGCGCGCTGCACAATTCGCGTCGAGATCTGCGACTCGTACTCATCAGCGACCTGCGCCTCTCGCAGGCTCTTGAAATAAGTATCATCTGTGCAGCTCTGGGTCAACTGCTCTTCGCCCTCTGAACCTTCTTCATCTTCCTCCTCGCTTTCTTCTAGTAACTCGTTCAGGACTGCTACTCGCGCCTCCTTTAGACCCGTCTGTAGCTCCACGCTATCGGGATGCAGCTCCAGTCCTGTCCAAGGCAGAACCGTCACATAAGCAACGTAAGCCACACAACTGTTGAAAGTAGAGATACCAATACCAAATATTCCCCACCTTTCTTGCACCAGGTTACAGCGTCTTCGTGTCTACCCAGTCGCGAAAGAGCCTCCGCGAGCAGCAAGTACCCGCGGAGCTGCGTCTTATCCACAGCTAGGCATGCGTGAGCTCCATCCACTGCCTGCTTCAGTGCAGACTCGGTTCCTTGGTGTAGCAGCTGCTCGCAACGAAGCTCTTGCGCGGCCAATGTGCTGGCGTCCGTCATCCTTTTTGGTGACTACTGGTATTCTGAATCAGATCTGAGTTTCGACTACATAATATGTTGGGGAAATCCTGTTTCGGGGCCGTATTTTTGAAATAATTCTGTTTCGGGGCCGTAATGTTCAATTGAAGCGTTATTCAGGAAACATACCGTGTTTTGTAAAATATACATAACGTACCCTATAGTCCAAACGTATCCTGCTGCCATTGTGTTACCAGTAACGTATCGTGTTTCCTAAGTGTTACCTATCTCCCAATCGCACCCTGTAGCCTTAGTGTATCCAGTAGCCTACGTGCATCGTGTAGCCTCCGTGTATCCTGTAGCCTCCGTGTATCCTGCAGTCCACGTGTGGCTGGCTTAACGGAGATTGCGTAGCGCTCGGAGCACTCGGCGCTGAGTCGTCGGGCTCTTGGGCCCGTCGTCGGCACCATCCACGTCGCCCGTTGAAGCTGGGGTCTCCATCTCAGCATCTGCATCCTCATTTCCACGCTCATTTGCATCCTCGCCCGTATCTTCCGCCACTTCCTCTTCATCCGACGAGGAGTCTTCGATCGCCCGGGTAGCGCGCTCTTGGCGGCCTTCATTCGCGTGGCGAGCTCGCAGGACCTCTTCGATTGACGCCATCCGCGCTTCCATCCCCTGCAGCCTCTCATCCACCGCTTGTAGACGCGCCAGTATGGTACGCAGCTGCGCAACAAGGTAGACGTTCGCACCTTCATCCTGTCCTTCAGGAAGTAGGCTAGCGTCGTCGAGCGCACGCTCGTAGCGGTCTCGGTGGCTAACGTCGTAGCTCTCGCCTTCCTTCAGGTGCCTGGTGAAATGCTGCTTGAACTTGGACGTTGTCAGCATCTTGTTGCACTGAGGGAACGTGCAGATAACTCCTTTGCGCTTGTTCGTCATGGTTGTTTAGCTTGGGGGGCTTGGCTTGGGATTTCGAATGATCAGAGCCACAGAGCCGGCTCTCCTGCTGGGATGTGTATCGTTTACAGCACAGTGTGCCCTAAAGAGTAACTTTCGTGTAACCTATACCCCGTGGGGTACACCGTAACCACAATACGCCCTGTATCTATATCGTACCCTGTAACCCTGATATATCCTATTAATACCGGTTCTACCAGTTAGTTACCAGTTCTATCTCAACGATTGGTGCTGTTCAGTCGACGTCTCGGAGCCAATGGAGCAGGACGACGAGGAAGGCTACGCCCGTGGCCGCGAATACTGCGACAAGAAGGCCTTCAAGCTAGCTGTGGTGTCCTATGTGGCTCTGGTACGTTGCGTTTTTTCTTCTACAGTGTCAGCATGCTCTGTAGCTAACATAATGATCTTAGGGAAAACGGGGCTGTTACTTTCCTGACAACAACTCTGTCAAAATCACTGCCCGCTGCAAGATTAAGGGCTGTCCGTTTGCTGTACATCGTCGCATTTAGACCACTCGTGTCAGCCCTTGCAGCACAAGACGGTGCCAACACTTATTGCGAAGACTGTGGCCGCTATGGAGCTGCGGAACAGAGAATGCGAAACCGTTCAGAGTATCTAAATAGCGACTCGCCCGTTCATTGTAGCCGATGTTCCAAGCCAGGGCATAACGTCCGAACGTGCGAGCGGCGTGAAAAAGAACGGCTGAAACGACAGAAATCTCGCGAGGACGCCAGCCAGATTGTCGTTTGAGGTAGATAAGTAGAACGCCACACGTGGACTGCAGGATAAACGGAGGCTACACGATGCACGTAGGCTACTGGATACACTAAGGCTACAGGGTGCGATTGGGAGATAGGTAACACTTAGGAAACACGATACGTTACTGGTAACACAATGGCAGCAGGATACGTTTGGACTATAGGGTACGTTATGTATATTTTACAAAACACGGTATGTTTCCTGAATAACGCTTCAATTGAACATTACGGCCCCGAAACAGAATTATTTCAAAAATACGGCCCCGAAACAGGATTTCCCCTAATATGTTACATAGCATTTGTCGCAGAGCTATTCCCAAACTTTTCCCAATTATGTTGGTACGAGCTAACAATTACAGGATAATATACTATACCAACTTCAAGTGTAAATGTTAACTTACTCATAATATCGCGATATTTCCCAATCACATTGTTCGAGTAGCGGCTGGCGGAGAAGCCATCTACGCTAGAAAAGCTCCGACTCCAGAGTACTCTACAAGATGCAGCGAACAGCAAGGGGGCTTGACGTCCCACAGGGAACAGCGGGCCAGGAATCGGCAGCCTTGAAGTGCATCGCTGACTTCTTGGCTCTGGATAACATGAGCGAGAGCTCTTTAGAGTGCATTGCAAAGTCGCTAGCGGAGCCTGGAGCTCTACCTAGTCAGAACTTTTACTCCCTACTAACCGCCTTCGCTATATACCTGCAAACTAGAAAGAGTGTGCGTGGCGGTCTCTTGGCCAAAGCGACTGCGGTGGGGTATATGTCGCAGGTTGTGAACCTATTGCGAGAGCGTTACCCGAACTACATGGCTGACAGCAAGCGAATCGCCAAGATTCGCGAGAAGATGGCTGCAGCCATCGACGAGCGAAATCTGCTTGCTGGTGTGCGGACCGGGGAGGCTCCTGGCTGTACGCTGAGCGATCTGCGCACTCTAGTCCAGGAAACTGCGGTTGCGGGGGTTGGATCTGGGTTTAAAAGTTTGCATGACTCGGCTGTTCTAACACTAATGTGGCACACGTTTGGCCGTGCGATAGATACTTGCTTTGCGAGAAAGTCCCAACTCTCCATCGCCTCGTCGGGCGAGCTGTTCCTACATGTGGCGCGGATCAAGACATCTGTAGTGGGCCTACCTTGGCTCACTGCAACAGCTTACACGTGTGCGCTCGTGTATGAGGAAGCGTAGCTTAGTTTAAACTAGAGTTAATTATACTCGGGCCTCCGAGTATAGATTAATCTAAATAAACGATCCAAATAATGTTTTTGGGTTAAAATGAGAACTGTTATTTTTGTTTTATGTTTCTGCCTTCCTCTAAATGTAATATTCTAAGTTGGGAGTCTGCCAACGGCTGGTTGGCAGAATTCCTTTGCTATGCATGTCGCTCATTGGTTAAAAGATGCTGCTTTCAACCAATAGGAATCCTAAATGTCTATGGACCACCCGTCGTGGTGGTCGTAAATGAATGTGGCACTTGATGTAACGTACATCAAGGCCGAGGAAGTGTTTGAACCTTTAACAGACATCGCGTCTGTTAGAGTTACAAGTGGCTGTAGCCACTTGTGCGTGTAACCCCGTTACACCATCCCCCCCTTAAGGTTAGACGCGCCAGTCACGGCACGTCAATCAGGCAATTGACTACTTGTCAATTCTTCACGTTGGGAGAAAGAAAACTCGAGCTCATTCCGCAATGAGCTCGCCGAAGAAGACCGCCGCCGAGGAGAAGCCCGCCGCTGGGACAGAGAATCTCTCTGTCCCCGAGTACCACGAGCGGCAGCAGGCGAAGCAGGACGCTCGCGCTGCTAAGGCCGCGGCCGAGCCGAAGATCGTCCTTCAGGGCTCTTCGATAGTCAACGATGTCGTTGACTATAGCGCGGCCGACGTGGACAGGGAGGAGGGCGAGGCCCCCCCCAGCAGGCGCAAGGAGTCAATCGACAGCGACAGTCTCGACCCCCACGCCGGGTCGAGACGCCCTCGTGAAGAAGACGATTCGGACGCTTCGAGTTCGAAGCGTTCGCGTTGCGCAAAGGAGACTCCGCTCTCTGCTGCTGCTGGAGCCTTGAGCTCGCCGCGCGATGCGGCGCCTTCAAGCTCTCCACGCGCTGCTCATGCAGCGCGTGATCCATGGATGCCGTCTGTGGCAGACATCGCGGCGCGGGTGGGCAACTCGGTGCCCCGAACACTATCCCGCTGTACGTATGCAGCGCGATCGAGGACGATGAGGTGGCGGAGGGCCAGCACTTTGATCCGATGACGGATCAAAGGCGCGACTACTATATCGGACTCTTCCATGAGCTCCGATATTACTCCAGCAAGAAGACCTCTTCTCGCAGCAAAGTGCCCGAATGGCAGGCACTTTGTCAAAGTTGGAATGCCTTTGTTGATAACTTCAACAAGAATCCGGCAGCTTACCGCGAGCGGGTTAAGCATGCCCGTGAGCGCTTCGAGACGTTCTCGACGCGTGGGAGATTGGAGCAGCTCCACAGATCTTCTGTGGATGCTGGTGTTCTGTGCGCTGTGCCCGAAGGCCAGCAGTGCATGTTGTGTCTTCCGGGTGCGGCGCGCTAAAGCGACCGCGACCTGAACGGGTACACGTCGATTCGTGTACCTGCGAGCCTCAAGGATCTCCGTGCCAAGTTCATGGCACGTGAGGAACGCGACGAGCGTGGTGCTTCGAGCGCTGGGGTGACCACAGCGCTCGCACTACCTTCGCGCCGGCAGTGCGTGGTGGGCTTCGTACGCCCTCACCATTTCCGGAACGTCCTGCAGCAGGACGTTCCGCGGCTCCCATGTATCTTGGTGGGGCGGAAACCCTCTCCAACGAATACGATAACGAACCGGATGACGGTTCGTTTTCGAGATATTATGGTCGACAATACGCTCAACAATCCAACGTGTTGAGCCGTGGGCGTCACGGATCGGAGGCGGCGGTGGTGGGAACACGCCCGGGTATGGTCAACCTGGGGTTGACCTTGGGCCTCCGTCCCTCGAAGACCGGGTCGCCGCTGTGGAGCGGCTTCAGAGCAGTGACTTCGCTGCTCTGAGGCAAGAGATGGCGAACCTGAGGGCTCAAGTCGCTCAGGCCGCGCAGACCGCGTCGGACGTCTCCGTCGACGTTGGGGGTCGCGTCGTGCGCTTGGCCCAGCGCGTTGACGCGCTGGAGAAAGGTTCGGCTTCCGCTTCGCGCCGGCCGAGCTAGCTGGCTCGTGCTGCTGGTATGGCTTCAGCCGCCCGACGTAAAAGGTCGGGTGGAGGCGCATGCTAGACGGAATGTCTAGCGTGTAAGCGTTGCCATGCCGTGCCAACACTGTGAACGGCCCAATGAAGCGCGGAGCGAGCTTACTCGCTCCGAAGTCGGAAACTGCATGTTTAGGCAGGTTTTGAGTAGCTAACAAGACCAATGAACCCTTCTTGAATTCATTTGTGTTGCCCCTGCCAACATTGTCTGCGTTCAGCTTCTGTCGATCGACAGAAGCTGCAATAGCGTCCTGGACAAACCGAATGACGGCTTGTCTACGCTGCACGAAGTTCATTGCGTCCGAGCTGAACTCGTTCAGCTCGCTTCCAGCAGTAGGCCCGGCCTCTGCGTTCGTCGATGTGGTGTCTGTGCCTCGCACAGACACGTTCTTCTTCTGCTTGTGTGCGTCTGTGCCCTGCACAGACGCGGCCTTCTTCTTCTTGGTTGCGTCTGTGCCCTGCACAGACGCGGTCTTCTTCTGCTTGGTTGCGTCTGTGTCCTGCACAGACGCGGTCTTCGTCTTCTTTAGCGTTGTTGCGGCTGACACCGTGCAGGTGTCAGCGGCATTCTGCGGCTGCTGTGTTGCAGTCGTAGATCCTCCCCCACTTAAGGAAGGAGCCACCATCCCGAGCAGGCTTGGGAGGCGTGGGTGACGCATTGCATTCACGTAGAACGGTGTATGCCCGGTCGAGGCATGCACCGAGTTGTTGATGGCGAACTCTGCCATCGACAGACACTCGCTCCAGTGTTGGAACGAGTGAGCGTAGCTCTTGAGTATGTCGACGAGCACGCGATTCACGCGCTCGGTCTGCCCATCCGTCTGCGGATGGTCCGCAGTCGACATTGAAAGTTGGCTCCCAAGAAGTGTAAACACTTCTTGCCACAGGTGCGCTGTGAAACGCGGGTCCCGATCCGACACAATGTCGGTCGGCATGCCATGGTGTTTGAACACCATGTCAACGAACAGACGTGCAGTCTGCTTCGCAGTTACTTCAGCGGGTACTGCAGCAAGATGTACCATCTTGCTGAAGCGGTCAACAAAGACCACAACGCCCGTGTTCCCCTGGCTGTCCGGGGGAAGACCGAACACGAAGTCCAAAGACATGGACTGCCAACACTCCGACGGAGTCGGTAGTGACTGCAAAGGAGCCTGCGCGAACGGCGCAGGCTTCACACGTTGGCACACCTCGCAAGCACGGACGTACTTGCGCACCCACTTGTACTGGTGGGCCCAGTAGAAGTCCCTCGTGAGAAGAAGATACGTCTTCTCACGGCCCGGATGCCCCGCAGTCGGTGCATCATGATACTCGTACATGATCCTGAGTCGCAGGTCATGATCATTGGGGACGACAACACGGTCCGCGTTGTCGTCGACTGCATTGTAGAGCAATAACCCGTCGTGCACCCGATAACGGTGTGCACGAGCGCGAAGATGCTTCGGCAGCTTCTGACGAGCTTTGTCAGAAGGCGCTGAGCCGTAGGCCAGCAAGAGCTTCGCGTCCGAGTCGTGCGCGTACGCGATCTTCACGTCGCCCAACAGCGACGACGTGGGAGTGCTCGATTGAATGGCGTCAATGGCATTGACGTCAGCATCAGTTGAAGCGTAGTCAGGTCGACGCGATAACGCGTCGGCCACCACATTGAGTCTTCCGGGTTTGTACTCAACCCGGAAGTTGTATTCCGCAAAGAACGAAAGCCATCTCGCCATACGTTGCGAGATGTGTGGCGACTTGACAGCCGTCCGCAGCGACGCGTGGTCTGTATAGACCACGAACGGTTTACTTCCGAGGAGATACACTCGGAACTTCGCAAGTGCATACTTCATGGCAAGGAGCTCCTTGTCATGCACCGTATAATTGCGCTCAGCTGGCTTTAGCTGACGCGGCTGATAGTAGACGACACGATCACGGCCCTCGTGATCGTGCTGCATCAACGCACATCCGATCGCGAAATCGGATGCGTCACACACAACGTGGAATGGGCGATCTTGGTCGGCCACCGCCAAGATCGGCGCCTCAGTCAAGCCCCGCTTGACTGCATCGAAACCTGCTGACAGTCAACAGTCCAATTCCACTCGGCATCCTTCTTCAGGAGCTGTGACAGCGGGCGTATCGTGCCCGCGTAGTCCTTCACGTACTTGCACAAGTACGTGGCCAAACCAAGGAACTGCCGCAGTTCCTTGACGCTCGTCGGCGTCGGCCACTCATTGATCACTCTGACCTTTCAGGGTCAGGGCGGACACCGTTCTTCCCAACGAGACACCCGAGCACGGGTATCTCGCTCGCCCCGAAGATGCACTTCTTCAGGTTCGCGTAGAGCTTGTGCTTGCGCATGAGCGCAAGCAGCTTCCGGAGATGCACCTTGTGCATCTCAACGTCGCTCATCCCGTCCGCAGCACGGCTGTGGACGAACACGTCATCGAAGTAGCTCGGTGCGAAGTCGCGCACCGAGCGCAACAAGTGCGTCACGCACCTGTTGAAGGTCGCAGGGGCGTTCTTCAGACCCTGCGGCATCACTAGCCACTCCCAGAGCATGCCACTCGGCGTGCTCACAGCCGTGAGAGGGATATCGCTCTCACGCATTAGGATCTGATAGAACCCATCGCGCAGATCAAGAGCACTGTAGACAGTGCTACTGGCCATCGAATCGATGATAACATCTTTTCGCGGTATCGGTGTCTGCGCCGGTATCGTCGCATCGTTCAGCTTGTTGTACGCATGAACGATGCGCCAGCCGCCCTGTGGCTTCTTGACACAGAACGTCGGAGCACTGTGCGGGGATTTCGATTCCCGCACTTGTCCAGCTTTGCGACGACTTTCGAAGAAGTCGTCGATCGCCTTGACCTGCTCTCGCGGCAGTGGCCACTGCCGCGTGACACAGTATTTCGTGCCCGGCACGAGATCAATCTCGTGCTGAATGCCCTTGTCCTGCGGAAGCTCCGCAGGGATCTCTTCCGGAAGTACGTCCGCGTACTCCCGTAGAATCTCGTAGTAGGGACTCGCCTTCAGCGAGTCCCAGCTCTGTTCTTCAAAGCGTTCTTTCTTCGTCTTGGCACTGAGAGTGTCTTCACTCTCAGTGGTGCTCTCCATGAAGAACTGCCTCAGTTCCTCATTCTCGCTCTTCGTTCTCTCGGTGTCCGAGAGAATGCATATTTGCTCGATGCGTCCATCGTGCAAGTCACGCGCGAAGCGCTTCCAGCTCATGACTGGAAGCGAAGTCAACTCTGACGCTTGCGTCGGAGGATTAGCGAGGGTCATCTCCTGTGCCGGAACCCAGCACAGGTACGCGTCAAGACGTTCAACGTCTCGACGTTCGGCTTCTCAGCCTTCGTCTGCCCGGCAGACATCTCTTGTAGCGTCTCGGCCCGGGCCGAGACTTGCGCAGCGACCTTCGCATACGCCGTCTTCTTGTCTTGCGGAGCCCGGCTCCGCATGATCCTTGACCTCGTCCAGGCCCAGCCGTGGACGGGTGTTGTTCTTTTATTCCGCCGGCGGGTACCTCCCGCGGGCGAGCGACTTCAAGCCCGGCTTGGTCGCGCGGCGCTTCGTCGTGCAGCCCTGCTGCACGACAGCATCTAAGTTTTTCCGGTGCGGGACGTTTGCAACCGTCCGCACCGCCTGCAGCGTCGGTTCCCGGAACCGACACGCCATCATCACCTCGACGCCTATCATTGGCGGAGTCCTCAATTACAAAGGGTGCGTCGACTCCCGGAGTCGACGCGAAATGTCTTTCGCAGCGTCGGTTCCCGGAACCGACGCGACTACAATACCTCGACGCCTTCCATTGGCGGAGACCCCATTACGGAGGGTGTGTCGGCTCCCCGAGCCGACGAATAGAATTCGTCCAAGCCATCGACTCCCGGAGTCGACGGCGTCACGTCACCTTGGCTCCCATTACGGGCCAAAACCGATCCAATCAGGTTCGCGTCAGCCTCCACGGCTGACGCGCGTGACTCGCTTGTGTCATCCGCGCCGCTCGAGGCCGGAGACTTCTTTGATTCGCTGAAAGCGGGTGTTGACTTCCGAAGTCAACACATTTTCTTCACTAGCCGTCGGCGGCGACGCCGACGCTACTTGTCTCGCGCGCGCGCTCGCGCGTCCAGGGCGTTCCGGGACAGCGGCGTTAGGCGCTGTCTCGACTAGAGATTCGCGCGCACCTACCGGTGCGTGTGTGGTGGTAACAGGGCCATCGCTCTCTGTTCCACCGTCGAGACCGAAGCGCACTAAAGTGCGCTTCTCCCAATCGATTACCGGATCATGCCGTGCGAGCCACGGCATGCCCAATACCATGTCGAACTTATCGTTCAGATCCAGGACGATGAAGGTTTCGACGAACACTCGACCCTTGTACGTGAAGCGCACGCGTACTATGCGCTTCTCGGTCTTCACGACGACACCTGTCGCCAAGCGTACTTCCAACATACTTCGAGGTATCTTTAAATCCTCGAAGTCAAGCATTGATAGACTTCGCAGTCGAACAAAGTTCTTCGACGCGCCAGAATCTACCAACGCACGACGAGAGCCGCTTGCTCTCATCGACTTCACCTTCAGGATGACAAGATCAGCCTTGTCATCTTGCTTCTTACAGTGAGAATGATCCTCACTGGGGGCTGCAGTCCTCAGTGTCGCGTGTCCTAGGTTGACACGCGGAACTGCATTACCAGTAGGGCGCCCCGCACCTACTGGCGTCCAGCGTTTTTTGTTTGGCTGCGACGATGCCCAGCATCGCCGCGATAGCCACCTTGCTGGTGCACGGGTGCCGTGCACTCTCTAGCAAAGTGACCGATCCTACCGCATCGGTAGCACCGCACATTACTTCCTTGCCGCCGCTGGGGGCCAGCAGTGGCAGCGCTCGAGAGGTCCATCGGTTCTGGACCTCCCGTCCTCACTACTGGGCGCGGTTGCGGCCTCGGTACATGCGCGTGCAGTTTAGCCTGTCGCAGGCTAAACTCTTCCTGCATCGCAAGCGTGATGGCAGCTTCGAGAGTACTCGGGTACTCACGGAAGAGATAGGTCTTCACAGGCCCATCTCTCAGTCCCTTCATGAACGTGACGACCTTAGTCGCCTCGTCGATCGGGTTGGTCACGATGTTCGAGACCAAGTACCGCGCTCTCTGGGCGTAAGCATGAACATCATGCTTACCCTGCTGCAGGTCGAGGAACTCTGCCCTCGACCGGAACTCATTCTGCGGGGGCTCAAACGCCTGTCTGAGCTCCTCCTTGAAACCTTCGTACGTGCTGAAGCACGTAGGGTCGGAGAGCCGGCGTCCATACGCCCAGCTCCTTGCACGTCCGCCAAGACATGACATGGCGAACGCGACCTTCGACAACGGGTCGACGATACGTCGAGCCGCGATGGCAGTGTCGAGTTCGACAAGCCAACGGAGGAGAGGTTCACCCTCTCTTCCGACGTAGTTGCTCACATTGAGCTTCAGCGACTGTGGGCGAGGTGTCGTCCCCGACGACACCGCGGTATTAACAGCAGCATCTCGCTGCTCCCTCATGATGAAGCCCAGAGCAACACCGTGTTGCTCTGTCGGCGTTAGCGTACGCAGCATCGTAGCTACAGCCGCCTCACCAATGACTGTTGACAGTCGTTGGAGGGCTTCCCACTCTGGGTCTGACAGGTGGGGACAGTCAGCGCGTGCAACATGGGTTGCAGGCGTCGTGGAGCTTTCCATAGACACTTCGGTATCCATGGGAAGGTTCTCGGCTCCGTGTTCGTGCGGTGACGTACGAACTCAACTTAGTCGGTCGTTGGACGGACTACAAAGTGCTACCAGGTGTAGTGGGCCTACCTTGGCTCACTGCAACAGCTTACACGTGTGCGCTCGTGTATGAGGAAGCGTAGCTTAGTTTAAACTAGAGTTAATTATACTCGGGCCTCCGAGTATAGATTAATCTAAATAAACGATCCAAATAATGTTTTTGGGTTAAAATGAGAACTGTTATTTTTGTTTTATGTTTCTGCCTTCCTCTAAATGTAATATTCTAAGTTGGGAGTCTGCCAACGGCTGGTTGGCAGAATTCCTTTGCTATGCATGTCGCTCATTGGTTAAAAGATGCTGCTTTCAACCAATAGGAATCCTAAATGTCTATGGACCACCCGTCGTGGTGGTCGTAAATGAATGTGGCACTTGATGTAACGTACATCAAGGCCGAGGAAGTGTTTGAACCTTTAACAGACATCGCGTCTGTTAGAGTTACAAGTGGCTGTAGCCACTTGTGCGTGTAACCCCGTTACAACATCGGTCGTCCTAGGGATCTCTATCTACAAGTCAGCAGTTCACTGGGAGCAGTGCATGTTTCATGCACTGGGCATGATGTTCGTAGGGGCGTCAGAACCGTCAAGCTACATCTTTCCCCTGGTGCTCCACGCTGCATCGTCTGAGCTTCCAGGGGAGATAAACTACAGTCAAGACGAGGCGATCATGTACTGGAACAACTTAGAAGACAAGCCTAGCTCCACAGAAGAACCAACTGCAAAGAGAGTGCGCGGTCGTCCAAAGGTATCCAAATACATTAACGACGTCATTACGGAAGTGACTGAGCGCGTTTCAAAGGCTAGCGCACCGCTGCCGCCAGTCGTGACTGCTGGACTATCAAGCCATTCTCTGCGACGCGGCTCCGCTGCGTACGCCAACGCGTCGCCTAAGTTAGTCATCCAGTGGATATCGACGCGCGGGGCCTGGCTGCTGGACTCGCTGACAAAGGCTTTTGCTTACGTCGGCACTACGACCCGCGAAGACCAGAGCGTCGGGAAAGTGCTGGCTGGCTACAACGACCTTCACCTTCTGTGCGCGACGCCGTCGATCCAGACGCTGCAAGAGGTCTTGCCTGCGCTGGAGTACGCGCAGCTGCTGTCGCTTAAGACCCAGCTCTCAGGACTGTGAGTGGCTTCACCGACGTGACGCTCAACGTCGACAATCTTGTGCTGGACGCTGTGATGGCTTCGCTGCTCATACATCTGGAGGAGGTGTCCGCAGCGGTCGCGAAGGAGCAGGCTTCCACTGGCTACACGTCGCACTATCTCTACCGTTTCCACGTCGCCCTCGACACCACCAACACCGCGCTCGGCTCTGGGTTGACGCTGGCGACATGCATCGGGTGGGGACACCAGCTTCGAGCCTCCTGGGAGACGGAGAACTTTTCCCAACTCGGTGGGAGCTGTGGCGGCGACACGGCTGTCCTGGCGTCGGCTGTGACCCAGATGCTGTCCTCTATTGCTGCGATGCAGCGGACCTTGGCGAAGCTGGTAACGATGCAGGAGAAGAGGGACGTGCAAGCTGGACTGGCCCAGGCACCAAGTGAGAGCTCCACGCCAACTGCCCTGGTGGCAACAAACAGCAGCAGCGTCATCATGGAGGCACACACGCTTGGCGGTTGCTTCTACAATTGGTATGTCCTGCAACTTCAAAAAGCAGCAATTTGCTCGAGCAGATCTCAAGGTATGCATTAACATCATGTTAATTGCGTCTGGTACCCACATCTCAATACCTGCTCAGCCGCTGGACCGTGATGGCGTATCGTATCGCCTCTGGAAGCAGACGCTGGGACACTTGCCGAGGAACTGGACAAGAAGACGAATCAAGCGCTAGGGCTCCTGGACAACAAGGGTCGCTGCAAGACTGCTGGATCGCTTCGAAAAAAGCTGGCGCAAGCTGCGCGTGAAGAACCGTGCTGCATTCGACACTCTCTGTTCGGCCTACATCTTGCGCAAAGGGAACGGAGGCATCGTTGATTATTGCACTCCTGATAGTCACCGGTGGCAAGCGAAAGACTTCAAGTTACACGTTAGAAGTACACAGGTTAGCTCAGTTAACACCACACTATACATCATCCTCGTAAAACTGGCTGCTCCCAGCGAATGCATGGGCGCCTTTCCAATCGGCCATACCAGTACAACGTAAATACATGGCGAAAGCACCGTTAAACACGCGTACAGTGTCGACGTGAGCTGGCTTCCGCTGGGGCACACGCACAGTCATACCTTCAGCTCTCTAAAACGGCAGCGTAACGCCCGCCCTGCCGGGTCAAGAGAGCGTATTCATGTGTCCTTCAGCAGCCAGCGTGTCCAGCGCGGTCGCGGTCGTTGTTGGGGTGGCACGGCGCGATCGTTCTCCTGGGTGCAGCGAGAGGCTCTGCTTGGCGGCGGCGAAGAGATGCCACGCGGCGAAGCACAAGTAAGAAAAACCTCGAGGTTTTACCCTGATTGGGAACGGATAATCTAGGCATACTCTGGTCAAGTCATTGGGAACACAGCCATATGATTGGCTCGATGGGTTTTGGACTGAGCTTGGGACCTGGTCGATTACTGCCGTTTGCAGATTTTTTGGCCAACGCATGCTCGTTATCTCGTTAATAATCTCGATTTTAATCCAGCCAGCTCTAATTAATTAACACCTAGGTCTGATTTATGTATCTGGTCTAAGATCCAAGCTTGGGGCTCTGTTTTCCCGACCAAAACGCTTTCGTACGGCTTGGAAACGCAGAAATGCCATTCTAGACGGGCCAAACCGAGTTTCTGGGCCTAATAGCGACCTCCACCAAAGCGCAAAGCTAAAACAGCCCTCGGCCATCTCGTATCCACTCGTATTCAGATACAGGCGTGGTCTATTTTAGAGGTCTATTTTAGAGGACAAAGTATTTGCAAGCGGCAATATATATTATATTATTATTGTGCTTTGCAAATGTTTTGGCAATACCGATCCGGATTTGCCAGATTTATATAGTGTGCATGCTGGAATTATAGCTAATTCGGGTGCATAGAACTTCGTTACTTCTGAATTACACCACAGATTAATCGTCCACCCCCAGAATTGCACTTTCCAAAATGCAATTCTGGCCATTGTGGTATTATTCTCACCCGTCGGGCGTCTTATTTGCCCTCCAACGGCGTTCACTTTGAAAGCGACCGCAGGAATGACATACACCGACGACTTCGCTGGCGCGCCATATTTCTGATGCACGTGTACGGCATCAGTGTCGGGTACGTGAGCTCCATCTTTGGACTGACCAAAAGTCCGCACGCTCCTGCATTGGTACAGACTCTTCCTATCGACGGGTGTTGTTGAGAAGAAGCAGGACCGCCGTGAAAACGTCTCGTTGGCCTTTAGAGGTCATTACGCGCGTTAAGCAATGCGTGAAAGAGAACCCACGTTTTATCTGGAGGATCTTAAAGCTTTTCTAAGTGATACATTTCCAAACCTAGAAAATGTTTCCACTAGTACAATATACAGGGCTCTCAACTTTTACATGAACTTGAGCCGAAAGGTTCTTACAAAGGCAGCCCGAGAGTGTGTTCCGCGAGAGGTTGAGGTGTAGAAGGCCAAGCTTCAAGCTATATACTCGTACCCAGAACAGCTCCTGTTTATCGACGAAGGACGGGAGACACGCGTATCGCCGCTACGCGTGGTCGAGGAGAAACTGCAAAGCCGTCGTGCGTTTGCCTTTCGCTAGAGGCGAGCGGCGCTCGATACTAGCGGCACTGGACCACCAAGGATTCGTCGCATGGTCGTCGACACCAGGAACGTTTACACGAAACTCGTTCCACCGAGCTTTCGTGACCCAAATTGTGCCTCTCCTCAACCCGTGGCCTCTAACAAGGTCAATTGTCATATAAGACAACGCAAAGATTCATCTTTATAAAGAATTGGAAGAGGTACGCTTCCGCGCGAAATTATATAAGTGGTATCACAGTTCTTACACTATTTTTTATTGCTGTTGATGGTGTTTAGGCAATTCATCAAACTGGTGATCGACTGCTTTTCCTCCCCCCGTATTCGCCACTTCTCAACCCAATCGAGGTTTGCTTCGGGCTTTTGAAGAAATGGATACAAAAGCATGCAAACCTCGTGTTCCCACTGTATCCAGATCGAGTGCTTGATGTCGCTCCTGCTGCTCCCAACTCTCTCAAAAAGAAGATCAAGCTCCTGGTGTCCTCAACTTGTATGCCCATTGTGGATATGTAAACGGATTGCTCCGTAGTGAAAAGTTTACCGTCCAGACGTACGAGGAGGATGATGGCGATGAAGAAGACACAAAACTAAATTGAACCCAATATATTCATGTTTTGCATCCCTATCTTTTCAATGAAATGATGTTCGCCCTCTTAAGTTGTCGGTTGTGTAGCTGGAGGAAGATAACCAGAGTCAAGAACGTCTTCTCCACTTGGTTCCGAGAGCTGGGGAGTGTACCCATGAAATATTCCACTTGAAAATATATCGTGGTTGGGGAGTCGAAGTGCTGCTCGAATTGAAGAAATGCCTACAGGAACTTTTACCCATGACCCAAATAGGTGCACTTCGATCTCGGCATAACCATCATCTCTAGCATCCTGGCCTTGCTGCTCATCAAGACGAGCCATTTTAGCGTCTAACGCTTGTGCTTGCCTGGTGGTCGTGTCGGTTGGAATTGATAGAGGGACGTCATCTGGTTGACGATCGTGGTGGACTGCAACATGATGCAACCAAGCGCAAGCCCCTGTTCTTCTTGCATTTCAGCGACCTCTTGTACTGCACGTACCATGCGGGCTGCAGTCACTCTGTACATCGCCGGCTTCTGCTTCTTGGGGGGCTCTAAGTAGACGAAGAACTCAAAGTCGAAGACCTCCACTGTTGGTCGGCACTGAACCGATGCTTCCAACGCTAGTTTGTCCTTTTCAGATTCTACTACACACGCCCAACGAGTGCGAAGGAGCTCCCAAAAATTATGAGAGCTCAGCGTCTGGTAATCAACTTGTCTAGCTGAATTAGTTTGCTTGAAAAAAATGCCCCATTTTCTGTGATCTTAGCGCCACGCCACTTCTCATCGCTACTTAATTGCTACATCACCTTAGCCTTGAACACGTCAAAACCTTCGATTGGAATAAAAGCCAGGGTGCACTGCTTTCTGTTGCGTGGAGTAGAGCTTCGGAGACCAGACTGAACACTGAGCAAGCCACGTAAAGTGTTTGTCAGGAGTAACTCCCGCGTATCTTCTCTCACAGCTTCGTTGGGCATCGCGCTTGTATTCTATAGTCACATCAAACAATCAAAGTAATTAGAAGGGTACTTCAAATGCACCGACTTATTTAAGCACATAATAGCTTTACAAGCATCCATTACCATTGCCTTAGCTTTAGATGCCCTACGGCACAGACGCGCTGCTCACCAATAGCCCTCATAATTAGTCTACGAAAGCAATAAAATTGTTGCACGTAGCATGCTACCTTGTCCCGATCAATCAATTTGCTTGTCTAATGCACCTTAACTTAAATGCCTGTCTCCCGAACTCTATGAAAGACACCATAGCGTTGATATAAGAATGACGAGCAATTGTAGAACATCAGACAACGTTCACACCACTCGGTACTTACTTGGTCAGTGAGAAGGCGCAGCCCACGATCGAACGCCACCTATGACATAATAAAAGTGTCAGGAAATACGAAAAGCAACTTTACTTGGTGACGGCGACTTACCCAGGAAGGAGTGATAGTTCTCTGTGTAAACTTGCAGACCCCGTCCAGCTAGCTATGTGAGCGCGGATCTTGTTGTATGCGTGCGCCACGTGCTGCACAGTCTCAGTGCAGGTGTGAGGGCTTCGCAACAGCCGTTCCAGTGCAGGCGAGCACGTCCGTCGTCTCCGTGCAGACACGAAGAGCTTCTCGTCCGTTGTCGTCTTGCCCGCGCACAGGGCTTTGCGGCAGGCGTCTCGGTACAGGTGAGCGCGGCCTCTCGTCCGTCGTCTAGGTGGTCTTCTCGCTCGTTACCTCCTTTGTAGGTGCACGGTGTCTCGTTCGGTCCGTTGTGCAAGCCTTCGCTCCGCACGGGCTTTCTAAAACCGGACGATTTAGCGCTCAGATTACCCCGATGTGGCTTTTCTACAACACATATTTACAGAAGCAGCTTGCCATAGTAGAGCTCTAAAACAGTCGGCAAAATAACTGCAAAGCACAATATATGAGACGGCGTCAAGCAACCGGATACTAATCCATCTAAGTACGAATCGCGATTTAACCGCATCAATCGTGTCTTGCGCGTATTTTGAGGTATCTCAAAATATTGAGAACTCAAGGAGTAACGTTCATCCGAAAAAAGTATCTCGATTTTCAGACCTCAAATATCGGACTTTATTTGGGCCGCCTGACCTCAATATTTTCTCAATTTGACTGTATCGTGCATTATCGGAGAGCTCGTGTTAAAAGCAACTAGAGGATTGGGCTGGTAGCGCTGTTATTCAATGGATTGCCTCAAACCATATAAATACCACATCTATTATTCAATTTTGGTAACGCTACTGATACCGTGAGTATGTTGTAGCCTGTGTCTTCGCTCGTTGCAACCAAAGCGTCGTTTTCGCTGTCTTCGTTGCGAACGACAGCAAGCCCTTGTGTCCAACTAGGTAACGGTCATTCTCGACGGTCTTGGTACCTCGCCGCGGAGCAGCGTTACCACCGGGTTCTAATCGTGTTCGGCGATATAAGGAAACCCCACACATAGTAGCATTATTGTGACATAAGCGAGTGTGCGCTCACGAAGGCCCAGGTTAGCATAGCAGTAGCAGATACGTGCCGGAGTCTGTGTGACGCTGGCGGTGGTTCTCCGCCCTGCAGGGCTGGAGTAGCTAGCTCTCTCGAGGTAGAACCGGTCCGGGCAGTCCATGTTGGTGGTGTCGCTCTGCAGCGAGCTCTGCGTGCACGGGTACCAGTACGGGCGGCTCGGCGGTCGCAAATCTGAGCGCCGCCGCACATACAAGTGGATTCAAAGCCTCTGCTTTTCTGTGGTGGTATTTGTATGTCCCCACTGTCGTTAGCTGCCGCACAGTAACCCGAGTCCTGCAAACCAAACCACATTCATAGAAAGATTAAAAACCAGCAAATACCTTGCTTATAACAACACCGCTGTTTTAACTGCTGTGAAACAAGTTATTATTAAGTCGAGGAGATATAATCTACACAACACACGCAGCGCGAGTGAGCAATTTGGCAAAAAACGATTTTGACTATCCATTGACACTGCGTCTCCTTCGTAGCCGCAGTATCTACACCGAACGTTCTGAAGGCTGAAACGAAAATGAAAACAACGAAGGCAGTCTGATCCTATCAAAAACGAATAAGTTTCTTATGAACTATCTGCTTGGAATATTCTTATACCCGAGCAAGGATTTTGCTTGAGTCCGATACTATCGATCAATACGCATTCAATCCGTCCGAAATGTGAATTGTCTAGCTGACCCCCTCAGTCTTCCTTTTGCGGCCGTCGTGGTAGCCATCCCCTCCCCTATTCAGGGATCATACTTCGCTACCACGGCGCCGCATTAACAAGGCTCCCCACACCCATTATCCTCTCTCTCTCTCTACGATACGCTTCCGAGACTGGCTGCCGGTCCGGGGGTGCCGCGCCATTGGTGGAGGCGAAGACATTGTCCAGCAGCGCGTCACA
Organism: Phytophthora melonis; assembly: GCA_024211575.1. NCBI lineage: Eukaryota > Oomycota > Peronosporomycetes > Peronosporales > Peronosporaceae > Phytophthora > Phytophthora melonis. The sequence continues at coordinate 425,207 of JAMXKT010000041.1, forward strand.
TGCGTCTCGACGTCCGCGCCGAAAGAGGGGGCCTCGAGGCAGCCGAAGGCGCTGCGGCTGCCGAGCATTGACGTGAGGGCGGATTTGCACAGGGCGTTTATCATTGTCGCCTTCAATTCATCTGCGACCACCCCAAACCATGCATAAACACTAAGTAGGGCGCTCTATGTATTCATGGCCACCGCAACATTCTCAGTTTTGGTTTTACGCCATCTCGTATGCAAAATCGACTACAGAAGAATAGAACTGCATCGCCGTACCATGCGGAACCTATGTATGCCATCAGCGAAATCATTCCAAAACAGGCTCCCGCCTTACCATTTTATCGCCGATAAGCTTCGGTTGCCACGCTGAAGTGCTTTAGTTGAAGTTGTGTTGATATAAATCTAAGTACGAATACAGCCACCTCTTTATTATTATGACGGTGGATCCTGGTGAACCGCTTAGCCTGTCAATTTGGATGCACAACCACAAATTTATAAGCACCTTGTACTTGAAAATTGTATTGGCTTACTAAATACGACTTGGGTGGTCCACATATCTTTGGATTAGTCCCTATTGGGCTGTCCATACAACGTGTACGACATTGCAATATCAGGATCAATTAAGAGTGTTTTTATCGTTATCTGAGTGATTTTCACTTTTAAATTCTCAATGTCCTTTTAGGTACGGAAAATGATTGGTCAACGTTAAACGTGATTATCCCGATAACTCTAAAAGGCGCATTAGTAACATATGGTCGCCGCCATCTCAATAGCAAATTCCCACCCAGAAACCTGAATTCCAAATTCCCTTTTTCGTATTTCGTACTCGTCTGGCCCACCTAAGAAACAACATTTCTATCTGTCCGCCATAAAAAATTAAAAAATCTGTTTGGGGAGAACAATACCTCAAAAAAAATAAAGGTGAGATTTAGTGCTTTCGCGTCAGTTCATTGACTGCTTAAACACAGCAGAATTCGAGGAATCAGAGCATGTTTTGTAACGTCGGTTTTGGGTAACATTAGATTTTTGCGTAATGAATACAGTTTTTATAGATATTCAAAATTAAAGGTACCATGGGAAAGATCAGTAAACTGCCAACTCGGTGAACCAACGTAGAATATCATAGTGCTCTCGTGGGTCTCGTGATGCTCGCATATATTTTAAGGTTTTTCTAAGCGATTTCGCCGACTTGACGTCCAGTCGAACTTTATGACCAATCATATGGCTTATGTCCGACTATATCCAATCCAATACGATCGGAAAAGTTGAGGTTTAACCCTTTCGGGGTAAAAGGATACAGAAAGCGCCCTTTTAATGTTTTCACAAAACACGGTAGAGTGTACCCTCTTAGAGAGCGCTTCTTGTGCCCTTTTGCACAAGTTCAAGCTAGTAATCAACCATCTTTTAAAACAAATCATAATCGGTGCATTGAGTAATCATAATGTAATCATTGTCTATACAAACGCTAAGTCATACGCACCGTACTATGCATCCTGCAAATCACTGTAGCTGGCATGTCCCATGAGACACACCGAAAAGACTCCGTAACTCTGTAAAAGGACGCCTAGAGCGCCCTTTTAGAAGGAAATATCAATGAGTTCTATACTATAGTTTATTAAGGATACTCGCGAAAGGGTTAATAGAAATGTTGTTTCTTAGGAGGGCCACAGTAGTATATTATACGAAATACGAATAGGGGAATTTGCAATTCAGGTTTCTGGGTGGGAATTTGCTATTCGGTCAAGCGTTTTGACACGATGTGGAAGTGGATTTTTGTCTGCACCCATGTCCGACCCCATGGATACACCGACCCTGATTGGACGCACGGGATGGAGATCCGGTAGAGACAGGTGTGATGTGTGGATTATGGATGCGTGTGAAGATTTGATGGGACCCGGCACTTGCAGCAAGCATGGGTTCACAGGATTGGAGATGCGCCCACCGGATGAGCGCTCATATCTGGTGTGGAGTACCGCATCCTGTCCATCCGCCGACTTCCCTTACTGCAGGATAGGCCCAAGGCGTGAAAGTGTGGTCAGCGAACGTATCCTGATCGCTGCCTGTATTGGCTCAGTCAAGTTGTCGGACTACCCCATTGAATTGACCCCACCAGACATGATCGCGCACACGCAAGACCCTGCTGGATGAAGCCCCGTGTTGTCCGGACCGAATCGTGGTGTACCCGGTGTTCGTGCACAGAATGAAGAAGTGCCACACCGGATGGGGACGGACCGGATCATTCATTCGGTCCGTTCACTATGCACACACTGGATATCGACGCACCAAGAACAAGTCCGGTGCACGCCGCATGTGTTCATGCAGCTACGTCGATTCAGACCGGATGAGACCAAGATCCCCCATGACCCATGTGCAGCACCGAATGAGTCGCACACCCAAGGGAGAGGTCCAGCTCTAAGACGAAGAGACGGTATACCCAGGTACCTCTGTCATCATTTGATGAGTGCACCCGAAGAAGTGTCGCCGTCAACAAGTTCCCGCATACCGAAACCAAGACAAGCATACTGAAGCACTGCCAAGAAGCACAAGCATACTCAAGACAAGCGAATCATAGTGAAACCTACATTAAAGTCAGCCAAGTGATAGAAGATAGCTAGCCAAACGTAAGAACTAACCAGAAACCAATTTGCCGAAGAACACGCTGACGACTCTGGCGCCCGAGGACAGTAGTAGAGCCTCGAGTTTTTCGTCTTCAAGAGCCCACCGGGAGACTGTCTGCGCGCGGTCTAAGTACGTTTTGGGGCGTTTCCAAGGCCTCACTGGTATAACGAGCACCGGTGTAGTGGGGACTCAAAGGTACCAAGGCGAGGTCAGCAGTGACTGGGGTTTCGTGCCCTGGAGTGACCTGTGAGAGCTTCTTTTTCTATTTGCGTGCTCTAACCGGGCATCCATTTCATATTCCCTACTGTGTGTCTTTGGTGGTTGAGGTAGTCACCCCCCAGACCGATTTGATTGACTACTGTGTGATAGGACTGAATTATATTTTGTATTGCTCCCTCATTCTGTGAGGGTGGTGCGCGTAAGTAAGTGTGCATCCAGGGCTGACCAGTGCCTTGGGTGACGGCTCCGAAGTTGACTGGTGTATAGACCCCCCACCCAAGGGTCTCAAAGAATAAGTGGTGGCTGTATATTTTGTTACGTTTAGCTCGGCATTGTATTTCTGTGTGGTTGGTTGGCCTGAATTACGGATCTGACAGTGATCCCTTCCATTCGGTCTGACCCTCTGTTCATTCGGTGTGGTTTATCCCAGGAACACACCCAGCAGACTTTATCTGTATTTCCAACAACTCATTCGGTGAAGTCCGGTCCGCCAAAGGTAAACGATACCTATAGGGGTTGACACAAGGACACACGCCAAACACCGGACCGCATCAGTGCAATTCGGTGCGTCCAAGCGATTCCCAGGTCCGGGTCATTCAGTGTCCCGTGGGCTGCTTATCGCGTGGACAATCTCTGGTACTCCGAACCCGAATTTCATTCGGTCCGGCATAGTGCGCTATGCACCCTGGATGATCAAGGCGTTCACCCGCCTCGCCTCAGTTTGCTCTGTCAGGACTTGTCAAAATTAGAGAGCTCTCCGAGTTAGAATGGCTATGTGGTTACAACCGACGCTCTTCCAGCAGCAGCTCACATTATCGTGGTACTCTAAGAACCTGCTGGTGCTTCTTGGCAAGGCGCCGAGTCATCGGTGATGTAGACAAATATGTGGAGCTAGCCGTCGGCATCCGCCAGTATCAGGGAGTTAAATGCCAGTGTTGTGCAGTACCGCATCTCTGATGGTTTCACCATTTCCCGATCGGCCACGGCAGAGCCCCTGACCACCACAACACGGTACATCAAGGTCAACAAGTTTCTTCGGCCCTCTGCAGGCGTCGCGGGGCGCACGAATGGTTTCGGCCACTTCGTTATCGAAAGTCACAGTCAGTCAAGGGCAGCACTAAGGGGCCCGGTCAATTTAAGGCGGTCAGCAGGTGCCTTAACTTGGACGATGCATAACTTTGAACCGAGATGAATCCCGTCGAGTACGCTACAGAAACAAAAACAGCAGCTTTCTAGCTATTTATACAGCTCGTTGTTTTGTCTCCACGAGCTATTTTGACCGCGCACAGAAGCAAAAGATAAGGTGAATGTTCCTGAACCAACTCATCAATTTATGGCGTTGGGTTTCACTTCATTTTTATATTGGGATAACCATACCCCCAGTAATATACTGCAATTCCACTTAATTGCGAAATATAAGATCATATAAGTTGCAATTGAATTATACAAGCTATCAAATTCTGTGAGATGGTTGGGGTGACCTCGCGATTCAGTATAGTACTCTGCCTGCTTACCTCACAACTCAGCAATTTACTCTGTATCCTCAACTCACAGCAATGTACAGAACCCTGTCTGCGCCATCGCCTGTGGCAGTGTTGGCGTGGTTTTCTGCACCTGTTCAGTGCTCGAGCATTCGGGTCGATGATCCGGCGAAAGATACTGAGGTCGCCGCTGTGATAGAGGGAAGTACACGCGCGCTTGATCACCTCGTCTGGCTGCCGGAACTTCACGAGTTGCTGTAATTCTTGCGCCTCCTCGCTCTTGACCTCGACTTGGCTGTTCAGGGTGGCGAGTTCGTTGTCCAGGGTGTCGAGTTCTTCGTGCAGAGCGGCAGACGTTGTCTTCAACGTTCTACCTTTTGGGTAAGTTGGCCCATCGATGTCCGCACCGAATCGTAGGTGTCCGCTGCTTTCTTGCGGTCGTCGGCATTCATGGCGAATTCTGTAGCTGCGAGCGCGCGGGCGAGAACAACGCAAAGTGAGGGTGGCCCGTTTTAATCGGGCCTCCAACGGCTATTGCAGATCGCGAGCTTTTCAAAGAAATCTAAAGAGAAAGAAATCTCTAAAGAGATTTCTTTGGGAAAAGTGCTGGCCGAGCCTGGCAACTTCAACACACTGCATTTTCTTCTAATGACTTATTCTATTGGCTAAAAGCCTGGATTATCAGAAACCAGCGCTACGCAAACTGGTATTGGCCATGGACCGCAAGGGAAAACGCCGAGCTGTAAGCTCGGCGAATGAGTCGAAGAACCAAAAACGCCGAGCTGGGCAAGTCAACCCGTCGCTGTCGTCGTCGCCTGTGCCGGAGTCGCGGGAGATCTCGAAAATCGTCTCGGATATTTGCAAAGGCAACGAGACGCTGACGAAGACCATCAGCTCTCTGCATGACGAGATCACCAGGGCCAAGCAGGAACTGGGTGACTTGACGGACTCATGCAATAAGCTCCAGATCCAGGCGGGCTTCCTTAGCCCCAACGCCGTGATGGACCGACTGAAGAAGAAGCTGTGGAGTTGCGGCAACCTGGAACTCTTCCGGGACGTGATCGACGGGAGCATTTCCAAGAAACCTAAAGGAAAACGGACGCTCTTTTTCAACGAGTCCGCGCTGAAAATCCCGATGAGCAACTCACGGGATGACGAGCTGGAGGATAAGGCGCCGATTCCAGCCTCACTGCCAATGGGGGTGGCCCCCAGCACGGACGAAGTTGACGCACGCGCAGAAGAGAAGGAGGGCGACGATGTCGACGTTCCCCCGTGATGAGGAAGACCAGACCAAGATGACGCCCGCGTGATGAGGAAGACTAAGTCAATATGACGCCGGAGGAAGAGGCCATGACTACGGATGGTCAGGAAATCACAGCTGTGGCGAGCATTCGAACGAAGCAAGCGGAGTGCAGTGAAAGAAGTGCGAGGCTGAGGCATACCTGTACGCGCATTACTAGTTTTTTTGTGTGATGGAAGAGTAGGCATTCGTAACTTTATAAGAACATGCTTTTTTTTTTCAGCGTGATTCCACAGCCACAAAATACGACCATATCCACCAGCAACAGCAACTCGCCATTTTCAGCGCGATGGCTGGGTCCTGAAAGAAGAGCGTTCCTGTTGGCGCAGGCTTGCTCCATTTCCATTTGGCCCACTTTCCTGGAGACAGCGTTTGACTGCGCTGGGGTAAGTGGCGACAAGATGTTGCCGTGGTAGCCGCCTGGCGACTCGAAGAGGTTCGTCATGGTGTCTTGGAGGAGCCCTCGGCGCTCATCGAAACCTCAAGTCGAGGAACATCCGCTGCTCTGAGGATGAGACGTTTCCCGGGCGGACGAAGAGGACGTCCTTGTGAATTACTGGACTCTCGTTGGCCTGCACAGCCTTCTACCGACCTGAGACCCCGCCCTCCTAGATCCGTTCGGCTGAATCCACCACTGCGCCGCGTGTGTCGAACGGCACCAGCTCACATAGTCGACTGAAGAGTGTTACGCGGACATCGGCGGCGACAAACGGCTGCTGTTGCTGGAAAAGCTCCTGGAGTGGATGGTCGTGTAATGCTGCTTCGCCATGCTGATGGTGTTGATTGTGGTGCTGCATGTGCTGGATGAGGTTCTCGGGCATTCCGGGGAGACACCCGATCAACGCAGTAGACGCGAAGACTGCGCTTTTTGCGAAGTGCGATCTTGAGCCGCTCGTGGTAGTAGAGGCAGCTCTTGACGACCTCCATCATGTGGAAATCAGCCACGCCGGCACGTCGTAGCGAGCCACGAAGAACTCCTTCATAAGCGGTGAAGTGGCGTGCGGACTACGGCGACGGGTTTCGCGCTCGTGTCCGGATTCTTGCTGTCGGTCCCAGCACGAGCACTGACTAATCGCCGCCGTCTTAACGTGCGCGCATCGCACTCGAGTTTTTCGAGGTAAAGTCGCAGCAAGATTCGGTTGAGTTGGCAGTGGTCGAGCACGCGATGAACGCGAGGGCGCGAGTCCAACTGCGCACGCAGAGCTGGTCGTGACTGCAATGACCTCGTGCTTATCCGGCTTCTTCCGCTGCTGGTTGTCTTCATCCTCGAGTTCTTGGTGACTGTTCTTAGCGACTACGCGCGAGCTTTTACCGTCGTCGTCGGACCCGAAGTCGTCGCTGTCGGACTCCAGTGATCGCCGCTGCGAGCGCTGAGATGCGCGGTCACAGTCCCGTCGGTCTGTGTGCCGACGGTGCTCGCACTCAACATCCTGTGCATCATTTGGTATTCCTCCTCTGTGGATCCGTCTCGCCAAAGCAGCGCGACGGCAGTGGAGTTGATGAAGCGATCCATCTCGTTCAGCACGCGCACATTGCGCTCCTCGCCTTCGAACAGCGCTTGAAAGAGCTGCTCAAAGTCGGTCGCGTAGCTCTCGATGGGGTGCACAGTCTGGATATGCGACAGAGCGTTTTCATCTCCGTCGCCAACTCCAAACAGCTCACGTTCTTCGGCGTCCCTTACTGCCGCGACGTCTTCGCAGAAGCCCTGGCCGTCAGACTCCGTTGACGCCAATTGCTCCGCAGGGTTGGAGCTGTCAAAGCGAGCAGCCTCCATCGTTTGTTGGGCGTCCAGGACTCGGCCCACGATGAGGTGGAGCTGGCCGTTTTCCACTGCGATATGGTTCGCGCGCTGCTGGACCTTCTGCAGTTCAACACGCAGTCCCTGCTCGTTCACGCGCTGACGTGCTATCTCGTCTTCGTACCGCTGTGTGAGCGAGGCTTGTCGCTCCAGACCATCGGCGCGGAAGCGCATCGATGAAGACGAACTTGCGTTTGGCGTTCGTGGTTGTTTGTTGTTGGTGTTGATTGTGTGTTTGTTGGTGTTGATGGTGTTCAGCCTTCCCATATAGTCTAGGCGGTTAGGATAGCTGGCTCTCACCCAGCAGACCCGGGTTCGAGTCCCGGTGTGGGAACATCTTTTGCTCTTCTTTGCTGCTTCTGCACTCTTCTTTTCTCCGCGTTGGCCGTCCGTCGCAGCTTCAGCGTCGTGCTAGCTCGGAGCTACATCCCATTCGCGGATCCAGCCAGCCGTGCTCACACGGCCAGGAGGGAGAGGTACTCGAGTCTGGTCGGCCGTCCGCCCGGAGGTCGGCGCGCTCTGGCCTGGTTGTCTGCTCCGGAGATCGTGTGGAAATGAAATCGAGTGAGCAGCTCTAATGAGTCTGCATAAGGCTTGGCTACCACGCGTGAGAGCTGCGGGCAAGCAGACAAAAGCGGCACACGGGTCTGCGTGCGACGCGAAGGAGGCGAGGTGGTTGGTGGCTGGATCGGATATGGTCAGTAGGTGCTGAAATGGTCGGTCGATATCGGCGATAGGAGGAGCGCGTTTGCATTGCGTGTGGCAGCGTAGGCAGGGCTTGCGTTTGGCGTTCGTGGTTGTTTGTTGTTGGTGTTGATTGTGTGTTTGTTGGTGTTGATGGTGTTCAGCCTTCCCATATAGTCTAGGCGGTTAGGATAGCTGGCTCTCACCCAGCAGACCCGGGTTCGAGTCCCGGTGTGGGAACATCTTTGCTCTTCTTTGCTGCTTCTGCACTCTTCTTTTCTCCGCGTTGGCCGTCCGTCGCAGCTTCAGCGTCGTGCTAGCTCGGAGCTACATCCCATTCGCGGATCCAGCCAGCCGTGCTCACACGGCCAGGAGGAGAGGTACTCGAGTCTGGCCGGCCGGCCGGCCGTAGGTCGGCGCGCGCTGGCCTGGTTGTCGGCGCCGGAGATCGTGTGGAAATGCACTCGAGTGAGCAGCTCTAATGAGGCTGCGATACGGCTTGGCTACCACGCGAGTGAGCTGCGGGCAAGCAGACAAACGCGGCACACGGGTCTGCGTGCGACGCGAAGGAGGCGAGGTGGTTGGTGGCTGGATCGGATATGGTCAGTAGGTGCTGAAATGGTCGGTCGATATCGGCGATAGGAGGAGCGCGTTTGCATTGCGTGTGGCAGCGTAGGCAGGGCTTGCGTTTGGCGTTCGTGGTTGTTTGTTGTTGGTGTTGATTGTGTGTTTGTTGGTGTTGATGGTGTTCAGCCTTCCCATATAGTCTAGGCGGTTAGGATAGCTGGCTCTCACCCAGCAGACCCGGGTTCGAGTCCCGGTGTGGGAACATCTTTTGCTCTTCTTTGCTGCTTCTGCACTCTTCTTTTCTCCGCGTTGGCCGTCCGTCGCAGCTTCAGCGTCGTGCTAGCTCGGAGCTACATCCCATTCGCGGATCCAGCCAGCCGTGCTCACACGGCCAGGAGGGAGAGGTACTCGAGTCTGGCCGGCCGGCCGGCCGTAGGTCGGCGCGCGCTGGCCTGGTTGTCGGCGCCGGAGATCGTGTGGAAATGCACTCGAGTGAGCAGCTCTAATGAGGCTGCGATACGGCTTGGCTACCACGCGAGTGAGCTGCGGGCAAGCAGACAAACGCGGCACACGGGTCTGCGTGCGACGCGAAGGAGGCGAGGTGGTTGGTGGCTGGATCGGATATGGTCAGTAGGTGCTGAAATGGTCGGTCGATATCGGCGATAGGAGGAGCGCGTTTGCATTGCGTGTGGCAGCGTAGGCAGGGCTTGCGTTTGGCGTTCGTGGTTGTTTGTTGTTGGTGTTGATTGTGTGTTTGTTGGTGTTGATGGTGTTCAGCCTTCCCATATAGTCTAGGCGGTTAGGATAGCTGGCTCTCACCCAGCAGACCCGGGTTCGAGTCCCGGTGTGGGAACATCTTTGCTCTTCTTTGCTGCTTCTGCACTCTTCTTTTCTCCGCGTTGGCCGTCCGTCGCAGCTTCAGCGTCGTGCTAGCTCGGAGCTACATCCCATTCGCGGATCCAGCCAGCCGTGCTCACACGGCCAGGAGGGAGAGGTACTCGAGTCTGGCCAGCCAGCCGTAGGTCGGCGCGCGCTGGCCCGGTTGTCGGCGCCGGAGATCGTGTGGAAATGCATTCGAGTGAGCAGCTCTAATGAGGCTGCGATACGGCTTGGCTACCACGCGAGTGAGCTGCGGGCAAGCAGACAAACGCGGCACACGGGTCTGCGTGCGACGCGAAGGAGGCGAGGTGGTTGGTGGCTGGATCGGATATGGTCAGTAGGTGCTGAAATGGTCGGTCGATATCGGCGATAGGAGGAGCGCGTTTGCATTGCGTGTGGCAGCGTAGGCAGGGCTTGCGTTTGGCGTTCGTGGTTGTTTGTTGTTGGTGTTGATTGTGTGTTTGTTGGTGTTGATGGTGTTCAGCCTTCCCATATAGTCTAGGCGGTTAGGATAGCTGGCTCTCACCCAGCAGACCCGGGTTCGAGTCCCGGTGTGGGAACATCTTTTGCTCTTCTTTGCTGCTTCTGCACTCTTCTTTTCTCCGCGTTGGCCGTCCGTCGCAGCTTCAGCGTCGTGCTAGCTCGGAGCTACATCCCATTCGCGGATCCAGCCAGCCGTGCTCACACGGCCAGGAGGAGAGGTACTCGAGTCTGGCCGGCCGGCCGGCCGTAGGTCGGCGCGCGCTGGCCTGGTTGTCGGCGCCGGAGATCGTGTGGAAATGCATTCGAGTGAGCAGCTCTAATGAGGCTGCGATACGGCTTGGCTACCACGCGAGTGAGCTGCGGGCAAGCAGACGAACGCGGCACACGGGTCTGCGTGCGACGCGAAGGAGGCGAGGTGGTTGGTGGCTGGATCGGATATGGTCAGTAGGTGCTGAAATGGTCGGTCGATATCGGCGATAGGAGGAGCGCGTTTGCATTGCGTGTGGCAGCGTAGGCAGGGCTTGCGTTTGGCGTTCGTGGTTGTTTGTTGTTGGTGTTGATTGTGTGTTTGTTGGTGTTGATGGTGTTCAGCCTTCCCATATAGTCTAGGCGGTTAGGATAGCTGGCTCTCACCCAGCAGACCCGGGTTCGAGTCCCGGTGTGGGAACATCTTTGCTCTTCTTTGCTGCTTCTGCACTCTTCTTTTCTCCGCGTTGGCCGTCCGTCGCAGCTTCAGCGTCGTGCTAGCTCGGAGCTACATCCCATTCGCGGATCCAGCCAGCCGTGCTCACACGGCCAGGAGGGAGAGGTACTCGAGTCTGGCCGGCCGGCCGGCCGTAGGTCGGCGCGCGCTGGCCCGGTTGTCGGCGCCGGAGATCGTGTGGAGATGCATTCGAGTGAGCAGCTCTAATGAGGCTGCGATACGGCTTGGCTACCACGCGAGTGAGCTGCGGGCAAGCAGACGAACGCGGCACACGGGTCTGCGTGCGACGCGAAGGAGGCGAGGTGGTTGTTGGCTGGATCGGATATGGTCAGTAGGTGCTGAAATGGTCGGTCGATATCGGCGATAGGAGGAGCGCGTTTGCATTGCGTGTGGCAGCGTAGGCAGGGCTTGCGTTTGGCGTTCGTGGTTGTTTGTTGTTGGTGTTGATTGTGTGTTTGTTGGTGTTGATGGTGTTCAGCCTTCCCATATAGTCTAGGCGGTTAGGATAGCTGGCTCTCACCCAGCAGACCCGGGTTCGAGTCCCGGTGTGGGAACATCTTTGCTCTTCTTTGCTGCTTCTGCACTCTTCTTTTCTCCGCGTTGGCCGTCCGTCGCAGCTTCAGCGTCGTGCTAGCTCGGAGCTACATCCCCGTCGCGGATCCAGCCAGCCGTTCTCACACGGCCAGGAGGGAGAGGTACTCGAGTCTGGCCGGCCGGCCGGCCGTAGGTCGGCGCGCGCTGGCCTGGTTGTCGGCGCCGGAGATCGTGTGGAAATGCATTCGAGTGAGCAGCTCTAATGAGGCTGCGATACGGCTTGGCTACCACGCGAGTGAGCTGCGGGCAAGCAGACGAACGCGGCACACGGGTCTGCGTGCGACGCGAAGGAGGCGAGGTGGTTGGTGGCTGGATCGGATATGGTCAGTAGGTGCTGAAATGGTCGGTCGATATCGGCGATAGGAGGAGCGCGTTTGCATTGCGTGTGGCAGCGTAGGCAGGGCTTGCGTTTGGCGTTCGTGGTTGTTTGTTGTTGGTGTTGATTGTGTGTTTGTTGGTGTTGATGGTGTTCAGCCTTCCCATATAGTCTAGGCGGTTAGGATAGCTGGCTCTCACCCAGCAGACCCGGGTTCGAGTCCCGGTGTGGGAACATCTTTGCTCTTCTTTGCTGCTTCTGCACTCTTCTTTTCTCCGCGTTGGCCGTCCGTCGCAGCTTCAGCGTCGTGCTAGCTCGGAGCTACATCCCATTCGCGGATCCAGCCAGCCGTGCTCACACGGCCAGGAGGAGAGGTACTCGAGTCTGGCCGGCCGGCCGGCCGTAGGTCGGCGCGCGCTGGCCCGGTTGTCGGCGCCGGAGATCTTGTGGAAATGCATTCGAGTGAGCAGCTCTAATGAGGCTGCGATACGGCTTGGCTACCACGCGAGTGAGCTGCGGGCAAGCAGACGAACGCGGCACACGGGTCTGCGTGCGACGCGAAGGAGGCGAGGTGGTTGGTGGCTGGATCGGATATGGTCAGTAGGTGCTGAAATGGTCGGTCGATATCGGCGATAGGAGGAGCGCGTTTGCATTGCGTGTGGCAGCGTAGGCAGGGCTTGCGTTTGGCGTTCGTGGTTGTTTGTTGTTGGTGTTGATTGTGTGTTTGTTGGTGTTGATGGTGTTCAGCCTTCCCATATAGTCTAGGCGGTTAGGATAGCTGGCTCTCACCCAGCAGACCCGGGTTCGAGTCCCGGTGTGGGAACATCTTTGCTCTTCTTTGCTGCTTCTGCACTCTTCTTTTCTCCGCGTTGGCCGTCCGTCGCAGCTTCAGCGTCGTGCTAGCTCGGAGCTACATCCCATTCGCGGATCCAACCAGCCGTGCTCACACGGCCAGGAGGGAGAGGTACTCGAGTCTGGCCGGCCGGCCGGCCGTAGGTCGGCGCGCGCTGGCCCGGTTGTCGGCGCCGGAGATCGTGTGGAAATGCATTCGAGTGAGCAGCTCTAATGAGGCTGCGATACGGCTTGGCTACCACGCGAGTGAGCTGCGGGCAAGCAGACGAACGCGGCACACGGGTCTGCGTGCGACGCGAAGGAGGCGAGGTGGTTGGTGGTTGGATCGGATATGGTCAGTAGGTGCTGAAATGGTCGGTCGATATCGGCGATAGGAGGAGCGCGTTTGCATTGCGTGTGGCAGCGTAGGCAGGGCTTGCGTTTGGCGTTCGTGGTTGTTTGTTGTTGGTGTTGATTGTGTGTTTGTTGGTGTTGATGGTGTTCAGCCTTCCCATATAGTCTAGGCGGTTAGGATAGCTGGCTCTCACCCAGCAGACCCGGGTTCGAGTCCCGGTGTGGGAACATCTTTGCTCTTCTTTGCTGCTTCTGCACTCTTCTTTTCTCCGCGTTGGCCGTCCGTCGCAGCTTCAGCGTCGTGCTAGCTCGGAGCTGCATCCCATTCGCGGATCCAGCCAGCCGTGCTCACACGGCCAGGAGGGAGAGGTACTCGAGTCTGGCCGGCCGGCCGGCCGTAGGTCGGCGCGCGCTGGCCCGGTTGTCGGCGCCGGAGATCTTGTGGAAATGCATTCGAGTGAGCAGCTCTAATGATGCTGCGATACGGCTTGGCTACCACGCGAGTTAGCTGCGGGCCAGCAGACGAACGCGGCACACGGGTCTGCGTGCGACGCGAAGGAGGCGAGGTGGTTGGTGGCTGGATCGGATATGGTCAGTAGGTGCTGAAATGGTCGGTCGATATCGGCGATAGGAGGAGCGCGTTTGCATTGCGTGTGGCAGCGTAGGCAGGGCTTGCGTTTGGCGTTCGTGGTTGTTTGTTGTTGGTGTTGATTGTGTGTTTGTTGGTGTTGATGGTGTTCAGCCTTCCCATATAGTCTAGGCGGTTAGGATAGCTGGCTCTCACCCAGCAGACCCGGGTTCGAGTCCCGGTGTGGGAACATCTTTGCTCTTCTTTGCTGCTTCTGCACTCTTCTTTTCTCCGCGTTGGCCGTCCGTCGCAGCTTCAGCGTCGTGCTAGCTCGGAGCTACATCCCATTCGCGGATCCAGCCAGCCGTGCTCACACGGCCAGGAGGGAGAGGTACTCGAGTCTGGCCGGCCGGCCGGCCGTAGGTCGGCGCGCGCTGGCCCGGTTGTCGGCGCCGGAGATCTTGTGGAAATGCATTCGAGTGAGCAGCTCTAATGAGGCTGCGATACGGTTTGGCTACCACGCGAGTGAGCTGCGGGCAAACAGACGAACGCGGCACACGGGTCTGCGTGCGGCGCGAAGGAGGCGAGGTGGTTGGTGGCTGGATCGGATATGGTCAGTAGGTGCTGAAATGGTCGGTCGATATCGGCGATAGGAGGAGCGCGTTTGCATTGCGTGTGGCAGCGTAGGCAGGGCTTGCGTTTGGCGTTCGTGGTTGTTTGTTGTTGGTGTTGATTGTGTGTTTGTTGGTGTTGATGGTGTTCAGCCTTCCCATATAGTCTAGGCGGTTAGGATAGCTGGCTCTCACCCAGCAGACCCGGGTTCGAGTCCCGGTGTGGGAACATCTTTGCTCTTCTTTGCTGCTTCTGCACTCTTCTTTTCTCCGCGTTGGCCGTCCGTCGCAGCTTCAGCGTCGTGCTAGCTCGGAGCTACATCCCATTCGCGGATCCAGCCAGCCGTGCTCACACGGCCAGGAGGGAGAGGTACTGAGTCTGGCCGGCCGGCCGGCCGTAGGTCGGCGCGCGCTGGCCCGGTTGTCGGCGCCGGAGATCTTGTGGAAATGCATTCGAGTGAGCAGCTCTAATGAGGCTGCGATACGGCTTGGCTACCACGCGAGTGAGCTGCGGGCAAGCAGACGAACGCGGCACACGGGTCTGCGTGCGACGCGAAGGAGGCGAGGTGGTTGGTGGCTGGATCGGATATGGTCAGTAGGTGCTGAAATGGTCGGTCGATATCGGCGATAGGAGGAGCGCGTTTGCATTGCGTGTGGCAGCGTAGGCAGGGCTTGCGTTTGGCGTTCGTGGTTGTTTGTTGTTGGTGTTGATTGTGTGTTTGTTGGTGTTGATGGTGTTCAGCCTTCCCATATAGTCTAGGCGGTTAGGATAGCTGGCTCTCACCCAGCAGACCCGGGTTCGAGTCCCGGTGTGGGAACATCTTTGCTCTTCTTTGCTGCTTCTGCACTCTTCTTTTCTCCGCGTTGGCCGTCCGTCGCAGCTTCAGCGTCGTGCTAGCTCGGAGCTACATCCCATTCGCGGATCCAGCCAGCCGTGCTCACACGGCCAGGAGGGAGAGGTACTCGAGTCTGGCCGGCCGGCCGGCCGTAGGTCGGCGCGCGCTGGCCCGGTTGTCGGCGCCGGAGATCTTGTGGAAATGCATTCGAGTGAGCAGCTCTAATGAGGCTGCGATACGGCTTGGCTACCACGCGAGTGAGCTGCGGGCAAGCAGACGAACGCGGCACACGGGTCTGCGTGCGACGCGAAGGAGGCGAGGTGGTTGGTGGCTGGATCGGATATGGTCAGTAGGTGCTGAAATGGTCGGTCGATATCGGCGAGAGGAGGAGCGCGTTTGCATTGCGTGTGGCAGCGTAGGCAGGGCTTGCGTTTGGCGTTCGTGGTTGTTTGTTGTTGGTGTTGATTGTGTGTTTGTTGGTGTTGATGGTGTTCAGCCTTCCCATATAGTCTAGGCGGTTGGGATAGCTGGCTCTCACCCAGCAGACCCGGGTTCGAGTCCCGGTGTGGGAACATCTTTTGCTCTTCTTTGCTGCTTCTGCACTCTTCTTTTCTCCGCGTTGGCCGTCCGTCGCAGCTTCAGCGTCGTGCTAGCTCGGAGCTACATCCCATTCGCGGATCCAGCCAGCCGTGCTCACACGGCCAGGAGGGAGAGGTACTCGAGTCTGGCCGGCCGGCCGGCCGTAGGTCGGCGCGCGCTGGCCCGGTTGTCGGCGCCGGAGATCTTGTGGAAATGCATTCGAGTGAGCAGCTCTAATGAGGCTGCGATACGGCTTGGCTACCACGCGAGTGAGCTGCGGGCAAGCAGACGAACGCGGCACACGGGTCTGCGTGCGACGCGAAGGAGGCGAGGTGGTTGGTGGCTGGATCGGATATGGTCAGTAGGTGCTGAAATGGTCGGTCGATATCGGCGATAGGAGGAGCGCGTTTGCATTGCGTGTGGCAGCGTAGGCAGGGCTTGCGTTTGGCGTTCGTGGTTGTTTGTTGTTGGTGTTGATTGTGTGTTTGTTGGTGTTGATGGTGTTCAGCCTTCCCATATAGTCTAGGCGGTTAGGATAGCTGGCTCTCACCCAGCAGACCCGGGTTCGAGTCCCGGTGTGGGAACATCTTTGCTCTTCTTTGCTGCTTCTGCACTCTTCTTTTCTCCGCGTTGGCCGTCCGTCGCAG
Organism: Phytophthora melonis; assembly: GCA_024211575.1. NCBI lineage: Eukaryota > Oomycota > Peronosporomycetes > Peronosporales > Peronosporaceae > Phytophthora > Phytophthora melonis. The sequence continues at coordinate 441,260 of JAMXKT010000041.1, forward strand.
CTTCAGCGTCGTGCTAGCTCGGAGCTACATCCCATTCGCGGATCCAGCCAGCCGTGCTCACACGGCCAGGAGGGAGAGGTACTCGAGTCTGGCCGGCCGGCCGGCCGTAGGTCGGCGCGCGCTGGCCCGGTTGTCGGCGCCGGAGATCTTGTGGAAATGCATTCGAGTGAGCAGCTCTAATGAGGCTGCGATACGGCTTGGCTACCACGCGAGTGAGCTGCGGGCAAGCAGACGAACGCGGCACACGGGTCTGCGTGCGACGCGAAGGAGGCGAGGTGGTTGGTGGCTGGATCGGATATGGTCAGTAGGTGCTGAAATGGTCGGTCGATATCGGCGATAGGAGGAGCGCGTTTGCATTGCGTGTGGCAGCGTAGGCAGGGCTTGCGTTTGGCGTTCGTGGTTGTTTGTTGTTGGTGTTGATTGTGTGTTTGTTGGTGTTGATGGTGTTCAGCCTTCCCATATAGTCTAGGCGGTTAGGATAGCTGGCTCTCACCCAGCAGACCCGGGTTCGAGTCCCGGTGTGGGAACATCTTTGCTCTTCTTTGCTGCTTCTGCACTCTTCTTTTCTCCGCGTTGGCCGTCCGTCGCAGCTTCAGCGTCGTGCTAGCTCGGAGCTACATCCCATTCGCGGATCCAGCCAGCCGTGCTCACACGGCCAGGAGGAGAGGTACTCGAGTCTGGCCGGCCGGCCGGCCGTAGGTCGGCGCGCGCTGGCCCGGTTGTCGGCGCCGGAGATCTTGTGGAAATGCATTCGAGTGAGCAGCTCTAATGAGGCTGCGATACGGCTTGGCTACCACGCGAGTGAGCTGCGGGCAAGCAGACGAACGCGGCACACGGGTCTGCGTGCGACGCGAAGGAGGCGAGGTGGTTGGTGGCTGGATCGGATATGGTCAGTAGGTGCTGAAATGGTCGGTCGATATCGGCGATAGGAGGAGCGCGTTTGCATTGCGTGTGGCAGCGTAGGCAGGGCTTGCGTTTGGCGTTCGTGGTTGTTTGTTGTTGGTGTTGATTGTGTGTTTGTTGGTGTTGATGGTGTTCAGCCTTCCCATATAGTCTAGGCGGTTAGGATAGCTGGCTCTCACCCAGCAGACCCGGGTTCGAGTCCCGGTGTGGGAACATCTTTGCTCTTCTTTGCTGCTTCTGCACTCTTCTTTTCTCCGCGTTGGCCGTCCGTCGCAGCTTCAGCGTCGTGCTAGCTCGGAGCTGCATCCCATTCGCGGATCCAGCCAGCCGTGCTCACACGACCAGGAGGGAGAGGTACTCGAGTCTGGCCGGCCGGCCGGCCGGCCGTAGGTCGGCGCGCGCTGGCCCGGTTGTCGGCGCCGGAGATCTTGTGGAAATGCATTCGAGTGAGCAGCTCTAATGAGGCTGCGATACGGCTTGGCTACCACGCGAGTGAGCTGCGGGCAAGCAGACGAACGCGGCACACGGGTCTGCGTGCGACGCGAAGGAGGCGAGGTGGTTGGTGGCTGGATCGGATATGGTCAGTAGGTGCTGAAATGGTCGGTCGATATCGGCGATAGGAGGAGCGCGTTTGCATTGCGTGTGGCAGCGTAGGCAGGGCTTGCGTTTGGCGTTCGTGGTTGTTTGTTGTTGGTGTTGATTGTGTGTTTGTTGGTGTTGATGGTGTTCAGCCTTCCCATATAGTCTAGGCGGTTAGGATAGCTGGCTCTCACCCAGCAGACCCGGGTTCGAGTCCCGGTGTGGGAACATCTTTGCTCTTCTTTGCTGCTTCTGCACTCTTCTTTTCTCCGCGTTGGCCGTCCGTCGCAGCTTCAGCGTCGTGCTAGCTCGGAGCTACATCCCATTCGCGGATCCAGCCAGCCGTGCTCACACGGCCAGGAGGAGAGGTACTCGAGTCTGGCCGGCCGGCCGGCCGTAGGTCGGCGCGCGCTGGCCCGGTTGTCGGCGCCGGAGATCTTGTGGAAATGCATTCGAGTGAGCAGCTCTAATGAGGCTGCGATACGGCTTGGCTACCACGCGAGTGAGCTGCGGGCAAGCAGACGAACGCGGCACACGGGTCTGCGTGCGACGCGAAGGAGGCGAGGTGGTTGGTGGCTGGATCGGATATGGTCAGTAGGTGCTGAAATGGTCGGTCGATATCGGCGATAGGAGGAGCGCGTTTGCATTGCGTGTGGCAGCGCAGGCAGGGCTTGCGTTTGGCGTTCGTGGTTGTTTGTTGTTGGTGTTGATTGTGTGTTTGTTGGTGTTGATGGTGTTCAGCCTTCCCATATAGTCTAGGCGGTTAGGATAGCTGGCTCTCACCCAGCAGACCCGGGTTCGAGTCCCGGTGTGGGAACATCTGTTGCTCTTCTTTGCTGCTTCTGCACTCTTGTTTTCTCCGCGTTGGCCGTCCGTCGCAGCTTCAGCGTCGTGCTAGCTCGGAGCTACATCCCATTCGCGGATCCAGCCAGCCGTGCTCACACGGCCAGGAGGGAGAGGTACTCGAGTCTGGCCGGCCGGCCGGCCGTAGGTCGGCGCGCGCTGGCCCGGTTGTCGGCGCCGGAGATCTTGTGGAAATGCATTCGAGTGAGCAGCTCTAATGAGGCTGCGATACGGCTTGGCTACCACGCGAGTGAGCTGCGGGCAAGCAGACGAACGCGGCACACGGGTCTGCGTGCGACGCGAAGGAGGCGAGGTGGTTGGTGGCTGGATCGGATATGGTCAGTAGGTGCTGAAATGGTCGGTCGATATCGGCGATAGGAGGAGCGCGTTTGCATTGCGTGTGGCAGCGTAGGCAGGGCTTGCGTTTGGCGTTCGTGGTTGTTTGTTGTTGGTGTTGATTGTGTGTTTGTTGGTGTTGATGGTGTTCAGCCTTCCCATATAGTCTAGGCGGTTAGGATAGCTGGCTCTCACCCAGCAGCCCCGGGATCGAGGCCCGGTGTGTGACCATCTTTGGCTCTTCTTTGCTGCTTCTGCACTCTGCTTTTCGCCTCGGGGGCCGTCCGTCGCAGCTTCAGCGTCGTGCTAGCTCGGAGCTACATCCCATTCGCGGATCCAGCCAGCCGTGCTCACACGGCCAGGAGGGAGAGGTACTCGAGTCTGGCCGGCCGGCCGGCCGTAGGTCGGCGCGCGCTGGCCCGGTTGTCGGCGCCGGAGATCTTGTGGAAATGCATTCGAGTGAGCAGCTCTAATGAGGCTGCGATACGGCTTGGCTACCACGTGAGTGAGCTGCGGGCAAGCAGACGAACGCGGCACACGGGTCTGCGTGCGACGCGAAGGAGGCGAGGTGGTTGGTGGCTGGATCGGATATGGTCAGTAGGTGCTGAAATGGTCGGTCGATATCGGCGATAGGAGGAGCGCGTTTGCATTGCGTGTGGCAGCGTAGGCAGGGCTTGCGTTTGGCGTTCGTGGTTGTTTGTTGTTGGTGTTGATTGTGTGTTTGTTGGTGTTGATGGTGTTCAGCCTTCCCATATAGTCTAGGCGGTTAGGATAGCTGGCTCTCACCCAGCAGACCCGGGTTCGAGTCCCGGTGTGGGAACATCTTTGCTCTTCTTTGCTGCTTCTGCACTCTTCTTTTCTCCGCGTTGGCCGTCCGTCGCAGCTTCAGCGTCGTGCTAGCTCGGAGCTACATCCCATTCGCGGATCCAGCCAGCCGTGCTCACACGGCCAGGAGGGAGAGGTACTCGAGTCTGGCCGGCCGGCCGGCCGGAGGTCGGCGCGCGCTGGCCCGGTTGTCGGCGCCGGAGATCTTGTGGAAATGCATTCGAGTGAGCAGCTCTAATGAGGCTGCGATACGGCTTGGCTACCACGCGAGTGAGCTGCGGGCAAGCAGACGAACGCGGCACACGGGTCTGCGTGCGACGCGAAGGAGGCGAGGTGGTTGGTGGCTGGATCGGATATGGTCAGTAGGTGCTGAAATGGTCGGTCGATATCGGCGATAGGAGGAGCGCGTTTGCATTGCGTGTGGCAGCGTAGGCAGGGCTTGCGTTTGGCGTTCGTGGTTGTTTGTTGTTGGTGTTGATTGTGTGTTTGTTGGTGTTGATGGTGTTCAGCCTTCCCATATAGTCTAGGCGGTTAGGATAGCTGGCTCTCACCCAGCAGACCCGGGTTCGAGTCCCGGTGTGGGAACATCTTTTGCTCTTCTTTGCTGCTTCTGCACTCTTCTTTTCTCCGCGTTGGCCGTCCGTCGCAGCTTCAGCGTCGTGCTAGCTCGGAGCTACATCCCATTCGCGGATCCAGCCAGCCGTGCTCACACGGCCAGGAGGAGAGGTACTCGAGTCTGGCCGGCCGGCCGGCCGTAGGTCGGCGCGCGCTGGCCCGGTTGTCGGCGCCGGAGATCTTGTGGACATGCATTCGAGTGAGCAGCTCTAATGAGGCTGCGATACGGCTTGGCTACCACGCGAGTGAGCTGCGGGCAAGCAGACGAACGCGGCACACGTGCGACGCGAAGGAGGCGAGGTGGTTGGTGGCTGGATCGGATATGGTCAGTAGGTGCTGAAATGGTCGGTCGATATCGGCGATAGGAGGAGCGCGTTTGCATTGCGTGTGGCAGCGTAGGCAGGGCTTGCGTTTGGCGTTCGTGGTTGTTTGTTGTTGGTGTTGATTGTGTGTTTGTTGGTGTTGATGGTGTTCAGCCTTCCCATATAGTCTAGGCGGTTAGGATAGCTGGCTCTCACCCAGCAGACCCGGGTTCGAGTCCCGGTGTGGGAACATCTTTGCTCTTCTTTGCTGCTTCTGCACTCTTCTTTTCTCCGCGTTGGCCGTCCGTCGCAGCTTCAGCGTCGTGCTAGCTCGGAGCTACATCCCATTCGCGGATCCAGCCAGCCGTGCTCACACGGCCAGGAGGGAGAGGTACTCGAGTCTGGCCGGCCGGCCGGCCGTAGGTCGGCGCGCGCTGGCCCGGTTGTCGGCGCCGGAGATCTTGTGGAAATGCATTCGAGTGAGCAGCTCTAATGAGGCTGCGATACGGCTTGGCTACCACGCGAGTGAGCTGCGGGCAAGCAGACGAACGCGGCACACGGGTCTGCGTGCGACGCGAAGGAGGCGAGGTGGTTGGTGGCTGGATCGGATATGGTCAGTAGGTGCTGAAATGGTCGGTCGATATCGGCGATAGGAGGAGCGCGTTTGCATTGCGTGTGGCAGCGTAGGCAGGGCTTGCGTTTGGCGTTCGTGGTTGTTTGTTGTTGGTGTTGATTGTGTGTTTGTTGGTGTTGATGGTGTTCAGCCTTCCCATATAGTCTAGGCGGTTAGGATAGCTGGCTCTCACCCAGCAGACCCGGGTTCGAGTCCCGGTGTGGGAACATCTTTGCTCTTCTTTGCTGCTTCTGCACTCTTCTTTTCTCCGCGTTGGCCGTCCGTCGCAGCTTCAGCGTCGTGCTAGCTCGGAGCTACATCCCATTCGCGGATCCAGCCAGCCGTGCTCACACGGCCAGGAGGGAGAGGTACTCGAGTCTGGCCGGCCGGCCGGCCGTAGGGCGGCGCGCTGGCCCGGGTGTCGGCGCCGGAGATCTTGTGGAAATGCATTCGAGTGAGCAGCTCTAATGAGGCTGCGATACGGCTTGGCTACCACGCGAGTGAGCTGCGGGCAAGCAGACGAACGCGGCACACGGGTCTGCGTGCGACGCGAAGGAGGCGAGGTGGTTGGTGGCTGGATCGGATATGGTCAGTAGGTGCTGAAATGGTCGGTCGATATCGGCGATAGGAGGAGCGCGTTTGCATTGCGTGTGGCAGCGTAGGCAGGGCTTGCGTTTGGCGTTCGTGGTTGTTTGTTGTTGGTGTTGATTGTGTGTTTGTTGGTGTTGATGGTGTTCAGCCTTCCCATATAGTCTAGGCGGTTAGGATAGCTGGCTCTCACCCAGCAGACCCGGGTTCGAGTCCCGGTGTGGGAACATCTTTTGCTCTTCTTTGCTGCTTCTGCACTCTTCTTTTCTCCGCGTTGGCCGTCCGTCGCAGCTTCAGCGTCGTGCTAGCTCGGAGCTACATCCCATTCGCGGATCCAGCCAGCCGTGCTCACACGGCCAGGAGGGAGAGGTACTCGAGTCTGGCCGGCGGGCCGGACGGCCGTAGGTCGGCGCGCGCTGGCCCGGTTGTCGGCGCCGGAGATCTTGTGGAAATGCATTCGAGTGAGCAGCTCTAATGAGGCTGCGATACGGCTTGGCTACCACGCGAGTGAGCTGCGGGCAAGCAGACGAACGCGGCACACGGGTCTGCGTGCGACGCGAAGGAGGCGAGGTGGTTGGTGGCTGGATCGGATATGGTCAGTAGGTGCTGAAATGGTCGGTCGATATCGGCGATAGGAGGAGCGCGTTTGCATTGCGTGTGGCAGCGTAGGCAGGGCTTGCGTTTGGCGTTCGTGGTTGTTTGTTGTTGGTGTTGATTGTGTGTTTGTTGGTGTTGATGGTGTTCAGCCTTCCCATATAGTCTAGGCGGTTAGGATAGCTGGCTCTCACCCAGCAGACCCGGGTTCGAGTCCCGGTGTGGGAACATCTTTGCTCTTCTTTGCTGCTTCTGCACTCTTCTTTTCTCCGCGTTGGCCGTCCGTCGCAGCTTCAGCGTCGTGCTAGCTCGGAGCTACATCCCATTCGCGGATCCAGCCAGCCGTGCTCACACGGCCAGGAGGAGAGGTACTCGAGTCTGGCCGGCCGGCCGGCCGTAGGTCGGCGCGCGCTGGCCCGGTTGTCGGCGCCGGAGATCTTGTGGAAATGCATTCGAGTGAGCAGCTCTAATGAGGCTGCGATACGGCTTGGCTACCACGCGAGTGAGCTGCGGGCAAGCAGACGAACGCGGCACACGGGTCTGCGTGCGACGCGAAGGAGGCGAGGTGGTTGGTGGCTGGATCGGATATGGTCAGTAGGTGCTGAAATGGTCGGTCGATATCGGCGATAGGAGGAGCGCGTTTGCATTGCGTGTGGCAGCGTAGGCAGGGCTTGCGTTTGGCGTACGTGGTTGTTTGTTGTTGGTGTTGATTGTGTGTTTGTTGGTGTTGATGGTGTTCAGCCTTCCCATATAGTCTAGGCGGTTAGGATAGCTGGCTCTCACCCAGCAGACCCGGGTTCGAGTCCCGGTGTGGGAACATCTTTGCTCTTCTTTGCTGCTTCTGCACTCTTCTTTTCTCCGCGTTGGCCGTCCGTCGCAGCTTCAGCGTCGTGCTAGCTCGGAGCTACATCCCATTCGCGGATCCAGCCAGCCGTGCTCACACGGCCAGGAGGAGAGGTACTCGAGTCTGGCCGGCCGGCCGGCCAGCCGTAGGTCGGCGCGCGCTGGCCCGGTTGTCGGCGCCGGAGATCTTGTGGACATGCATTCGAGTGAGCAGCTCTAATGAGGCTGCATACGGCTTGGCTACCACGCGAGTGAGCTGCGGGCAAGCAGACGAACGCGGCACACGGGTCTGCGTGCGACGCGAAGGAGGCGAGGTGGTTGGTGGCTGGATCGGATATGGTCAGTAGGTGCTGAAATGGTCGGTCGATATCGGCGATAGGAGGAGCGCGTTTGCATTGCGTGTGGCAGCGTAGGCAGGGCTTGCGTTTGGCGTTCGTGGTTGTTTGTTGTTGGTGTTGATTGTGTGTTTGTTGGTGTTGATGGTGTTCAGCCTTCCCATATAGTCTAGGCGGTTAGGATAGCTGGCTCTCACCCAGCAGACCCGGGTTCGAGTCCCGGTGTGGGAACATCTTTGCTCTTCTTTGCTGCTTCTGCACTCTTCTTTTCTCCGCGTTGGCCGTCCGTCGCAGCTTCAGCGTCGTGCTAGCTCGGAGCTACATCCCATTCGCGGATCCAGCCAGCCGTGCTCACACGGCCAGGAGGGAGAGGTACTCGAGTCTGGCCGGCCGGCCGGCCGTAGGTCGGCGCGCGCTGGCCCGGGTGGCGGCGCCGGAGATCTTGTGGAAATGCATTCGAGTGAGCAGCTCTAATGAGGCTGCGATACGGCTTGGCTACCACGCGAGTGAGCTGCGGGCAAGCAGACGAACGCGGCACACGGGTCTGCGTGCGACGCGAAGGAGGCGAGGTGGTTGGTGGTTGGATCGGATATGGTCAGTAGGTGCTGAAATGGTCGGTCGATATCGGCGATAGGAGGAGCGCGTTTGCATTGCGTGTGGCAGCGTAGGCAGGGCTTGCGTTTGGCGTTCGTGGTTGTTTGTTGTTGGTGTTGATTGTGTGTTTGTTGGTGTTGATGGTGTTCAGCCTTCCCATATAGTCTAGGCGGTTAGGATAGCTGGCTCTCACCCAGCAGACCCGGGTTCGAGTCCCGGTGTGGGAACATCTTTTGCTCTTATTTGCTGCTTCTGCACTCTTCTTTTCTCCGCGTTGGCCGCCCGTCGCAGCTTCAGCGTCGTGCTAGCTCGGAGCTACATCCCATTCGCGGTTCCAGCCATCCGTGCTCACACGGCCAGGAGGGAGAGGTTCTCGAGTCTGGCCGGCCGGCCGGCCGTAGGTCGGCGCGCGCTGGCCCGGTTGTCGGCGCCGGAGATCTTGTGGAAATGCATTCGAGTGAGCAGCTCTAATGAGGCTGCGATACGGCTTGGCTACCACGCGAGTGAGCTGCGGGCAAGCAGACGAACGCGGCACACGGGTCTGCGTGCGACGCGAAGGAGGCGAGGTGGTTGGTGGCTGGATCGGATATGGTCAGTAGGTGCTGAAATGGTCGGTCGATATCGGCGATAGGAGGAGCGCGTTTGCATTGCGTGTGGCAGCGTAGGCAGGGCTTGCGTTTGGCGTTCGTGGTTGTTTGTTGTTGGTGTTGATTGTGTGTTTGTTGGTGTTGATGGTGTTCAGCCTTCCCATATAGTCTAGGCGGTTAGGATAGCTGGCTCTCACCCAGCAGACCCGGGTTCGAGTCCCGGTGTGGGAACATCTTTGCTCTTCTTTGCTGCTTCTGCACTCTTCTTTTCTCCGCGTTGGCCGTCCGTCGCAGCTTCAGCGTCGTGCTAGCTCGGAGCTACATCCCATTCGCGGATCCAGCCAGCCGTGCTCACACGGCCAGGAGGAGAGGTACTCGAGTCTGGCCGGCCGGCCGGCCGTAGGTCGGCGCGCGCTGGCCCGGTTGTCGGCGCCGGAGATCTTGTGGAAATGCATTCGAGTGAGCAGCTCTAATGAGGCTGCATACGGCTTGGCTACCACGCGAGTGAGCTGCGGGCAAGCAGACGAACGCGGCACACGGGTCTGCGTGCGACGCGAAGGAGGCGAGGTGGTTGGTGGCTGGATCGGATATGGTCAGTAGGTGCTGAAATGGTCGGTCGATATCGGCGATAGGAGGAGCGCGTTTGCATTGCGTGTGGCAGCGTAGGCAGGGCTTGCGTTTGGCGTTCGTGGTTGTTTGTTGTTGGTGTTGATTGTGTGTTTGTTGGTGTTGATGGTGTTCAGCCTTCCCATATAGTCTAGGCGGTTAGGATAGCTGGCTCTCACCCAGCAGACCCGGGTTCGAGTCCCGGTGTGGGAACATCTTTTGCTCTTCTTTGCTGCTTCTGCACTCTTCTTTTCTCCGCGTTGGCCGTCCGTCGCAGCTTCAGCGTCGTGCTAGCTCGGAGCTACATCCCATTCGCGGATCCAGCCAGCCGTGCTCACACGGCCAGGAGGGAGAGGTACTCGAGTCTGGCCGGCCGGCCGGCCGTAGGTCGGCGCGCGCTGGCCCGGTTGTCGGCGCCGGAGATCTTGTGGAAATGCATTCGAGTGAGCAGCTCTAATGAGGCTGCATACGGCTTGGCTACCACGCGAGTGAGCTGCGGGCAAGCAGACGAACGCGGCACACGGGTCTGCGTGCGACGCGAAGGAGGCGAGGTGGTTGGTGGCTGGATCGGATATGGTCAGTAGGTGCTGAAATGGTCGGTCGATATCGGCGATAGGAGGAGCGCGTTTGCATTGCGTGTGGCAGCGTAGGCAGGGCTTGCGTTTGGCGTTCGTGGTTGTTTGTTGTTGGTGTTGATTGTGTGTTTGTTGGTGTTGATGGTGTTCAGCCTTCCCATATAGTCTAGGCGGTTAGGATAGCTGGCTCTCACCCAGCAGACCCGGGTTCGAGTCCCGGTGTGGGAACATCTTTTGCTCTTCTTTGCTGCTTCTGCACTCTTCTTTTCTCCGCGTTGGCCGTCCGTCGCAGCTTCAGCGTCGTGCTAGCTCGGAGCTACATCCCATTCGCGGATCCAGCCAGCCGTGCTCACACGGCCAGGAGGGAGAGGTACTCGAGTCTGGCCGGCCGGCCGGCCGTAGGTCGGCGCGCGCTGGCCCGGTTGTCGGCGCCGGAGATCTTGTGGAAATGCATTCGAGTGAGCAGCTCTAATGAGGCTGCATACGGCTTGGCTACCACGCGAGTGAGCTGCGGGCAAGCAGACGAACGCGGCACACGGGTCTGCGTGCGACGCGAAGGAGGCGAGGTGGTTGGTGGCTGGATCGGATATGGTCAGTAGGTGCTGAAATGGTCGGTCGATATCGGCGATAGGAGGAGCGCGTTTGCATTGCGTGTGGCAGCGTAGGCAGGGCTTGCGTTTGGCGTTCGTGGTTGTTTGTTGTTGGTGTTGATTGTGTGTTTGTTGGTGTTGATGGTGTTCAGCCTTCCCATATAGTCTAGGCGGTTAGGATAGCTGGCTCTCACCCAGCAGACCCGGGTTCGAGTCCCGGTGTGGGAACATCTTTGCTCTTCTTTGCTGCTTCTGCACTCTTCTTTTCTCCGCGTTGGCCGTCCGTCGCAGCTTCAGCGTCGTGCTAGCTCGGAGCTACATCCCATTCGCGGATCCAGCCAGCCGTGCTCACACGGCCAGGAGAGAGAGGTACTCGAGTCTGGCCGGCCGGCCGGCCGTAGGTCGGCGCGCGCTGGCCCGGTTGTCGGCGCCGGAGATCTTGTGGAAATGCATTCGAGTGAGCAGCTCTAATGAGGCTGCATACGGCTTGGCTACCACGCGAGTGAGCTGCGGGCAAGCAGACGAACGCGGCACACGGGTCTGCGTGCGACGCGAAGGAGGCGAGGTGGTTGGTGGCTGGATCGGATATGGTCAGTAGGTGCTGAAATGGTCGGTCGATATCGGCGATAGGAGGAGCGCGTTTGCATTGCGTGTGGCAGCGTAGGCAGGGCTTGCGTTTGGCGTTCGTGGTTGTTTGTTGTTGGTGTTGATTGTGTGTTTGTTGGTGTTGATGGTGTTCAGCCTTCCCATATAGTCTAGGCGGTTAGGATAGCTGGCTCTCACCCAGCAGACCCGGGTTCGAGTCCCGGTGTGGGAACATCTTTGCTCTTCTTTGCTGCTTCTGCACTCTTCTTTTCTCCGCGTTGGCCGTCCGTCGCAGCTTCAGCGTCGTGCTAGCTCGGAGCTACATCCCATTCGCGGATCCAGCCAGCCGTGCTCACACGGCCAGGAGGGAGAGGTACTCGAGTCTGGCCGGCCGGCCGGCCGTAGGTCGGCGCGCGCTGGCCCGGTTGTCGGCGCCGGAGATCTTGTGGAAATGCATTCGAGTGAGCAGCTCTAATGAGGCTGCGATACGGCTTGGCTACCACGCGAGTGAGCTGCGGGCAAGCAGACGAACGCGGCACACGGGTCTGCGTGCGACGCGAAGGAGGCGAGGTGGTTGGTGGCTGGATCGGATATGGTCAGTAGGTGCTGAAATGGTCGGTCGATATCGGCGATAGGAGGAGCGCGTTTGCATTGCGTGTGGCAGCGTAGGCAGGGCTTGCGTTTGGCGTTCGTGGTTGTTTGTTGTTGGTGTTGATTGTGTGTTTGTTGGTGTTGATGGTGTTCAGCCTTCCCATATAGTCTAGGCGGTTAGGATAGCTGGCTCTCACCCAGCAGACCCGGGTTCGAGTCCCGGTGTGGGAACATCTTTGCTCTTCTTTGCTGCTTCTGCACTCTTCTTTTCTCCGCGTTGGCCGTCCGTCGCAGCTTCAGCGTCGTGCTAGCTCGGAGCTACATCCCATTCGCGGATCCAGCCAGCCGTGCTCACACGGCCAGGAGGAGAGGTACTCGAGTCTGGCCGGCCGGCCGGCCGTAGGTCGGCGCGCGCTGGCCCGGTTGTCGGCGCCGGAGATCTTGTGGAAATGCATTCGAGTGAGCAGCTCTAATGAGGCTGCATACGGCTTGGCTACCACGCGAGTGAGCTGCGGGCAAGCAGACGAACGCGGCACACGGGTCTGCGTGCGACGCGAAGGAGGCGAGGTGGTTGGTGGCTGGATCGGATATGGTCAGTAGGTGCTGAAATGGTCGGTCGATATCGGCGATAGGAGGAGCGCGTTTGCATTGCGTGTGGCAGCGTAGGCAGGGCTTGCGTTTGGCGTTCGTGGTTGTTTGTTGTTGGTGTTGATTGTGTGTTTGTTGGTGTTGATGGTGTTCAGCCTTCCCATATAGTCTAGGCGGTTAGGATAGCTGGCTCTCACCCAGCAGACCCGGGTTCGAGTCCCGGTGTGGGAACATCTTTTGCTCTTCTTTGCTGCTTCTGCACTCTTCTTTTCTCCGCGTTGGCCGTCCGTCGCAGCTTCAGCGTCGTGCTAGCTCGGAGCTACATCCCATTCGCGGATCCAGCCAGCCGTGCTCACACGGCCAGGAGGGAGAGGTACTCGAGTCTGGCCGGCCGGCCGGCCGTAGGTCGGCGCGCGCTGGCCCGGTTGTCGGCGCCGGAGATCTTGTGGAAATGCATTCGAGTGAGCAGCTCTAATGAGGCTGCGATACGGCTTGGCTACCACGCGAGTGAGCTGCGGGCAAGCAGACGAACGCGGCACACGGGTCTGCGTGCGACGCGAAGGAGGCGAGGTGGTTGGTGGCTGGATCGGATATGGTCAGTAGGTGCTGAAATGGTCGGTCGATATCGGCGATAGGAGGAGCGCGTTTGCATTGCGTGTGGCAGCGTAGGCAGGGCTTGCGTTTGGCGTTCGTGGTTGTTTGTTGTTGGTGTTGATTGTGTGTTTGTTGGTGTTGATGGTGTTCAGCCTTCCCATATAGTCTAGGCGGTTAGGATAGCTGGCTCTCACCCAGCAGACCCGGGTTCGAGTCCCGGTGTGGGAACATCTTTGCTCTTCTTTGCTGCTTCTGCACTCTTCTTTTCTCCGCGTTGGCCGTCCGTCGCAGCTTCAGCGTCGTGCTAGCTCGGAGCTACATCCCATTCGCGGATCCAGCCAGCCGTGCTCACACGGCCAGGAGGAGAGGTACTCGAGTCTGGCCGGCCGGCCGGCCGTAGGTCGGCGCGCGCTGGCCCGGTTGTCGGCGCCGGAGATCTTGTGGAAATGCATTCGAGTGAGCAGCTCTAATGAGGCTGCGATACGGCTTGGCTACCACGCGAGTGAGCTGCGGGCAAGCAGACGAACGCGGCACACGGGTCTGCGTGCGACGCGAAGGAGGCGAGGTGGTTGGTGGCTGGATCGGATATGGTCAGTAGGTGCTGAAATGGTCGGTCGATATCGGCGATAGGAGGAGCGCGTTTGCATTGCGTGTGGCAGCGTAGGCAGGGCTTGCGTTTGGCGTTCGTGGTTGTTTGTTGTTGGTGTTGATTGTGTGTTTGTTGGTGTTGATGGTGTTCAGCCTTCCCATATAGTCTAGGCGGTTAGGATAGCTGGCTCTCACCCAGCAGACCCGGGTTCGAGTCCCGGTGTGGGAACATCTTTGCTCTTCTTTGCTGCTTCTGCACTCTTCTTTTCTCCGCGTTGGCCGTCCGTCGCAGCTTCAGCGTCGTGCTAGCTCGGAGCTACATCCCATTCGCGGATCCAGCCAGCCGTGCTCACACGGCCAGGAGGGAGAGGTACTCGAGTCTGGCCGGCCGGCCGGCCGGCCGTAGGTCGGCGCGCGCTGGCCCGGTTGTCGGCGCCGGAGATCTTGTGGAAATGCATTCGAGTGAGCAGCTCTAATGAGGCTGCATACGGCTTGGCTACCACGCGAGTGAGCTGCGGGCAAGCAGACGAACGCGGCACACGGGTCTGCGTGCGACGCGAAGGAGGCGAGGTGGTTGGTGGTTGGATCGGATATGGTCAGTAGGTGCTGAAATGGTCGGTCGATATCGGCGATAGGAGGAGCGCGTTTGCATTGCGTGTGGCAGCGTAGGCAGGGCTTGCGTTTGGCGTTCGTGGTTGTTTGTTGTTGGTGTTGATTGTGTGTTTGTTGGTGTTGATGGTGTTCAGCCTTCCCATATAGTCTAGGCGGTTAGGATAGCTGGCTCTCACCCAGCAGACCCGGGTTCGAGTCCCGGTGTGGGAACATCTTTGCTCTTCTTTGCTGCTTCTGCACTCTTCTTTTCTCCGCGTTGGCCGTCCGTCGCAGCTTCAGCGTCGTGCTAGCTCGGAGCTACATCCCATTCGCGGATCCAGCCCGCCGTGCTCACACGGCCAGGAGGGAGAGGTACTCGAGTCTGGCCGGCCGGCCGGCCGTAGGTCGGCGCGCGCTGGCCCGGTTGTCGGCGCCGGAGATCTTGTGGAAATGCATTCGAGTGAGCAGCTCTAATGAGGCTGCGATACGGCTTGGCTACCACGCGAGTGAGCTGCGGGCAAGCAGACGAACGCGGCACACGGGTCTGCGTGCGACGCGAAGGAGGCGAGGTGGTTGGTGGCTGGATCGGATATGGTCAGTAGGTGCTGAAATGGTCGGTCGATATCGGCGATAGGAGGAGCGCGTTTGCATTGCGTGTGGCAGCGTAGGCAGGGCTTGCGTTTGGCGTTCGTGGTTGTTTGTTGTTGGTGTTGATTGTGTGTTTGTTGGTGTTGATGGTGTTCAGCCTTCCCATATAGTCTAGGCGGTTAGGATAGCTGGCTCTCACCCAGCAGACCCGGGTTCGAGTCCCGGTGTGGGAACATCTTTGCTCTTCTTTGCTGCTTCTGCACTCTTCTTTTCTCCGCGTTGGCCGTCCGTCGCAGCTTCAGCGTCGTGCTAGCTCGGAGCTACATCCCATTCGCGGATCCAGCCAGCCGTGCTCACACGGCCAGGAGGGAGAGGTACTCGAGTCTGGCCGGCCGGCCGGCCGTAGGTCGGCGCGCGCTGGCCCGGGTGTCGGCGCCGGAGATCTTGTGGAAATGCATTCGAGTGAGCAGCTCTAATGAGGCTGCGATACGGCTTGGCTACCACGCGAGTGAGCTGCGGGCAAGCAGACGAACGCGGCACACGGGTCTGCGTGCGACGCGAAGGAGGCGAGGTGGTTGGTGGCTGGATCGGATATGGTCAGTAGGTGCTGAAATGGTCGGTCGATATCGGCGATAGGAGGAGCGCGTTTGCATTGCGTGTGGCAGCGTAGGCAGGGCTTGCGTTTGGCGTTCGTGGTTGTTTGTTGTTGGTGTTGATTGTGTGTTTGTTGGTGTTGATGGTGTTCAGCCTTCCCATATAGTCTAGGCGGTTAGGATAGCTGGCTCTCACCCAGCAGACCCGGGTTCGAGTCTGGCCGGTGTGGGAACATCTTTGCTCTTCTTTGCTGCTTCTGCACTCTTCTTTTCTCCGCGTTGGCCGTCCGTCGCAGCTTCAGCGTCGTGCTAGCTCGGAGCTACATCCCATTCGCGGATCCAGCCAGCCGTGCTCACACGGCCAGGAGGGAGAGGTACTCGAGTCTGGCCGGCCGGCCGGCCGTAGGTCGGCGCGCGCTGGCCCGGTTGTCGGCGCCGGAGATCTTGTGGAAATGCATTCGAGTGAGCAGCTCTAATGAGGCTGCGATACGGCTTGGCTACCACGCGAGTGAGCTGCGGGCAAGCAGACGAACGCGGCACACGGGTCTGCGTGCGACGCGAAGGAGGCGAGGTGGTTGGTGGCTGGATCGGATATGGTCAGTAGGTGCTGAAATGGTCGGTCGATATCGGCGATAGGAGGAGCGCGTTTGCATTGCGTGTGGCAGCGTAGGCAGGGCTTGCGTTTGGCGTTCGTGGTTGTTTGTTGTTGGTGTTGATTGTGTGTTTGTTGGTGTTGATGGTGTTCAGCCTTCCCATATAGTCTAGGCGGTTAGGATAGCTGGCTCTCACCCAGCAGACCCGGGTTCGAGTCCCGGTGTGGGAACATCTTTTGCTCTTCTTTGCTGCTTCTGCACTCTTCTTTTCTCCGCGTTGGCCGTCCGTCGCAGCTTCAGCGTCGTGCTAGCTCGGAGCTACATCCCATTCGCGGATCCAGCCAGCCGTGCTCACACGGCCAGGAGGGAGAGGTACTCGAGTCTGGCCGGCCGGCCGGCCGTAGGTCGGCGCGCGCTGGCCCGGTTGTCGGCGCCGGAGATCTTGTGGACATGCATTCGAGTGAGCAGCTCTAATGAGGCTGCGATACGGCTTGGCTACCACGCGAGTGAGCTGCGGGCAAGCAGACGAACGCGGCACACGGGTCTGCGTGCGACGCGAAGGAGGCGAGGTGGTTGGTGGCTGGATCGGATATGGTCAGTAGGTGCTGAAATGGTCGGTCGATATCGGCGATAGGAGGAGCGCGCTTGCATTGCGTGTGGCAGCGTAGGCAGGGCTTGCGTTTGGCGTTCGTGGTTGTTTGTTGTTGGTGTTGATTGTGTGTTTGTTGGTGTTGATGGTGTTCAGCCTTCCCATATAGTCTAGGCGGTTAGGATAGCTGGCTCTCACCCAGCAGACCCGGGTTCGAGTCCCGGTGTGGGAACATCTTTTGCTCTTCTTTGCTGCTTCTGCACTCTTCTTTTCTCCGCGTTGGCCGTCCGTCGCAGCTTCAGCGTCGTGCTAGCTCGGAGCTACATCCCATTCGCGGATCCAGCCAGCCGTGCTCACACGGCCAGGAGGGAGAGGTACTCGAGTCTGGCCGGCCGGCCGGCCGTAGGTCGGCGCGCGCTGGCCCGGTTGTCGGCGCCGGAGATCTTGTGGAAATGCATTCGAGTGAGCAGCTCTAATGAGGCTGCGATACGGCTTGGCTACCACGCGAGTGAGCTGCGGGCAAGCAGACGAACGCGGCACACGGGTCTCCGTGCGACGCGAAGGAGGCGAGGTGGTTGGTGGCTGGATCGGATATGGTCAGTAGGTGCTGAAATGGTCGGTCGATATCGGCGATAGGAGGAGCGCGTTTGCATTGCGTGTGGCAGCGTAGGCAGGGCTTGCGTTTGGCGTTCGTGGTTGTTTGTTGTTGGTGTTGATTGTGTGTTTGTTGGTGTTGATGGTGTTCAGCCTTCCCATATAGTCTAGGCGGTTAGGATAGCTGGCTCTCACCCAGCAGACCCGGGTTCGAGTCTGGCCGGTGTGGGAACATCTTTTGCTCTTCTTTGCTGCTTCTGCACTCTTCTTTTCTCCGCGTTGGCCGTCCGTCGCAGCTTCAGCGTCGTGCTAGCTCGGAGCTACATCCCATTCCCAATCCAGCCAGCCGTGCTCACACGGCCAGGAGGGAGAGGTACTCGAGTCTGGCCGGCCGGCCGGCCGTAGGTCGGCGCGCGCTGGCCCGGTTGTCGGCGCCGGAGATCGTGTGGAAATGCATTCGAGTGAGCAGCTCTATTGAGGCTGCGATACGGCTTGGCTACCACGCGAGTGAGCTGCGGGCAAGCAGACGAACGCGGCACACGGGTCTGCGTGCGACGCGAAGGAGGCGAGGTGGTTGGTGGCTGGATCGGATATGGTTAGTAGGTGCTGAAATGGTCGGTCGATATCGGCGATAGGAGGAGCGCGTTTGCATTGCGTGTGGCAGCGTAGGCAGGGCTTGCGTTTGGCGTTCGTGGTTGTTTGTTGTTGGTGTTGATTGTGTGTTTGTTGGTGTTGATGGTGTTCAGCCTTCCCATATAGTCTAGGCGGTTAGGATAGCTGGCTCTCACCCAGCAGACCCGGGTTCGAGTCTGGCCGGTGTGGGAACATCTTTGCTCTTCTTTGCTGCTTCTGCACTCTTCTTTTCTCCGCGTTGGCCGTCCGTCGCAGCTTCAGCGTCGTGCTAGCTCGGAGCTACATCCCATTCGCGGATCCAGCCAGCCGTGCTCACACGGCCAGGAGGAGAGGTACTCGAGTCTGGCCGGCCGGCCGGCCGTAGGTCGGCGCGCGCTGTCCCGGTTGTCGGCGCCGGAGATCGTGTGGAAATGCATTCGAGTGAGCAGCTCTAATGAGGCTGCGATACGGTTTGGCTACCACGCGAGTGAGCTGCGGGCAAGCAGACGAACGCGGCACACGGGTCTGCGTGCGACGCGAAGGAGGCGAGGTGGTTGGTGGCTGGATCGGATATGGTCAGTAGGTGCTGAAATGGTCGGTCGATATCGGCGATAGGAGGAGCGCGTTTGCATTGCGTGTGGCAGCGTAGGCAGGGCTTGCGTTTGGCGTTCGTGGTTGTTTGTTGTTGGTGTTGATTGTGTGTTTGTTGGTGTTGATGGTGTTCAGCCTTCCCATATAGTCTAGGCGGTTAGGATAGCTGGCTCTCACCCAGCAGACCCGGGTTCGAGTCTGGCCGGTGTGGGAACATCTTTTGCTCTTCTTTGCTGCTTCTGCACTCTTCTTTTCTCCGCGTTGGCCGTCCGTCGCAGCTTCAGCGTCGTGCTAGCTCGGAGCTACATCCCATTCGCGGATCCAGCCAGCCGTGCTCACACGGCCAGGAGGGAGAGGTACTCGAGTCTGGCCGGCCGGCCGGACGGCCGTAGGTCGGCGCGCGCTGGCCCGGTTGTCGGCGCCGGAGATCGTGTGGAAATGCATTCGAGTGAGCAGCTCTAATGAGGCTGCGATACGGTTTGGCTACCACGCGAGTGAGCTGCGGGCAAGCAGACGAACGCGGCACACGGGTCTGCGTGCGACGCGAAGGAGGCGAGGTGGTTGGTGGCTGGATCGGATATGGTCAGTAGGTGCTGAAATGGTCGGTCGATATCGGCGATAGGAGGAGCGCGTTTGCATTGCGTGTGGCAGCGTAGGCAGGGCTTGCGTTTGGCGTTCGTGGTTGTTTGTTGTTGGTGTTGATTGTGTGTTTGTTGGTGTTGATGGTGTTCAGCCTTCCCATATAGTCTAGGCGGTTAGGATAGCTGGCTCTCACCCAGCAGACCCGGGTTCGAGTCTGGCCGGTGTGGGAACATCTTTGCTCTTCTTTGCTGCTTCTGCACTCTTCTTTTCTCCGCGTTGGCCGTCCGTCGCAGCTTCAGCGTCGTGCTAGCTCGGAGCTACATCCCATTCGCGGATCCAACCAGCCGTGCTCACACGGCCAGGAGGGAGAGGTACTCGAGTCTGGCCGGCCGGCCGGCCGTAGGTCGGCGCGCGCTGGCCCGGTTGTCGGCGCCGGAGATCGTGTGGAAATGCATTCGAGTGAGCAGCTCTAATGAGGCTGCGATACGGCTTGGCTACCACGCGAGTGAGCTGCGGGCAAGCAGACGAACGCGGCACACGGGTCTGCGTGCGACGCGAAGGAGGCGAGGTGGTTGGTGGCTGGATCGGATATGGTCAGTAGGTGCTGAAATGGTCGGTCGATATCGGCGATAGGAGGAGCGCGTTTGCATTGCGTGTGGCAGCGTAGGCAGGGCTTGCGTTTGGCGTTCGTGGTTGTTTGTTGTTGGTGTTGATTGTGTGTTTGTTGGTGTTGATGGTGTTCAGCCTTCCCATATAGTCTAGGCGGTTAGGATAGCTGGCTCTCACCCAGCAGACCCGGGTTCGAGTCCCGGTGTGGGAACATCTTTGCTCTTCTTTGCTGCTTCTGCACTCTTCTTTTCTCCGCGTTGGCCGTCCGTCGCAGCTTCAGCGTCGTGCTAGCTCGGAGCTACATCCCATTCGCGGATCCAGCCAGCCGTGCTCACACGGCCAGGAGGGAGAGGTACTCGAGTCTGGCCGGCCGGCCGGCCGTAGGTCGGCGCGCGCTGGCCCGGTTGTCGGCGCCGGAGATCTTGTGGAAATGCATTCGAGTGAGCAGCTCTAATGAGGCTGCGATACGGCTTGGCTACCACGCGAGTGAGCTGCGGGCAAGCAGACGAATGCGGCACACGGGTCTGCGTGCGACGCGAAGGAGGCGAGGTGGTTGGTGGCTGGATCGGATATGGTCAGTAGGTGCTGAAATGGTCGGTCGATATCGGCGATAGGAGGAGCGCGTTTGCATTGCGTGTGGCAGCGTAGGCAGGGCTTGCGTTTGGCGTTCGTGGTTGTTTGTTGTTGGTGTTGATTGTGTGTTTGTTGGTGTTGATGGTGTTCAGCCTTCCCATATAGTCTAGGCGGTTAGGATAGCTGGCTCTCACCCAGCAGACCCGGGTTCGAGTCTGGCCGGTGTGGGAACATCTTTTGCTCTTCTTTGCTGCTTCTGCACTCTTCTTTTCTCCGCGTTGGCCGTCCGTCGCAGCTTCAGCGTCGTGCTAGCTCGGAGCTGCATCCCATTCGCGGATCCAGCCAGCCGTGCTCACACGGCCAGAAGGGAGAGGTACTCGAGTCTGGCCGGCCGGCCGGCCGTAGGTCGGCGCGCGCTGGCCCGGTTGTCGGCGCCGGAGATCTTGTGGAAATGCATTCGAGTGAGCAGCTCTAATGAGGCTGCGATACGGCTTGGCTACCACGCGAGTGAGCTGCGGGCAAGCAGACGAACGCGGCACACGGGTCTGCGTGCGACGCGAAGGAGGCGAGGTGGTTGGTGGCTGGATCGGATATGGTCAGTAGGTGCTGAAATGGTCGGTCGATATCGGCGATAGGAGGAGCGCGTTTGCATTGCGTGTGGCAGCGTAGGCAGGGCTTGCGTTTGGCGTTCGTGGTTGTTTGTTGTTGGTGTTGATTGTGTGTTTGTTGGTGTTGATGGTGTTCAGCCTTCCCATATAGTCTAGGCGGTTAGGATAGCTGGCTCTCACCCAGCAGACCCGGGTTCGAGTCCCGGTGTGGGAACATCTTTTGCTCTTCTTTGCTGCTTCTGCACTCTTCTTTTCTCCGCGTTGGCCGTCCGTCGCAGCTTCAGCGTCGTGCTGGCTCGGAGCTACATCCCATTCGCGGATCCAGCCAGCCGTGCTCACACGGCCAGGAGGAGAGGTACTCGAGTCTGGCCGGCCGGCCGGCCGTAGGTCGGCGCGCGCTGGCCCGGTTGTCGGCGCCGGAGATCTTGTGGAAATGCATTCGAGTGAGCAGCTCTAATGAGGCTGCGATACGGCTTGGCTACCACGCGAGTGAGCTGCGGGCAAGCAGACGAACGCGGCACACGGGTCTGCGTGCGACGCGAAGGAGGCGAGGTGGTTGGTGGCTGGATCGGATATGGTCAGTAGGTGCTGAAATGGTCGGTCGATATCGGCGATAGGAGGAGCGCGTTTGCATTGCGTGTGGCAGCGTAGGCAGGGCTTGCGTTTGGCGTTCGTGGTTGTTTGTTGTTGGTGTTGATTGTGTGTTTGTTGGTGTTGATGGTGTTCAGCCTTCCCATATAGTCTAGGCGGTTAGGATAGCTGGCTCTCACCCAGCAGACCCGGGTTCGAGTCCCGGTGTGGGAACATCTTTTGCTCTTCTTTGCTGCTTCTGCACTCTTCTTTTCTCCGCGTTGGCCGTCCGTCGCAGCTTCAGCGTCGTGCTAGCTCGGAGCTACATCCCATTCGCGGATCCAGCCAGCCGTGCTCACACGGCCAGGAGGAAGAGGTACTCGAGTCTGGCCGGCCGGCCGGCCGTAGGTCGGCGCGCGCTGGCCCGGTTGTCGGCGCCGGAGATCTTGTGGAAATGCATTCGAGTGAGCAGCTCTAATGAGGCTGCGATACGGCTTGGCTACCACGCGAGTGAGCTGCGGGCAAGCAGACGAACGCGGCACACGGGTCTGCGTGCGACGCGAAGGAGGCGAGGTGGTTGGTGGCTGGATCGGATATGGTCAGTAGGTGCTGAAATGGTCGGTCGATATCGGCGATAGGAGGAGCGCGTTTGCATTGCGTGTGGCAGCGTAGGCAGGGCTTGCGTTTGGCGTTCGTGGTTGTTTGTTGTTGGTGTTGATTGTGTGTTTGTTGGTGTTGATGGTGTTCAGCCTTCCCATATAGTCTAGGCGGTTAGGATAGCTGGCTCTCACCCAGCAGACCCGGGTTCGAGTCTGGCCGGTGTGGGAACATCTTTTGCTCTTCTTTGCTGCTTCTGCACTCTTCTTTTCTCCGCGTTGGCCGTCCGTCGCAGCTTCAGCGTCGTGCTAGCTCGGAGCTACATCCCATTCGCGGATCCAGCCAGCCGTGCTCACACGGCCAGGAGGGAGAGGTACTCGAGTCTGGCCGGCCGGCCGGCCGTAGGTCGGCGCGCGCTGGCCCGGTTGTCGGCGCCGGAGATCTTGTGGAAATGCATTCGAGTGAGCAGCTCTAATGAGGCTGCGATACGGCTTGGCTACCACGCGAGTGAGCTGCGGGCAAGCAGACGAACGCGGCACACGGGTCTGCGTGCGACGCGAAGGAGGCGAGGTGGTTGGTGGCTGGATCGGATATGGTCAGTAGGTGCTGAAATGGTCGGTCGATATCGGCGATAGGAGGAGCGCGTTTGCATTGCGTGTGGCAGCGTAGGCAGGGCTTGCGTTTGGCGTTCGTGGTTGTTTGTTGTTGGTGTTGATTGTGTGTTTGTTGGTGTTGATGGTGTTCAGCCTTCCCATATAGTCTAGGCGGTTAGGATAGCTGGCTCTCACCCAGCAGACCCGGGTTCGAGTCCCGGTGTGGGAACATCTTTTGCTCTTCTTTGCTGCTTCTGCACTCTTCTTTTCTCCGCGTTGGCCGTCCGTCGCAGCTTCAGCGTCGTGCTGGCTCGGAGCTACATCCCATTCGCGGATCCAGCCAGCCGTGCTCACACGGCCAGGAGGGAGAGGTACTCGAGTCTGGCCGGCCGGCCGGCCGTAGGTCGGCGCGCGCTGTCCCGGGTGTCGGCGCCGGAGATCGTGTGGAAATGCATTCGAGTGAGCAGCTCTAATGAGGCTGCGATACGGTTTGGCTACCACGCGAGTGAGCTGCGGGCAAGCAGACGAACGCGGCACACGGGTCTGCGTGCGACGCGAAGGAGGCGAGGTGGTTGGTGGCTGGATCGGATATGGTCAGTAGGTGCTGAAATGGTCGGTCGATATCGGCGATAGGAGGAGCGCGTTTGCATTGCGTATGGCAGCGCAGGCAGGGCTTGCGTTTGGCGTTCGTGTTTGTTTGTTGTTGTTGTTAATTGTGTGTTTGTTGGTGTTGATGGTGTTCAGCCTTCCCATATAGTCTAGGCGGTTAGGATAGCTGGCTCTCACCCAGCAGACCCGGGTTCGAGTCCCGGTGTGGGAACATCTTTTGCTCTTCTTTGCTGCTTCTGCACTCTTCTTTTCTCCGCGTTGGCCGTCCGTCGCAGCTTCAGCGTCGTGCTAGCTCGGAGCTACATCCCATTCGCGGATCCAGCCAGCCGTGCTCACACGGCCAGGAGGGAGAGGTACTCGAGTCTGGCCGGCCGGCCGGCCGTAGGTCGGCGCGCGCTGGCCCGGTTGTCGGCGCCGGAGATCGTGTGGAAATGCATTCGAGTGAGCAGCTCTAATGAGGCTGCGATACGGCTTGGCTACCACGCGAGTGAGCTGCGGGCAAACAGACGAACGCGGCACACGGGTCTGCGTGCGACGCGAAGGAGGCGAGGTGGTTGGTGGCTGGATCGGATATGGTCAGTAGGTGCTGAAATGGTCGGTCGATATCGGCGATAGGAGGAGCGCGTTTGCATTGCGTGTGGCAGCGTAGACAGGGCTTGCGTTTGGCGTTCGTGGTTGTTTGTTGTTGGTGTTGATTGTGTGTTTGTTGGTGTTGATGGTGTTCAGCCTTCCCATATAGTCTAGGCGGTTAGGATAGCTGGCTCTCACCCAGCAGACCCGGGTTCGAGTCCCGGTGTGGGAACATCTCTTGCTCTTCTTGAGTTTCAGCCATCGCCCCAGCTTCCACATGGCGACGCTCGTGGGAATGCGAATGAACAAGACAGTAAGTGTAGTGTTGCTGCATTACCTGCTAGTTGACAAGCTGACGAGGTATATGTCTTAAAGCGGTTGAAGCGGTTCGTGGAAACCACTCCCTACTTCAGCTCCTGCACAGCGACACGTCATAAAAGACTTCAGCCATTCGACGCAGGGGTGTGCAAGATACATCGATATGATCAAAGGTAAGCATCGCGATTAAGCAAAGATCACATGAATACATGAAAAGCAATAACCCATCCCTGAATCATTTTTATGCATTGAAAGTTAAGTGGAGTGTTCAAGCCTTTGGTTGAATGCGCAGTTATTGATCTGCATTCCAGGTACAGAAGTGGCGGTAAAGCATGCCACGCATTGCTAAAGCTGCGTTCGCGTCTTGTAGCAGCTTGAGTCACTTGCAAATTGCCAATATAGAGCCTTCTGAACACTCGTCTAGTGTGGTCTCGGCGCTAAATCCCAAGGCACTGCTTCTATGGCTCGTTTCTTCTGTTATTGCATCTGTACCGTACGGATCAGGTATATAGTCAGCGATGCCTTATTTCGCACAGCTCAATGATTATGTTATGCAAAATGATGCAGCAGTTGATCACGTATTTCATTATGTCCCGGTATTAAAGCCTGGAAGGCGCACCTATTACCCCAAAACGCGACTTCAATATACCAAAAGCACACTCAACGTCTTTTCAAATGGATTTGTGCGCCTTGGTAAAAGTCTTTTTGCTGCGCTCCGCTGGCTTAGCTTAAGCCGCAATAAACGTATTACACGCTGGATAGATACCGTCAACAAAACAGTACAGAGTGTGGTCGAGGACGTTCAAGTCGTTGTTCGATCCTGACATACCAAAGTAAGCATGTCATATCCAACGGTCGGCAGTAGCAACGGCTTCAAGCACGATGGTAGGAACACCTTCTTTGCCTATGTAGTGACTATGTCACGAAGTCGGGCAGTTCTTCCACTGGCAATGGGTGCAATCGAGCGAGCCTGCCTCTGCTTGAGTTGAAGCGGAGTATTTAAGCGACATCCTCGTCATTTGGAGATCGTAGGACGAACTCATCATACACCGCCACTACTGCCTTGCAAAAATCGTGAAAGCTTTTCATGTCGGTGGATTATGAGATGCGGCAGTACCCATCTTGCGCGTCTGCCGAAGTTCTGCTACCCAGTATGCGCAAAACCGCAGTTAACTTCTGATCTGGTGAAGCACCCATCTTTCCAACGGTATCAGGCTTTAGCCGGAAATACGGGTTAGCTGCAGGGATATCGCTGAGCAGGCGTCTAAATAGCAGTGATGGGAGTCGATACCGACGTTGGAATAGCGTCTCATCAAAGACGGGATTGGGGCCGAGGTAATCGCGCATTATCGACTCGTGGTCAAGCCGGATGTCGCGCTCTCTTGTCTTCTTTCTCCCTTTCACAGAGCCACGGCGCGGACGGAAACGCACTGGGTGTGCAGTATTAGCGCCGACGTAGTCTCTGTGTCAATATCGGCTAGCGTATTGACTACCACATCGTCGTCATCGTCTTGCAGCTCAGCTTCACGTTGCATGGCGATAGCTCTGGAATAGCTCCAGCGACTGGGTTGCCTCTGCTTGCTATTTATATTTGACCAATCCTTGCTTACATAAAATCCGCGATAGAAATAGCATAGCACGCACGAGTGGAGATGCTTATAGGCTGGAAAAGGTGTATACATATAAATAACTTACACTATATATATTAGGGTAGGTAAATAACAATACAGGGTAGTAGTCTTACTCTCTATGTCGGCTTATGCCAAAAGTGACACGATGTGGAAGTAGATTTTTATCTGCACCCATGTCCGACCCCATGGATACACTGACCCTTCGGAGAACTGTGATTGGTCGCACGGGATGGACATCCAGCAGAGACAAGTGTGATGTGTGGATTGTAGATGCGTGTGGAGATTTGATGGGACCCGGCACTTGCAGCAAGCATGGGCTCACAGGATTGGAGATGCGCCCACCGGATGAGCGCTCATATCTGGTGTGGAGTACCGCATCCTGTCCATCCGCCGACTTCCCTAACTGCAGGATAGGCCCAAGCGTGAAAGTGTGGTCAGTGAACGTATCCTGGCCACTGCCTGCATTGGCTCAGTCAAGTTGTCGGCCTACCCCATTGAATTGACCCCACCTGACATGATCGCGCACCCGCAAGACCTTGCTGGACAAAGCCCCGTGTTGCCCGGACTGAATCGTGGTGTACCCGGTGATCGCGCACAGAATGAAGAAGTGCCGAACCGGATGGGGACGGACCGGATCTCCATTCGGTCCGTCCACTATGCACACACTGGATATCAACGCACCAAGAACAAGTCCAGTGCGCGCCGCGTGTGTTCGTGCAAGCGGCGTCGATCCAGACCGGATGAGACCAAGACCCCCCAAGACCCACGTGCAGCACCGAATGAGCCGCACATCCAAGGGAGAGGTCCAGTTCCAAGACGAAGAGACGGTGTACCCAGGCGAAGGGACGGTGTACCCAGGTACCTCTGTCATCATCTGATGAGTGTGCCCGAAGAAGTGTCGCCGTCAACAAGTTCCCGCATACCGAAAACAAGACAAGCATACCGAAGCACTGTCAAGAAGCACAAACATACTCAAGACAAGTGAAGCATAGTGAAACCTACATTAAAGTCAGCGAAGTGATAGAAGATAGCTAGCCAAACGTAAGAACTAACCAGAAACCAATTTGCCGAAGAACACGCGGACGATTCTGGCGCCCGAGGACAGCAGTAGAGCCTCGCCTTTCTCGTCTTCAAGAGCCCTCCGGGAGACTGCCTGCGCGCGGTCTAAGTACGTTTAGGGACGCTTCCAAGGCCTCACCCGTATAGCGAGCACCGGTGTAGTGGGGACTCAAAGGTACCAAGGCGAGGTCGGCAGTGACTGGGGTTTCGCGCCCTAGAGTGACCTGTGAGAGCTTCATTTTCTATTGCGTGCCCTAACCGGGCATCCATTTCATATTCCCTACTGTGTGTCTTTGGTGGTTGAGGTAGTCACCCCCCAGACCGAATTGATCGACTACTGTGTGATAGGACTGAATTATATTTTGTATTGTTCCCTCATCCTGTGAGGGTGGTGCGCGTAAGTGAGTGTGCATCCAGGGCTGACCAGTGCCTTGGGTGACGGCTCCGAAGTTGACTGGTGTATAGACGCCCCACCCAAGGGTCTCAAAAAATAAGTGGTGGCTGTATATTTTGTGACGTTTAGCTCGCCATTGTATTTCTGTGTGGTTGGTTGGCCTGAATTACGGATCTGACAGTGATCCCTTCCATTCGGTCTGACCCTCTGTTCATTCGATGTGGTTTATCTCAGGAACACACCCAGCAGACTTTATTCTGTATTGCAACAACTCATTTCGGTGAAGTCCGGTCCGCCAAAGGTAAACGATACCTATAGGGGTTGACACAAGGACACACGCCAAGCACCGGACCGCATCAGTGCGATTCGGTGCGTCCAAGCGGTTTCAGGCCCGGGTTATTCGGTGTCCCGTGGACCGCTTATCGCGTGGACAATCTCTGGTACTCCGAACCCAAATTTCATTCGGTCCGGCATAGCGCGCTATACACCCCTGGACGATAAAGGCGTTCACCCGCCTCGCCTCAGCTGGTGCGCGTGCCCGGATTTGGTTGCCTAGGATTCCACCGGAGTTGTTTGTATATTGATTTGGTCTAAAGGGGTGTTTCTACTGACTACCTGGACTAACAGTTTGGTTATGACTGGAAGGAAGGAAGCACGTGAAGGTGGGCGCGGAGGCGGACGCGGTGAGGGGTCTCGTCAGTCACGTCGAGGACAAGGGTTGCCGCCGGAGGAGCAAAAGGCCCTGGACGACGTTGTCCGGGAGGCTCGGAAGGCTGGCGCGGAAAAGCGCAAGGTGGCCCTGGAGGAAAAGAAGAAGGCGTCGGCGGCCGTTCAAGATCAAGCGCCCCGGAGTCCTCCGCTCTGGATGCGCACCAAGCAAACCAGGACGAGGCTCTGGAGGCGGACTCGACCGAGTCTGTACCGAATGTGTCGCAGACCCGGCGGCGGGACTGGATGAGGGTGAGTCCACACAGGACGAGGAACCCGCCCAGGCGTCTGTGGGAGGCGCCGATGAGGTTGAGCCCCGGCCGAGGATCGAGTTTCGGACTCTCCTCAGCCGGATGATGAAGTCGAGATTCTGGACGAAGCCCCGACGATCAAGCACGAAGGACCGCTGTCGACTGTCGAAGAAGATGGCGTACTGAGCGACGAAGCTGAGACCCGGTCTGCACCCACGCGATCCGGTCCGGCCACGACTGCCGAAGCACCCGCGCTCAAGAGTGAAGCCCGATCCAGTCTGGCGCCTTCGGACCCTCGAGGACCCAGCGAGACCAAGGCCCAAGTGAGCGAGGCTCAGGCGAAGGCGTACGTGGCCGAGCAAGTGCGCTGCCGGGAGCAGCACCGTGAAAGCGCTGTCGTCCCGCTCAAGGTGGAGTATGCCTGGCCCGAGCCGGCACCCGACTTCACTGGATGGTGGGCAGCCGCGTTGGCGACGTCGAAGTACCTGTCGGACCGAATGACAATGGCAAGTCAAGACGCTGCATGGATCGCGGAGCTGGATTCGGTACGGCTTGAGCTGTGTCTGGCCCAGGATGTCACGGGTATCGTGATTCCGCCGAGCCTGCTCTCGCCGCTCGAGTGCGTTGCGCTCATCCAGTCTCTCCTTTTCGCTGCTGGTTTCAGGTTTCACAACCTGATTTCGATGTGGTTCCAGTCTAAGTCCTCCAGAGTCGCACCGAGCCTGGTGCGCTCTGTGGTCGAAGACGTTCAGCATTTCCTCGCGTTCGAGCTGATCGAGTGGCGCGAGCTGGCATCCGGTGTGCCTTTCAAGATCGCACTGGATGCGCCGGACGTTCAAGACCTGACCGGACCGAATGCTGGGAACACTGGATCAACACCGCAGCAAGCTGTGCGAGCACCGATCCTGGACTACCATGCTGAAGACAACGATGGAGATCTATTGATGTCGGATTACGAAGCTGGACTACTGGGACGCGAATTCGTCCTGCGTCTACGAGTGGCCGGACTCCGGAGGACACGAAGCCCGCAAGGGTCGTCCACCGGCGAACCGGATTCCAAGCGCCCGCAGCACGGACCGCCTCGCCCGTCGTCCATCCAGTCCGTGTCGTCGATCCCGTCAGCGCCGCTGCTGTCGACGCCGTCGCTCTCCTCGCTCCCTTCGTACCACGCGTCCAGCGATTCTGGACGCGCATCCGGTACCGGAGTGCTGGTTCCATTCGGTCCGCCGTCCCGCTCACCCTCGGATCTCGATTCGAGCTTGTTTGGCACGACGACAGGATCCAATGAGTCGACGTTCAGTGCGGCATCGGGAGCTCGGTCGTCCAGAGGCAGCTCGTCGTCGTCGTCGCTGTGGTCCGGACACGATGCCGCGAGGCACATGTCCGCGATTGGGTACGGACCCATGGTGATGACCGCGCACGCGGGAGCGATTCAGTCTGGCTCAGGTGGAGAAACCGTGGAGATCACCCGGACAGCACTCCCTCGGTCATCGTCGGTGGTGGATCAGGACGATGTCGTTATGTCGGAGTCCGATCGCACTACTGTCCGGAGTGACCGAAGGTCGAGAGCTTCATCCGGTAGGCACACCTCCTCCCGACGCGAGAAGCGGAACCCGTCACCGAGCGACTCCGACTCCAGTGACACTGACCGGAACCGCCGCCGAAGGTCGTCGAGATCGAAGCGCGCACCGAGTCGGTCGTCCAGGTCGAGTCGATCCGGTCGGTCAAGTCGTTCAGCGATGTCCGTGATGTCTGGGGCGTCCCAAGGTGCGCTCAACAGGATGCGCCAGACGCAGGAAGCCCTGGCCAGGATGGAGCTAAGCCAAGCAGAGCCCGCTGCCAACACGGCTCGACTGGGTGAAGGCCTCCAGAGTGCGTTCCACGCGATTCAGCAGCTGGCCGGACGCAATGCTGCCGTCTACGGTAGTCCGCAGACCGGATGGGGACAGGACGCTCCGGTCCCGGAGCCCCGATCCTGCCGGGCCAGCCTCTAGTGTCGCCGATCCAGGAACCAGCTTGAAGCTGAGCGGGAGAGGAGCGAGAATCTTCCCGGAACATTCAGCGGTTTCAGGCCCATCAGTTGCGCAACCTTCGTGCAACACGCCAGGAAAATCCAGCTGCTCCAGCAACATCGGGACCTGATTCGGCAACGCAAGTGAAGACAGAGACCGGACGTGAGACATCGCACCCAATACCCAGTGTGCAAATCCCATCTGGTCAGGCACCCAGCGAATCTGCGTCGTCTCGTGCCGACGAGCTTCTAGCAACTCAGCTCCAAGCGACGATCGACAGCATTCTCAAGGCGAAGGCGACTGCAGGGGCTAAAGCTCGCACCGCACGAGCCGCGCCGACCAAGGGCAAGCAAGATGCACCCGCGAAGGACTCCAAGCCTCCACCAGCGAAGGGTGAGGCCACCAAGAGTGTGAAGGACACCGGGTCTGGGGCGCGCAAGCGTTCGTCCGGTAGGCGGAGCCGCAGAGGCGGTGACCCCTCCGGTTCGGACCCGGACTCAAGCTCGGACGACGACTCTGACGAAGGCTACAGCTCCAGCGACTCGGACGACTCACTGGCCAATGTGCCCACGCACTCCACGTCGGTGACGACACAGGATGGCAAGACGGTGATGAACTTCAGACCGTATGTGAGCTCCAGTTCGCTTGAAGACTTCGACGACAAGGCCTCGTACCAGGAGCGGACAAGATGGTGGGAGCGATTCCTCGCTTTGACGGTCCAAGGTGGCTGGACGGACAGCATGAAGGTCTACGAATTGCGCCTGAAGCTGCCGACGTCCGCTCGCCACTGGCGCGCACAGCTGCCGAGGCACACACGTGACACTTGGAGTCTGCTATCCCGCGAGTTCAAGAACAAGTACTGTCGGTCGAAGGTGTCCGATTCGGAGCGCTACTACTCAGCCAGCCAGAAACGGACCGAATCAGCCCTCGACTTCTTCTATCGGTTGAACGCTGCGGCCTACAAGGCTAACGTGAACTTCAAGAAGTCACCGAAGACGCGAGAGATGCACATCAAGCGGTTCATCAGGAAGCTTACCGAATCAAGGCTTCGATCCAGTCTGAAGAGTCAGCGCATACACAGCATCGACGACCTGGAGTTCATTCTGCGTCAACAAGATGAGGAATACCGGGACAGCGAGCGCGAGGATCCGTCATCCAGACCGCGCGACTTCCGTGCGGACAATGCTCGCCGCGACCGTGACCGCGATCGATTCAGACCGAAGCCTTCCGGCCGTGCGTATATTGCGCAGAGCGAGGATGAGGTCTGACAGAGAGGATCAGCACGTGCGTATTCAGGATGAGGTGGAGGACCACCGAATCCCAGCCGCACCGAAGCCAGATCCGGTTCCTCCTGCCCCGACTCGACAAGCAGACCCGGATCCGGTGCACCCCGTACTGGATGAAGGTGTGGTGCGTGATGCGGTGTACCGTGTGATGACCAGTTCGGGATGGAAGCCCCCGCCTCCAGGACAACAATCTGGAGTATCAAGATTCGGTCCGCCCTCGGTGCCGCAGTCACCAAGGGGGAACAATCCTGACTGGAACGAGTTCTGCGAGAAGTGTGAGAGACACGGACACCGCCCGGAGGATTGCTGGATGGACATTGTGTGCGACCGCTGTCACCGACGTGGACACCCGATGCGTGTGTGCAAAGTTCTCCCATGCAAGCTGTGCGGACTGTTCCACGATGGGCACTGTGAGATGATGAAGACCCTGTAGGCACTGAAGAAGCTGGCCCAAGAAGGAGCACTGAAGGACGTACCGAAGAACATACTGGATCAGCTACTGGACGACAAGGCGACAAGTTCAGGTGGGCCGTTAAACCACTAAGCCCGCTGGGTGGGGACCCAGTACGCGCCGGGCGTAAGCCCCCTGAACTGTGTGTGTTAGCCTAGGTCGGACCGGAACAGCGAGCCAAGCGCCAAGATAACCACCAACAATGCATGATTTCTCTGAGCAACGATGACCCGATTCAGTCTGACCAAGTTGATGATCGTTCTGGATTGAGCCATACAGAATCGCGGAGACCGGATGGTCCGACCGAATTTCGTTCGGAACCGGGTGAGCGGTACGGATGGTGGGTGGATCATGAGCCAGATAAGGATTCGCATGGGGTGGCTACGGTGCATGGTGCAGTGAATGACTTGCGATTGGAGATATTGATGGACACTGGAGCGTCGGTGAGCATGATCAGCTTGAATCTTGCGCGTAGACTCAAGATCAAGCTCAACCGACACAAACAGATCAAGGTGTCCGGATTGGGTGGCAAAACCACCTACATTTCTGCTAGTACGGATGTCAAGATCATGCTCGGTGCGCGAGTCGTGTATGTCATGGACGTGTGGGTCGCAAACATCGGCGAAGGTGTGGACGTGCAGTTAGGTATGAACTTCATGTTCTGTGCCGGAGTTCGATTGTGTGTGCGCGAAGGACTATTGCAGCTACCGGATGAGGAACCTGTGCTCATGTACGGGGGACAGCGTAGAGCGCCGACAAGGGCTGCGGTTGCCGGTCCAGGCACCGGAAACCCTGTACCTCCGACCGGGCGACGAAGCTGTGGTCCGCATTCGGTTCGGCCAAGCCAACCCACAACGAGAGGTTGTGTGGGCCGGACGTGGTGATCGCTGGGTGACCAAGATTGTGTACGGGGCGAGGAGTTGGCCCGAAGCAGTCAAGGTGGTGAACGTTTCGGAGTACAATCTTTGGATAACGGCCGGAACGACGTTAGCCTACATCGTGGAGTATGGATTCTTTCCATCCGTGGGGCGTTTTGTCCGTCTAGGATCAAGGGCGTACAAGGAATGGCAAGTGCTGATCTACGAAAACACTCTGTCGAAACAAGGCAAGTTACGGGAGCAGCGTCGCCTCCAAGCGCTCTGGGATCGTGAACCGCCTGCTGTAGAGCCTGCAAAGTACAACTGGCCGACCAAATTGATGATGCATCCGGGCGGAAAGAAGGACGTGACCTGCTTCGCAGCGGTGTTACAGAATCCAGCCGTCAAGTCGGACAAGATTGTGGAGTTGCCTGAAGATCCGGTCCTGCAGGATTTGGTTGAGGAGGAGGAGTCGTTCAAACGCTTAACTCCCCTTCCCAGCGATGCCGAGCCGGACGGGATGGCTCCACCGGCTGCGAGCCGGAACGAACGGGGAGATCTCTTTCGACGACACCGAATCTGATGATGGCGAAGAGTTCTTCGACGTGGTTGAACAGGAGGATGGCGCTCTACAGGATGAAGACATCTTTTTCGACGCAGTTGCACCAGATGAACCCGAAATGTCAGAAGACGAACCGGATGAGGCCACCGAAGACGTGTCCGACTTGGCCTCCCAGATTCTGTTCGGCACTCCCGTCCAGAAGCTCAAGATGGAGTACGAACGGGTCATGCGACTGAATGCTGAGGAACTGAACTTCGAGCCTGCCGTGTACATTCATGAAGGCAGTAACTTGTTGTCGCAGCTACGAGACCAGCTAGTGCTTCTTCCGGAGGTAGAGGATCTGAGTCCCGAATGCGACATTGACAAAGCAGACGTCGGTGAACCTGGAGTGAGCGGACCGGATGACGAACGCCGTTTGCGTGACATTCTGAAATACCACCGGCGGATCTTCTTGGGTGACGGCAATGCAGCGCCAGCACCGGCCCGCGGGATTGTTTGCAAACTGGATGTGGGAAATGCTAAGCCAGTCGCACAGAGAGCCCGTTCGGTCGCACCGCATCTCGCGATGAAAGTGTATGAATTGCTGAAGAAGCTGCTGGAGACCGGATTAATCGAGACATCCACATCACCCTGGGCTTCACCAATCGTGATCGTACTAAAGAAGAATGGGATCGACATCCGGATGTGCATTGACTATCGGCTTGTGAACGGGTTCATTCAGTTGTCCAACTATCCGCTCCCGCTTATCGACGATCTTTTGATCGGTTTCGAGAGTGCGATGTGGTTTATGAGCCTGGACATGGCCAGTGGCTTCTGGGCGATCAGGATGACAGAGCGAGCCAAGCTCATCTCGGCATTCGTGTCGCCATTTGGTCACTACCAGTGGCGACGCATGCCATTCGGTCTGAAGAATGCTCCTTTGGTCTACCAGCAGGTGCTGAACAACTGCTTGTGGGGTTTTGTACGACTGTCGCCCGAAGAGGAAGCTGAAGTGGATCAGGACGTACTGGATTATCTGGGTTTGAAGCCGCGAGGGGACAATGTTGTGCCGATCAGTACCGAATCTGATGAGGAGATCCTGTTCGGCCGGCACCTTCCCGCATTGATGGACCAAATGACCGTGTTCCAGCGCAATATTCCGGCGCCGGTGCAGATGGGTCCGGTCCTCGGGCGAAGCTCGTACATCGATGACATCGCACACGGGGCGCCGACGTGGGACCAACTGTGTGTCGACCTAGATGCGTTACTTTTCCGACTGCGGTACTGGAACATTTCGGTCAGTCTGTCGAAGAGCGAGTTCGGTAAGCGCTCGATCCCGTACCTATCGCACGAGATCAGCGCTGAAGGACTCCGAGCGACACCGAAGATTGCCAAGGGGGTATTGGATCTGCCGATCCCGTCTACTTTGAAGGGGATTCAGCCTTTCTTAGGCAGCCTGAACTACTACCACAAGTTCATCGAGGACTTCCCGGTAGTGGCTGCCGTCCTGTACGAGCTGAGTGATGATCAGGTGCGCGCCAGCAGGGACCTGTCCAGAGCGAAGGAAGCTTTCGAGATTCTGAAGCGGAAGATCGTGTCAACTCCGTTGCTTCGACATCCGGACCGAACAAGCCATTCATCATCATCCCGCACGCTAACAAGTGGGCCGCCTGCGCGGTCCTCGGGCAAGAGCATGACGGACTGATCCAGCCCGTGCCTTTCACGGGGCGCGTACTGAATGAGTCTGTGATTCGGTACCACGTCGCGGAGACAGAAGTCATTGCAGTCATGAGAGTGCTGGATGTCTTCAGGACGATCCTGGAGGGGCGCCCACTGGTTGTATACACCCGTTATTCGGTACTCATGTGGGTGATCCAGTCCAAGTCGGCAGATTGACGCTGTGTGCCCTGGGACGTCGCGCTATCACAATGGATCTGGAGGTTCGCCGTGTCCAACGAGACGAAGACGGTCTGGCTGCCATACTCGGTGCGGGTATCACCCCCCGAGGGCATCTGGACCGGATCGCGGAGTCGCTGATCCCAGCCAAGGGGCGCGTCAAGCCACCTCCGGTTATCAGCGTGGAGATGTTGGACGCTAACTTTGAAGTGATCGTGCTCAGTTTCGACGGAGCTGCGAAGATATCGACGCGTCAGGGGAGCTGCGGATGCATTCTGTGGAGCCTACCCGGTTGGGACGTACTGGATGCGCGAGGTTTCATTCTGAACGACGTCACAGTAAACGACGCAGAGTATCACGGCTTACTGAATGGGCTGACCATGGTACTCGACCGTGGAGTTACGGACCTGATCGTAGTCGGAGACTCTCGCATCGTGATACAGCAGGTTCAAGGGCGGATCAATTGTAACCAACTCAACCTGCAGCGCCACCTGGCCCAGTGCAAAACGCTGGAGGGGCGATTCGGTACGCTGCGACTAGTTCACGTCAAGCGCGAGTACAATTCGGCCGCAGATTACCTGACTTCAAAGACACTGGCCCTCAGAGGGTACCAGAGAGTGCCGAACCGGATCATGAGTCAGCACCGCTCCCCAATTGTGCTCGTGTCTTGGTGGTCTTAACCCGGTCGGGAGCACAGGAGCAGACCGAATGCAGTGAGCCATTGGGCCCGCTGAAGTTCCAAGCCGAACGATGGCGAAGAATTAAGGCGCACCAGGACCAGGATGAGTTCATCGCAGAAGTTAAAGCGTATCTGAGTGAAGATCTGGAGCGATTCTCTCCCAGGCGATTGCGAAAGATCGCGAAGCTGTCCGACCTGTTTGCGCTGGATGCCAGGGGCGTCCTATATCGACTCGCGCGTTCCACACGGGACCGACCTCGGGACGTACAGGATGAGCCTCGCCTGGTGGTGCCGCGGACTCTGTGCGCAGACCTGTTGCACTACGCTCACGAGGATTTTCAAGGCGGGCACCAAGGCATCACACGCACGCACGAACGACTCCGGACCGAATTCTATTGGCCCGGTATGTACGCCGATGTCGAGCGTTTTGTGAAAGAGTGTGTTGACTGTGCAAGCGGAAAAAGGCGACCTCCCAATCCTGGACCGTCGCCTGGTAACATCGAGCCCCGACGGCCTTTCGAAGTGGTGTCTATGGATTTTGTGACGCACATGCCTAAGTCAGCGCGGGGAAATATCTTCCTGTTGTTGTTCCAAGATTCATTCTCGGGCTACGTGATGTGTAAACCCATGTCGTCTACGACGGCACAGGATGTGGCAGAAGCGTACGAAGAGCGAGTCTATAGGAGTTTCGGTGCGTCATCGATGATCAGGCACGAACCAAGACCCACGCTTCATGAGCGAGGTGTTCACTCGTTTCCGGGAGCTGTTGGGTAGCCGCCAACGTGCAACCTTGGCTTATCGGCCCCAGGCGAACGGCCGACAGGAGCGGTCCGTCCAGACCGTCATTCGGAGCGTCCGCGCCTACGTCGCTGAATCAGACCAGTCCGACTGGGATGACCATGCCGAACGACTGATGTTCGCACTGAATACCTCCTTTGACGCGACCAGACTGGATACACCATTTTATTTGGTGCACGGTTGGGACGCACAGGGAACAGTGTCGGAGCTGCTGGGGCCGAAGCCATCCAGCCTGCCCGAACGCACAGCGTACGAGTGGCGTCGGAAGTTTCAGCGTGACTACAGCTACGCGATCGCATGTGCCGAAGATCACAAGGACGATTTCGATGCGGCGTTGCTGCCTGAAGACAGCTGGGAGCCGGACGGACAGAATGACGAGTATGAAGTTGAAAAGATTCTAGACCTCCGGTGGACCAAGCGCACCCGCACGTCCAAGCGCATTCGCGAGTACCAAGTCAAGTGGAAAGGATACGATGATCCGGAGTGGTTGCCAGTAACCCAACTCAACTGTGGTGCACTACTGTATGAATTCAACCAGAGTGCCCGCGCTAAGGCCCGGTTCCAGTCTATGCAGGCTGGTGATGCCCTCCCCAGTGCCTAGTGCACCGAATGAATCGACCGATCCTGACCGCTGATGTATGAACCGACTGAACCTGGATGTGATTTTCGACTGTGGATTTGGTAACGACGATGAGTGGAGATTGTGAACGAGAGTGACAGAGGTGTTAGCAGACAGGATGCGCCCGGTGATACGGCGCTGCGTGCGGAGTGCGCGCTGGGCGAAGGGGTCGCTGTCCTGAGCAGGTGGAGACTGATGACCGCGCTTGACGCCTACATCTTCGATGTCCGAACCCTCGATGCTGTGCGCGGCGCGCTTGAGCGTCGTGATGCCGCCGCTCCGCTTCTCGGTGGAGCTGCCGCCTTGATTGATGCCGCTGCTGGACGTGCACTCGCCGTCGGAGTCGCCGGCGCTTCCACCCGAGCCCAAGTTGGCACCCGCGTCACCGCCTCCCCGCGGAGGAGCTAGCGGAAGTTGTGCCGGGCTCGGTGGCTTGCAGCCAGGCGTCTCGGCCGCGTCGTTCACCTCAGGCATGGTACTGAAGAGTCGCTCTATGGAGAATGGATTGTGTTTTGAGGCAGACCGCTTCTGCCGGTTGGATTGTGATGTGCGGGGACCCGCCACGGAGACGGGACGTTGGATGGCGTGTGTTCCTGGAAAGACCCTCTCAACGGTTTTGTGATTCGGTACGACCCTCCATTCGGAGTGGGAGCCATCGTGTATGGTTTTGGTCATGTCCTGTCACCTCGGTGGCAAGATCCTCTGTGAAAGAACCTGAGCAGAGGGGCGGTTGACACGATGTGGAAGTAGATTTTTATCTGCACCCATGTCCGACCCCATGGATACACTGACCCTTCGGAGAACTGTGATTGGTCGCACGGGATGGACATCCAGCAGAGACAAGTGTGATGTGTGGATTGTAGATGCGTGTGGAGATTTGATGGGACCCGGCACTTGCAGCAAGCATGGGCTCACAGGATTGGAGATGCGCCCACCGGATGAGCACTCATATCTGGTGTGGAGTACCGCATCCTGTCCATCCGGCGACTTCCCTAACTGCAGGATAGGCCCAAGCGTGAAAGTGTGGTCAGTGAACGTATCCTGGCCACTGCCTGCATTGGCTCAGTCAAGTTGTCGGCCTACCCCATTGAATTGACCCCACCTGACATGATCGCGCACCCGCAAGACCTTGCTGGACAAAGCCCCGTGTTGCCCGGACTGAACGCGCACAGAATGAAGAAGTGCCGAACCGGATGGGGACGGACCGGATCTTCATTCGGTCCGTCCACTATGCACACACTGGATATCAACGCACCAAGAACAAGTCCAGTGCGCGCCGCGTGTGTTCGTGCAAGCGGCGTCGATCCAGACCGGATGAGACCAAGACCCCACAAGACCCACGTGCAGCACCGAATGAGCCGCACATCCAAGGGAGAGGTCCAGTTCCAAGACGAAGAGACGGTGTACCCAGGCGAAGGGACGGTGTACCCAGGTACCTCTGTCATCATCTGATGAGTGTGCCCGAAGAAGTGTCGCCGTCAACAAGTTCCCGCATACCGAAAACACGGTGTACCCAGGTACCTCTGTCATCATCTGATGAGTGTGCCCGAAGAAGTGTCGCCGTCAACAAGTTCCCGCATACCGAAAACAAGACATGCATACTGAAGCACTGTCAAGAAGCACAAACATACTCAAGACAAGTGAAGCATAGTGAAACCTACATTAAAGTCAGCGAAGTGATAGAAGATAGCTAGCCAAACGTAAGAACTAACCAGAAACCAATTTGCCGAAGAACACGCGGACGATTCTGGCGCCCGAGGACAGCAGTAGAGCCTCGCCTTTCTCGTCTTCAAGAGCCCTCCGGGAGACTGCCTGCGCGCGGTCTAAGTACGTTTAGGGACGCTTCCAAGGCCTCACCCGTATAGCGAGCACCGGTGTAGTGGGGACTCAAAGGTACCAAGGCGAGGTCGGCAGTGACTGGGGTTTCGCGCCCTAGAGTGACCTGTGAGAGCTTCATTTTCTATTGCGTGCCCTAACCGGGCATCCATTTCATAATCCCTACTGTGTGTCTTTGGTGGTTGAGGTAGTCACCCCCCAGACCGAATAGATCGACTACTGTGTGATAGGATTGAATTATATTTTGTATTGTTCCCTCATCCTGTGAGGGTGGTGCGCGTAAGTGAGTGTGCATCCAGGGCTGACCAGTGCCTTGGGTGACGGCTCCGAAGTTGACTGGTGTATAGACGCCCCACCCAAGGGTCTCAAAAAATAAGTGGTGGCTGTATATTTTGTGACGTTTAGCTCGCCATTGTATTTCTGTGTGGTTGGTTGGCCTGAATTACGGATCTGACAGTGATCCTTTCCATTCGGTCTGACCCTGTGTTCATTCGATGTGGTTTATCTCAGGAGCACACCCAGCAGACTTTATTCTGTATTGCAACAACTCATTTCGGTGAAGTCCGGTCCGCCAAAGGTAAACGATACCTATAGGGGTTGACACAAGGACGCACGCCAAACACCGGACCGCATCAGTCCGATTCGGTGCGTCCAAGCGGTTCAGGCCCGGGTCATGCGGTGTCCCGTGGGCTGCTTACCGCGTGGACAATCTCTGGTACTCCAAACCGAATTTCATTCGGTCCGGCATAGCGCGCTATACACCCCTGGACGATAAAGGCGTTCACCCGCCTCGCCTCAAAAGCCAAAATCCCCGTTTCTCTAGAACCTCCAATTCTAGGTTCATACTTAGGGCCAACGCCTGTTAAACGGTCAGTCGTGAATTGTTCGACTCACTCGTGATATTTATTGTCTACAAGGACGTGCTCTGCCCGGAACAGCTCTGGATTTTACGTTGCTTGTGTGTGTAAGCTCCTAGTGGGCATGTACTCCCTTCGCGATGCTGATTCAATACACATTAATCACTTGACTATAAATTTATGATTATTTTCGTCACTTATTTGTTTCTATCGCCCTCAGCCAGCTCTATTCTAGTTGACGAACCGAGCTAGCGAAGCTCATTTGTTTTGCGAGTATTGGGGCGCATTCAGTTTTGCTGCTCGTGAATCGAAACAAGTTTTATCGTGAATTTGGCCTTTGACACAGAGCACCCATACGCTAATCAGGTGTAGGGCGTGAAGCCGTGCGTGATTCCACTTGAGACCAGCTTTCTTTGTCGCTACGAGTGCAGCGTTAACTGGCACAAGTTGCCGCTTTTTATTCGTAGTTTCTCAATGTGCTGTGATCTTTTTAGCTCGCGCAGCGAAAGAGAAAACAATAGACGTCTGTTTTGAATGTTAATGCACTGCGCTTGTCGCTCAAGTGATTGATATCCTCCATGTTCACTGCAGGTACGCGCGGAGGCTGGAAGTTGGAAAACAGCCCGTCAGCGATCAGGTTGTAGCTTGGAAACCCCAGCGCGGCACGAAGCTCTTGGATGTTGAGTGTGAGTTGTAAGTCAGTCGATCCGTTGGGCTGGACCGTCACTGTGCGGAAGATGCTCTCAGCACCTTCATCTTCTTGCTGTGAAGCGCGCATTACGTCGAGATGCTGCATTTGGCGAAACGTAGCACGCTTACCCCTGAATCATCAGGCTGGCGTGCTGGACTGGCCGCCCAGTGCGTACGTGCAATATCCTTAACTTGCACATCGGGTCTTTCGAATAGATAGCTATCGATCGCAGCCGCTGCTGCTTCAATACGCACATAATGCGTGGTTTTCACAATATTGCTTGAAGTATATGAAGCTAAAGCGAAGCCAGACTGCTACTGCAGGCCGTATGGATCGAATTGTTAACGACTAGATTGGTTTACGGACCATTATCTCAGATTTCCAGCGTTATCTAAGGTTCCATTGTGAGAAATCAGACCCAGTAACTGGGTCACTAGTCACTAGGGCTTCGCGAAAGCTGGGATAGGTACATGAAAACATTGGTTAGAATCATGAAAGTCACTTCATCGTGTGCGCTTACTCGTCAATTGTACAGCAGACGGGGCCCTTAATTGAAAAGCAGGCCTGAGCACGACTGTGCTCAAATTATCGAAAGGCACCTCGATAAAGTACGAGCCATGAGCATCTCCTGCTTCGCAGCATCTGCCCGGAGCGCGACCGGTTCTCAATTAAAAATCGCTAATAGATGTAATCTCAATGAAACCGAGATCGGCCGGCAGCCTCTATCATTCTCGTCAGTCAACATTAAGCTAACAGTGAAACTACCGGTTCATCACCAGTTTGAACACATCGCCCGAATTAATCCTGTTTGGGCTGGGCTATCAGCACTTCGTCGCTTCCTACCCCAGTATAAAAATATATGCATACATTACCCTACGAACTCTCACACCGAGTCGATCAGGAGGCTTGAGGGTAAGGGGACTCTGCTCCTTAGGCGAACGATATGATGGGTAGCTGGGAGTTGTTGTCCGTGTAGAAAACCTTGTCGATGCGCGACCGGCTGGCGAAACTGCCTCTAGAATCCCCTGGCGAAGTAACAAGAGTGCGCTCAGATTGGCTGTTGTTGAGGGAACATGGCTGATATTAGTACATGCAGCCTACTTGTGCACCATTCAAGCACTTCTAGATGATGACGAGGTATATTGGATAACTAACCGTAGTCTGAATCCTAACAACCCTATAGCCGAAGTTCTAACTTTGGCCGTTCCTTCTTACTCTTCAGTACTGTGGACTTCCATAGCCCACTCCGCATAGTCTCGACGTGCTAATTGGCTATTCGATGTAGGTTTTCACTGAAAACCGCTCTCTGTAAGACGCTTGTTGTTCAGTTTCGGTTGCCATTCAAGAACTTCATCTTTGACTCTCAAAAACATGGTACGCTTTGGCATTGTTCTTACTTGACTTGACTAAACACTTGGGTACAGAACCACCTTTTGAAGATCCTTGGTGTGTTGAAATTCGTAAAATAGTAGTGATATTCCTGGTAGTGCAACGGGGTACACGTTGTACGGACAGCCCACTAGGGACTAATTTGAGATATGTGGACCACCCAACTCATATTTAGTGGGCCAATACAATTTTCAAGTACAAGGAGCTTATATTGTTTTGGTTTTGCATCCAAATTGGCGGGCTACACGATTCAACAGGCTAGCTTCATAAAATTGAAAGAGGAATACGTATTCGTACTTAGTTTATTCCAGCACAACTTCAACTCGTGTCAACAAAGCTTAACGGCGATTTAGTGGTAAGATGCGGAAGCCATTTTTAAAGTATGTCCGGTGGTATACACAGGGGCCAGAGCGCTGCATTTGATTAGATCTCTAACACGCGAATGGAAGGTTAAACTCCTGGTTAGTGTGGTAACCGGTAGACATTACTTTACTCTCTGTCTTCATTGTGAGTTCGCGTTGCCGAATCAAAATGAAAAAATGAGGTATCAACTCACCTACTGGGTGTCATCGGAAACACCTTTCATTCATTCTTTAAGAAGACGGCGGTGTCCGAGATGGCCCATTCAAGCGCGAGGGCTCTTTCATGGGCACCACGCTGCCTTGACACCGCAGCAGCTTGATGATTTGACTTGCCTCAAAAGAGACATCAAGCGCATGTGTCATGCGTACGAAGCTGCACGCACGTTCGTGAGCGCGAGCACGAAGGGACCGTACGGCAGCATTAGGCGAGCTGTGCATTGTCCATGAAGCAGACGCAATGCAGCATCGTGAAGGCGCCGTTCTCGGTCAGCGCCCTCACACCGGCTTTGGCGTAAGGTAGCGCCGCGCCTTCTCTGTCCTTGTCATAATCCTATCATCTCTGCATGTTGTCTGAGCAAAAAAATCCGAGGATGTCGTTTGAGTGAGCAGATAAATCGTTTGTCATAGGTATTGTGAATTTCGGCCAAATTTGGACTTTCGGGGGCGGTTCTTGCAATCGCCTCCCAATACAAAACGCCTATGAAACCGTGATGTACCTTATCTCCTCATTTCGCGGACCACCGCTTCAATGTTTCCGCGGCCATAGCGAGCGAGCAACTTAATAAACAGGAAGAACTGGAGCTTGTCCCAGTCGCCGTAAGCTTCGGATAACAGCTGTTCCTTCTCCTGAATCACATCGTATAAGTACGGATCCAGCGCCTAAAATAGCCTAGGATAGTACATGTACCAGGGGCGGTTGATTGAACCAATCGACCACTCCAATTTGAGTAGAACCCACAATATATATACTTGATTACAGGGTATAAAAATAGTAGGTAATTTGACTTAATCTCAACCGGATGGATCAACATAACTGCATAATTTGATTAGATAGCAGACTATTTAGTATAACAAGTGAAATCAGGTGTAAAACTACGAGCTTTCAAAAACATATTTATTAGGTACTTCTCTGGTCCACGATAATATGCGCATAAGGTTTAATGTATTGTACACAAAAGTTTTTATTGGCTTAAAATGTGAATTTCCGTCACCATCGAATAATGGCCAAATCTTCCTGTCACATTGCTAATTTCCAGCCAACGATCCTACCAATTCCCGAACAATGCGCACATCAGGAGCCAAGGACGTACCCGCGAGCGTTCGCGTAGGCGCCGCTCTGTTCGTCGCGACCAAGTCGAGAGGGAGAGCACACAGGGGGCATTAAAGCTGCGGCGAAGCTGTTGTCCCGAGTCGGAACGGCTCAGACCGTCCCAACTCTGCGTGGGCGACGACGAGTGCCTGAAGTGGTCCACCGGCTGTGGCAGCGGGCGAGGATTTGTGGGCCGTGGGCCGGATCGACTCGAAGGCGTAGACCCGCAGGCCGCTACCCGGAGGTACCTCGGAGGTATCAAGCATCTCGTTGTGTCGTGGCGGGACTTCGGGGACGGATGGCATGGTGGGCGGCGTTGAGGGTCGCCAAGGTGAACGGATCAAGTCTGTAGGAGGGGTGAGTTGGAACAGAGTTAC
Organism: Phytophthora melonis; assembly: GCA_024211575.1. Lineage (NCBI taxonomy): Eukaryota > Oomycota > Peronosporomycetes > Peronosporales > Peronosporaceae > Phytophthora > Phytophthora melonis. The sequence goes on from JAMXKT010000041.1 coordinate 484,917, forward strand.
CCGAAGATGCTGAAACGCAAGGATCTGCAGATGAAGAGAGAGAGAGAGGTAGGAGTAAGTGAGCTCAGTCGTGAATTTTGCTTAACAGGACCACACAGGTCGTAGGAATCACTTTTTGCACATTAGCTTAGTGGTCTCTTGCACTTGTGCCCCAATATCCTACAAGCACAGGGAGCACTTACTACTCCTATACAGCGGCGGCCGGCCCCAAACCGGTCCGACAAAGCGATACGCGACACGTGGTGGAGAAGCAGGGTAGTGTTGCCGACTGTGGAGTGAACAGTGCTGAGAGCCTGTGCCCGGAAGTGATGAGTCAAGAGCCAAGCGTCTGTACCTGGTGACAGGACGTGTGACCCTCCTCGTGTTTAACGTGTGCCAGTGAAGGACCCAGGAGTCCGCACACGAGTACACGCCGCGCAGGAAAAGCGGCGTCGAGGAGCAGTGGGAGGAGCGATCCAGGCCAGTAGGACAAGGAACGGCAACCAAGACACAAGAGCCAAGTGTACAGTCAAGAGAACAAGAACGGTAAAAGGAAGTGAAACAAGGTCGGTAAACTGAGAAGAAAAAGATGCCTGGACAAGGAGGAAGAGGCGGCAGTGCTGATGAAGCAGCGCGCCGCCGGGCTGAAGAGGAAGCAAGAGAGCGTGCCGCACGGGCTGAGGAAGAGCGTGCCACTCGGGACGAGGCCGAGCGTGCCGCTCGGGCCGAAGCAGAGCGTGCTGAATGGCGCCGCCAGAGACCTTCGACGTCGGCTGCAGGGATGCCGATGATGGGGATTGCGCCGCCGCCGTCCCAGCGTCCAAGGAGTACGCCCCCGCCGCCGCCTAGCACGGCTGGAGCGAGCTCACCGGACCCGGTTGAGGAAGGACTGAGGAGTTTGTAGTGGTGGAAGAGAACCGCCGAGTATGCAGAAGAGGGAGGTTCCGTGTCGGATGTGATGCGTGAACTCCGGGAAGATGAGAACGACGAGTATGAGGATAAGGTGGCGGTCAAGACGGAGGCTACACCCGTGATCAAGATGGAGACGGCGCCCACGAGCAAGACGGACGCTGCGTCCGAGGCCATGACAGCGGTCGTGGTCGAGGTGAAGGCGGAGCCCACCGGGGAGGGTGAGCCGGAGCCGCCGACCTCGAGTCCGATGGGACCGTCGGGTGTGGGCCAGTCTCATGGTAAGCCGGTGGACTATGGATACCGCTACGGGATGTATGCCGAGGATGACTACCACGACGCGATGGAGGAACCGATCCTGACGCAGCGAGGCCCAAGCGGGTTCATCACCCGCTACACGGGTCCCGAGGCGCGCCGAACGGATCGCCCTGCCTTTGGGTGGAGCTGGAGTGCCCAGCATAATTCGGGAAGGCCCCGAGTATGGAGGGTGGAGCGGGAGCGGGGGCGTGATGAAGTCGCCTACCGCCGCCTCCCCGATGAAGAAATTGCAGTTCGCCGGTGCCCCGGCGGGGTTATCGAAGCCGCTCGGTGGCAGCGTGCCCATGGTGTTCAGCCTTCCCATATAGTCTAGGCGGTTAGGATAGCTGGCTCTCACCCAGCAGACCCGGGTTCGAGTCCCGGTGTGCGTGCAGAGGCCGCGCGACGTGCATGACATTCGCTCGTTCTTGGGCTTGACGCGCTACTTCCGCCGGTATATCCCGGGGTACGCTCTGATCTCGACGCCCTTGGAACGCCTGAAGATGAAGGACGTGCCTTTTGTGTGGATCGAGGACTGCGTGGCGTTCCGCCAGCTGAAGCGCGTGCTGGGGACGCCTCCTAACCTGATCTACCCGGACATGAAGAAACGCTTCAAACTGTACGTCGATTCGTCACGGTATGCTGTCGGCGCGTGCTTAATGCAGGAGGTGGACGGCCGAGACCGTGCCGTCCCCTATGCTAGCAAGTTACTCACGGGCTAACAGAAGAATTGGATCAACAACCAGGACGGGAACGGCTCTTGCTGCAGACACCGGAAAAAACACCCAACGAAAAAAACACTAGGGGCCTTCCCGGTCATGCAGAGCCGGCCGGGGATGGATGTCACGGCCCTCAAATCGTGAAACCGTCAAAGTGCTCCAGGGAAATGAATGCCTTGAATCCCCCACGAAATCGATGAATCTGGGGTTGGTCTCAATGGAAAGAGGGAGGAAGAGCCTAGCCTAGGCCTGGGTCTAAAGCGCATTGCTCCTGGCCACACTCTCGCTTCACAGGCATCGAAATTGCAGTTTTGGGGGATCTGGTTTCACCTCCCCTCTACCGTCTCTACACCCGGCCTCGGCTATACGAAATCCTGGCAGCACACACTTAGAGACACCGGAAAACACACTTAGAGTCTACAGCTTTCCGGTGGTAGCAGACATTTTCGACGGGATCTCTGAAATTGAATGCTGGGGTATTGTCTGGTCGACGCGGAAATTCCGCTGTTATCTAGACAAGCGCGAGTTTGATCTCTACACAGATCATCAGGCGCTTACCTGGATTTTCAGTCCTGGCAATCGTACGACTAATGCTAAGCTCGCTCGGTGGGCGATCGAGTTGTCTAATCTACAGTTCAAAGTGCACAACTAGCCCGGAACGAGCATGGGGCACGTGGACGGCTTGTCGCGCCTCCCCACCGCAAGCGTAAACGCGGTGACCATGGCCGACTTGCTGAACCCGGAGGGCTCGGCCGTTACCATGAACGACCTGCTGAACCCGGTCGACTCGCCCGAGACCGTGGCCGAAGACTCAGTCGGGGAGCCGTCCGATCAAGCCGTGGCTTCCGACTCAGTCGGGGAGCCGTCCGACGAGATGCCGGCCCCGACGATGGTGCCGGGAGACGCTGGTGAGGAGATGGGCGTGGAGCACGCAGCTCCATCACCCGAAGACGCTACCGAGGACGAGTCGGCGCCGACGGACATCCCGCCGTCATCCGTGGACTTATTCGGTCTTGATGTGGAGCAGCGCAGAGTGCCGTGGGTGGTGGCTCTGATCGCGTTCGTGACCGACGGGGCGCTGCCGCTGGACCCCAACGAGGGTGAAGGTCGTGAGAATGGCGGCCAAGTTCGCCGTGGAGAGCGAAGTACTAATGAGGCGAGTGAACCTCCCCGCGCGCGTGGGGCCGGCTCGCTCGGTGACGGTGCCTGTGATCCCGTTACCGTTCGTGGAAACGGTCCTGCATTTCTGTCATGCCGATCTACTGTCTTCGCACCTCGGCCTTACGAAGACGCTCGACAAGATAAGGCGTCACGCGTATTGGCCTGGGTGGCGACAGGACGTCGAAGAATACCTGCGTGAATGTGATAAGTGCGGTAGTGGCAAGGGTGCGCGTCCGTGGTGCGCTGGTCGGAAGCAGCGGATGCCCGTCGTGGATCTGACGGGGCCGTTCTCGTTGCTCGTGGTTGACGCCGTGGGTCCTCTGCCCGAAACCAACCGTGGCAACCGCTACATCCTGGTTTTCGTGGATTATTTCACTCGTTGGGCCGAAGCGTTCGCTGTGGAGCGCTTGGACTCCGTCACGTTCGTCGAGGTGATGGTCAATGGAGTAGTGTCTCAGCACGGAGTGCCGTCGCGGTTGTTGAGCGACAATGGTTCGAACTTCACGTCCGAGGCGGTCAAGTCCTTCTACCAGACCTTGGGGATCAAGAAGCTCTTCAGGGCCGCCTACCACCCTCAGACGCAAGGACTCGTTGAAAGATTCAATAGGACGCTCATTGGAATGCTACGGATGCATGTGAGTGAGGCTCAAGATGATTGGGATGTTTATCTTCCTAGAGATCTATTCGCCTACAGGACGGCCTACCATGAAGCCCTTGGCGACTCGCCGTTCTTCTCGCTGTACGGTCGCGACCCGGTGCTTCCTATGGACGTGGCTTTCCTCAACCTTGGCAAGAAGTGGCGAAGCAATGAAGTGGCTCAGTACAGACGAGAGCTGTACCGATCCCTCCGTTCCTCGCGACATTTGGTGGAGCGCCAATTGTTGAAGGCGCAGGATCGACACGAGCAGCGCCTGGAAGGGCAAGTCGAAGTCAAGTATGAAATAGGGGACCCAGTGTGGGTCTATCAGGTGTTCAGGGCGAAGCGCGGCGAGGTGCGCACGATGAAACTCGCATTCTCCTGGCACGGTCCCTATCGGATCGTTGCCAAGGTCGGCGACAATGCGTACAAGATTGATATCCCGACGCATCCTAGCAAAACAGTGACAGTGAACGTGAATAGGCTCAAGAGGTATCGTGGCAAGTGGACCCGACCTTACATGGATGAAGTGCTCGCGGGTCTGGGCACTGGTGGTGAAAATGGAGAAGAGGGGCCTTTGGATAAGGCTGACCTCCCCGCGCCGAGCTACGCGGAACGGTTGACACTAGGAAATGAAGACACTGTTATTGTGGGCGTGGAAGCCCCTATTGTGGGGATAGCTGCTAAGATGAAGGACGATCAAGGTGTGAAGTACCTGACGATGCCTAGCACGCACGAGGTGTTTTGGTTGCCCCGGGAGGCTCTAATGCCGGAGTATGTGTCGCTCGTCACCGCTTTTGAACAAGCGGAACGGAGGAAGAAGGGATTGCCAGAGCTTCGTCGAAGTGCGCGTTTGGCAGATGCAAACGCCCAAGTCGATGATGACTATTTGCTGCTGGCGTAAGTTGGTGATGTTCTTGAGCTGCGGAACGAGTGATGATGAGATTGGATTTACGGAGAGCTCAAGAATGGTGGATATGCATATCAAGTTCATGTTTTTTATTTTTGGGTTTACCTGTGAAGTTAGTGCAACGGCTGCACTCGACTACTACGAAGAAAGAAGAAAATTAAATGAAGATCAGCATCTGCCCGGCTCACTTGGTCTTGTCGGAGCCGGCAGAGCGCGCCTTGAGCTTCTTGACCGGAGGTTCGCTCGCGACCTCGGCGCCGTCCGCGTCGCTGATCGGCAGGGACTCTGTGCCCGCGTCGGAGGCCTTGGCGGACTTGGGTTGTGCCTTGGAGTCCTCGACCTTGTCGCCCTTGGACGCCGGCTGCTTGTCGTCGCCGGAGCCCTCGGACGCGCTGGACTTGCTGGGGTGCGACGCTTGAACGGCTGCCTTGGACTGGGTGGACCGCAGCTTGGCGGCCGCTGCTCGAAACCGGGGTGGAGGCGTCGGTGGCAGCGCAGTGAAGGCCCCGTCGGCGTCCTCAAAGTCAGAGTCGTCGTCGCCCTGCTCGTCGGGGAGAACGGTTTCTGGTTGTACACGGCCACCTTCTTGCCCGCCGCTAGCAGCCCGATCACCTCCTCGATGGTGTCGTCGAGCGACGTATCCGACATGAGGGCCTTCCACGGTCCACGGTTGCGGTTGACCACCCACGACGGCACGGGTGCCGGGCCGCTGAGGACGTCCAACTTGATGCGCGCCCGCGCTCGGTTGGAGAGACGTAGGTGCGGCGGACGCGTGGGGTCGACGAGCTCGGCCTCCTCGAGCAGCTCAGGGATGGACGAGTAGCCGTCCTCATCGACGATCTTCGGGTCGAGAGCGTGCTTGATGATCTGCTTGTAGAGGGCCTTGTCCTTGGTGAGGACGACGCCGAGGTCCTCCAGCGCCTTCTCCTCACCCGAGTACTTGGCCGCCTGGCCGCCCAACCACAGGAGCGTGTCGTGGGAGCCGTTCTCGAAGTCGTCGAGAGAGTCGAAGTAGCCGCGCTCTTCGATGTTGCGGCTGAGGAGCTCGTTGCGCGCCATGCAGGCGTTCATCTTCTCCTTCCGTCGCCAGTCGGCGACCGCTGAGGGCGCGTACAGCGCCACTTGGAGGTACAGCTCGCGATAGCGCATGTTGGCGCGGTAGTGGGCGAGGTGCAGCTCCGGATACTCGGTCGGGGGTACCAGCACCTCTGCTTGCTCCAGGGTACGCCAGACGGAACGGAGCGAGGCCTTGGCTGAAGGCGCACTGGGCGAGCGCCGCCAGATCAATCTTCAGGCGCGCTGGCGCCGAGGCCGGCAGGCGAAAATCGTACGCCTTGGGCTTCTTGGCGGTGGCCTTCTGTTTCTTCTTCGACGGAGGCTTCTTGGAGGACGTCCGTGGCGAGGACCTGGTCCCCGTCGGCGGTCGAGGCGGTGGCGGCGTCGACTCTGGCGCGGACACCAACGGCGGCAGCGGGATCGAGAGGAAGGGTGCTCGGCAGGCTCGCCGGCCTGCATCTGGTCGGGGTGCGGCAGGATCACGAGGACCTGGTTCAGGCGGCGCGAGTCGCCGCCCGACAGGACGTCCATGGCCATGGCGTCCAGGACATCCAGCCCCTGGGACGCATTGTTGACGGCGAGACGGGTCCGGATGCGCGCCCAGAACTCACGCTGCGCGATGAAGACGTCCCCGTCGTCATCAAGCTCGAGGGCCATGTCCAGGCTGTCCACCTGCTCCTCGAAGAGGATGATGTCGGAGCCGGTCTTCTTGGCCATGGCGTAGAGCGTGCCGAGGCTTGGAGGCTTGGTGGCGGCGGAGTGCGCGGCACGAAGAAGATTGCGGAATGCGGCAACTTTCAGTTTGTCGGCAACAGCAACTTGTGTTAGTAGAGTGCCTTCAAGCAATCCGACGGGATGTGACTTACCCTGTGGGTGGCTGCACCGTCTGATAGAGGGTGGATTGACGCCCAACAGGCAGGTCACTTTCGAAGAACCCGCGAGCGACACTGGTGACCAACTGGCAGTAACGGGGCTATGACAGCCTCGTGTTTCTGCAGGTCGAAGGTGGTCGTCGCCGAGTGTGGATGGCGGTGAGCGCGGACGGTCTCGGCCGCTCGGAGCAGGTCGTCATTATGGAATCTGGCTGCTGGACCGATGGGGTGGACGACGGAAGTGGTGAACGGCCTGGCGGCGATGACGGAGGTCGCGGCTGAAGCCGTGTGTCAAGTTGCGGTGGAGCGTCGCTGGGAGTTGGCGTGGCTCACTGCTGGAGCCGTGTCGGGAACGGTCACGGGCCCCTTGCGAAGCATCGGCTCCCGGATCGCCACTGCGTTCGTTGACTTCGCCCTGAAGTGGAGCGTGCTGGCCAAGTTGTGCGTCCTGCGCTACTGTCGGTATGTCCGTGGGCCTGCCGTGCGGATGCAGCCGCTCCGGACCCGAGTGTGGAAGTGCTATGAGGCCCTGCTGGTCACCCCGCTGGTGGTGCTGGAGTCCAAGGGCGAGCCGAAGACGGGTTGGGGAGGCTGATCTACAAGTGGCAAGACGCCCTCCACGAGTGGTGGTGCGTCTTCTTGCCGGAGACTTGGGCGTCGGGACGGAAGGCGTGCTCCAAGTTCTGCACGGGCGCGAGTCTGGAATCTGGCCGTTCGGTCGCCCGTGCCAAGCTTGTCGCCAAGGTGGTGTGGACACTGACGTCCCTGATCCTGTCTCGGCGTTCTACGCTTTGCTGTTCATCTACGAGCTCGTCGAGTGGGCCTGCCAGGGTGCGACCGGCGTGTTCGCCGTGGTCGTGGTCTTCGACTGCTGGTTCGCCTCCAAGGAGGGCGATAATGCAATTGTGGCTAACTACCGGTTGCTGGTGGTGAATGTTTTGGTTGCGCTGGTGTACGTGGCCAGCAAGTTGTGAAGGTTGTACGAGGCATCGGTGGGCCAGCTTTCGCCGCTGACGATGGCCACGGACGGCTACGCTGCATGGTGCGCGGCTCTCGAGGAGCAGGAGCAGGCTGAGCGTCTAAGCGAGGCCTACTGGAACATGGACGGCGGCGGTGACGCTCCGCGAGTGCAAGTGCGGACACGAAGTGGTCTGCAGGCCGAACGGGGAGCATGGCAGGCAAGGAGAGAAGCGAATCAAGCGGCGTGCGCTCGGCGAGGACGCCGAGGTGTGGTCGGGGAGGATGTCCCGAGTCGGAACGGCTCAGACCGTCCCAACTCTGCGTGGGCGACGACGAGGTCCACCGGCTGTGGCAGCGGGCGAGGATTTGTGGGCCGTGGGCCGGATCGACTCGAAGGCGTAGACCCGCAGGCCGCTACCCGGAGGTACCTCGGAGGTATCAAGCATCTCGTTGTGTCGTGGCGGGACTTCGGGGACGGATGGCATGGTGGGCGGCGTTGAGGGTCGCCAAGGTGAACGGATCAAGTCTGTAGGAGGGGTGAGTTGGAACAGAGTTACCCGAAGATGCTGAAACGCAAGGATCTGCAGATGAAGAGAGAGAGAGAGGTAGGAGTAAGTGAGCTCAGTCGTGAATTTTGCTTAACAGGACCACACAGGTCGTAGGAATCACTTTTTGCACATTAGCTTAGTGGTCTCTTGTACTTGTGCCCCAATATCCTACAAGCACAGGCAGCACTTACTACTCCTATACAGCGGCGGCCAGCCCCAAACCGGCCCGACAAATCTGTGGTGTGGTAATACCACTAAAATTCTCTTCTACCAAAAGGTATTAGAGACACCAACAACACGCTAACCCGCAAAGGTAAGCGCTTATTGGATCAAAACCTGAAGACCAGGAACGATCCCTTACACCGGGTCGGTTGCAAGCGCCTCTGTGCACCTTAGGTTATCTTCGGTCAACCCAGAAACCTGTACCACTAGCCACGAGCTTAGGCTAGGATACTATGTAGCGCTTTCGCGCAACCCCACTGCAGTCCCTCAGAAAGGAAGGGTACCGGCGTGTTAGGCCTTATACAGGGGGACCAAGGTAAAACCTCGGTAGGTAGACTAATACACTCAGGGACACTCTTGTCCCACAAATATACAGTGAACGACACTCCTATGTCGCTCTTGCCTCTCCGGCCACGCCAACTCTTGGCGCCGCCAAGGAAACTCTCGGTCAAAGCACTATAAGCTCCCGACAGGCATCCACACGCAGCCGAGCGTGTCCAGGCACTACAATAAGCTAGCTACACTTACCGAAGTCGGACTTGACCCTTGTTGGCTTTGGGGGAAGACTGTCTTTTTATTACTGAGTTTTATGAGGCCCAGGGGGCCTCGTTCTGGTCATCCTATGATGAGTCCTATGTCCCTATACAAATATCTAGTGTGAACTATCGCAATAAGGCGATTCCGGACACATCAAATGACGGCCGCGACCACACTAATAAGTGCGGTCGATGTACGCAACTAAATGCATATGTACCTAAAAGTGGGCACCATGAAGCCTCGTTCGGGGTTCTATTAGGACCCGACGAGGCTCCGGCCACTGACCGTTACTCCAACGAGGATAATGTAGTCGTCCAAGCAGAAGTAGCCATCTCCGTCTCTCGCTTGACCGCTTCTTGATGGAGCTTGACCTTCGGGCCGGCGAGGCAATCACCTTGGAAACACACGATTTCCGATACCACAACTGCCCCCGCCTCGACGCGAGCCTCCGACACTGGTGAGCGTCTAGGCGCCTTCGGTTCTTCGACTCCATGGCCCCTCAGTCGCGCGCATTCGCCAACGCGGCTACCGCAGCTCGTCGAACCCTCCAATGTGCTGGCCCGGTACGTCCACCACTCTTGCCGCTCCTCATCGTCACCTTGACTCTCGTTGTTGACTCCATCTACTCCTTGGTAATCTCAGGGAGCTGTAGATGCCGCCACCGACATTTCGGGGCGTCGTCCGGCGCGCCAGGCTTGTTCGACGGATGCTGCCGCTGCTATCGCCGCTGGTGCTGTACCACCAGACTCATCCGCACCTGCTGATGGCCCTGCGCTCCTTCCTGCCGCTGCGGAGGCGTCGGTCGACCAACCACGAGGTTCCCCGTGGTATTGCGTCTTCTGCTGGGACCACCGAGACTTTGAGAGCGCTTGAAGACGCTACGGGCGCACAGCGACGCACACACCAGGAGTATTCCGGTGGTCGTATGGTCCGACCTTGGTCGCTCCATCGATGTCATGCGGACTGCTGGTCGTTTCATCTTGGTTCCATTTTCTCCAGCCTCACTGGCGTCTTCTGCCGCGTGTTGAACTCGAGCAGAACGGCGGTTGGTAGCTTTCCCATCGGTAGCCCATCCATTGCTACACCACCGGAATTCCGGTGGTCGTATGGTCCGACGTTGGTTGTGCGATCGATGCCCCGCGTACTGCCCCTGATGTACACCTTGGCTCCGTCTCCTCGATGGCATTGACATCTGCTTGGATAGCGCTGTATCACCCATGGGTCAAACGGAGCAACACGCCCTGCCACACGTCTGGCCTCAATACCAAACCACCGGGCTCCGGCGGTCGTATGGTCCGACCTTCCATGAACGTGCTGCAGGCCGCCGCTCGTCACACCTCGGTCGCATACTTCTTGCCATCACCGGCATCTGAAGTAGCTAGGTCTACATCGTTCAAGGGTTCGACGGCAAGTGCAGTAGTCAGGGAATGCGTTGACCCGACCAGCGTGACACCATTGTAGCGCCGGGACTTCGGTGGTCGTAACGGAGGCAAGGTTGGCTGCCCCAACTTGAAGCTCGCGAATAGCAGCACCGCCAACGTCGGTCACACCACAACTTGATTCGTTATCACTCGGAGATAGTGTAGCTGTGGCGACCGTGGTTTCGTTGCCTTCGTTCCACAGTTCCATACGGGTTTCCGGTGGTTGTAACCAAGTCGAGTTTAGTTGCCCAGTCTGTGGCTCGGGAACCACCACACCAGAAACGTCGGTCGTGCCTTCAGCTGCTTCCTCGTTGGCGTGCGAAACCGTACCAGTGTTGACCGTGATTCGTGATGCACTTACAGCAAATAGTCGGTAGTCGTAACGTAAGGTCTGGGTGCCCCAGTCTCCACCAAGCGATCCGCTGTGTTACAATCACATCTCTTCGAGCCGCACCAATTGTCGTTCAGGGTTCCAACAGTTTCGGCGCAGGCTACAGCAGGTACCGCTGCCTTGGACGAGACTTAGTTGTCGACCGTAGCGGTCCCAGATCCACTCCTATCTCCACTTCATCATCAAATCCATACATAGTCCCAAATCGAGGTCTGGTGCACGGCGCAAACTTCTTCCACGATAATATCGACGTTCAAAGACTCGCTCACCCTTGCTTGAGCTTCGTCCTTGTTCGCTTCAAGCCGCAATATTCTCTCGCGTCAACATACATCGCATCCAATACTCGGTCACGGTTCCCAGAGCTTCTTACCATCCCTCGACCGCTGTGGCTGCTTCAAACGAGGCTTGGTTCACGGTTGTAGCCTTATCGCCCATCGAGATGGTTGAGCTTACGCTCATGGAAGACCAGACTCAGTCCGCAGAGGACCGATCTTGATCACGCTAGCTCTACCCGGGTATGTCTTGGCGATTTTGACAACCGTACTCCCAGGTACATATCCACTTCACCACCAACTCCATACCGAACCACGGAGTCGAGCGCACTTGACCGTGCGACATCCATACCAATCGCTGCGTCTGAAGCCTCGGTCGCCCTTCCCTCTGCTTCATCATCACGTGTTTCATCTGTTGAAGGGTTGACCGAGGTTCACTTGCGTGTCCTGTTGCTCGTGGCTGCATTCCGATATCTCCATTCCATCGTGACTCGTTCACATAATATGCAACATGCAAATTCCAGTAATTTTCTTCGTCTGTCACTGCGAGCTGGATAGCCCTCGCAGGCAGTTCAATCATCATCTCCAGTAGCTTCTTTCGTCTGTCGTCGCGAGCTGGGTCACCCTCGCGAGCAGGTCGATCGTCGTTAGCGTATGCAACAAGTCCTTCACCACGTGCAAACATAGCATGCTGGGCTCGCCACTCGTACATTTCACCACCAAAGCGAGCGATGCTCGGCTGCGCACAGGTACATCATCTCCGGTCCGTTCCACTTCGAAACCTCGACCAGCCCGCTATCGAGAATCAGCACTCGTGTCTTGGTTTACCTCGTTCCATATAGGGCCAAATCCGAGTGATAGGCTTCAGTCGAGGTAAAGGTAGAGACTCCTGGGCGTAATCGCTGGGGTTAATCTCGTTCGCGGTGTCATCACCCTCGACCGACCCCTCGGCAACCATGGCATGCATGACCGAGATATAGGTTGACTCCAGTAGTTGCTCAGGATCGTTGATCGCACTTATGTCCGAATTATTGAACTCAGTGTCGGCGTCAGCTGTGAAGGCTGCGATTTCGGTAGGAACGTCGTTAGCCCTGGGTCGTGTTCGCCCCAGTCGACTTCACTACTACAGACCGCAGTCGACGTTTCTCCTGGCTCCAGACTGGGCGTGGCGGTCGCTGTTGGCAAGACATCCCATGTAGTTGTCTCGGCCGCTGCTGCCACGTCGCGGTCATCTTCCGACCCGTCGTTCGTCAAGCTGTCACCATCATGCAGCTCATCACTGGCCTCCGATGCCTCAACCGAGGCGTGTGTCGCCCCTGGCCGGTAGAGTCGGCACTACTGTCACGATTCGCGGGCATGCGACTCGGCGGGTCGAGAAGCGCATCTTCGGGTTCGTCCAGGTTATCCGGTGCGCTGGCTTCGTCGTCCAAACCATCGTTCGCCCCACTAGCGCCTTCCATCTCAGTTGTATCAACTCGAGCAACCTCGACCGAGCCTTCACTGACCCTGGAGTCGTGGTCATAGCCAAGTACATCAGGTGACGAGTACTCATTACACGACGATGCTTGCTGGCGGCCTCCCGGCCATGATGGGGCATCTGGTGGTCTCGGCAGGATCTTCCGCGGCGTCGGGTAAGCTCGGCGCACCACCGCAGGGGCTGTTCAGCTAGCCATCGCTCGTAGAGGCGGCGTTCCCGCCCTTGAAGAGTCTCATCACGACTCGTTGAATAGGCTAGTACCTGCCACTCTTTGTACTTGTTCGAGTCCAGTCTCGCGTAACCCGTCTCTCGCGGCAGCTCGCCATGCGGTACCCAGAGCACCACGGAGTCATGCTTGGCACACCGTGCTGCGGAGGTCGTAATGTTGGTGAGTCGGACCCACGTCGGCCGCCCTCGTCGGAACCCCGTTACGGTCGGCACGAGCTTCTCCGTGCGGCGAACCCACACATCGTACTCCGACCGAGGCAACCGCTGCCGCGGTACTCGGAACTCACGCCACTCACGACCGGGGATGTATAAATCCTCGGTCGGCCCACACGAAGGCTGAGTACCATAGGGTTCATCGTCCTCGACACTCTGCGACTTCAGCAGTGGCACCATGACCTCATCCGGGAGTCGAGCGGTGCCATGGAACAGATCCAGCCGGATACCGGCCGGGATCATAAAGTCCATTCCCAGTACCACGTCGACCCCTGCACTGTGGTCCATTATCCACATCTCGAACTCGTAGACTTGCTCCCATCCCAAGGTGATCTTCAGGAAGGCTCGCCTACGGGTCTCCATCACCCCAGGGTTGATACCACGGACTTCGAGACTTCGTCCGTGGTCCAGAACTTCTCGCACCCGGAGCCGCTTGGCGAAGGCAGCCGAGATCACGCTTACGTTCGCTCCAGTGTCGAGCAGTATCCTCGTTCGCGAGTCGTCCACCGCGCCATTGACCAAAGCTCTCATTCGCTTCCTCTTGTCGTATCGTTGGGACGACCACCACCCCAATCTCTCGCCGGGTAGTAATTTCACCGCCCGAGCGAGGTTTCGAGGTGGTCCCCTGACCTGGACTAGGCTGGTGATCAAAGCCTCGGTCGGGTGTCCATCACGTTCATCATCATCATCTTCATCAATACCGGTCTCAACGAGACTTGCGTCTCGGGTCTCTCCTTTGTCCGTCGATCTCACACGTTCATTGTTCTTCAGGTCGTCAGGCCGTTTGCTTTCGCCTGTGAACGCGAACAGATAGTCCGCATCAACAGCAGGCTCAGCTAACTGTGGCAGCCCGATTGGGACCAACCCAGTTTCAGTTGGCGGGCTGCCTGGTTTAAATGGCTTCCATACACCAGGCTTTGCAGCTCTGGCGACAGATCCTTCTTGTCGACCTTGGACTTCAGGAGCTTGGTAAGCTCGTGGAGGGCTTCGCACTTCCCAGCATCGTGCACCTGTTTGCACAGTTTGCACCGCCGGTAGCAGAAGTGCACCGAGTGAGACGGGCTTCCGCATGCAGCGCATGGCCCATACTGGCGATGGCTGTCTCGTTCGCGGTTGGACGGTCCTCCTCCGTTCCTGAAGCGTCGGTTGTCAGACCGAGCGAACGTTCCTTCGGCTGCGGCCCTCCGCTCAGCGTCGTTGGCGGCCGCGACATGTCCCTTAGATTCGTCAGAGTCATAATCGGCATCCGAATCCTCGTCCGAGCGTTGGTCGTCCGAGTACTGGCGCTCGTCTTCGAAGTATTCCTCGTTCACCTCACCGGCACGTCGGGAGGCGTACGAAGCCTCGTTGCGTGCACCGACCGAGCCTCCGACGTTCCATTCCGCCATTACATCGGCTAGCGCGTCGACCAGAGTCACCCTCGACCGGTACGGTGACGCATCGCGTCGGTCACGCCGGCGGTCGTCGTCGCGACGATCGTTGCGGCGGTCGTCATCACGGTAGCGTCGTTCACGGTGGTATCCACCACGAGAATCCTCGTTCGACCTCGCATCGCGTCGGCGACCGTCATCTTGACTCCAAGAGCGCCGGAACGACGATTCGCGAGTTGATTTGCGGTCGCGGTGGCGCAGGATGTCGTTGATCATGTCTTCGAGGTCATGAATGCTCTTGACCCGCACATGGCACAGACGGTCTTCTAAGTTTCGGTCGTCACACGTAACCAAGAAGTGTTCCACGTGGTCCCTTCGCGTCGCGTCCACCGTTCTCAAACTGTACGCCGGCGTTGCGAGCATAGCCATTAAGCCGGTTAAGGTAGTCACATACGTGCTCCTTGTCCTCTCGCTTGGCCGAGTAATACCGAGCCTTCGCAGACTGGGAAAACTTCGAACAGTAGTACTTGATGAACGCCTCGCTCAGCAACTTCCACGAGCGTCTCGTCTTGCGCGGGAGCTGGCGGCACCAGTGCAGGGCTCCGTCCCTGAGCTTGAGTTCCGAACGGCATGCACCACTCGTTGGGGGTGCATGGGTTCCCTTCATCTCATAGATGAACGTTCGGAGCCACTGCATGGAGTGCTCGCTCTTGTCGCGCGTCCCGTAGACCGGTTTGATGTTCGCGAGGGGTAGATGCGTGGCGATCTCGAGCTTCGGGGTTGAGCTCTGGTTGTCCGTTGCACTCAGTTCGCGCACTTGGCGAGCCCATTCGCTCGGCAGATCACCCTCGTTGTGGTCAGACACGAGGTCATCATCACTGTCCGACGAGTCATCTCGGGGGTCGTAACGACGACTGGATCGGCGACCGGTTGCCGCGCGCGTGCCAGGCGTTGCGTACGAAGACTCGGTCTCCCTAGCCAGACGTTCACTGCGGTCCGTAGATCGTGGGGTTACCATGTGCGAGTCTTGCATGTAAGGAGAAGCCTCACCCTTGGCTGCGAAAACTCCATCACCAGTGGCGGTCTTCCTAGGGGTCGCTGGTAGTGGGACCTTGGAGGGGTCAACCACTTCCGAGGCCGAACGAAGCTTCGTTGAGCTTCTGTCGGCCACCCCAAAGGCGTCACGCAACTTCTTCCTCCACTTGGTGAGCGCCGCGGCGGCGGCAGTTGGCGTCCAGCTCGCGAGAGCGGCCTCCGTCGGGAGAATCTGGGGTTCGCACCCCATCGCACGCAGGAGATCCACCGTGTTTTGAGCGACCTGCCGAGTGCTCGTTGAGTTGATCGGCGTGGCTAACGCCCTCCAAGGTCCATCCAGATGGCCTGGTGGACTTGCTTCGGGGAGAACAGTTGCATCCACTCACTCTTGGTCTTCATCAGTTCCAGGCATCGGCCTAGAACCTTGTTGGCCGCCGGAGTATCGCCGTTGAGGGGAGGACGAGTGCCAACCGGCTTGAGATTGCCCTCCAGCCGTCACCGAGGGTTTGAACCCGTCGGTTGCACCGTCATCCGCGTCGTAGGCGGGCTCGGGGCCCGGCATGTCGTTGAACGTTTCGGAGAGGTCGCGGGTGATCGACCTCGATCCTCCGCTGCGGCCTGCCGACACAACCGCAGCTTCCGGAAGTCTCGGACATCACAGTCCTGACATCCCAATCATCGTCTTCGTGATCTTCTTTGGCGTCCGAGGAATCCATCGCCGTGTCGTAGCTCGCCGAACGCTCGTCGATCGACTCCATCCGATCCGTCGCTGGGGTCGAGAACGAGCTTCCGGAGCGCACCGAAGCCTCGTTGCGCGTTCCACTCGACTTGACCGGCGTCGCTGGTACCGCTGACTTGGTTCCCTTCACCATCTTCTCACTTCTTCTTCTTCTCTCCTTCTTCTTCTCCTCTTCGCTCGTTGGGGTAAGACCTACAACAACCCAGACACACAGAAGGTCACACCAATCCCGGGTCGCGGCACCAGTTGTGGTGTGGTAATACCACTAAAATTCTCTTCTACCAAAAGGTATTAGAGACACCAACAACACGCTAACCCGCAAAGGTAAGCGCTTATTGGATCAAAACCTGAAGACCAGGAACGATCCCTTACACCGGGTCGGTTGCAAGCGCCTCTGTGCACCTTAGGTTATCTTCGGTCAACCCAGAAACCTGTACCACTAGCCACGAGCTTAGGCTAGGATACTATGTAGCGCTTTCGCGCAACCCCACTGCAGTCCCTCAGAAAGGAAGGGTACCGGCGTGTTAGGCCTTATACAGGGGACCAAGGTAAAACCTCGGTAGGTAGACTAATACACTCAGGGACACTCTTGTCCCACAAATATACAGTGAACGACACTCCTATGTCGCTCTTGCCTCTCCGGCCACGCCAACTCTTGGCGCCGCCAAGGAAACTCTCGGTCAAAGCACGATAAGCTCCCCGACAGGCATCCACACGCAGCCGAGTGTGTCCAGGCACTACAATAAGCTAGCTACACTTACCGAACTCGGACTTGACCCTTGTTGGCTTTGGGGGAAGACTGTCTTTTTATTACTGAGTTTTATGAGGCCCAGGGGGCCTCGTTCTGGTCATCCTATGATGAGTCCTATGTCCCTATACAAATATCTAGTGTGAACTATCGCAATAAGGCGATTCCGGACACATCAAATGACGGCCGCGACCACACTAATAAGTGCGGTCGAAGTACGCAACTAAATGCATATGTACCTAAAAGTGGGCACCATGAAGCCTCGTTCGGGGTTCTATTAGGACCCGACGAGGCTCCGGCCACTGACCGTTACTCCAACGAGGATAATGTAGTCGTCCAAGCAGAAGTAGCCATCTCCGTCTCTCGCTTGACCGCTTCTTGATGGAGCTTGACCTTCGGGCCGGCGAGGCAATCACCTTGGAAACACACGATTTCCGATACCACAAATCGACTCGCGACACTGTTCAAGATCTCGAGACGGAAGGTCTCGGAGATCTGGAGCCAGCGCCACCAAGCTAGTGGCTCCACGCAAGCCGCGAGCTCGCAGACAGACTAAATTCTCAGCCGAGGAGGTGGCTGGGCGCATCCAGGACGTCCCTATGAACGAACGGCAAACACGCGTCGCGTAGCAGAGGCTACGGGCATACCGCCCACAACACTGATGCGCGACCTGAAAGCCAGCGTGTTTCGCTGTGTTACGAGTCGCGCGAAGCCTACCCTGACGGAAGAACACAAGGTCAAGCGGCTAGCCTTTGCCCTGCTCACGTAGAGCATCCATTCTGTTCGTAGTTGGTTTGCATTTTCTCTAAATTATGATAATAAAACTGAAACATTACATAAATACTTTTGTAGATAATTTGTTTTACAGGAGGGCGAGATTTCAGAATGCATCACCTGTACGATATTGTACACGTTGATGACAAGTGGTTTAATGTACAAGGTTTCCACAAAATATTGCATTACGAAAGACGAGCAAGCACCACACCGCTCGTGCCCCAACCGAGCAAGCAGGAAAAACCTCGTGTTTATTCTAGGCTCTAGCTCTCATAAATCAACGCTTTTGCCTCTTAATCAGAGCTCATACGAAAGCTTGTATCAAGCACAATCCGAGACAATTCTCCGATCTAATATCGCTATTGTGGATTAAGTTTTACGAAAAAAAACCTAATTTCAATACCAAATGAGTTCCTTCTGTCGATAGTTTTACAGTGGCACCTCCCTAAATGAACCCCTCTAAGTGACTATGTGTTCTCTATCATGTGAGGATTCCTCGATTGCAAACGGGATTATATGGATTTCACTATAGGTGTTCTATAACTGATCAAAAACCTCTTTATTCTCTAAATGGTCGCCCTTGTTGGCGCCTCTACCCTCTACATGAACGCCGTAGTAATAGATCCAAAGTCATATATATATATCAATCACTTGCCTGCCTCCTCCCACGTATGCCATTGCTACCACTACTCCCGCCACAACAAATCGAGCGAAGAGAGAAATAGTATTTGGGATGCTAAGTTGGAACAAAGAGTTTGCAGTAACTGCAAGCTTGTAAGTACTGATAAAAAATAAGCTAGCCAAGAAAACCGCTTACGAACGGACCACGAAAAGCTGTCAAAGCCCTGGTAAAATCACGCCAATTGGCACGACACTCCAACGCAGTGCTCCTGAGATCAGATATCCCGCAACACTTTACCACCAGGTTGGAGAACGAAATGAAGACCAGTAGTAGCGACAAGGGATTACAGGATCATGCAAGTAATTCGATTCGGAACACCCTACAGCGAATCCAGGACTCTACAGTTTCTCGTTAAACGTAAATAGAGGACCTCTTAACCCCCCCCCCCCCCATGGTGACAAGATATCACTGTATTGAAACTCACGTACAATCGGATGCGACTTTGCTAATACCAAAAAGAAGAAGGAGCAAGGATAGACAATGCCGCGCCTACCGTTAAACAAGAGTACGAAAATGCTGGAGGGGTACCAGGTAAAGAAAGCCCTTGTATTCTGCACCTAACATATGAAAATATAGCCAATAGAAATGTAGCCATTTCTTTATCTGATCAATTCTTTAACTGAAACAGCGTATTGGACCGAGCGAACTGGGTGTCATTTATAGAGGTGTGACTGTACGGCCAAAGACTTGCGCAAGCTGCTAATAAAAAATATCATGTGCTTCGGCTCGGTTTCAGCTTTGCGGCGCTACCTTGTTTGTTTCGCTACCAGCAGAATTGGCACAGCTGTGGTAGAAGGGTGATTCGCGCATATTATCGTGGACCAGAGAAGTATTTGATATGAGAATGGTGGCACATCTGGCCTTCGCCCATGGACTCTGGATTAAATCCAGAGAACATAGTGACCCTACCCATTCGCAATATTGATGTCACTAAATCGGAGTCTCATAATTGCAAAGGGCTAAAAACAGTTTAGAAAACTTGGCTGAATCTGCGCTTTTTCTCACGATACTTCTTGTGGAACTGTTCTTTGTATTTTCTGGAGTTTCGGGTAGAAATACATGCCAAGAGCCCAGCGCTAATACATTGCCGATGCTTGCTTGTAGATTTGCCGTTACAATTCGCAGTTCGAAGAACTGTCGATTGGGGAAGGTTTTTGGATGACATCGAACGACATTCACGCTACATTCGGCACTTCACCCCACATCAAACAACATTCACACAACATCATACAGCACTTTGTCTGAATGACACTTACAGGTTTTGATAGATGCTTATTCGCCTCGGAGCTTCTTTTGATATCAGATAACCACGATGGTACTAGAGTCCATCACAAACATCACGGACTACTATTAACTCAACAAACAACGAATTGTGTAGTAGCAAGAATTACTCTTATGACCAGGCATCGGTGCTAATGATGCTGACCTTGAGCACAACTGGTACCATACCACATCACTGCATCTCAATAGAGCAACTTCAAAGCTGCACGTGCTCATTCCATTAGAGTTAAAATTATCGATTCGATCTGTTATGAGTCCTAACTTACACCCTTCTTTTTCAGACACAAATATTTTCTTCTTCAGGCACAGTTTCTCAAAGCGAATAATTTTAAAAATCATGTGGTCACCTGAATTTGCCGTGACACAAATTGTCGGCACGCTAGTATTGTGCGAGTCCCCACACGGATTAGATAAAATGTTCCACTAAAACTTTGCAAAAAACTACTTCGAGTTCTTAAGGTTGTGTTATCCGTGATGATGCGACGTTGCAGCAGTGCGCGGCATCGGGCGTACTTAGCCGTCTAAACCGCCACTAATTCAAGCTCAATTGTACGATCGTGATGGAAACTATAGCTTGATTTTGCTTGGTTTGTTTCGTTCAACGTGTTATTATCCAAAGCAAACTCTATCCGCCGGCAACACTGTGACGTCCTATACGGTGGCGAACCCTTTAGCAGAGAATCAAAAAAGAGATACACCTGATGGTAAAAGCTAAAAGCTAGTGCATATAGAATGACGACCGTGTATGAAATCGGGAGAGGTCTAGCTCAATTTGATTGAGCTATGAATGGCTCGTGTGGGACCATTAAGAGGCTAACTGCACTCGCTTAGGCATTTTATCTACGAAGACTTTGGATGATTTAAGTTTGCCTTGTGTGAGACTAGATTGCGACCTGCAGAGATCCACTCAGTCCATTACTACTGGTGGCGTAGAATGATCTACTACTGGGTCTCGAAGTACCTATAGTAGTTCAGAATCCTATTGTGCTCTTCTCGAATTCTTTCAGTCGATTAGGCTCGCTAATTCAGTGTCAAATTCTAGATATATTCATCGAGTAAGCGTTTCCCCTACGGTGCACAAGCAGAAGGCTCGATGTAAGCTTGATTTACTCGGGAAATTGTGAATTGGCAGTAGCAAATGCGCCATCCCAACGAAATCAATGCCCAAGCTACAGCCTGCTGCATAATGACATTCAAACCACCGAAGCAAGGATCGTCGGGTGGGTCGCCTGAATATCTAACAACAACAACAACTGTTATGCCATTTATCAAGTTTCGTGTATTGTGCTGTGTTCCAGTTCGGTCTAAACGAAGGCGTCAATGGGGTTACCCTGCAAGTTCGGTTGAGCAGTTAGCCTGACAGCGCTAAATCTTCGAATGCACGATTTTTTCTCGTTGTATTGCCACCTGTAAGTTCCGAGCACAACTAAGATATAAAAGATTTTGCCTGGGCATCACCACGCATTTAAGTGGCAGGAAGGAAGAAATTGCGTTGATTTTGCTAACTACATGTATTGATAACCATCCTACTAACTACAAAATAACTGGAGTTAAAACTAAATCGGTGGAGTCCTAATCCGACAAGCGTAGAATCACCACGGTGGGTTTGTCAAACCCAAGCGTTGAAGTACCAATTCGTTGGAGTGACGATATACGGACTAGTGATACCTAGCGATCAAACTTGGTACACTTAGTTGTAAAGTGGTAGATTAGGCAGGCTCACCCGAGTACATCGGTTCCCTGAGTGGGTATCTGTACGAGCTAGCTTCGAGCTGCGAAACCCCCGGGTCCGCCACCCGGGTCCCCAATGGTCATTGCAGGGCGGAAGGATGACATCCCCAGTGTTCCATCAATCGACAGCGTATAGTCAGTCCAAATCAGACTGGCGCGCACGACTGGCGACCGTGATTGGCCGAATTTTCGGCCGAGTCTCACGCACCACCCCGTCCCATCAATCTCCATCGAGGCTCGGCGCTACATTGGCCACTTCGCCCTCTGCGCCACAGCCGCGGCACTCGCTCCCCAGCTGGCCGCGAGCGCCGACATTATCTGACGCCGGCAGGCTATCACCGTCTGGCCGCGAGCGCAGTGACGAGATCGTCGCCAGTTACGCGCCGGCGACCCCCAGACGACAACAGCTCAACACGCGACGGCACGAACCGCGCGACGGATTTCGCCGGGGCCGCATCGTCGTCGTCGCCACTCCGCCTTTACTTGCTCGAGCAAGACCGCAGTGCAGAGGCCGCCATGTCGACGTCGCTGCCGCTGCCCAAGGGCTTCTTCAACACCAATGTGCACGTGTCCGAGGACATGCGCCGCCAGTACATCGAGTTCGCGGAGGGCTCCATCCGCAAGGTCTTCGCGCTGAGCGACTGCCACAAGAATAGCTGGATTCCCATGCGCGAGAAGAAGGGCGTGGCCATCTACCGCAACTTCGGCCAGATGCGCGGTCCCAGCGCCTACAAGTCGAACATCGCCGAGGTGGGCTGCAAGGGCGAGCTCAACGCCTCGCTGGAGCAGGTCGGACGCGCGTACGCGGCGCACGACGACGCGCTGTTCAGGAGACTCATGAAGAAGCTCAACCCTGCAGTGATGGACGCCGCCGTGCTGTCCACCATTGTGCCGCGCACACCGCTGACGCCCTTCAGGTATATCGGCATCAAGTGGTACGCTGTCAAGACGCCCACGCCCATCGTGTCGCATCGAGACTACTGCTGCCTCGAGGTGCAGGACAAGATCGTGGACTCGTTCGGCAACGAAATGTACATTCGCGTTCTCAACTCGATCGAGGTCAACGAGTGCCCGTCGCTCGAGAACTCGCATGGGCTCGTGCGCGCAAAGATCCTCGCCGGATACATGTATCGCACCGATCGCGCCGAGCCGAACGTAGTGCGAGTGCACCACGTAGCGCGGTTCGACCCTGGAGGCTACTTCCCTTCGCAGTGGGCCTTCAAGACGGCCGAGTCTCAACTGGTGAACAGCATCGTGCAGATTCGCCGCATCATTGACAAGCAGCAGATGAACGCCTGCACCTTCGTAGATAAGCGGCAATGGGTGCCCAACCACGAGCGTCTCCACTGTGCCGTTTGCAGCCGGACTTTTGGTACGTTCCGCCCGCGCCATCACTGCCGAAGCTGTGGCGAGGTCATCTGTGGCAAATGCAGCGTGTTCAAGTCTGTGGAGGTGCCTGGCACAACGCTCAAGAACGTCCGCATCTGCTCTGTGTGCAACATGGGCGTGCAGAAGTCTGGTGGGCACGATGATGGAAACATGTCGGATATATCTACCTCCTCCGTTACATCCAGCAGCACGATCGCGCACAACGAAATGAACCTGATGGATCTTTACATGGGCAACGGCGGGCCGCGCACGCCGTCGGCGTTTTCGGACGCATCAGCTCAATCTAATCTCTCCATTCGGTCGACAACTTCCACCCGGTCAGTCTACGATGCCCGCGGGCACGCACACAGTCACGCGCGAGGACCGCGCACCCCGGCGGCGCCTTCTTCAACGAGAGCAACACTCCTCGATCGTACATTGCCAACAACCTCACGCCGCGTGGGTTTGGGCTAGGCTCGGGGTCCCCGACGCCTGGATCCGCAGCTACGACGCCTTCAGGCGGCGCCAGGCCTTCCATATCCGCGGCGAGCGTGGTGGCAGCCGCTGCAATCACGGCGCAGCGCTTGTCCAATTACAAGCAGAACCCCGTCGACCTTGGATACTTGCGCGACTCGGTGAACGAGACTACACACGCAACTGAAGCTGCAGCACACGAACGGCCCGAAGACCCGACGACGCCGTGGCCCCGTGAAGATTCAGCGACTCGAGACGGGCGAGACCGCAGACGTTGACATGGAGGCAGATGAAGAGGATGACACGGAGACTAAACCAGCGGCGCCACTTGCTAGCGAGACCCAGACGGCGCAGCAGCAGCGGTCACTAGGCCTGCAGCTACCGACCGTGGAGCGCATCTCGGAGAGTCCGTTCGAGCAGTCGAGCGCGTCTACCGTCTTCCGTGCGAGCATGGACAAGGATGAGTCCGCGAGCAGCAGCAACGCCGCCGCCGGTGGCGGCTTCCGGCCGTTCTTTAACGGGATTCTGTCGCGCGTCCGCGGCGACTCGGGCGAGAAGTCCTCGCAGCGGGCCGCCTAGTGGGCATCGGCAGCGGGGAGACCTTGCCCTCGTCGAACAGGCCGGCGAAGCAGCAGCAGCAACAGCAGCACACGCACAGGCAGCAGCCCAGGCTCAGGCTCAGCAGCCACATGGTCGAGGCGCCACGACGGAAGGCAGGAGGAATCAGCACAAGCGTCTACTCGCGCAAGGAGAAGAAAATAAGCAGTTCATTGGTCAAGTGTGTCTATACTAAATTCAAGTAAAATTGGCTTCAACATGCACTTCGCTTGCAGCTGTCCCTGTGCTCGAGCTGGTTACTCTTGGGGTGCAGATGCTGGCGCTTGTCCGCCGCCTCCAGCACGCAGTGCTTCTGGTGCAGCATGCTCTCGAGCTTGCGCGCGCCGTCCAGGAAGTAGCGCGACTGCACGCGCTGCTTGGCCACCAGTAACCGCTCCTGCTGCAGCGCCTGGGTCGCGGCCTCGAGCTTCTCGCGGTCCTGCTCCAGCATCATCGCGCGCTGCTCGCTCCGCTCCGAGCGCTCCGTCAAGACCTTGACGAGCGTACGCAGCTTCTCACGCTCGGCGATGGCGTCAGCGAACTCCTGAGCGCGTCGAGCCAGAGCATGCGACCGCTCGAGCGTCTCGCGCCCGACGGCGGCAAGCTCCGTGCGCCGCCTCTCGACCAGCGCCTCGTCCTCTTCCAGACGGCGCGTGCGCTGCTCAATGTATCCGATTCGGGCCTCGAGCGCGCAGAGCTCGTCTGCAAGCTCGGAGCGCCGAGCGTCCAGCTCGCAGCTCCTGGCCTCCATCTTGCCACGTTCCTCGTCAAAGCGCGCATTCGTGCGAGCCATCGACGCCAGCAACTCGCGTCGTTGCTCGTCCACAGCCTCGCGCTCGCGTGCAATCTGAGGATACAGTTCAAGGAGCCACACAGCATGTTAAAAGGTAAGACTCTTTCACGCCGGCGAGCCCTTGCACAGACGCACCCTGTCAACTTCATCCTGAATTCGCCGTTCTGCACGTTGCTCAGCCTGGTGCTTCGCGTCAGTGGCTCGAGCCAACTCTGCAGCATGGGTCATTGCTTCTTGCGCGGCGCGTGACTCCAACTCGCGCAACTGCTTTTGCAGCGCTGCCTCCAGCTTCTCGAAGCGCTCCTTCTCCGCTTCGACAATGCGCTGGTGGATCTCGGGCAGAGTCTGGCGCTCTGCAGTGCGCGCTGCAACCTCGTCGGCGAGTGCCCGACGAGCAGCTTCGACATCAACTTGGCACTTGTGCTCCAATACTTCGAGCTGTACACGGTGCATGCCTTTTAGCTCTTCAATGCGCTGTTCACAGGCGAGTTTGGCGTTTACAGCATCTTCAAAGCTGCACGTCAGCTGATGGAAGTCTCCCAGTGCTGCCTGCAACTTCTCAGCTAGAGCCAAGTTGCGGTCTTCCGCCTCGTGCTTCTCCCTCTCAACATTGTGCAACATCTCGCGCATCTGAGCGAGTTCACGTTGCAGCTCCTCAATCCGGCGCTCACGATCCGTGACGGCTGCGTGTGCTGCTACAAGCTCCTGCTGCACACGCTCCGCTGCTCGTTCGTGCTCACGCCGCCGGTCGGCAGCCCGCCGACGCTTTTTCTCGATACGTGCCTTGCGCATTGTGAGCTCTTCTTTGGCTCGGCGCAACGACGCCTTCAGCTCGCGCTCCTTCCACGCGAGCAAGGCATTCTTTTCTCGCAGCTCCTCAACTTCGTCCTCGAACTTGCTCTCCACTTTGCGCAGCAGCAATGAAAACTGCTTGCTTTGAATGGTGGCGATGGCCTCGGCTTCTTCTTCTGCGACGGATGCAAGCGCTGCCGCCGTGGGCCTCGAAAGTATCCTGGTATCTGACGCTACGGCCCGAACCTCGGAAGGAGTCGTAAAGCTAACTCCTGGTAACTCGTTATTGCTGTCTGGGGCAGGTGCCGGTCGGAATGAAGGAGATGCCGATCGCACTGAGAGATCTACGACGCGGTTGCTTTGGCTTAAGCTTCGTTGACTCTGTGAGCGGCGGCTTTCCTCCTCGAAGGAGGCTTCGTCGTACTCGTACTCGTATGCTGAGGCATCGTCAGACTGCACTGCGTAGCGGCGGGTATTGCTAATGACCGAGCGAGTTGGTGACGGAACCTTGATGATCGGAGCTGGAGGTGGAGGCCGAGCGGCGGGTGTTTCCTCGTCGTCCTCTTCGAAGTCATCTTCAAAGTCGACGCTGTATCCGTCTCCGTCTTCCTCGTTGGCATCCGAGACCGAAGTCGTAATCGGTGCCTGTTGCTTGGGCTGCTGCTTCAACTTGGTCGGTGATTCTCGGACATCTACGCTCTCCGCAATCTCGCTTGCGACCTCACTGCCGCCGTCGCCGTAGGCCTCCTCCACTTCAGACTCCACCTCGGACGCTACTGAGTCATCGCTGTACATGAGTTAGTTCCGCTCCCTTGCCGAAGGGTTCAACCTGCAACGCGGCACTAACCTGCATTTAGACACTGGACGGCCAAGCCATGATCGCATGCAGCTCTGGCGTAACGACAGAGGCAGATCACAGCAGCCGTTGCCTTTGACAGGCAAACGCACCTGCAGCTATACAAAGCATTAGCTCACCTACAGGTATCACACCCGAGCCTAGCATGTTGAAGAACGAGGGCACAAGATACAGACAACATTAACACCGAATCCGGGCGAAGCGGAGGCAGCGTTGGATTTAACATACGGTTGATTTTGGAATATGCGAGAGCACCGGGAGCCGCGAAGCCCCCGAGGAATCTACGCCAACGACAGTCACCGAGACGACTGGATCGCTCAGCGCCAAAGAAGAGAAGACAACACCATCACCTCCAGCCACCGGAGACGAGAAGGAGGAGGTGACGATGGCGGCAGTCGAGAGATGGAGAACATCACGAACGAAGAGCTGAACCTGCATCCTTGGCCACGCATCCAATTCCATTGCACGCGTCGTCGCTGGCTGCCCGCCCTGCTAATCGCTCCCGTCGACCGCCTGCCCCAGCCTTACTGGCTGCCTGCTTAGTTCTTGGCGGCGTTCGAGGTGGGGCCCAGCTTCTTGCCGCCCATGCCCGCCACGACGTTCACGAAGCGGCGGTTGTACTGCCAGCGCTTCTTAGCGCGGCCCGTCAGAGCCTTCTTCGAGTCCTCCTGCTTGGGGACCTTGGGGGTCTGGCCCTTGACCTTACCGGCACGTGCCAGCGAACCGTGGACCTTACCACCACCGCGCAGGCGGAGGGACAGGTTCAGCGTGGTGGCGTTCTCAATGCTGCAGTTGCTGTTGACATTGCAGACACGGTGAGTCTGTTATTATTGCTCTGCTCTGCCCTGTTGGCACGCGCGCGCGCTGTCATTCACACGCACCTCATGCTTCTTCCTTTCGTTTCTCGCGGAGAATTCCAATGATAGTAGTCTGCAAAAGGTGGGTAGCTCGGGCGGCGATTGGTGGTGGCTGCCGAGCCTGAGGCGCCAGACGGTTCAATTCGCGGTTCAGGGTGCCGGACCGGTTAACCGTGGCCATGTTGTAATTATCGCAAACGGGTGCACTGAAACAAAGTGCCCCGATCTATTTCGTCTTGGTTTTTGTATGTCCTACAAAGTTCAAGACAGCTGATTGTGTCGTCCATTATTGCTCGACCACCTAGCTGACGATGCGGCTGGCGACGCGCGCTCTGGCGGCGCATGGGCGACGACGCGCGGCGCTGGCGGTCGGTCGCTCGCAGGCGCACACGCTGCGGTCGCTTTGCGCTGTTCTCCACGAGCGCGGAGCCGCCCAGCGACAAGGAGGAGGTGGCGCTCCTCGCACATCAAGTTCCGCATGCCCGACCTGGACTTCAAGGTGCGTCTCTCCATGATGGAGCTTAATGACGTCGAGTGCGAGCTGGGTGGCTGACAGCAAGGCATGTAAATTGCGTGGCAATCTGCAGGAGGTGGGCAGCGGCGTTGGGGACACGACGCTCACCAAGTGGTACGTGCAGGAGGGCGCCGCCGTGAAGGACGGCACGCACATGTGCGAGGTAATGAGACGCTGTGGTCTGCAGCCTGCAGGAGGTTCTTAGCGACTGACTTGCTTTCCTGCAGATTGACACGCCGGATCTGTGCTTCCAACTCGAGTCTGGAGACGAGGGATTCATCGCGCGACTGTGTGAGTGGGAGACGAGTGAAGTTCTTGCAGCTGAGCTGCGTCGATTGACGTATGTTGCTGTTGTTGTTGCCGCTGCTGCTGTTGATTCTTGCAGTGGTGGACGAAGGATCCAACAACGTCGCCCCCGGCCAGCCTCTGGCCGTTATTGTGCCCACCGAGGCGGAGATTGAGCCCTTCCTGCAGGCTCTCAAGGAAAACCCGCGCTGCATTGAAGGTACGTGGCGTCGAGTATGCAGCACCTTTGGTTATCCTATGTTTGCTGCGTATTGACGCCGTTTCTCTTGTTTTATTTAATTAAGGCTACGTCGAGCCGACGAGTGCCAAGCTGGTGGTCGAGGCTGAAGTGTCGTCTGCATCGCCGCCCACTGCGAGTGCTGCGTCGAGTGACGTCCTGCGCATGTTGAACAAGCTGCAGAAGGAAGGGCTTTTCGAAGACGAGAAGGCGCTCAAGGTGCTGAAGTCGCTAGCTCGCAAGAACGACGAACAGTTGCTCACGACGTACAAGGCCAGCTACGAAGACGGCGTGTTGGAGGAATCGGCTTTTGACAAGGCCTTTTTTGTGGAGAATGCACTTGAGCTGGCGGAAGAGGCCGCAGGTACGTCTACTGAGCACAACGCCAGCTAGACGAACAAGCTCTTGGCGCACACTATACCGTGATAACGTGTGCTACTCATCTATCAACGTGTACTCGTTGCAGTTGCTACTACGCATTTTTGCAGATCAAACTCTAGCTGCCCACTATGATTATCTCGGCAGTCTTGGTGGCCACCTGAGGTCCGCCTGCCCCATGTAAACCGTTGTCGTCGACTTGGACTGTCAGATAGTCGTGCTGGGAGTTGGAGCAGTCGTAGTGATCGTCACAGCTGTATTCCAGACGAGTGAATATCTCTGGAGCCTGCTCCGCAGTGGTCGCAAATTCAAGCGCTTGCGAGGCGTCCCCATCAGCATTTGGATGGAGCACCGTTGGTCCGTTTACGTTTACGCGATCCGGTAGAATCACCCGGAGTCTTCCATTGCGAACCGATATGCTCACATATAGCATGCCTTCTGCTGAATCTGGGTCGGCGATCTCAATCCCAGCTAGGGCTACCCACTGTCGCAGCGGAGCGTAGAACATCGATGCCATCCCAATTGACGGAGGGTCGTTGATGGCACGAATTTTAACGCGCATGCGCTTTGAGACTGTGAAGCCGCTATCGCGTTCCGTGTTGAAAGTCGCGAGGTCGGACCCACCACTCTGGCTAAGTGTCACTTGTATTTCGTCCCAGCCATTCTCCTGCGGCTTGGAATGGTACGTCAGCTTCTCCACTGCGCAGTTCAATGCACCCAAGGGCCCCTCTAGCGCGACAACTGCGGCCTTCTTCTGATCAGGAGTCCCAGTCAGACTCACGGATGCACCACAGCACTGCTTGCCCAGACTTAGCCAGCCCTTCGAGCAACGCAGTGATAGCGTCAGATTTCGCTCACCTGCAGTTGCCCCAACGTCTTCCAGCGTCATCGATCTCGAGTGGGCAACATCCTCAGCATACCGCAGACCAAGTCGACTAGTTGCATCACGCTGGAAGTCGACACCTTGACCGCTAGAGTCTCGACCCAGATAGAAGAACCTATCGGGTGCTGATGAAATCGCCACAAGCGTCTTCCCTGCTAGCTGGAGATTGAGCGAGTCCACGTTCAGCTCAACAACTTCGCGGGACTGCGGGAACAGTTTGGTGGTCCCGCCGCTGGTTCCGTCTGATTGCCAAAATTCCGTGAGACGATCTCGCTCCGCTTGCGCTGCGAAGACAAGTGTACCCGAAGGGGCACTGGAAGTGTACAGGACTGTCAAGAAGCTGGGCGCGGACCCCTGCACCCCCGGCGCGATGTCAAGTAGCATGACGGTTCCGCTGGAAGTCCCATCTGTGGTCCAGAGCTCAGGTCCATGCACGCCGTCGTCTGCCTGGAAGTAGACCTGCCCGGCGAAATTCGTCAAGTAGCGCGGAAATGACCCCGTCGATCCTGAGTGAATATCTAGAACGAGAGTCGTTCCAGACCGCGTTCCGTCCGTTGACCAGAGCTCAGGCCCATGGATACAGTCATCCGCTTGAAACAGTAGAAGGGAAGTCAACACTGCGAAATGTTGAGGAGAGGAAGACGCGGCACCAGAGCAAATATCGAGAACCAAGCCTGTCCCGACGGTTGCGTGCTGATCATCGTCGAACTCGAACCGTGGGTCACCGTTTGAAGACCAGAGCTCACGACCGTAGTCTTGCGTTTCCGCTGAAAAATAAACTCGCGAGTCGAATACACTAAGGAATCGTGGTTCGGAGCTGCGCGAGCCAAACTCAACATCGGCCACCAGGTAAGTGCCGGCTCTGGAGCCGTCGGTCGACCACAGTTCGGAGCCAAAGTCGGGGGAGGTTGCTTGGAAGTACAGTCGCTGGTTCAGCTCGACAAAATGCGAAGGGTTTGAGCCCTCGGGGTCGGTCGATATCCGAGCAATGCGCTGCGTTCCCTCTGCAGTGCCATCCGTTGCCCAAAGTTGCGTCCCCCATGATACTTGATAGGAAGGAGACTCGCGATAGCACACAATACCAGCAAATAAATCCGTTTGAAAGCCTGTGTCGACGCGATACGAGTCTCGAAAACCAGCATGCTTGAATGCGCCCGTAGTCTAGACAGAAGAAATAATGTTAGATATGAAATGGTGTACCATCGAAAGCGAAATGCTTACCTTGGAATCCGAAAAGCGAAAGTACTTTCGCGTCTGGCCTCCCCACTCGTACCCGCGCCATCCGCACTGGTCGAAGTAAGTGAAAGGTTCCTCGCTGTGGCCATCCAGCGCAATCGTTCCGAGAAACACTTGCTGAGCTTCAGAGGTCGACATCCAGCGAAATCCTAGTGGGCAATCGTACGTCTGTACATCGAGTGCACGCGCAGAAACGCGCAAATAGTCAGGATATGAGCTTTGATTACAATAACGCAGCTAGGTTGAACGTACCTCTTCGGGATCCCAAATGTTCACTGCTGCTACAGTGAAATAAATATCCGGGTCAAGAGAACTCGGTCGAAAACCCTGGCACGAGTCTCGGTAGATATCCTTAACTTGCCACGACAAATGGGGACCCTCTGCAGCAAAGTACACTCGGTTGTCCTTCGAGAACGGGGTCAGAAACGACGGATTGGAACCACCGCTTCCAGGAAAAATGTCCTTGTGTAGAACGGTGCCAGCTGCTGTGCCATCACTATACCAAATCTCCCTCCCGAGATCTGGGCCCTGGCCACTGAAAAGTAGAGCGCCGTTATAAGCCACAAGAGACGAGGCTGTGATCCCCTTCGGCCCCAAGAAACTATTCAAGCTGTATAATCGAGTAGTAGATTCATTCCCCGTCAGATCGGCACTCATGAGAGACCACTCCGGTAGCTGGTGCCTTGGACCTTCGAAAATTGTAGAAAGAGCAGGAGCTCCAACTATGAGCACTGAAGCGTCTTCGTCAAGCTGAAGGACGGACTCTTGTGACTGGAATTGCGGGAGGTGAATTTGGGGAATGTCGTTTACAGATTTAACATCAGCTCCCAGCACAAACAGAGTGTGCTGCTCACCCCCTTCTCCATAGTTTCCCAAGTCGGATAACTCGATCAGCACAAAAGCGATCCCATTGAAGTTGTCTGCACCCTGGAACATTAGTTGGTTCATCAGATTTCGGTTTAAAGTTGACAGACTTCCGTGTACAACCAGCTGAGTGCCCTCATTACCCTTCCAGTGTTTCGTTAGGAATATCAAACCGTCAGCTGATTGTTGCTCGGGAATACTCGTCGACGTTATAGTGCAGTGAATACACGAAATATTTACGAGAAGTCGGAGATCACCATCACGGAGGTCGAAGTCAGGGTCGTACAGCTCCAGAGTCTCCAATCGCAGCGGTAGATCCTCTACTGCTTCGATGAACAAGTCTGACGACATGGCATCCAAAGCACGAAGGGAAAATGGCCACGAGATGCGATGAAAATGTTCTGAGATCAAAACGGGAGGGTCATTAATCGCATTGATGGCGATTGCTGCAACTGTAGTACTGCTAACAGAAGAGCCGCTGTCCTCAGTAGCACCACAGGAGGTTGTTGCCATAAATGCTATCTCCTCAACCGGCCATCCATCCGAATTGTAGTCCAAGGAAGGCTTGAATACCATGCCCCTCAAGGCCGAATTGACGTCGCTCACTCGACCCCGAAAGACCAGCTCCTTGAAAAATAAGCGTGCTCGGGAATATGTGTTTCCTGGCGGAGCGTGCTGCGCGACTAATCTGCTCTCCGAAGTGCTATATTCTGCTTGCTCGACGAGAAGCCCTTTCATCATTGATAGCATGATACCCCCGTGCTTGACGCTAATCGAAACCTCGACTTCACGTTGTTCATCGTCCAGGTCGGGGTTCGTGAGTGATATTGAATCGATCAAGAGGTATCCGTCTTCTTTCATGGAAAATGGTTCGTCAGCGGGTTGTTGGTTCCTCCATTGTGGTTCGTCGCAAACAGGGGCAACAAACAGAAAGACTGTGGCCGCAGCAGCGCTACCTGCTTGCTCAAGACGATTCAATTCTACAACTGACAACGACAGCTTCTCCG
Organism: Phytophthora melonis; assembly: GCA_024211575.1. NCBI lineage: Eukaryota > Oomycota > Peronosporomycetes > Peronosporales > Peronosporaceae > Phytophthora > Phytophthora melonis. Next base: position 517,228 of record JAMXKT010000041.1, read on the forward strand.
AGCCGTACCAGTTCGCAGCCGGTATGTAGGAACTTCCATTCAAAGCCGCGTTCAGCTGCGCGAAGTAGCCTCGAATGACCACGTCGCCACCCGAATCGTTTCGCTCCACTTGAATGCCAGTTACCTGGCTACTCAAGGCGAACGCTCCACTCGTGAAACTAATTGTGAGCTCAAGCAGGTTGTAGAGCGACCGCGCCGAGTCTGGATCGAGCAGCTGGAGATCGCCATTGAATTCAAAAGCCGTGTCTTCCTCCATTTCCAACACGCCCTCAGGTGCGAGGATCGACAAAGCATAGCGAGACCACGTAAGAGGGCTGAATACCACCGTCGTTGTGCTGATCTGAGGCCCGCCTCGACCAAACGTTCCTCGGTCGTCAACTGTCAGCTGCAGCTTAATATCGGTCCGGCCAGGCCTATCGGCGCGATAATACTCCGGCTCGGCGAGCTCGTATGTCATCTTCGAAAGTATCGTGTTCAGCTCATCAGGAGTCCCGGAAACAACTACGTACGCGGCTTTCTTGATGGTCATGTCGTTGGCAAAAGAAGTAGACGACTGATCCGACAGAGTCACGAAACCTTGACTGGCCTCGACGATCAGATCCATCACACACGACTCAACAGCACAGTCAAGTGCGGCAACGTCAACGTCAACGTCGCGAAGATACACCCCGGCAATACTTGCGGAACGACCTTGATGGATCCCACGCGTAGCAGATGAACCAATGTTCCATACTGGTGCGTCATTCACGGGGTCTATTGTGATGTCAACGCTAATGGAAGACAAGGGTGTCTGCTGCTGCGTGTACTCATCAATCGCGTAGGCAGTGACAACTAGCGTATCGGCTCCGTAATAGTCCTCGTATGGAAGATAGCGCAAGCGAGCGACACACCCGTTCACATTGGCAAAAGTGCCTTTGATCTTCACGATACCGGCTTGATCACTAGTTTCCTCTAGAAACGTAATGCCACGGAACTGCGACAAAGAGAAAATTCCGTGGTCCACTGACAATGAGAGCACAAGCGTCATCTGCGAGGTGTCATCAACGCTAGAAAACGCCAAACCATTAACGCCAACCCAGGTATCCTCATCCCCTCGGAGCGTCCCAGGTGAATCATCAGCGTAGACGCTTGTTAGCACGTTCGATGGGGTGTCGATCACCACTGGGTCTACGTCAGGATCCACATAAACAAACAGCACCGACACGCTCGATGCGTTGAACGAAGACGAGTCGGATGAATGGATCGTGATGGTGTCAAACCCGTTCAACCCACCGTCAGAATGAAACTGCAAGCTGTTCCAATTTTTCGCCGAAGTATAAATCACAGATGCAATGGCAGCATTGAGGTTAAACAGTGTTCCTTCGAGTGTAAGCCGCATAGCTCCATTCTCCATAGCTTCAGCTGTCAGATCTATCCCGGCAGGTCGCAGGAGAGCAAGCTGCCCACAACTTGTTTCCATCACAACTCGAAGAGGCTCTTCCAACGCGTCGGGATCCCGCAAGTACAAGTCCTCAATCACAAGCGGAATGTCTTCCACAGCTTCATAGTAGACAGATCTTACATCAATGTAGGGTGCATCGTTTTGCTCCACCACAATGATAGGAACGACCACCTCATCAAATCCAGCGTCCACTTTCCCTGCGAGTCCAACCCGAATCTTGAGTTGATCAGATCCGCTGAAATGGGGTTCACCAGCGTACGTCATACCCGATAGGATTCTGTTCATACAGTCTACGTTTGCTTTAAATGATGCGTACTGTTGTGACTGGGGGCCCAAGAACTGACCGATGCAGTTAGAACGTAATGGGTCTCCAAGGGAAAGAACTCCGTGGGATACGGAAATATTAAGCACGAGTAGATCTGTAGTCGATAGCTGCCTTGGTGCCACATCCGCTGCCCGCACTGAGAACCCGTCCAGCTGCGTAGGAGTGTCTTCGTCACACACTAAAGGCAAACACTCCAATCTCAGCACAGACAGGTAGTCCCCCATGTAATGAGATGGGTCGCCAAGGGCTTCAGGAACAGTGATGACAGGGGTATCAAATCGTGCTGTTATCACGAGGTCCGCGTAGGTCTCGACTGACTTGCTTCCGTACGAAACTACAAATTGCCACTCCACGATGTGGCCCCCAGGAAACTGTTGTTCGTTCCAGTTTTGCGGCGGCAAGTACACCATTCTATCCAAATCGTGCTTTAAACTGGCCACGGTGCCTTCCAGCTTCAGCTCGTTCGTGGCGTCATCAGGCACTTGTTGCAACTCGTCGGAACTCACGATAAATACAAGCCCGTAACTTACTCGTATATCTAGCTCATATAGCGTTGGCGGGCCTTCGCGAGTTACTGCCCTTCCTGGAGAGAAGTCGTGAGTGGCAAAGTAAATGGCATTTCCATACTCCAGAAACCGTTGAGTGCGATCGTCCTGTTCAACCAAAGGAAAACTGAGGTTGTGACTAAGGAGGAACACCTCGTCCAGTAGAGGGGCTGTTCCCTGCATGGTTCCGTCTGATAGCCAGACGTTCTTACGTCCAGCCGAGTCGACCGCAGTGAAAGCAAGACCTTGGCTCTTTGTAGTGCCGTCAGTCATCGTGACGGGGCCAACAACCGACAGCGACGAAGGTGACGAACTCACTGGTCCAGGCACGAGATCAACTAGCAGCGTAGTACCACTTGAGGTTCCGTCGCTAACATACAATTCACGGCCAATAGAGGAGTCTGCTTGCGCTTGGAAATACACTTTCCCGCCAAATACAACTAGACTGGTGGGGTCCGAGCCCTGATTTGTTGCAATATTCAGGTCTTTCACCATTCTCGTTCCGGTGCTTGAGCCATCTGTGAGCCACAGTTCACGACCGTGAACACAATCCGAGGCTGAGAAAAAAATACCCACAGAAGCAACAGCCGCCAGGTATCGTGGACTAGAAGACCCCTCTCCAGCACAAATATCTCTGACGATAAACGTTCCGACCGCCACATTTGAGGCGGAAGGCTTGCGACTTCTATCACTGTTAAAACTGGATAGGGCGTCTGACACCCAAAGCTCACGGCCACTATCAGACGTTGCAGCGAAATACATCCGTGCACGGCCATCAGGAGCCGTCCACTCGACGAAGTACTTTGGATCCGAGCTACGAGGTCCCCGCCATATATCCTCGACCAGGGTCGTCCCACTTTTAGTACCGTCCGTCTTGTAAAGTTCTACACCGAACTCGTCCGTCTCAGCTTGAAACAAAAGCAACTGGGACTGAAATAAAGTGTAGTATTGCGGGTTCGAGCTCGTGGGGCCCGGTCTGATATCGGCAATTAGATACGTCTGCCTAGCGCTGCCGTCACTTGTCCACATCTCTCTTCCAGACGTAAGATCAATCCCGGCAGCCGTAAAAACAAGTCTCCCATTCAGCGTCACCAAATCCGTCGGTGTAGATCCCTCTCGACCAGGAAGCAGATCCACTACCATGGCAGTCCCCGCCCTTGAACCATCCGAGACCCATAGTTCCTCACCGTGCTGGTCATCACTCCCAGCAAAATAGAACAAGTTTCCCATTTGGCACATAAAGCGCGGTGGGGGTTTACCGGAAAATTCTCCCACAAAACGGTGACGTATGTCGTCTGCGCGAGAACGAGGATACGAATATTTCGTTGGCCGATAACTCAACTCAGCACCCCAAAGTTGTGAGCGCTGCTCTGTCGGTATATATTCGATCGCTTGAAGGCTCTCGTTCTTGTCGGCAAAGCGAAAGGTGAGCGCTGGGAACTGGAATGCTGCATCCTCCGTACTGTAGTATAAGCTTGCATTTGTCGCGACAGTTGGAACGGGCACGTCGTAGAGCTGATCGATTTTAATCGATCGTGTATGCGAGATCTTTGGTGGAGGTGCGAGTGGGTTGCTGACTTGAAAAGTGACGGTATCCTGCCTGTTGCAGCTTCCACTGCATTGATAGCGGAGGGTTAACAATGCGGCATTGATCAGGTCTAATTTACCAGTGACGGTAATTTCTCCTGTAAACAGGGATTCTGATCCCTCCGACATCTCCAAACCATCCCACGCGGCTAAGAAGATCGCTCCAATCTCAGCATCAATCTTCAAAGTAAGGTCATCGTCGCTGACACTTGAGTCCCCACTTCCATCGCGGATATAAATTCCCGAGATGCTCCCGCTCTTTCCAACCTCCCTAGCTAGAGTGATAACCTCCCAGAATTGCGACGACAGCGGCCCTACGTAACACGTCGGATCAGTTTTAGGCGCTTTTGAATCAAGTCTACGAAAAGCTCACTTACCTTCGACAGATCCTTCAATGTGTATCAGTGGTACGAGTGCTGTTGCCTTGAGAGACAGATACATTTCATGTTCTGCCTGGATGAAATTTGAGTCCGGAGCAAAGGTATTCGCTTCATCGTTCGTTTGAACCTCTGAAACTTCCAGATCTGACTGCTGCCCCCAACTGGGGATCACTATTTGCTGTTCCAAACCTGGACTCCAATCGGGGAACAGTTGCGCTTCATTTGTAGCGTGCACCTCACTATCATTCACAGAAGCTAGCATCATCTTGGCAGATGCGTGGCTTACAGCAACGATATCAATTGGGATGTCAAAGGAGGAGTGCGGCTGGTGGTTCTTCGAGGGGAAGCGGACGAACGTCACTTCGAGCACATCTCTACCAGAGTATAGTTCATGGCCCTGAAATTGTACGGCGGCGAGCGCGCGCTTTAGGGCCGATGCTGTCCCGATCATATCAACTTCATTTTCGTGCTTCGTCTCGCGAATATCCACGCAGCACACATCCATCGGAACAGTTAAGCGCCCATGGCTCACATGTGCCAGCATTCTAAACCACATTGGTTCGTCTAGGTTTCCAATTACGGTCACTATGTCTCCAATCGATTGAATCTTCTCTCCAGTCACTTGTATAACACCAGATTCGTTGCTCAGCGCGAATTTTGCTTCGGGTAGTTGATGTGAAGCACGAAAGTCAAGATCAATGGATGCTTCATCTGCAATAGCTTTCTGTGCTGTCTCGGCAGCAGTAATATGAAGTTGTACGCGCGAATCTCTTCCACTGGGAATAATCTTTACCATTGCCGAGCGTACCACGTCGTTCACTTGAGCCCTCTCCACGACCAGGCTTATAGCAGGTTCGTCCGGGCCACAAGGAAGCTCGAGAAACTTTGGACTCGCCCTCGGTAGGTTCACCTTTGCCTGACCAAGAGTGCAGTTCATGCGAATAGTCAGATTCAAGGACGGGTTTTCATCCTTGCCCGTGAGCTCGACGCCACTCAAGTCGACAGCATAATCGGGTGCTTTCACGAGCATTAGAGTGCGTTCTGCTTCCCACGAAAGCCCCGAAGAATGGAAGATAAATGGAATAGAGATATTCGTACTGCTATTCCAAGCAGAGCCCGATACCTGCCCTGAGAGCGGCGGCGCAGGTGCCATGTGCAAGTGAATAGCTTCAGCAACACCACCGCTATTTGTAATGGCGAGCTGCAAAGTGGCAAGAACCTTGCGCAGTGATTCGTACGACCCCAGGAAGCTGAGTACAGAACTGGGGATTTGAGCGCGCTCGTATGAGACTTGCGGCACAAAGGATCGATATTTCCACAGACAATTTTGACAGGAAACCCTTAACTCCAGTACGTCGCTGTCTTTGGTAGCTTTAGGGTCTGCAACAAGCGAAACATTTACAATGGAGGTCAAGTCAGCGTAGCTGTCAGGTCTTGCTACCCAGAGATCATCGTCTCTTGTTTGCACGACGCTGACTTGGATGGGTGTCGGTTTGTCAGCGATATCCACGCTAACACTCTCGTTTGCTAGTAGACGCATTTCCTCTGTATGGAGTTCCACCCTAATAGCGACAGAGGAATTTGAGCCGTACGAGGTCTGCAGTTGAATAGTTCCCAGCACTCGGTTTAAACAAGCAGCATCCCCCGAGTAAACAAGCTGGGTCATTCCAAGCTGATTCGAGTCCTGCAGCCCAACCGCCCTAACGAAGTCGCGTAATTCACCACAGCTCGGGGCCACAATCCGAAAAAAGCTGGACGACACTTGAACTCGAAGCAACAGCTCGTACACAACGTCAAATCTCTGGTGTATCATGAAAGCCTCGGATATGTTCAAGGAGCCTCCGGCTGTCACGTTCAAGTTCTTGGCCCAACTCGACACGACAACGCGATAAAATACTTCCTGCTCGGGCAGGGTTATCACTTCGCACGTGCTGATAAAACCGTCATCAGCGCACAACTTGATCAATGCTGTGCAAGAGGTTGGAGTGGTTCCCTGAAGACAGGGCTTCGGCATGATCTCCACCAGACGTTGCTGGAAGAGCGTGTTAAGCCGGGCTAACCCGGACGTCAACCGTAGCGACGAAGACAAAGAGTTGAATTCCACGGATACACCATCAAACACACTGGTAGACATCTGCTCCACGAAAAGTGTTCCGTTATCAACACGGATATCAACTTGAAACGTTTGATCTTTGTCCGGATCATCCAGCTGGAAAGACGGAAGAAACATTCGTGGGTACTTGTACCAATCCTTCATCTCGCTCGAGTCGAAGCCAAACCTGGGTGGGTCGTTTTCAGCCTGGACGTAAATGTAGAGAGTGCTTGTCTGGCCCCGGGCGCTGAAGTCGATCTCATCGATGCCGTTGAAGTTTGGGTTGGGGATATAGCGCAAACTCGACATGACCGAGCGCAGATGATGGATATTATTTGTGCTGATCTGTTGCTCACTGGTTGCGTCCATGCGTATGCCGTCGCCGACAGAGTACACAACGCCATTGTGCGCGCGAATACCAACCGTAAAGCCAACCTTAACATCCGCAACTGCATTCAGGTTAATTTCTGCACCAATGAGTACGTCCGTATCTTCCACAGCCATAATAGCTTCGCGTAGCAGCATTTCCGGAGGATACGAGCTGCCACCATACTTCACTTCTAGGGTAGATTCTCGTCCGAGTTTGTGCGGATCATTCACGCTCTTCACGAAGATTTTCTTTTCGTGAATACTGCCACGTCCCGCCTCATCGGTAGACACATCGACCATATCACCGGCAACACACGTGTTCTTCGATGGTCTAGGGGCATCGATATTCACCGGCAAGAGCTGCATGCGAACAACTTCGTTTCCCCCGCTCTCCGTCGTGGGCAGAGGGCCGGTCCACGCGCTGCGGTAGTTTGCGTCGGGCTGATAGACGATCGAGGACAGGATCTGCTGCGCCTCCTGCGGCGTCGTAAGGACTCCGAGTGAGCGCTTCACTTGGGTGTCACCATCTTCACACAAGAAGACCGTGTCCACCAGACTGCGCTCCACCTCTTGATCCAGCTGCAACGTGCCGTGCTGACACGAAATCTAGAGTAGCAGCAAGTAGAACAAACACCGACTAACGTTAGCTCGAGGCAGAACACAAGTGCTGCCTATTGCCGGCCACCTCTCACCGAGAGCTGGACAAACTCCTTATTCCACACTGCAGCACCGTCCGTCTCCAGCTCGACGGCAGTCAACAGTCGGCTTTCGCCTTCCAGCACCTCATCCTGCGACTCGTACTACGCAGACATCTCAGCAGCACCCGAGGTAAGTCTCAGCTTCCCTCCGCACAAGCGCAAGGTAATAATTCCCACCGTGGCAAACTGCAGCGCACTAGCGACGCCGCCACACAAATACGACAGCAACGTCCACGCGAGCAGCGACAGCGTGACCGTCCTGATGATCATCCTCGCTCAGCCAGGATACGCTTTAGACGAGTGAGTCTCATGTGGCGCACACATACGACCTTTCATGATAACATTATTGCTCTATTTATAGCACGGAGGTCGTCGGTCAGGACTTCCGACGATAGAACAAGCGGAGCCATGATGCCCCGAGGTGCGAGGCATGGTGTCGCCTATGCTGTTGTGATGGTTGCGGCGACGCAGCTGAAGTCTGCGGCGGCGAACGGAGGAGGCTTCGGGGGCGGCAAGGAGCACAAAGATCTCAGCAGCGAAGACATCGCGCTGCAGGTGGGGGCGCTGGTGCTGCTGCTGGCGCTGTCGGCCATGTTCGCCGGCCTGGGACTCGGCCTCATGTCGCTGGACCTCATCGGCCTGGAGATCGTCGTGGCTGCGGGCGAGGACGCGCAGGCCACGGAGAAGGAGCGCATGAACAGCGAGGCCGCCAAGAAGGTGATCCCGCTGCGTCGGAACGGCAACCTGCTGCTCACGACGCTGCTGCTGGGGAACGTGGCGGTGAACGTGCTGACCTCCATCATCACGGCCGACCTCACCAGCGGTACGAGTCCGAACGCACTTGCGAGTGAATAGTGATGGTGCCAATGTTGGTTGCCGTGCTGTTGACGTAGGGCTGTTCGGGTTTATCGCGTCGACGGTGCTCATCTTGATTTTTGGCGAGATCGTCCCGCAGGCTCTCTGCTCCAGATACGCTCTAGGTGAGGAAGAGCGAGGTCATTGCTGCCTCTCTTTTGGCTAACTATCTGCTGATTGACGTTGTCAGTGATCGGCGGCAAGGTGGTCCCGTTCGTGCGCGTCTTGATCGCGCTCTTCTACGTGTTCGCGAAGCCTGTTAGCATGGCGCTGGATGCGACTTTAGGAGAAGACATTGGCACGGTTTTCACGAGGAGACAAGTGCGTGCTCAGATGTGAGCTCTTGCCACGGCGAAGTGATCACTCAAAACGAGTTTGCTCTCCTTGTGCAGTTAGCGGAGATCATCGACATCCACGAGAAGCAGCAGATGATTGACAAGGACGAAGGCAGCATCATTCGTGGTGCCATGACATTCGGAAACAAGACGGCCTGGAGCATCATGACCCCAGTGGATCGAGTGTTTATGGCTCCTCTTTCGGCCGTGCTGGACCGCGTGCTCATCCACAGCATCCTCGCAAGTGGCTTTTCGCGCGTACTCGTTCATGGCGAGTCGGTGAATGACATCATCGGGACCATCCACGTCAAGGACCTCATCTTCGTGGACCCGAAGGTTCGCACGCCTCGCATTTCTCACTCATCGTTCAAACACTAACGCAATGCTTTCGTTCTCAGGAAAATACCCTCCTTTCGAGCTTTTTCCAGATCTTTGGTCGTACTACCCGCTCGGTGGCCCCAGACTGCAGGCTGAGCGCACTGCTGCACACGTTCAAATCTGAAAGTGCCCACTTGGTCCTGGTGAAGCAGCCACAGACGCTCGATGCGGTGAGACCTGTGACTGTTGGTGGTCGTGCTATGTTTTTCGTTCATTGACGCCGAGGCTCGCTTGATTCTGCAGACGGGTGATATGCACACGCTGCTGGGGATCGTGACGCTGGAGGACGTTCTGGAGGAGATCCTGCAGGCCGAGATCCTGGATGAGGGCGATGTCTCAAACCACCGCAACCACGACTCGGAGCGCAAGCGCTTCCTTCTGCGCCAGTTCGACGAAGGCGGGCGTCTGGGCCTGGACGATTTGTGCCAGGCCGACGACCCGTCCGAAGACGAGCTGGCCGTCGGACTTGTGCAGGACGCGCAGCGCTTCGACAGCGTCGAGCTAGACCTTTAGGCTTTGTTGACTGCAAAATCGAGCTTAATATTTTAACTCCTGCATGCTTCGCAGCATCGTTTACTCGGTATTAGTCTCGTGTACTTGGCCTTTTGCAGCATTATCAGATTGTTGCAGTCTTTTCAGGACACCGCTCAACTCCATCCAGCTGTTTTGTCCCATAAAGACTTGTCGGCACATTGCTGCCAGCCAGCCATTGGCCTTTCACAGTGTAGCAGCCCATTGCCAGCACCACAATCCCATCGCCTGCCTGACTGCCGCTCGCCATGGTGAAGAAGAAAGTGGACGCGCGCGTGCGGACGCTGCTGGAGAACTGCATCCAGGAGAACTTCCGCTCCTTCGTGGTGCTCGTGGGCGACCATGGCAAGGACCAGGTCATGAACCTGCACTACATCCTGTCCAAGGCGGCCGTCAAGGCGCGCCCGCGCGTGCTCTGGTGCTACAAGAAGGAGCTGGGCTTCTCCACGCACCGCCAGAAGCGCATGCGCCAGATCAAGAAGCAGCAGCAGCGCGGCCTGTACGACCCCAGCAAGGACGACCCGTTCGAGCTCTTCATCGCCTCCACCGACATCCGCTGGTGCTACTACAAGGAGACGCACAAGGTGCTGGGCAGCACCTACGGCATGTGCGTGCTGCAGGACTTCGAGGCCGTCACGCCCAACATCATGGCGCGCACGATCGAGACCGTCGAGGGCGGCGGCGTCGTCGTGCTGCTGCTGCGCACCATGGACAGCCTCAAGCAGCTCTACACCATGAGCATGGACGTGCACGCGCGCTTCCGCACCGAGTCGCACCAGGACGTGGTGGCGCGCTTCAACGAGCGCTTCATTCTGTCATTGGCCTCGTGCGAGCGCTGCGTCGTGCTGGACGACGAGCTCAACGTGCTGCCGATTTCCAAGCACACGCGCAAGATTGAGCCGCTGCCCCCGCGCGACTCGGCCACGGAGCTCACCAAGGATGAGCTGGAGCTGCAGGAGCTCAAGACGTCGCTGCGCGAGACGCAGCCGGTTGGCGCGCTCGTGGAACAGGCGCGCACGCTGGACCAGGCTAAGGCCATCCTCACTTTCGTGGAGGCTGTGTCGGAGAAGACGTTGCGCTCGACGGTGGCCCTGACTGCAGGGCGTGGTCGTGGCAAGTCGGCAGCGCTGGGTATGGCGCTGGCAGGTGCCGTGGCCTACGGATACAGCAACATCTTCGTGACGGCGCCCACGCCTGAGAACCTCAAGACCGTCTTCGACTTCGTGTTCAAGGGTTTCGATGCGCTCAAGTACAAGGAGCACCTGGACTACGAAATCGTACAGAGCACCAATCCGGAGTTCAACCACGCTGTTGTCCGCGTTAACATCTTCCGCGAGCACCGTCAGACGATTCAGTACATCCAGCCTACTCACCACGAGAAGCTGGCCCAGGCGGAGCTTGTGGCCATTGATGAGGCTGCTGCTATCCCGCTCCCCGTCGTCAAGAATCTGCTGGGCCCCTACCTAGTATTCATGTCGTCTACCATCAACGGTTACGAAGGTACTGGCCGCTCGCTGTCTCTGAAGCTTCTTCAGAAGCTGCGTGAGCAGCAGGGTAGCGCCGGGGAGGCCGCTGCGCGCGCTGCTGCTAGCAGTCACGGCGACCAGAAGCGTCGCAAGGGAGAGCAGAAGCTGCACGAAGAGCGTTGGCAGGCTGCCAGCAATGCTGCCCACGCCGCGGCTGCTGGAAGCGCATCGTCGTGTGCGCGCGTGCTTCGCGAGGTTTCCCTGGAGACGCCCATTCGTTATGCCCCGAACGACCCTGTTGAGCGCTGGCTGAATGCTCTGCTGTGCCTGGACGCGACGAACGCTTCCCACCGCTTGGTGGCCGGCACGCCTCACCCTCGTGATTGCGAGCTCTACTATGTGAACCGCGACTCGCTGTTCTCGTACCACAAGCTCTCGGAGAGCTTTCTGCAGCGCATCATGGCGCTGTATGTGTCTTCCCACTACAAGAACACGCCGAACGACCTGCAGTTGCTGTCCGACGCCCCAGCCCACCACGTCTTCGCTCTGCTGGGACCTGGCGCCGAGTCGCAGGGCAACGCTGGCCAGCTTCCGGATGTCCTCTGCGTCGTGCAAGTGGCTCTCGAGGGTGAGATCTCGAAGGCGTCGGTGAAGGCTCAGCTTGCGCGTGGCCAGCGCGCGTCGGGAGACCTCATCCCCTGGACGGTCGCGCAGCAGTTCCAGGACTCGGAGTTCGCAGCTCTCTCGGGTGCTCGTGTGGTGCGCATTGCGACGCACCCCGACGTGACCGGCATGGGCTATGGCTCTCGCGCCATTGAACTTCTCACGAAGTATTACCAGGGTGAAATTACCAGTGATGTAGCCGATGCGGACTCCGAAGACAAGGAGGAGGAGGAGAAACCGGAGGATGAAGACGATGACGATGACGAGGAGGAGAAGAAGTCGAAGCTTCGCAAGGAAAAGATCAAGCCGCGCAAGACGCTGCCGCCCCTGTTGCTGCCTCTGGACGAGCGTCCGTGCGAGCGCTTGCACTGGTTCGGTACGTCGTTCGGTCTGACGCTGCCGCTGCACAACTTCTGGTCTCGCGCCAAGTTCCGCTCGGTTTACATCCGACAGACGGCCAATGACCTCACGGGCGAGCACACGGCTATTATGCTGCGCTCGCTGCGTTGCGACGACCTGCCTGCAGCCCCCGCCGATGGCTGGCTTAATGAGTTTGTGGCTGACTCGCGTCGCCGATTCACATCGCTGCTTAGCTACGACTTCTCCAAGTTCCCGTGTGCTCTCGCACTTGGCCTGCTGAGCGACGAGGCGGCCCCGTCGACCGCTGGTTCAAACGACGAGGAGAAGCAGATCACTCTTCACCGCAGTGCCACCGGCGAGATCAGCCCCGCGGAGTTGGCGATGGTGCTGACGCCGTATGATGCCAAGCGCCTCAAGTCGTACGCGAAGAACATGGTCGACTACCACATGATCGTGGACCTGGTGCCATCTCTTGCGCGCCTGTACTTCTTGCAGCGTCTGCCGCAGATGTCGCTGTCCTACCTGCAGCGAGCCATCCTCGTGAGCCTTGGCCTGCAGCACCAGTCGGTGGACGTGATCCAGCAGGAGCTGAACGTGCCGTCCAACCAGCTCTTGGCACTGTTCAACAAGGCTGTGCGGAAGTTCCTGGGCCAGATTGAGCAGCTCATGGAGAAGCAGCTGGAGGAGGAGAATGCCAACAGCAAGAAGCTGGCGGAGGTGGCTGCGCAATCGCAGGCCATGGCGCCGACGGAGACGACGCTGGACGAAGAGATGCGCGAGGGCGCCCAGGCTGAGAAGGCCAAGCAGCAGCAGAAGCTTCTGGACAGCCTCAACCTAATGAAGTACGCCGTGCGCGGCGACGACGCCGACTGGGACGCCGCGCTTGCTCAGTCCGAGAACGGCGGCGCTGTCGTGCAGGTGAAGAGCAAGAAGCAGAACAAGCCCAAGAAGGAGTCGAAGGACCCCAAGGAGTCCAAGAAGGAGCACAAGCACAACAAGCGCCCGGCGGACGGAGACAGCGACCGCAAGAAGAGCAAGAAGAACAAGAAGAGCAAATACGCCAACCTTAGCTAGATTGTAGTGCAGTCCGCCCGCCTGAGGACGGCGCCGCTTGTGTCCTCCCTGAATATATAGAAGCACTAAGCTTGATCCATCAATGCATCGGATAAGCAGTCCTGCCAGTGGAGGCCATGCCAGTATAGGGCAATCGCAAGTTGCGATTCGCAACTAATCGTGCTTGGACCCCGTCGAGTGTTTGACGCTCGGCCCGCGTCGGCCGTGGTACGTGCCCGTCTTGAGGTCCCAGTCCGGGTCGACGCCGGCATCGCGCGAGCCGCTGTTGGCGTAGGCCCCGCGTCGGATCTGCGATGCGTTGAGCGGCTTCTCCTGAGCAGTCAAGTTGGCTCCCTGCATTCACTCGAGCAGCAGACCAGTGAGCGCCATCAAACCTATCACTTATAGGACTCAGGGCCCACGCACCTTGGTGTAGTGCGCCACGAACGGGATGGAGAAAAGCCGGCGGCCACGACGAGCGCGAACCCCACGATGGGGCCGTTGCCGCCCTTGGCCTTCATGGCGCGCTTCCTGGCCGTCTCCCCGAGAGACATCGTCGTGCGCTAGGTTCCGAATGTACCGTCGAACTGGTACACCGACGCGTCAAGGTCGAAAACCCAGTCGAAGTCGTCCGATACCAGCCGACTTCGTCTTCGCCCGGGATCTCATCAGGTGAAATCCTCTCACTGCCCCAAACGAAGTTTTCCTCAAGTGGGGCCTTCGGTGGGTGCGCTGCAAGCCATTCGATAGTCAATGGGGTGAACTCTTCCTTCTCTATATCGCATTGGTCGAAGAAGGCCCCAACTACTCAAGCATGCGCGTCGTTAGTAGGAAGAAGACCCGACCTCAGAATGCGCACGTACCCTCGTCTTCGCCGTAGAGATAAATAAGGTTCTCGAAGTTGAACTCGTATGCCTTGAGGCTTGCGTTTGCTGAACCCACACTTACGGCAATCTTGTCTACCACGATCACCTACAGGTCGTTTAGAACGATACCGCCAGTAAAGCGCGTTGCTCGGCTTACCTTCTGGTGCTGATCGCGCCAGGAATGCTTCTGTCGGTAGAGAGGGACACCCGCCGCCAGTAGTCGTCGGATGCAAGGCCTAGCGTAGGGCTGAAGCAGCATGTGCTGGTCAAGCAGCACGACGACTTTGACCTTGTGGTTGTGCTTTTCTATCAGAGCGCCGGTGATGCTGGGATGAGTAAGGCAGTCCCTTGAAGGCTCCCGGAATGGGGCGCCGTCGCGGGGACAGCGCCGGCATTGGTGCAGAACCCAAACTTCCTGACGAAGCTACTGCGCCACATCCGCCTCGCTGAGCACGACCTGCGAGTCACCATGTGAGAGATGGATCCGTCACCTCCGAGCGCGCCGGTGCTCTTCTGCTTGAGACCGTGTTCCTGTTCACCGCGGACAATGAGGACACCGTGTACTTCGCGGGAACGAGCTGGGTATCGCTGCAAGCGGTGACCTCCGTCCTCCGGCGGCGGTACGTCAGGAAAAAGTACACGCTGCCGAAGGTGCTAAGCGACGTGTTGGGCCTGTACTTCCTTCAGCTGGCCCCGCTGGAAAGGTTTACTGCCGAGTTGGGCCATTTCGTGTGCGGCAAGGTAGGAATGAGCGAAAAGGATCAAGACGGCATCAAGCATCGTATTGAATCCGAGGCACTGCCGAACGACCTGGGGTACTTCGGACGCGTGGAGTGTCGCTGGTATATGCCGTTTATCAACTCGACACCAGAGCACGTCATTAAGCGCGCGGAGGCAAGGCTGCTCTTCCATCTCTCACGCATGGGCTTGATGTTCCCTTTTCGCGACGAGAGAGAGCAGTTGAAGAAGGAATTGCTGCTTCTGCACCCCAACCACTTCGGGTTAGTCCGTGAAGCCTTCTACATGGTGGCGAAGGACATTCGGCAGTATGTTTACCACCAACGACGCACCTCAAAAGTATGTTGTTGTCCGGGTCAACCGGGGACCAGTGCTGCTCGAGGTTCCCAGGAAGAAGCGGCGGCTAAGCGCATAACAGCCGCGCGACTCAAGGCGAGCGAGGCGATTCGGAAGGCATCCAAGACTCCTCTTCCGGATGCGCCGGAGAACAGCAAACGGCTCGGATGGCGTTTTTTACGTTATATAACATTATAAACGTTATATACGAAGGTACGCTACGCTCGTATGGGAGCGTGCATTTGGTGATCCCGTAATTAACGCATCCAGAATTTTAGAACAATGATTTGATTGCACCCGCTTACGCCCACCCCGTATTCTATACTTATTTACGGAACAATGATTATTCCGTCGATATTTTTTTGCGAATTCGGAGATCGGCAGATCTCAATGGGACTTTCGTCCAACAGGCGTTTGCGCGCACGCCTTGATCACTTCATCACTGCTGCTCGCTCTGCTCGCGAGCTTCTGGCCCGCCTCGCTCACTTCCGAACCCGACGCCTTGGACGCACACCTCACCTCAGCAGCCCTCCAGCACTGCAGCATGTCTCTCACGACCAAGCAGCGCGCACTGGCCGCCGTGACCGGCGGCTTCGTGGCCGACGCCGCCACGATGGGCCTGCACTGGATCTACGACGGAGACAAGATGAAGCAGCTCGTGGAGGCGCGCGGCGCAGCGGGCCCTGAATTTTACGAACCGCCCTCCTGCCCCTTCTACTCGTACGAGAGCGGCGCGCTGTCGCCGTACGGCGCCGAGATCTTGCCGCTACTGGAGGACGTGGCAGCGCGCGGCGAGTTCGTGCCGGAAGAGTTCGCCATGACGTCCTACCGCGCAGCCAAGGCCTACACGGGATACCTGAACGGCGTGTTTAAGGAAATGGTGGCTAAGGGAGACGCCGGCAAGAAGTACCCAGAACTGGCATCCCCAGT
This sequence comes from Phytophthora melonis, assembly GCA_024211575.1. Lineage (NCBI taxonomy): Eukaryota > Oomycota > Peronosporomycetes > Peronosporales > Peronosporaceae > Phytophthora > Phytophthora melonis. The sequence goes on from JAMXKT010000041.1 coordinate 533,176, forward strand.
AAAGACCTGCATGGCGGGATCAAGGCGCCGATTCTGGTCGCGCGCTACTTTGAAGACACGCCGCTGCTGCTGCAGAAGACACGCGAGGCCGCACGGGTGCACGAAATCGGGGAGGAGGCCGAGAATGCGGCGGTGGCCACAGCACTACTCATCCAGCAGGTGGTGCAGGGGATCTCGGTGGCGGACGCCATCTCGGCGCTCGCTTCCAACGAAGCCGTCAGCGCTGGCACGCGTGCATCCGTCCAGCAAGCGATCGATGCCGCGAAGGCAAAGAGTTTCCCGGACGCTACAGCTGCCATCGCGCATTTTGGCAAGGCATGCCCTTTGCCAGGATCTCTGCAGGGCTCGCTGTTTGTGCTGTTGACATCCAGTGGCTACGTGGAGGCGCTGCGTGCTAACATGTTGGCTGGCGGAGACAGCTGCAGCCGCGCTGTCGTGATCGGTGCTGTTACCGCAGCGGCGCAAGGCGGAGCTGCTGTCCCGGCCGAGTGGAAGCAGAAAACCAAAGACTACACGCAAGTCCAGGCACTTGCTGAGAAGATCATCCAGTGATACCGAACCATAGCTGAGGAAGGACCCACGTTGGAGCAATAGTACTTTTATCCCGTGAAAACTTGTGGGACTTCAGAAAATCGCGCAAATCGCAAATTCGACAAACGCAAATCCGGTAGCTAAATGCGCCGATGCGCTCGCAAAAACAGTCGCAATTTGCAGAGACGATTTTGGAGTCTCCGCAAATTGCGAGTGATTTTGCGAATGCTATTTGATGCACTTACCATCGTTTTCGTACGTTGTAATGCATATCGCTGGGTAACTCGTTATCTCTACTGTATTTTCCAGCTAAACCCTGTTGTTGCAATCCTCTCCGTAGACTATTGGCCGTCGCCTAAACTTGCCTACTCTGTGGCTGCATTTTGCTGACGATTTTGATGCTCACAATCCCAACGCAAATCTAGGTGTAGGTGAGCGCAAAATTGCTCTCAAATTGCGACGAAATGCGATTTGCGTGATTTTCTGCAGTCCCCCATGGACAAGTTACCTGGTGTATTATGAAATTCGCAGTTCGAAGAACTGTCGATTGGGGAAGGTTTTTGAATGACATCGAAACGACATTCAAGCTACATTCGTCGCTCCCCCCCGTGCGGATGACATCAAACAACATTCACACAACATCATACAGCACTCGATCGAATCCGGTCTGAATTACACAGCTTTTGATAGATGCCTATTCGCATCGGAACTTCTTTTCCTTCTACATGTAGACTGATACCAGGTGCCACCAGAGGAAGTGGAGCTCCATCACAAACATTTTATTGGCTGAAAGGATGCAATTCTTGCTATTGCACAGATGTGCATGCACGTTATTAGTCGTAGCAATGATTTTTGTGACGATGAGAAGCCTCGATGCTGACCTTGAGCACAACTGGTGCCATTACCACATCAATACATCGTATTAAGCTACATGCAGCTCCAGGCCTCTCAACCGAGTACACTTACTCATTTCATTAGTGTTAAAGCTATCAATTAATCAGTTCATTCAGTCCTGGTCATAACTTATACTCTCCTCTTTATTTTCTTGTGCATGGACAGTTTTTTCAGAGAGATTTATTGAAAATATTGTGGTCACCAGAGTTTTTTGTGACATGAATTGTCGGTAGGCTGATATTGTGTAAATCTCAACGGGCCTTCACAACAGCAGTAGTATTACGACAACTATCAAAGCGTGCGAGCACAACCTTGAAGCGTAACTACCCGCCGCATTTCTTGCCTAGCAAGTGGGAGAAAGAACTACGGCGATTTCATTATGAGAAACCTGGAGTATTAAACATCTTGTATCATAGTTAAAGTGCGTTTTTGGTCGCATTGTACCCTGGAAACTATCTGTAGACCACGACTTCTACTGTAGTCGCCAAGATGCGCCGTATATCACCGTGCGTTGCGGTCGTGGGGCCATTAATGTAGTCGTGCCGAAGTAGCTTTAAAAATTTGTGGATCTCTAATAAAATAGCCTGCTCAATGTCAAAGTTTGGTGCTATACTACATAGAGTACTTTCGGTCTTGTAGCTACTGGATTGGTACTTCTCAGTTAAAACTCGTATTGTCCTCGTATCGCTCCAAACTTGCTAGAAGTACTTATACGGTATCTACTTTTCAGATCCCATTACCAGGCAGATGCTGCGCTCCGAAGCAGGCGCAGCAGTTGCCAATGGGTAATGAATGATATAAAAAAAAACTCCTATAAACTATAAAAAAACAACAGATATGGTCAAATCCACCTATCCTAGCCATTGCGGGGCGCGGTGGGTGGTACTCCGGCAATCGTTGTAGCTGGGTCGTTAGTACGTAGGCCGGTTGCTTGGTTTAGTGCTGGAATACGAAATGGCACGTCCCATGGCCCTGAAAGTGCCTATCAGTTCAAATTAATCGATTTATGAATGGCTCGTGTGGGGCCCTTAAGAATCTAGCTGCATCCGCTTAGGCATTTTATCTACGAAGACCTTGGATTATTAAGCTTGCCTTAACTACAAAGCTTGCCTTAACTACATTATAACCCGCAGAGATCCACCAAGCCCATTTACTACTGTAGAATAATTCTACTTTATTCTGCTTTTGTTAAAAACAACTCCAAAGTACATTGCTACCAATATTAGTTCAATGCTACATGAATCCGGTACGTTCACTTTAATACTTCGTAGTACTTGATAAATGGCAAAACACACTTGGACGAAGGGAAGCGGGGAGTTTTGTTGAGGTTAGATATTCATGCGGCCCGGACAAATTCTGTGTACGGCTGCGCCATGTTTAATCACACAGAGTATGAGGTAGACTTTATTTGGGGTCGTATGCAGGTCAGATCTGCTGTTTTGGTCGCGCTTTCGGGAGGGATGACGTACTTTGGGTAGGACACTAGCGCGTTGGCTCTCGTCTGCGGACTTCTGACCGTGGGCCCGCCCTCTCTCGCTTCGCTTGGGGGCGCCGCTACGCGGCCTGCCCCACCCCGGCTCCGAAGTCCTCGACTCGGCCAGGCGCTGTGTCTGAAAAAATATCGGGTTGCAGCGCTCGCATTCGCTCGCTCGCGCAGACACGCCCCCGCCTAATCGGCGGGTGTTGGCAGTCGGTGAACGCACGCAGTGAGCCTCGCGCTCGCGCTGCTCGCCCTCGGCCATGATGTCGCCTATCCTCGGGCGAACAGGTGGCCAAATCACGATAGATGTCTTGGATGCTGTATTGAAAAGGCCGATCTGAACTACCGAGCAGACCTGCATACGACCCCAAACAGAATCTACCAGAGTATGAATGCTCCTACGTTGTATGTACGCCCCGGATTCCTGTTAGAGAGGAAGCTCGGGCGGACATCGTCAACGCGAACGACAAACACCCGGTGTATCCTACTCCTACCCGCGATTGAGATCTGCTAGACCTCAGTCTGATTAACTCATCGGGTTACCCTGCAAGTTCGGTAGGGCAGTTAGCCTGGCAGCGCTAGATATTCGAATGCACGGGGTTTTCCCTTTTTTTTTCGCCACCTGTAAGTTCCCGGACACACCATGCAATCCAAGAAACTTAGGATTTCGCCAGGGCATCAGCGCACATTTCAGAGGCAGGAATGATATATATACGATAATTAGCTAGTTGTTGATAACCGTTCTACCAACTACAAAAGAAGTAAAGTTAGACTAAATCCGTGGAGTCCTAATCCGACGAGCAGGAGAAGGTAGAATCACCACGGTGGGCTTGTCTAACCCAAGAGTTAAAGTACAATTCGTTGGAGAGACGATATATGAACTGACAGTGCCTTTGAAAAGAAGCAATCAAACTTGGTACACTTGGTTGTACAGTGGTAGATTAGTCAGGAGATGTCCCAGTACATCGTTTCCCTGCAAGGGTATCCGTATAAACTAGCTTCGAACTGCGAAACCCCCCGGGTCCCAAATTACGTTTAATCCAATCATACTACGTTGGGACGGGCTTTTCATCATGTAATCGTGGCGTCTCGTCAAGGACCGCCATAAAACGGTGGCTCATCGAGGATTTGTATGACAAAGTAGGTTCATCAAGGCATTATGACGGAAGTGCGCCAATGAGGACTTCGGTCGTCCATCGAGGTCGTTGCCGCATGGCACCTAGGGGCACATCACCATACTGCTGTTGACGTTCAGCCTGCACGATCTTCGGCCGAGTGTGCTTGTACGAGAGAATCGCGGACGTGCAGGAGGTCTACGCCACCCGTCAAACGGCGGAGCTCGACCCTGAAACTGCCAAGGGCGTTGATCCAGTCCCTCTTCCAAAGCTTGTAAGCATAACCTGCTTTTCGTCCGACCCGCATACACTACGGCCGCACCAGACAGGCTGTATTTAATATGTAATAATTGTCGCCAATTATACCGTTCGACACGTAGTACGCACGATACGCTTGAGCTTAACGGTAAAGACTAGTCGAACGGGATTCATGACATTGAAGTACATGTAGCTCCCAGACTACCAATTTGTCGAAGATGCCAGTAGAACTATGACACACATCGCGTTCATTCGAGCAAGGCGAACAACGCTGCATCCTGCAGCTGTATCGCCTTCACGTACATATTGCTAGAAGCGTAGCCACTCGCTGCGCTGGCAATTTTAGAGACTCGAGTCGTTTAGTATAGCCCGGTACCTGGGGTGCCACTTACTTTTGAGGAATTTTTCCTAACTTCTGAGGAAGGCCCTCCCATGCCTAACTTCTGAGGAAAACACTAACTTCTGCGTAAACCCTCGGGCTAGTTTTTACCCCTCCTTACTTCTGAGGAAACACCAAGGTAGAGCCCATACTGTCCTCAGTTTCAGCCGTCTGGATTCACTTCATGCGGGCCTGCGTAGCGACCTCCCAGCGGAGTCTCATAGGTAGTGGATAGTATAGCTATAGCTGGACCAAAGGGCCACCGGGACTCCTATGACTGTATCTGTCTAGGAAGAACGCCCCTTACAGTGGCTAGAATAACGAGCAACAAGCAACAAGAGGCCAGGGTGATGGCAGTCTTTGAGTGACGTCCACGTCGGCTAGCATGTTGTGCTCACTAGCAGACGGTTTCGACAAGTTATGCATATTCTAACTGAATGTAACCTTACAACAAGCAATGTACAAACTGGACAGTTTACCTGGATCACAGACAAGCTACGTACGCGTGGAATCTATGTAATGTGCATAGTTGACCTCCAAGTGTACGTTTTGTCGGTAAGCAGTACCGTCGTGTATCAGAACACGCTCGAGATAAGATAGCCTTCCTCAGAAGTAAGGGCCGCCACACACTTTGCCATTCCACATGAAACTGGGGGGCTATACTCATTTTTCCTCCCAGAATTGCCGTTCCTCAGAAGTAAGCCTCGTTTCCTCAGAAGTAAGGCCGTTCCCGGTACCTGGAGCACCGGCGGAAACATAATCTAACGGGGTTGAAAGGCAATACTGCGTACTCCGTCTAGCGGCATGCTCAGGGCGGTACTCTTCAGGCCCGCACAAACTAAAAGTTGCCCCCGCCACGATCCAGAGGAAAAGCGTGACTCATGAGTGGAATTTCGTGTCGCGACCGGTGACCCAGCTTAAAGAATTGAAGGGTTCAAGATATGTTGCTCTTAGCCGCGCGTATCTTCGATGTTATTATTTTACTGCAGCGTACGATGGATTACAATGACAACCTTGTAGGTGGCACGGGCCGTGCAGAATCAACCAAGCACTTGATGTACTGCAAGTTCGAGGTTTGATCAGTTTGGCACTAGGACTTCCACTAGGAGCGGTAGCACAACCACACACCGCTGTGATCGTCGCTATCAGTATCTACATGCACACATGCAAGAGCGTCGTAGTTTACTTTGGTGAAATATGCGCAGTCTCGCACATTGAGAAGCGGCATAGGCGTTGGATGTGGGGCTTAGCTGTAGGATGGGAGTTGAAGAAGATAACAGAACTTGACGAGAGGGAAACTCTGCAGAGGCGACTACGAGAGCGACGCGGCGCTGCAGCCTCGCCTACGGATCGCATGTTGGAACAACACGCGCCCGCGGTAGTCGCCCGGCCGGCTGTCTGCTGGAATCACTGGTAGTAGTTACTGACGAGGCAAATAAGTGAAACGAGCTGGTCCTGCTTAAGCAGTTATAAACTACGTCTGTATATCGTTATCGATTACAACATACTTGGCTATGGACTGTATTCCCCTGCACTGGCGGCGATGGCAACGCCAGGCCACTAAACTTGGTCCTGTGCTGCACGTACACGGGGTTGCCTTCGATCTGATTTGTTTCAACGGCAATACAGTTGAGGGCACGACCCACGGCTCAGTGCCTCCTCCCCTGTCATCGAAACCTACACTGGATGCGTGGTGAGTCGGTCGTAGCGCCTCTGACTGTCTTTGGCAATCAAAGGCATTCGTTAGTGTGAACCAATGGGTGGATGTTCAACGAGGATGTTCATCTTGACTCGATTTATCGCCAATGACACAAAAGCCCTCGATAAACCACCGTTTTCAAATCGCCTTGCTGAACCGCCTCATGTTCCTTGATGAAAAGCCCCACCCTACTACGGTACTATGCAAAATCTTAACAAAAGGTTCGGGAACAACTGTGGCCTTCCCGGTAAGTCGGTAACGACACAGGTTTTGCGCTGCAAGTTGTGCGGTTAAGCACTTGCTGCTGCTGTACGGCACAAATACATCAAACTTCAAACCATCGCAAGCTATTGAACCTTAAAATTGCCTGTCTTTCTGGCAATGCTATTATCGGATAAGTTACAGTTTATATAAATGTTTGTATACTCTCTTACGCCGCCGCTACGCGGCGGAAGGTTTTGTGGTTAGCCGTGGTAGTTGGGGCCGCCCACTTCCGCTTCGCTCCGTGGACTTTTATCTAGTTAAATGTTTTACTGGGATAGGAAGCAACGTTAGTGCTGCACCAAATAGGGGGGGTCGAAATTGGAAAATCCCTCCCAAAAGTAAGCCAAGAGACTCCCAATATCTGAGCAAATAATCCCAAAAGATATTGTGCTCTGCAATGATTTTGCCGACCATTTTAAACGCTAATTATGGCAAAGCCTGCTCCTTAATATGTGTGAAAAAAGATACAGGACCCGCTAAAATTATGCATAAATCCACTCCCTCATATTTATATCGACTTGGGAGAGCCTGTCAGCGGCCATGCATTGGACCAGTACACCACCGTCCATGATCCCTAGCACATCCACCCTCTTATGCATAATTGCCGCGCGTCTAGGTGCTTGTGGATAAAAGCCGACAGAATTGCAGCAGCACAGCCACAATTGCACTTTCAAAAGTGCAATTATGGCGCTTTCAGCGTAATTCTAGGCCTCCACCCATTTATGGAGTTCCATTTATCGTAAATATAGCAGGTGGTTGCTATAAATACAGCAAATCTCGCGTCGAATTGCTAAAATCGTTGCAAAGCACAATAAGCAAAAACTGACCGATACGGGGGTAGTCAGGCATTGCTCAATACTTAAGTACCGTATAATGTATGTGCATGGCGACTGAGCCCAATTAGCGACAATTCATTCTAACCAATCAGAAGCAACCCACAATTGTACCTTCGTAGCTGATGTGCTTGCCGACACATCTACGGCTGTGGTAAATTACCAGCATTTCATTATCCATTCAGCAAGAAAACAGTGACACGCATCCACCAAGCAAGCACGATGGCGCCACGGGGACGACCTCGCACGAAAGGAGCTGGTCCCAGAAAACCAAAGCACAAGCCAACGAGAATCTCTAACCAAACTAAGCTCGATGCTGTTCGCTACGCAGACTCGCATACGGTTCCTGCTACTGTTGCGCACTTCTTCCCTCGTCTAAGCGATACAGCGGCGGAGGCAATGCGAAAGTCGATCTACAAGTGGCGGAAGCTGCGTCCCGAGCTTGAGATCCGCTGCCAACGAGCGGTAAACTTGCTCAGAGCAAGTATGTCCGCAAGAAAGGCGTCGGTACAGCGCTTCCCCCAGCGGCAGAGCAAGAAATTGTGGCCTGAGTGAATATGCTGAGGAAGGACGGAGCCCCTGTAGCCCTATCATGCTTCACCGCTGTGCGCTAGAGAGGCTGCCAAGGAGTATGGCGTGCAGCCATTTGCTGCATCGTGGCATTGGCGACGCGGCTTCCTTCGCCGACACTCGTTAAGCCTTCGCGCCCGTACCAGGCAAGGTCAGACCCCCCTGACGATGCCGACGCTATTGCAGTGCAGTTCGGTATTGAGGTACAGGAGAAAATGGTTGAGTTAGGGGTGAGCAAAGTATACAATGCTGATCAGATTGGTAAGACCCTATATCGCTTTTGCTTACAAGAAGTTTAGCCCCCCGATGCGCAAAGTAATTTGCGATTGGGTGCTGACCGAGGAAAAGGAGGCGTTCTCCTAATTGCAGGGCCCTCTCTGGGGACCGGTTTGGGCAGCAGGGGTCCTCGTCGTCTCTCAACCGTAGCTGATTTCTCCGTGGTCTGGCGTTGACTTGCTATCTGTTAACACCAACGGTGTGAAGCAGAATGGGCGCAAGTTGATTGAACGCGTGATCGCTCAGTATGGCGTTGTCGCTATACAGGAGACCAAGTTTCGCAACTCCCATCATCTGTCCAAGTTTCATTTTCATTTATCGTCACATCACGGCACCGACTTTTTGTGAGTGACCGTAACAGCTCCAGTCCAGTCCAGATTGGCCCCCGCTGCGGTGGAGTCGCCACGCTGCTACATCCTGAATTACCTGGGGCGGACTCAGCTGAAGTGGTTGGCACTGCAACTATCGAAGGTCGGTATATATTGCTGCGTTTGGTTGCTCACGGTTATCCTGTGTACATTCACAACGTGTACGCCCCCGTTCGGACGTCTGAACGGACTGTTTGCTTTTATCGTCTCCCAGCAACATTCGAGGACAACGCTTTGCATGTGGTACTGGGCGATTTAAATGCGGCTATCGATCCGTGTCACGGATCCGTGGCGGCTTCGGTTCCCGCAGCGTCGGTTGTTTTCCGGCCCACTCCCAAGTAGTGTGTATTTAGTTTCATCACGTTTCGTTTGCGTTTAGGAAACGAAACCATTCTAAACCCGCGTTTCATGGACGAATCTGCTAGTTTCGTCCGTTAAACTCGCCCTCGAGATATTTAAGGAAAATATTCAGATATATGGATTTATCTTTAAGAAAATGGATCGGCTGGAGCGGGTTCCACGCTCACCAGTTCAACTTTCATTCCGGATTCTCCGCACTCAGAGGCAAGCACGGCAAGGCCTGCCGCGCGCGTGCGTAGCGGAAATGCAGTTGGTGAGGTGCAGGTTTGTGCCTGTTGCGTTGGTGGCCTCGTGAACGATGTAGTTGCTTAGACGAGCGAGAAGCGTTCCGGTTTCGATTGACAGCCAAATCTCAGAATGATTCATTTGCATCAAACTCCTACCACGTGCTCTTTCGCACGCAACGTGTCGTACACGAGGAGGAAGGACCGTTACTGGCACCATCAACAGACAAAACCCCCTTTGATCGTATGCGTCCCCGATAACGGCGCATAGATCGTCTTGCCCCCTCTTGCATCTGGCTCCAGCCGAGTGACGCTGCTGAATCATGCAGCCATGCACGCTGCAACCAGCAGCATTTCTGCTAGTACGGGCAGCGCGGTTGCTCGGAGAGTGAGGTGACTGTGGTAAGCAAGCATCCAAGACTTGCTAACCGGGAGTTGCTAATACGTCGTCTACATAGAGCGATAATGCCTGGAGGGCGACCCAAGAGCCAAGTGTTCGATGAGCACGACGATAGCGTCAAGTGCAAGCGTTGCCCCGTCGTCATCGTCAACCCAAAGCCGCTCAAGCTGGAGAATCACTTGGCGAAGTGCTCGGGGTACACGCTTTTAAGATAAAAACAAGAGGAAGCGTGTCGGAAGAGCGGGAAAAGAGGAGCGGATTAGGCGAAACAGCAGGGATAATGGAGCTGTCGTAGCGCTATCACGTTCTGAAGACGGATCGGGTGTCGTACAGGGAGTCTCTCAAGCCGAGATAGAGATGAGGATCGCCAACTTAGTGTATGAATTTGGATCGACGTTTCGGATGGTTGAACTTCCCTCCTTCACGACGATGATGTCTCAAATTCAAGCGACGACGAAGACTTCGCCGAAAACGCAGGCGATGATGAGAGCGAAGAAGTCAATCCTGCGGCTCGTGCAGAACAAGACATCGTGATCCAAGAGCCCCTGGAGTACTACATTGACAGCAGCTTCGACTACTTAGGCGAGCATCTGTAGTTGCTTCGAACAACTTAAATGAGCGTACGTTTTTGAGCGAATTTAATTAATCTATGATAGAGTGAATCGCAGCATGTATATTTTCGACTATTAGAAGGTGGCGAGCAATGAATTGAACTTTGATAGCCACTTGTGCCGTCGGTGTCAAGCAATTTATGGAGCAGAACAACTTTTTCGTGAGGCGCGTGAGTTTCATTCGTAGATTCAACAGGTTTCATTTCTGTTTCATCCACGAAACGCAGTTGAATCTGCGGACGAAACACACACTACTCCCAAGGATCAATCGCCTGGACAACATTTTCATAGCTGATGATTGGGTTGACACTGAGTTTGAGGCCGCGAAATACTATCAAGCACCGCACTCGGGTGATCACTTGTCCCTACGAGTCACCTTGGGCGAGCCACGGCGTCGACCAACGACCGGGTACTGGGAGGTTGACTATGTTAGGAAGCAAATTCTTCAAGATATCCAGCAGCTTGCTGCTACAATTTCGGGCGTCAGCAATCCTGCTCTAACGTGGGAGGGGTGGAAACGACGAATTCGCTCCCAACTCCAAATGGCTCAAACTCAAAGCAGTGCACAGGAAAATGGGCTACTTCGGGACTGCCAAGAACAGGTGGTTCGCTCTCAGCGGCTCCATGACGTGACCGACTCGGAAGAATCTGCTGTAGCTCTTGTTGAGGCCATCGAAGCGGCTGCTGCAGTCGACAAGGACATCAGATAGAACCCCAATGACGTCGGAAACCAGCGCTAATATTGGACACATCACTAGACTCGGAAACATTCTCCAGGAGGACTGTGGGTATAGAAGAGGAACGCAGAGTTGAGTCTGGTGGCCTAAAGAACGCAGAATGAGATTGTTCCATGGCTTGGGCATGAAAATCAAAGCCTCTTTCTTGACGGCGCTAGTAGTAAAGAGTATCACATTAGAAGTCATTTTTATGTCATTGTATTTTTTCTTTTCACGTATCCCTATCCACGAGTCATCACAAAAATCGTACACTTTATATAAAAATGTCTTCTTTACCCATTTTTGGTACTTCAGAAGCCATTCTACTAGTTTTGATCATCCTTATAAAGCATAGCACCAAAACGTACCCAATCACCCATCTCTTGTGCTACATAAATCAAAATTCCGAAGTACCAAAACGCACCCAATCGCCACACCTCTTGTGTTACATCAAACCCAAATCCTTAGCACCAAACATCACCCAATCGTCCCATCTCTTGCACTACACTGGTTCAAATTTCATAGCATTACACCGCAAGCAATACACCCCTCTGTAGCAAATAACGTCGCGCTAAAACGCGATTTGAACTCCAACAAATCGTTCACACAAAAAATATTTGTACCGTCTCAATGTGTACTGTCTCAATGTGCACCATATCACCGAGTTGCTAATCACCCCTCCATACGGATGTCATAAGAGGACACCTCAAAATCAAACAAGAAATAGAGACAATCACACAAATCGTAAAGCATTCACAGTAATGGTCTGAAAAACGCAAAAACAGCAGGCTTAGCACACACATGTAACGACGAGACAGTCGTACTCCTCTCATTTCAGTTAAAATAAAACCATAACAGATTTAGAAGTTAAATGCGTGTGGTGGTGCGAGCCATTCATAATTTACTTCGGAACTCAAGAGCGGAGATGGAGAAGCAAGCGCAGCAGCGTTCCTATGACTGGACTCAAGTGGCATCGGGTTTGAGCGAAGAAGGACTGGACGAGTGGTTAGATAGCTGCAAGTCACACTTCACGAATACATGCAACGTTGTCAGGTGCCAGCTGTGTGAATTAAATCTAGAGTCGCACAAGTATGAATACCGGATTATACACTGCAAGTCGACTGCCTGTCAGAAGTTTTCCGAGCAGAAATGTAACGGGGTTACACGCACAAGTGGCTACAGCCACTTGTAACTCTAACAGACGCGATGTCTGTTAAAGGTTCGAACACTTCCTCGGCCTTGATGTATGTTACATCAAGTGCCACATTCATTTACGATCACCACGACGGGTGGTCCATAGACATTTAGGATTCCTATTGGTTGAAAGCAGCATCTTTTAACCAATGAGCGACATGCATAGCAAAGGAATTCTGCCAACCAGCCGTTGGCAGATTCCCAACTTAGAATATTACATTTGGAGGAAGTCAGAAACATAAAACAAAAATAACAGTTCTCATTTTAACCCAAAAACACTATTTGGATCGTTTATTTAGATTAATCTATACTCGGAGGCCCGAGTATAATTAACTCTAGTTTAAACTAAGCTACGCTTCCTCATACACGAGCGCACACGTGTAAGCTGTTGCAGTGAGCCAAGGTAGGCCCACTACACCTGGTAGCACTTTGTAGTCCGTCCAACGACCGACTAAGTTGAGTTCGTACGTCACCGCACGAACACGGAGCCGAGAACCTTCCCATGGATACCAAAGTGTCTATGGAAAGCTCCACGACGCCTGCAACCCATGTTGCACGCGCTGACTGTCCCCACCTGTCAGACCCAGAGTGGGAAGCCCTCCAACGACTGTCAACAGTCATTGGTGAGGCGGCTGTAGCTACAATGCTGCGTACACTAACGCCGACAGAGCAACACGGTGTTGCTCTGGGCTTCATCATGAGGGAGCAGCGAGATGCTGCTGCCAATGCCGCGGTGTCGTCGGGGACGACACCTCGCCCACAGTCGCTGAAGCTCAATGTGAGCAACTACGTCGGAAGAGAGGGTGAACCTCTCCTCCGTTGGCTTGTCGAACTCGACACTGCCATCGCGGCTCGACGTATCGTCGACCCGTTGTCGAAGGTCGCGTTCGCCATGTCATGTCTTGGCGGACGTGCAAGGAGCTGGGCGTATGGACGCCGGCTCTCCGACCCTACGTGCTTCAGCACGTACGAAGGCTTCAAGGAGGAGCTCAGACAGGCGTTTGAGCCCCGCAGAATGAGTTCCGGTCGAGGGCAGAGTTCCTCGACCTGCAGCAGGGTAAGCATGATGTTCATGCTTACGCCCAGAGAGCGCGGTACTTGGTCTCGAACATCGTGACCAACCCGATCGACGAGGCGACTAAGGTCGTCACGTTCATGAAGGGACTGAGAGATGGGCCTGTGAAGACCTATCTCTTCCGCGAGTACCCGAGTACTCTCGAAGCTGCCATCACGCTTGCGATGCAGGAAGAGTTTAGCCTGCGACATGCTAAACTGCACGCGCATGTACCGAGGCCGCAACCGCGCCCGGTAGTGAGGACGGGAGGTCCGGAACCGATGGGCCTCTCGAGCGCTGCCACTGCTGGCCCCCAGCAGCGGCAAGGAAGTAATGTGCGGTGCTACCGATGCGGTAGGATCGGTCACAGAGAGTGCACGGCACCCGTGCACCAGCAAGGTGGCTATCGCGGCGATGCTGGGCATCGTCGCAGCCAAACAAAAAACGCTGGACGCCAGTAGGCGCGGGGCGCCCTACTGGTAATGCAGTTCCGCGTGTCAACCTAGGACACGCGACACTGAGGACTGCAGCCCCCAATGAGGATCATTCTCACTGCAAGAAGCAAGATGACAAGGCTGATCTTGTCATCCTGAAGGTGAAGTTGATGAGAGCAAGCGGCTCTCGTCGTGCGTTGGTAGATTCTGGCGCGTCGAAGAACTTTGTTCGACTGCGAAGTCTATCAATGCTTGACTTCGAGGATTTAAAGATACCTCGAAGTATGTTGGAAGTACGCTTGGCGACAGGTGTCGTCGTGAAGACCGAGAAGCGCATGGTACGCGTGCGCTTCACGTACAAGGGTCGAGTGTTCGTCGAAACCTTCATCGTCCTGGATCTGGACGATAAGTTCGACATGGTATTGGGCATGCCGTGGCTCGCACGGCATGATCCGGTAATCGATTGGGAGAAGCGCACTCTCGTGCGCTTCGGTCGCGACGGTGGAACAGAGAGCGATGGCCCTGTTTCCACCACACACGCACCAGTAGGTGCGCGCAAATCTCTAGTCGAGACAGCGCCCAATGCCGCTGTCCCGGAACGCCCTGGACGCGCACGGGCGCGCGCGCGAACAGATAGCGTCGGCGTCGCCGCCGACGGCTAGTGAAGAAAATGTGTTGACCTCGGAAGTCAACACCCGCTTTTCAGCGAATCAAAAGAAGTCTCCGGTCTCGAGCGGCGCGGATGACACAAGCGAGTCACGCGCGTCAGCCGTGGAGGCTGACGCGAACCTGATTGGATCGGTTTTGGCCCGTAATGGGAGCCAAGGTGACGTGACGCCGTCGACTCCGGGGGTCGCTGGCTTGGATGAATTCTTTTCGTCGGCTCGGGGTGCCGTCGCACCCTCCGTAATGGGGGTCTCCGCCATTGGAAGGCGTCGAGGTATTGAAGTCGCGTCGGTTCCGGGAACCGAGGCTGCGAAAAGACACTTCGCGTCGACTCCGGGAGTCGACGCACCCTTTGTAATTGAGGACTCCGCCAATGATAGGCGTCGAGGTGATGATGGCGTGTCGGTTCCGGGAACCGACGCTGCAGGCGGTGCGGACGGTTGCAAACGTCCCGCACCGGAAAACTTGCATGCTGTCGTGCAGCCGGGCTGCACGACGAAGCGCCGCGCGACCAAGCCGGGCTTGAAGTCGCTCGCCCGCGGGAGGTACCCGCCGGCGGAATAAAAGAACAACACCCGTCCACGGCTGGGCCTGGGCGAGGTCAAGAGATCATGCGGAGCCGGGCTCCGCAAGACAAGAAGACGGCGCATGCGAAGGTCGCTGCGCAAGTCTCGGCCCGGGGCCGAGACGCTACAAGAGATGTCTGCCGGGCAGACGAAGGCTGAGAAGCCGAACGTCGAGACGTTGAACGTCTTGACGCGTACCTGTGCTGGGTTCCGGCACAGGGAGATGACCCTCGCTAATCCTCCGACGCAAGCGTCAGAGTTGACTTCGCTTCCAGTCCTGAGCTGGAAGCGCTTCGCGCGTGACTTGCACGATGAACGCATCGAGCAAATATGCATTCTCTCGAACGTCGAGAGAACGAAGAGCGAGAATGAGGAACTGAGGCAGTTCTTCATGGAGAGCACCACTGAGAGTGAAGACACTCTCAGTGCCAAGACGAAGAAGGAACGCTTTGAAGAGCAGAGCTGGGACTCGCTGAAGGCGAGTCCCTACTACGAGATTCTACGGGAGTACGCGGACGTACTTCCGGAAGAGATCCCTGCGGAGCTTCCGCAGGACAAGGGCATTCAGCACGAGATTGATCTCGTGCCGGGCACGAAATACTGTGTCACGCGGCAGTGGCCACTGCCGCGAGAGCAGGTCAAGGCGATCGACGACTTCTTCGAAAGTCGTCGCAAAGCTGGACAAGTGCGGGAATCGAAGTCCCCGCACAGTGCTCCGACGTTCTGTGTCAAGAAGCCACAGGGCGGCTAGCGCATCGTCCATGCGTACAACAAGCTGAACGATGCGACGATACCGGCGCAGACACCGATACCGCGAAAAATGTTATCATCGATTCGATGGCCAGGAGCACTGTCTACAGTGCTCTTGATCTGCGCGATGGGTTCTATCAGATCCTAATGCGTGAGAGCGATATCCCTCTCACGGCTGTGAGCACGCCGAGTGGCATGCTCTGGGAGTGGCTAGTGATGCCGCAGGGTCTGAAGAACGCCCCTGCGACCTTCAACAGGTGCGTGACGCACTTGTTGCGCTCGGTGCGCGACTTCGCACCGAGCTACTTCGATGACGTGTTCGTCCACAGCCGTGCTGCGGACGGGATGAGCGACGTTGAGATGCACAAGGTGCATCTCCGGAAGCTGCTTGCGCTCATGCGCAAGCACAAGCTCTACGCGAACCTGAAGAAGTGCATCTTCGGGGCGAGCGAGATACCCGTGCTCGGGTGTCTCGTTGGGAAGAAAGGTGTCCGCCCTGACCCGGAAAAGGTCAGAGTGATAAATGAGTGGCCGACGCCGACGAGCGTCAAGGAACTGCGGCAGTTCCTTGGCGGCCACGTACTTGTGCAAGTACGTGAAGGACTACGCGGGCACGATACGCCCGCTGTCACAGCTCCTGAAGAAGGATGCCGAGTGGAATTGGACTGTTGACTGTCAGCAGGCCTTCGATGCAGTCAAGCGGGGCTTGACTGAGGCGCCGATCTTGGCGGTGGCCGACCAAGATCGCCCATTCCACGTTGTATGTGACGCATCCGATTTCGCGATCGGATGTGCGTTGATGCAGCACGATCACGAGGGCCGTGATCGTGTCGTCTACTATCAGTCGCGTCAGCTAAAGCCAGCTGAGCGCAATTACCCAGTGCATGACAAGGAGCTCCTTGCCATGAAGTATGCACTTGCGAAGTTCCGAGTGTATCTCCTCGGAAGTAAACCGTTCGTGGTCTATACAGACCACGCGTCGCTGCGGACGGCTGTCAAGTCGCCACACATCTCGCAACGTATGGCGAGATGGCTTTCGTTCTTTGCGGAATACAACTTCCGGGTTGAGTACAAACCCGGAAGACTCAATGTGGTGGCCGACGCGTTATCGCGTCGACCTGACTACGCTTCAACTGATGCTGACGTCAATGCCATTGACGCCATGCAATCGAGCACTCCACGTCGTCGCTGTTGGACGACGTGAAGATCGCGTACACGCACGACGCGGACGCGAAGCTCTTGCTGTCCTACGGCTCAGCGCCTTCTGACAAAGCTCGTCAGAAGCTGCCGAAGCATCTTCGCGCTCGTGCACACCGTTATCGGGTGCACGACGGGTTATTGCTCTACAATGCAGTCGACGACAACGCGGACCGTGTTGTCGTTCCCAATGATCATGACCTGCGACTCAGGATCATGTACGAGTATCATGATGCACCGACTGCGGGGCACCCGGGCCGTGAGAAGACGTATCTTCTTCTCACGAGGGACTTCTACTGGGCCCACCAGTACAAGTGGGTGCGCAAGTACGTCCGTGCTTGCGAGGTGTGCCAACGTGTGAAGCCTGCGCCGTTCGCGCAGGCTCCTTTGCAGTCACTACCGACTCCGTCGGAGTGTTGGCAGTCCATGTCTTTGGACTTCGTGTTCGGTCTTCCCCGGACAGCCAGGGAACACGGGCGTTGTGGTCTTTGTTGACCGCTTCAGCAAGATGGTACATCTTGCTGCAGTACCCGCTGAAGTAACTGCGAAGCGGACTGCACGTCTGTTCGTTGACATGGTGTTCAAACACCATGGCATGCCGACCGACATTGTGTCGGATCGGGACCCGCGTTTCACAGCGCACCTGTGGCAAGAAGTGTTTACACTTCTTGGGAGCCAACTTTCAATGTCGACTGCGGACCATCCGCAGACGGATGGGCAGACCGAGCGCGTGAATCGCGTGCTCGTCGACATACTCAAGAGCTACGCTCACTCGTTCCAACACTGGAGCGAGTGTCTGTCGATGGCAGAGTTCGCCATCAACAACTCGGTGCATGCCTCGACCGGGCATACACCGTTCTACGTGAATGCAATGCGTCACCCACGCCTCCCGAGCCTGCTCGGGATGGTGGCTCCTTCCTTAAGTGGGGGAGGATCTACGGCCGCAACACAGCAGCCGCAGAATGCCGCTGACACTTGCACAGTGTCAGCCGCAACAACGCGAAAGAAGACGAAGACCGCGTATGTGCAGGACACAGACGCAACCAAGCAAAGGAGACCGCGTTTGTGAAGAGCAAATATGCAAACAAGACGACGAAGACCGCGTCTGTGCCGGGCACAGACGAACACAAGCAGAAGAAGAACGTGTCTGTGCGAGGCACAGACACCACATCGACGAACGCAGAGGCCGGGCCTACTGCTGGAAGCGAGCTGAACGAGTTCAGCTCGGACGCAATGAACTTCGTGCAGCGTAGACAAGCCGTCATTCGGTTTGTCCAGGACGCTATCGCAGCTTCTGTCGATCGACAGAAGCTGAACGCAGACAATGTTGGCAGGGGCAACACAAATGAATTCAAGAAGGGTTCATTGGTTTTGTTAGCTACTCAAAACCTGCCTAAACATGCAGTTTCCGACTTCGGAGCGAGTAAGCTCGCTCCGCGCTTCATTGACCGTTCACAGTGTTGGCACGGCATGGCAACGCTTACACGCCAGACATTCCGTCTAGCATGCGCCTCCACCCGACCTTTTACGTCGGGCGGCTGAAGCCATACCAGCAGCACGAGCCAGCTAGCTCGGCCGGCGCGAAGCGGAAGCCGAACCTTTCTCCAGCGCGTCAACGCGCTGGGCCAAGCGCACGACGCGACCCCCAACGTCGACGGAGACGTCCGACGCGGTCTGCGCGGCCTGAGCGACTTGAGCCCTCAGGTTCGCCATCTCTTGCCTCAGAGCAGCGAAGTCACTGCTCTGAAGCCGCTCCACAGCGGCGACCCGGTCTTCGAGGGACGGAGGCCCAAGGTCAACCCCAGGTTGACCATACCCGGGCGTGTTCCCACCACCGCCGCCTCCGATCCGTGACGCCCACGGCTCAACACGTTGGATTGTTGAGCGTATTGTCGACCATAGTATCCCGAAAACGAACCGTCATCCGGTTCGTTATCGTATTCGTTGGAGAGGGTTTCCGCCCCACCAAGATACATGGGAGCCGCGGAACGTCCTGCTGCAGGATGTTCCGGAAATGGTGAGGGCGTACGAAGCCCACCACGCACTGCCGGCGCGAAGGTAGTGCGAGCGCTGTGGTCACCCCCAGCGCTCGAAGCACCACGCTCGTCGCGTTCCTCACGTGCCATGAACTTGGCACGGAGATCCTTGAGGCTCGCAGGTACACGAATCGACGTGTACTCGTTTAGGTCGCGGTCGCTCAAGCGCGCCGCACCCGGAAGACACAACATGCACTGCTGGCCTTCGGGCACAGCGCACGGAACTCCAGCATCCACAGAAGATCTGTGGAGCTGCTCCAATCTCCCACGCGTCGAGAACGTCTCGAAGCGCTCACGGGCATGCTTAACCCGCTCGCGGTAAGCTGCCGGATTCTTGTTGAAGTTATCAACAAAGGCATTCCAACTTTGACAAAGTGCCTGCCATTCGGGCACTTTGCTGCGAGAAGAGGTCTTCTTGCTGGAGTAATATCGGAGCTCATGGAAGAGTCCGATATAGTAGTCGCGCCTTTGATCCGTCATCGGATCAAAGTGCTGGCCCTCCGCCACCTCATCGTCCTCGATCGCGCTGCATACGTACAGCGGGATAGTGTTCGGGGCACCGAGTTGCCTACCCGCGCCGCGATGTCTGCCGCGGACGGCATCCATGGATCATGCGCTGCATGAGCAGCGCGTGGAGAGCTTGAAGGCGCCGCATCGCGCGGCGAGCTCAAGGCTCCAGCAGCAGAGAGCGGAGTCTCCTTTGCGCAACGCGAACGCTTCGAACTCGAAGCGTCCGAATCGTCTTCTTCACGAGGGCGTCTCGACCCGGCGTGCGGGTCGAGACTATCGCTGTCGATTGACTCCTTGCGCCTGCTGGGGAGGCATCGCCCTCCTCCATGTCCACGTCGTCCTCGCTATAGTCAACGACATCGTTGACTATCGAAGAGCCCTGAAGGACGATCTTCGGCTCGGCCGCGGCCTTAGCAGCGCGAGCGTCCTGCTTCGCCTGCTGCCGCTCGTGGTACTCGGGGACAGAGAGATTCTCTGTCCCAGCGGCGGGCTTCTCCTCGGCGGCGGTCTTCTTCGGCGAGCTCATTGCGGAATGAGCTCGAGTTTTCTTTCTCCCAACGTGAAGAATTGACGAGTGGTCAATTGCCTGATTGACGTGCCGTGACCGGCGCGTCTAACCTTAAGGGGGGGATGGTGTAACGGGGTTACACGCACAAGTGGCTACAGCCACTTGTAACTCTAACAGACGCGATGTCTGTTAAAGGTTCGAACACTTCCTCGGCCTTGATGTATGTTACATCAAGTGCCACATTCATTTACGATCACCACGACGGGTGGTCCTTAGACATTTAGGATTCCTATTGGTTGAAAGCAGCATCTTTTAACCAATGAGCGACATGCATAGCAAAGGAATTCTGCCAACCAGCCGTTGGCAGATTCCCAACTTAGAATATTACATTTGGAGGAAGTCAGAAACATAAAACAAAAATAACAGTTCTCATTTTAACCCAAAAACACTATTTGGATCGTTTATTTAGATTAATCTATACTCGGAGGCCCGAGTATAATTAACTCTAGTTTAAACTAAGCTACGCTTCCTCATACACGAGCGCACACGTGTAAGCTGTTGCAGTGAGCCAAGGTAGGCCCACTACAAGAAATGTTCATGGCGAGCCAAAGTATTGACGTGTCGGGTGACGACTAAGAGCGACGTCTTTATCAGCGAGAAGCATCATACCACCTCCAAGTCGCCAAAAAAGCCCAAGCTGACGCGCAGTATGAAGCGCTTCGCGACTCAACTTCTGGGGAATCGGGCGAAGCCCAAGCGGATTCGACATGACATTCTTGAGAAATTTGAGCCTGAAAATCGTGCAGCGCCGAAGCTGAGCCAAGTTCAGCATTTTATCGGGCACTACAAGCGGCCTCGCCTAAAAGAGAGTGATTTTGTGGAAGACATGGAGATTCTGGCTGCTGGACTGAAGTATCACGACGAAATTGGCAGTATCGACCCGTTCATTTTTGGCTACAAAGTTCAAGGTGGAAAGCCGAGTTTCGGAGACGGTACGGACGAACACCCGCTTGTTGTTGGTGTGTCAACACCGTTTATGATGAAGACATTGAGCTATGCGAACGAGCACATTTTTCACATCAATGCTACGTACAAGCTGAACCAGTCTGGATATCCAACTATTGTACTGGGGGTTTCGGATCGGGCTCGCAGTTTTCACCCTGTTGCGATTTTTATCACCTCACAAGTTACTGGACCCATTATCCATAGAGTTTTGGTGGAGCGCTTTGATATGTACTGCATTTTGACTGGAGAACTGCCCGAGATCCGGTACTGCATGGCCGATGCTGACAAAGCACAGTGCAATGCTGTTCAGTCTGCCGTTGCTCTGAAGACCCGCCCTCCTGAAAACTTGGTATTCCTCATGCGCTTCTTTCGTGTCGTAAAAAACGTGGGAGAGCATGTCTCGAAACTTTTCGGCAAGTCGATTTTTGTACCGGTACCGGTACCTGGATTTGATGCATTTCGCGCGGTCTGAAGACGAATTTGAAAGTTTTTCAAAGAAGGCTTTGAGTGTTTGGGGCGATGACCCTGTACTCGCTAAGTTTGCGAAGTATTTCAAGAAGCAGTGGCTGGATTCGGTTTTTGCAAATTGGGGCGTGTATTGGATTCCACCTGGTTACACTACGACCAACAACCCAATTGAGACTTTTAACAGGTCGATAAAGCAGGACTATACCTTCTATAGCTTGATTAAGCTTGTCGGAATTATGGATCGGCTCAAGGTGATGTGTCGTGTGATGAAAGCCCTTTTGGCTTACAAGCTACCCCTAATCGAAGGATGGTGGACCGCGTCAAATTTCTGGAGAAACACAACTGTCTGTGGACTGTGCAGCCTCAACGCACCAGCATCATGTTTCTCATGGAAGGCAACACTTCGGACAATACCATGCATTTGTGTCAGCGAGAAGACCCTACACATACTGCCGAAGAAAGCGCTACGTGGAAGAAGTTGTGCCCGGCGCTGAAAACGAAAAACAAGAATCTGATGGAGATCGAAGATCAGCCGATTGATGGCTGGAAGTTCGACCTGGAAACAAAGGTTTGCCCTTGCCGATCGTGGAATAAATATGGAGTTTGTGTGCACTCAGTCGCCTGTTTGCGGCTAGCCAAACTTCCTGTCCCTAGAGTGCCGGAGCCGAAGCGAGTGTTTTTCAACAGAAGAAAGCGTGTTGGTGGGAGACCCGCCACTGTAGGGCCCGCGTTGTCGCTGGAGTAGCTTCCTAGAAAAGGTCCCAATTTCATGAATTAATAGTTACATTTTGTTTTTGCACCCCTGCTTGCATGTTGATGTCCCCTCTATTTCTGATCCGCGAAACGCAAACAGTTCTAGAGGTACAATAGATTGTATAGTACCGCAACCTTAACTTGTTGAGATTGAAGGGGTTCCGCATTGCTCTAATTGTACCCCAACATGACTTCAACGTCATGACCTTAAGTGAAAGATTTACAAGTTTGGAACTTTACCTTTTCAGTTTGCACCCCTACGTGTCCACAATATTGTTGATTCCATCTGAATCCTGGATAATCTTGAGGACACTTTGTCTCACGCTTGTGATAGGATGGATAAGCTAGAACATTGATTTTGTTACCTTTAATCAAATGAAGACTTTTTGCAAGAAATCTTGACTTTAAATTTGTACCCCAGCTTAAACGGTGATTGTGTATTAAGATCTATACAATGTGCTTAGCGTGTTGTTCCGTCCCGAAGATATGTTATAAGTCAGTGCGCAGAATACAAGACTGTAAATATGTAAATCTTCTTTCTCGATATGAATAGTTAATCGCTGGCTGTTTATTTTAACGAAAGATTAGATATTGACAAAATTCAGACTGAAAGGCGGTAATGCGTTTAAATACTCGATACACTCTATAGAATACGCAGATACAAGAGAGAGCACAACAATAAAGTGCCACCGATCGCTGAACCATCTCGTTAAAAACAAGGGGTACAAATTGAAATTTCATTTCTGACAATGAGTTTTGATTTGGCTACAAGAATGCATCCGCTCTTGGGTTTTCAATAGTGAGTGTTACCAACCGTAATTGATGTCTAAATACCTATATGGCCATGTAAAAATAGAATGCTATTTGAGGTTAATGATGCACCTAGGGTGCAAGTATATACTTATAAAAGCCAACTTCGTTGAAATTGCTAGAAATCTAGGGCGTTTAGATTCCAATTAGAATGTACGTTACGTCATGTTCATGGTAACGCTAACTGGTATCAGCATAGTTTTGATCTTTAGCGTAAATCAACTTCCGGGGTGCATTTCTAGCAAACTATATCTTGTCCGTACAAATCTACTATTGCATCTTACCATAATTTCAACTTGCAGTGTACTTCAACATACATACTCTTGTACAAACAACATAATACCACGATACAAAGCTATTGTATTAAACAGCACGTCTAGTATCTGTACTACTTTTTAGCAGCCCTGGCAGCGGCTAAGATAGCCGCTCGCTTCCTTTTTTTAGTACCGAGTGTGTGCACTAGCGCTGCGAACAACAAAGAGAGGGTCCACGCTTCTCCGTTGAAGAAATCGCTGCTTCTCTTCCTCCAAGTAGGGCGACGTCCTGCTTCGCGACCGCGGCCAAGTAAACGGGCCCTGCCTATAGAGGTCTTGCGACCTTTTCAGCTTTGCCAGTAGCTTCTTCACGTTAACCTTGCGACCACAAAAATCGCCCTCTGTAACGACTTGTACCAATTTATTGAAATGGTCCATTACGTTACAATTCTACCTACACTAAATGCAGGGCAGAGGGACAAGATGATGTGACGGACTGGCAACAGCTAGGGCGCGAGCTCCAGTGGCAGCAACAGTTACCGTGCAGCTTGCACACAAGCGACAGTGGCAGCTCCAGCGCAGGCGACAGCGGCAGCTGGGGCGCGGGCAGCAGCAGCAGCTTGGTCGCGAGCAGCAGCGGCATGTCGGGCGCGGGCGGCAGCGGCAGCGGCAAGGTCGGGCGCGGGCTTGCACACAGGCGACAGTGGCAGCACAGCCAGACGGAGGCACCCTGCGCGAGGTAAGTCTAAAACTGAATGGACACCAACCAATTAAATGTTAGTATGGTTGACACAACACCTATTCATGCTTTGTGTGATTGTGTCACACACTGTGTGATACTCACAGATCGAGTGTGATTTTCGCATTACCTCATGTCATAAGCTCCATCCATAGTGGACCCGTCTCAATGTATAGTGGCACCGTCTCATTGTATAGTGGTACCGTCTCAATGTATAGTTGTACCGTCTCAGTGTATAGTGGTACAGTCTCAGTGTATACTTGCACCTCAATGTATAGCGGTACCGGGCGGGAATATTTGCACACCCGGTGGTCCCGTCTCAAAATAAACCAAAATGATTTGAGCGTGAAGGATGAAAAGTTAAGAATATAATAACTGATAATCATGTCAGATTTCAAAGGATTTGAATACAACTGGGACTATTACAACTGGTTGAACAGTGATTTCATGAAAACGATAATCATATGTGCTTGTGGAGGACAAATGCAAAGACGTAACGAATCTAAACATTTTAAAACAAAGCGGCATCTCATGTGGCACACAAACAAAGATATTTTAGAAAAAGCAGTCGACTGTCGATGTGGATCAACTTACCTCTGGAAAGATGAAAGAGAGCATAAGAAATCAGAGACACATAAGAACGGGTTGCACTTTAAAAATCGTGCTAAGGTGGTATGTGACTGTGGAGTTGTATATGCAACAGAGGGGGAAAGCAATCGATTTGACAAACCTATCACTTGTCTGTGTGGTGAAGTTTAAACGCAACGAACTAAGACTGAGCACTCACGAGCAGAAAAACACAAAGCTGCTATGAAAGCAAAGGTAATGTGTGAGTGTGGATCAAGTACATCTCTCTATACTCTTAAAACTCATAACAAATCACTGAAGCATAAAAAGTGGTTGGAAAGTCAATAACTTGACATTTTTTTTACTTAATATTATTTTTTTGTTCTATCCTGATATATATCCGGCTAAATATAAAGTATAGCTGACAGATAATAATTTTATCATCGACCTCATATAGCAACATGAACTCGGACGAATATTCAGGTCTTCAACGTCTAAAGATTCCTATCATTCGATGAGGTACTAATTACCGTATCAAGATCCGCAACCAGTATGGAATTACTACGTTCATCTCGAATGTTAAGAATCCTAGAAACAGAAAGCTTATGGCCAAGTTTTATAAGATTTCTGAAAAGCGTATCAACACCGAACTAGACTATGAATACAGGAAACCGCGTTCATACAAGTTTGAAGAGAACTCTGTTATGGAGTCTCACGAATTTGTTGGATTCAGTCAAGACGATATCTATGACAAGGTGAAGACATCCTGGAAGGTCTAACTCGTGCCGTTAAGATTAACAGTCGTCTAGGTTTCAAGCTAATTGACAGAACCAATGGCTTAGAGCGTGATTACTATCCAAGTACAAACACGGAGATCTGGCCAAGTACTGCTGTAGCAATTAACTCAAAGGCCGATGGAGAAAGGAAAGTGATGAGCTACATGAAAGCTAGTGATTTTACTGAGCGCATCAACTATCCCTCGTCAGCTTATCAGCTCAAAGAGATTAATGCTGTGGTGATTGTGATCTATAAAAGGGATCATATTTTAGGTAATTCCGAAATTAAAATCCCTGAATGCTTCTCTAAGAACCATCACATCATCAACTTTCCTAAAATGAACAACAAGTGTGTCTTCATTTGCATTGCATATCACCTAATCGAAGGTAAGAAGCCTCAGCGTGTTGTATCGTATGCTAAGCAGCGTGTAAAATAATTCTGTGCGTATGAGAACATTCCTTATTCGCCTAAGGTTTACAAAGACTTCAAACCTGTTGATATTGTGCAGTTCGATAAACTTGAAGACTGTTTCAAGGTAGGAATCAATGTATGGAAAATTGACGATGAGTCACAGGAGATCCTTAAGATTAGAGCACCTGGAAAGGAGTATGATAACACTATAAACATTCTAGACTACAATGGTCACGCAATGTATATCACAGAGCTAGACCACATTCTTAACAAATATCCGTGCAACAGTTGTGATGCTAGCTTTGACTCAGCTGAAAAACTTAGGGATCACAAGAAGACCAAATGCCAGCTCGATGTTGTTAGAGCTTTGCATTGAAGCCTACTCTGTGTCGACCATCCGAGAATCGAGTCAAGTCTCTACTTTCTAGGTACAAGGTCTATGACGTTGATCACTACATGGATCATTTCATTGTCTACGACTTCGAGGCTATCCTTGAAGATAAACACAGGGAAAGCGGTCGTAGCACCAAATTTACCAAGTTTCATCAAGCAATTTCAGTTTCTGTTTGTGACAGTCTAACGAAGCCGGTAAAATGCTTCGTCCATGGAACAGTAAGGGATTTACTAACCGAAATTTTGGAATATGCCCATGAGGTTTCAGAAAAAAATCGGGAGTATAATCTTCATAAGTACAGAAAGCTATTTGCGAAAATTGGTAAAAACATTGCTGACCTAAAGGCTTCAAAGATGAGATTCAAAGCGATTGAGGAAAAAGCTAGGATTTTTGGTAAGATCATTGACAACGAGACCAAAATCAAGGATAGCTTATATGAGATGTGCTCTCAATCACCTGTACTTGGCTTTAACTCTGGTCGTTATGACATCAACCTCATTAGGAACACTCTCTTCTCTGTACTAGGAACGGACAACATCAAGATGGTTATCAAGAACCCGAACTACATTGGCATATCGACGGATAAACTGAAGATTCTAGATATCAGTAACTATCTTCCGGTTGGAACATCATATCCTGAATACCTCGAAACGTACTTAGGTAGTGTCAATGTGAGGATAAAATCAGGTGTGGCTGCGGTCTTGGCAAGGGCATGTTCTGTTATGACTATTTAACATCGTATGAAAGAATCTTCGATGAAGGTTTACCGCCAAGATCTGCATTCGATTCAGAACGCAAGGGTACGAAGTGTACTGAAAGCGAGTACGAGCGCCTAAAGTATGTTTGGGAACACTACAACATGAAGACGGTCAAAGGTCTTCTAACCTGGTATAACAACTTAGATGTTCAACCCTTTGTTAAAGCTATTCTTAAGCAACAGGAGTTCTACAAGAAATTCGGTCTTGACATGTTCATGGATGGTGTAAGCTTACCTGGTCTTTCCGAAAAGGTCATGTGCCAAACTTGCTTTGACTCCCTTGAGTTTGAATACCTAGATACGAATAAAGTTGAAGCAGCTTTTAGCTTCCCGCTTAATCGATTAGAGGGGTACAAGCGTCAAGATAAGGCACGCGGACGTGATTTTGGATTAACGATTAACCATCTTGATGACTTACTAAAGAAAGCTTCATACCGTTGGCTACACTGTAATTGCCGGTTAACCGTTGAAAACGTATCGGCTGATCGCATTGACAACGCTAAAGGTCATATTGATGGTAATATTATGATTTCCTGCCATGACTGTAATGTTGTCCGCGAGGATATGAATCCTAAAGCGTTCCGACGTCAGAAGCTACTTGAACGCAATGGTGATAAACTTTCTGGTGCATCGACGAGGAGCAGAAAGAGATCTATCACAAGATGAAAGCTAACATTGCCGGCGGACCATGGATCATCTCCAACCGCTTCGCCAAGCGCAACGAGACGTTGATTCGTGGCCTCAAAAAGTGTATGAAGGTCATTGGCTATGACGCTAACGCTCTCTATCTGTGGGCTCTACGGAACTTAATGCCATGCGGTCATTTAACCTCTATTGATGCTTACGAAGACATTATTGAAGATATCTAATCAGACAAGATCTTCGGTTTCCTCGAATGTGACATTGAAACACCAGAACACCTTAAGGAGTACTTTAGTGAGATGACACCTATATTCAAGAACGTTGTGATTCATACATCCCGCGAGGACATTATTGGTGAGTATATGTTCAATCATGCAAACGATGATGAAGCTTATCGGTAACTCAGCATTTGGGTGATCTGGCATGGATAAAAGTAAGCATAAGGAAGTCCAATACTTAGGCGAGGCTAAGTCTGTTAGAGCTATTGTTGAAAAGCAGAATTTCCATGACGTTGTCGAGCTTGAAGGTGCCTACGAGGTCAGCCTTGAGAAGCGACGTATCAAGTTTAAAAATCCTATTCACGTGTCTATCGCTATCTACCAACTTGCCAAGCTACGCATGCTTCAGTTCTACTACGACTGCATTGACTTCTACTTCGACCACAGCGACTTCCAGTATCAGGAGATGGACACGGATTCAGCCTATATCGCATTCAGCTATGACAAGCCATTGGAGAACTTAATTAAGCCTGAACTTGTTGATCACAAATACGACTGGTTTCCGCGTGACTACAATAAAGAAGTCGCTGCTTATGATCGACGCACGCCTGGTCTATTAAAAGAAGAATGGCGAGGTAACGCTATGGTGAGTCTATCGTCAAAGAACTATCACTGCTATCTTCCTGATGTAGGTCACAAGATGAAGACTTCGGCTAAAGGTGTTCAACAAGGTGGTAATCGCAACGCTAACATCTTGAACCAACAGGGCTTTGAGTCTGTCGTCAAGGACCGGGTTACACTCAAGGCTACTAATCGCGGCTTCCGCATCGACAAGGTAAGCAATGGTATCGTTACGTACGAACAGTGTAAAACAGGCCTTTCGCATTGGTACGATAAGCGAATTGTCCTTGCTGACGGTATTACAACTGCACCTCTGAGTATTTAGGTTCGCGTTTATGGAGAAGCCAAGCGACCTTTTTTTTCGATTCAATAAACGAATTAAAACTCATAAAAAGTGAGTTGATCCTGAAGGATAAAACTATAAAGTATAGTAACATATCATATAAGCGCAACGCAAACAACGTAGTCATGAACTTCCCTATTATGCACGCTAGCTTCGATCAAGTCACGGTTGAACAGCTTCGCACGGTTTATCACTTCCATAATGATGATCTGTATGAGTTATTCATTAACGAAATGCTGCTGAGTGATTCATTTCTTATCAGTGGAGATTATGAGACCGATCATGAAACGCTGCGTACTGATATGGAAGATTTTGACATTCATCACAATGAGACAATGCAACAAGATTTTAATCACGTCCCTGGATTTGAATGTGATCATGTGTAACGGGGTTACACGAATGTTACCCGAAGGGTTACGAAGTGTGGCACACACAGGCTTGTGTGGTGCACACTGTCTAACCTAT
Organism: Phytophthora melonis; assembly: GCA_024211575.1. Lineage (NCBI taxonomy): Eukaryota > Oomycota > Peronosporomycetes > Peronosporales > Peronosporaceae > Phytophthora > Phytophthora melonis. Next base: position 562,293 of record JAMXKT010000041.1, read on the forward strand.
TTCAGTAGGAGAATCAGTACATGGCTTCAGAGCCACAGATTATGCATATGACTAGGGTTCACTATGCTAGATAGTGAACCAGATACATTTACACCGAAGGCGGCTCTGCCGCGATAAGAGAAATACATTCAGTTTGAAGATTCACAGCTAAGAGTTAAGGGTTGACTCTTGGAGTCCGTAGGGAGTACGGACTCGTGCGTTCTGGTATTAGAACGGGCTATCTTTAGCCGCGACTCTGTGAGTCTGTTACGTCTTCCTCTGACGCTAAAGCTACGGCAGCCCCGCTGCACTTGGTAGCACTTGTAGTCAATCCGACACCTGAGTCTGGATAGACTGACCCTCTGTGGAGAATGGAGCAGTTCGCTCACTTGCCCCCGAACCAGCAGGATGCGCTTAAAAAGCTTATGTCCTTGCTGGGCCCGGAGGGCGTGACGCAACTGGCGCAACAAGGCCCCGACGCGGTGAATGCGCGTCTCGAGGCGTTCTCCAGCTACGAGAATGCTCTGTTGGAGCACCTCCAGCAGAGGATGGCGACGGCCGTGGCGCCGCAAGCGCCCGCTACGTCATCCGACGCGGGAACAAGACCCAAGCCGCTCATGTTGAGCGTGAAGACCTTCGAAGGCAAGGAAGGGGAAAGCTTAATGCTTTGGACCCGTGAAGTCGAGATGACTATGAGCTCAGCTCTACTCCGGACGGAGTCGCAGCGCGTGGCGCTAGCTATCTCGAAGCTTGGTGGGCGAGCGAGAGAGTGGGCACTAACGTCAGGGACGTCGGTCGACACGGCCTTCCCGACGTGGGACCAGCTGAAGCAGCAACTGTCCCGAGTGTTCGCTCCGCCTAACGAGGCGTATCGCGTGCGCTCACGCTTCCTGGCTACCCGACAAGGCAGGAAGGATTTGGTGGACTATGTCCAGGAGTTGAGAACTCTCATTGCGGGCATGTCTGCCGAGCCTCTGGCTGAGGTAGTCATCGTCACGGTGTTTATGGAAGGACTTCGCACTGGCGTGGCCAGGACGGAAGTCTTCCGCACTCACCCAAGCTCTTTTGAAGAGGCTGTGGACATCGCGTTGAACGCGGAGCACAACTTTAAGTCGTCAAGACTTGGGTGGAACGCTCCTCACACCAGTTCGTCCAATGGTCCGGAGCCTATGGACCTCAGCTATGCTGAAGACGAAGAAGCCGAGCTTCGGGCTGCTGAGCAGCGGCGCGGCATCCGCCGATGCTTCATCTGCGGTGACACGCGTCACTTGCGCGCCGGATGTCCGCTGCGCTTGCAGCGCCAGGCTTCGTCAAGCCGCTCTTCGGGTTCGAGCCAGGGCTCTGGTTCGTCTCGGGGAACGAGAAAACCCAGTAGGCGCGGGGCGGCCTACTGGGGAGGAACTAAGTTCTATTGAACCTCGGCGAGGTGGAGGTCGACAGGACTTAGCCCCGAAGAGAGCTGTACTCTATAACACGGAACGTGTGTGCAAGCCGGGCTTGCTAGTTGTCCAGGCTTGGGTGAAGGGCTTCACAAAGCCATGGACGATTTTGATCGATTCGGGAGCGTCGGGTAATTACGCCCGGCGTTCCACGATGGACGGAAGTCAGCTTTATGCTGAGGCGCTGGTAGCGCGTGGGAGTGACATCGTCACTGTTCGTCTCGCGACGGGCACTCGTGTCACGGTGCCTAAAGTCCCTGTGGACTTGGGCGTGAAGTTTTTAGATTTTGATAGCGTGGAACGCTGTCTGGTCTTAGACCTCGATTCGAGATATGATCTCATCCTTGGTATGGCGTGGCTGGAACGCCATGAGCCTTGGATAGATTGGAGGTCGAAGACCCTTGGTGCTACGCACTTCTCTCCTGGCGGAGCATTGGCGAGTCATGAACCCACCTCTGCTAGGAAGCAGAAGCGCTTCTGGCGCGAGCACTGGACCGAGTCGGTCAATGTGCTAGACATCGGAGTTTCCGAGTTGGTGGACACTGCGTGTGTCGAGAACGAGCGTTCCGAGCGTGGCTCGTGGACGGCAGGTGGAGCGGCACGAATTCCGCTGAGCGGGTGTGCGTCTGAGGGCGACGCCCTGCTGCGTGCCAGTGAAGGCGCGGTCGACGAGAGGTCGAGTGAAGGTGGGCGTTGCCCGGATCAAGGATGTGGAGCGGCACGAATTCCGCTGAGCGGGTGTGCGTCTGAGGGCGACGCCCTGCTGCGTGCCAGTGAAGGCGCGGTCGACGAGAGGTCGAGTGAAGGTGGGCGTTGCCCGGATCAAGGATGTGGAGCGGCACTAATTCCGCTGAGCGGGTGTGCGTCTGAGGGCGACGCCCTGCTGCGTGCCAGCGACGGCGCGGTCGGCACGATGCCGAGGGACAAGGGGATCTGCCCGGATGAAGATCGTGGAGTGGCACGTAATCCACTGAGTGGAGGCTGCGGGTCGTGCAGCCCTTCGCTGAGTGTCGATCAAGACACTGGTGCTCCTCTGGAGCTGAATGAGGTGGTGATACCTGGCGTCAAGAAGCACGCGGAATCACGGAGCTCTTCTGGGCGGACAGTGTCCATGAAGAGGCGGCAGCGCCGCAAAGCGCTGGCGGCGCGACGCAAGGCGTCTGCGGTCTCACGAGTCGAGAAGGGTGTGCCGAGCGGTGAGGCTCCACACAAGAGCGAGCAGCTCTACACACTCGTGAATGGAGTGACGGGCGACGTCGACGGAGATGTCAGTCTCACCGACTTGCCCTCACTATCTGCTCTCCTGGAGCTGGACGAGATGTCCTTGGCCGAGTTGGGCGAAGCCTTGAAGGCTGGAGACTTGGCGGAGGTGGTGGTCATACGACCTGAAGAAGAGTTGAACTCGTCCTCGCTTCTGGATGAAGCTGTCCTGGAGGACACTAAGAAGGCGCTGAATGCGCGAAGCGGATCGGCGATCCTGAAGGATCCGTCGGACCCCTTGTACCACGTGGTGAAGGATTATCAAGACGTGGTCTCGAAGGAACCGCCCTCGGGGCTACCTCCGGATCGAGGTGTTCGACATGAGATTGATCTCGTTCCGGGAACGAAGTACTGCGTGACGAGGCAGTGGCCTCTGCCGAAGGAGCAGTGTGACGTCATTGACGCGTTCTTCCGTGCGAAGCACGAGGCGGGCATGGTGCGTGAGAGTAAGTCTCCTCACTCCACGCCGACGTTCTGTGTCAGAAAGCCGAATGGCAAGTGGCGTATTGTGCATGCTTTTAACAAGCTGAATGCCGCCACCATTCCGGCGCAGACGCCGATTCCTCGGAAGGACGTTCTTCAGAACAACATGGCAGGATGTACGATGTACAGTGCGCTCGACTTGGTCGATGGCTACTACCAATTGCTCATGAGAACGAGCGACATTCCTCTCACTGCGGTGAGTACTCCGAGCGGCATGCTCTGGGAGTGGTTGGTGATGCCCCAAGGGCTCTCGAACGCGCCAGCGACGTTCAATCGTCTTGTGACGCAGCTCTTCCGGCCCCATCGGGCGTACGCGCAGACGTACTTCGATGACATCTTTGTCCACAGTCGTGCGGAGCACGGGAAGACTGATATGGAGAACCATGTCGAGCACCTGCGTGCTGTGCTCGAGTGCATGCGTCAAAACAAGTTGTATGCCAACATTGACAAATGCATCTTCGGAGCAGAAGAGATTCCCTTCTTAGGGTGCTTCATCGGGAAGCGTGGCCTGAGGGCCGACCCGGTCAAGGTCAAGGCCATTGTTGACTGGCCGGTTCCCCAGAACCAGAAGGATCTTCGCAAGTGGCTTGGCTTGGCCAATTACTTGCACAGGTACAGCGAGAATTACGCTGAGATGGCTCGGCCACTCTCCAATCTCCTGAAGAAGGACGCGGAGTGGTGTTGGAACACCGAGCATCAAGATGCGTTTGCGGCAATTAAGGATAGTCTCCTTCATGCGCCTATTCTGGCTTTGCCAGACCCCGCTCGTCCGTTTAGTGTCGTCTGTGACGCCTCGGACTTTGCCATCGGCTGTGCCCTGCTACAAGCAGACGCCGAGGGGCGCGAGCGCGTGGTGGCGTTCGAATCTCGTCAGCTGAAGGCTGCTGAGAAGAACTATCCTGTCCATGACAAAGAGCTACTTGCGATGAAGTATGCGCTCGTCAAGTTCAGGGTTCACCTGTTGGGCTCTCAGCCGTTCGTGATTTACACGGATCACGCGTCGTTACGCACTGCGACTCAGTCGCCTCATCTCTCGCAAAGGATGGCCCGTTGGCTGTCCTTCTTCGCGGAGTACAACTTCGAGGTGAAGTACAAGCCTGGTAGGCAGAATGTCCTCGCGGACGCGCTGTCGCGCAGGCCGGATTATGAGCTGGCTCATGTAACGACCGTGACTTCGTCATTACCGGATCTGATCCGAACGGCTTATGCCAAGGATGACACTTGTGTCGCGTTGCTGAAGGCTCTCGGGAGCAAGGAGTTTCAAGACTCGGACATTGAATTGTCGGCGCGAGTGCGCGCGCGTTTGCATCGCTACACCCTCGATGGTGGCCTGCTGTTCTACAGCACTGGCTCCGAGGACACGCCACGCGTGGTCATCCCTCATGATGAGGACCTGAAGTATCGTATCCTCTATGAGGCCCACGACACGCCGGTGGCTGGCCATCTTGGCCGTGAGAAGACCTACAGCTCGGTGAGCACCCACTACTGGTGGCCGAAGCTGTACAAGTGGACGAGCACTTATGTGCGCACGTGCGAGACGTGTCAGCGAGTGAAGTCGTCACCCCATGCTGCAGCCCCGTTGGCAAGCTTGCCTGTCCCTTCGGGCTGTTGGCAATCCATGAGTATGGACTTTGTGTTTGGCCTGCCGGCGGATGCGGCGGGCAACACTGGAGTCGTGGTCTTTGTAGACCGACTGAGCAAGATGGCTCACATTGCGGCTGTGCCGGATACCATCGATGGTAAGGGTACAGCAACGCTGTTCTTGGACCGAGTGTTTCGACAACACGGACTCCCTGAGTCGATTGTCTCGGACCGAGACCCCGCTTCACGGGCAACTTCTGGAGCGCGGTTTTTGCGGTGCTTGGCACCAAGCTGGACATGTCCACGGCGGATCACCCGCAGACCGATGGTCAGACGGAGCGAGTGAATCGCGTCGTCGAAGACGTGCTCCGCAGCATTTGCGCTGAGACGCCGAAGCGTTGGAGCGCTATGCTGCCACTCGTTGAGTTTGCGTTGAATAACGCCGTGCATGCCTCGACCGGCTACACGCCGTTCTACGTGAACAGCTTGTCCCATCCCCGCGTCCCGCTGACGCCGCCACGTGGTGGCCTCGGGCTTGGTGGGAGAGGAAGCCGATTTAGCTGATCGGCTAGCTGATGTCAGCCCGGCTACTGTTCGTAAACAGGTTGACACTTTCTTGTCGACGCGCTTGAGTGTCTTACGACACGTGCGTGACGCAATGGCTGAGAGCCAAGACAAGCAAAAGGAACATGCGGATGCTAAAGGCAGAGGCAATGTTGACAGTTATGAGGTCGGGGACCTGGTATTGCTAAATGCTAAGAACCTACCTACACATGCAGTGTCCGCTGTCTTCAAGACGAAGTTGCGCCCGCGCTTCATTGGACCTTTCAAGGTCGTGGCCAGGAAGGGCCTTGCGTACACGCTCAATCTTCCGAAGAAGATGCGGACGCACCCCGTCTTCTACGTGGGCTTGCTCAAGCCGTACCATGACCCGACGCAGGTGCAAACGGAGGCACCGAGGGCGACGAGGTCGCAGGCGCGGAGGTCGCGAGCGTCGAGGACGCAGTCGCAGGCGTCACAGACGCGACCATCATCGCAGGCACTGCAGGCACAGGCGGAAGGCTCGGCATCGGCGGTGCCGCGAGCCCTGAGGGCAGGGTCGGAGTCGGAGGTGCCGCAGGCACAGGGGCCACCGGCACAGGAGGCGCAGCGGGCGGGCCCTGCATGCGGGCCAGAAGGTCAATCTGACCCTGCAATGCAGCCTGCTGACGCCGAAGCTCGGATAGCTCCTGGCTACGACGATCGTCGCGATCGCCATAATACTGCACCCAGCTCTCCAAGTGTCGGAGCCGGTCCCAGACCTCGCGAGGCACTTGAACCCAGCTCAAGTCCCGAGCAAGCTCGTCGAGCTCCGTGGCAGTACGCGCGAGACGCGCATCGACATCCTGGACATGGTCCCGAAGGCGAGTCGTCTGTTGCTGAACCTCGAACAGCTCATCAAACGTCGCGAGGCGGCTTGGTGCGTCCTCCACCGGCGCTGCTCGATGAGCAAGGGAACCTTCACTACCATGTGGAGCGCCTGCTGGCGAAGCGGCGGTGCCGGGGTCAAAACCAGTATCTGGTAAAGTGGCGAGGGTACCCACACTCAGAGAACTCATGGGAGTTTGAGGTGCCCCTTCGCCAAGACTGCCCAGACGTCGTGGACGCTTTTGATCGGCTTGATCACCAGCGCCCCGTGGGCTCGAGGCCGGCATGCCGGCCGTCCCGCGCTTCCCGGCAATAGGCTGGGAGCTGCTGGGTCAGCCACATTGCTCCGGGGTTGGCCCTGAGCCACAGCGCTCACTCCCTCACGGGTAGGAGCGACTGGAGGGCTCAAAGGAGCGAAGCGCGCAGCGCTAGAATGGGTCTGCGGCTGAGCGTTAGCCGAGAGGCTGCGTTTGGCTCGGATCTTCGCAAAGTCGAAGCGGAGCTTGCGTTCGATACGAACATCCACTTCGCTGAAGCTAGCTCGAAGAGCATCCATGGAGCTAAGCTTCTTCTTCTTCTCAGCCCAGAGCTCGAACTGAGCCTCGTGTTCGATCAGGCTTTCGCCCGGGCTGAGCACCACAGGGTACGTCCGCATTGCGGGCACGGACAACCCCTTGCCTTGCAGGCGCAACCGCTCGCGGTACTCGGAGACAGTCGTAGACTGTGGAGTCAAGAGTCGCTGTCGTAGAGACGTTCGAAGAGCGATCTCCTCCGGAGTACGGGCCGCAGGCCCAATGACATGCTGAGCCAGCGTCGGCTGGAAAGCCTGGCGGCATGCCTCCGCGGGGTCACGAGGCCGAAAGCCGTACTCGGCGGTGCTGGGGTTCAGCAGGGGCCGCAACTCGGGGCGCTGGGAGCGCATGGAGGCCAGCTGCGCCGCAACCTGCTCGGATTGAGCCTCGTCCAAAGGGTTGGAGATGACGGGGCCCAAGGGCACTTCCCGCACGAGGCGGAGAGTACCGTGACTCAGTGAGCTCGCGCAGCTCGCGGAGCCCGGAAGAGCGTTCAGGGAACGGATTTGGAGTGCGCAGCGGTGGCCGCGGCTCCTCCCTCGACAGCGCAGTGCGCTCAGTAGAGGGATGGCTCGACGAGCGCGCAGGAGACACTCGCGCGCGGCGCTCTTGGTCGCGGGAGCTCGACGAGCCAACTGTGGCCGACGTGCCACCTCCGCGTTGTGCCGGCGACGTGGGCGAAGCGTCGCGGCGGTTCGGGGAGCGTTGTGGGGACGCTGCTTCACCCTCATGGCTCGGAGAGCCGACATCGGACTCGCTGTAGTCCACCTCGCCCTCCTCCTCATCTCCGAAGAGATCTTTGAGGTCCATGGTCGGATGGGCTAGTGCTCGAGGGAGCTGGGGCGTGCTCGCCGCGAGCGTTGCTTGAGGCGTTGCGCCGCGAAGTACTGAGAGACCGAGAGCCTGGGAGGCGCGGTCGGTGTGCGCACCTGCGCCGGCGAGCTTGGGAGTTCGCAGGCACGAGGTGCCGAAGCGCGAGAGGAGCGAGGCTCCGAGGCGGACCTCGCGAGAGGGTTTCTGCGGTCGAAAGACCAAAAGGCGTTATGACTTGAAGTCATGTGAGGGCGCGTTGCGCCGAGAAGTTCTCAGAGACGTCCACACGATGTGGATTGACTCGTTCGAGAAGGAGGCTTGACGGAACAAGACCCGGTCGTTGACCGTTAAGCGTGAACACCCGTGTCCACGGTTTGGTGGGGGAGGGTGTAACGGGGTTACACGAATGTTACCCGAAGGGTTACGAAGTGTGGCACACACAGGCTTGTGTGGTGCACACTGTCTAACCTATTTCAGTAGGAGAATCAGTACATGGCTTCAGAGCCACAGATTATGCATATGACTAGGGTTCACTATGCTAGATAGTGAACCAGATACATTTACACCGAAGGCGGCTCTGCCGCGGTAAGAGAAATACATTCAGTTTGAAGATTCACAGCTAAGAGTTAAGGGTTGACTCTTGGAGTCCGTAGGGAGTACGGACTCGTGCGTTCTGGTATTAGAACGGGCTATCTTTAGCCGCGACTCTGTGAGTCTGTTACGTCTTCCTCTGACGCTAAAGCTACGGCAGCCCCGCTGCATCATGCTTCTTGTCAAAGCATTGGCTGGAGTTTAGTAGACTGCATCAGACACCATGCTTGCCCGGCTGAAAATAACCATGAAATTATCAATTGTCCTTCATGTTATGGGCGTATCATGATTGGTGATTTTATTCCATGTAAGTTACAGCCAATTGCTACAGATGAAGAAATTAATCGGCGTACGATGAAGTATCTTAACCCTTTTGCGATGGTTCTGTGTAAAACATGGCTAACTAGCATGTTTTACAAAATCGACCCAATCAGAGTTTAGAATGATAATTTTAGCCAGTAAGGGTCGGGGCGGTAACCGTACTAAAACATGGCTAAGTAGCATGTTTTATATTAGGTACGAATAAAATCGAGTCTTATGTCCGATTTTGGTTTGCGGGTCTCGGCGTAAAACCATGCATCTAGTCATGTTTTACGGTTTTGTATCGGGAGGCTCCCATACAAATTCCAAGTATAAAAATCATCGCAAAAGGGTTAAGCAAGCAGGAGATGGAATCTTTGTTTTCAAGAGACAAATCTTTGACCAGATTGATGTATTCAAGCAGCGGCGTTTCATTAAAGACTTCTTAAAAAAAAGTATTCGAAGAACTTATCCAGACAACATTGCACCCTTCTTGCATCCAAAAGCAACTAAATCAGTTTGATGATGTAGAATCATTTTTTGAGGCAATCGGTTGCTAAGCATTAAGCTCTAATTTGTTTTTGTCTCTTAAGTATAAGGACAAAAATGCGGCGTGAACAATTCAAATACGATCCAAATGACCCAAAGCAAACTTTCCTCGACAAGCTCTACCATGATCCAAGCTACGGCTTCGTTGGAATCCAAAAGCTGTATGAGAAGGCTAAAGCTATAGACAGACGCATCACGCACAAAGACGTTAGCGACTTCTTTAAAGCTGGAGTTGAAATCCAGCGGTTCCAACATCAAAAGCCTAAGTTTGAGCAGCTTAAGATAGCATCGCCTAATCCGGACTCATGGCATATTGACTTAGCGTTTTGGTTCAAGAGAACGATCTTGACGAGTGTCAATATCAACCCGAGACTTGGTTACGCTGCGCTGTTACAAAACAAACAAGCAACTACTGTTCTGGAAGCATTAAAAGACTTCATAAAGGCGAACAGACCTAGAATCGTCACGAGTGCTAATGGCAAAGAGTTCATGAACAAGATACTTCAAGGAAAGTAAAATCGAGCACTACAGCAATGACCCTGGTGACCATGCTACGATGGGGAAGATCGAACGCTTCAACAGAACGATCAAGCAACACGTGATGCAAATGCCGGATAGACAAAATCTGACACCTCAGCTACTTAAAGAGATTATTTCAAACTACAACAACACTACGCATCGTTCAATAGGTATGACGCCTAATGAAGCGCGAGGACAGATAAATGACAAAGACCTAGAGCACAACAAGGACGTTCTAACCAAGGTAGAAAACGATATCAGCGTAGGTACTAAAGTCTTGTATCGACTAAATAAGGGTACATTTGACAAAGAGGACGTTCGCTGGAGCAAAGCTGTTTACCAAGTGGTTGGCACTGATGGTTACAAAGTTCAGATCCGTTCAAAGAACTGTCATACGCTTTACAAATCGCCAAACGATCTCATACCGGTTAAAGCGAAGGTTACAGATGCACCTTATAAGGAAGGAGACCTATTCGAGATCGAGAAAATTCTTGAGCATAAGCGCAATAAAGACGGTAAGTATAGATATCATATCAAATGGGTTGACTACGACAAGCCAACCTGGGAACCTCAAGACAATCTTCGCCTAGTGAACAAGAATCGAATGAGTAAACCAGAGCAGAAGTACTTCCGAGAGTTATTAAAGAAAAAAAGGGGTTCTACGAAAATACAACTTAAGCAACGAGCTAATAGACTTCCTTTTTTATGTTTTCTTGTTTAGTTGGTATGTAGACCTTTGTTTTCGACCCGGTTACTTTTTTTGAAATTTGCCGCATCAGCTTCGATCGAATTATTGGAGTATACATACGCAGCTAGACCATCTTTGTCATCATCGATATAGACTAAGTCATCATTCATGCTTATATATGAAGCAATGATATTTTTGGAAATTTATAAATGACTGTATATAGAAAAGTATAATACAATATATGACATATTGCACAGCGACAACTCAACGCAATGGTCAGTGTTCACGAGCAGCTCTGAAAAGCGGCTTTTGCTAGCAGCATGATAAGGATCATAAATTCGAGATGTATCGGTAGGAGTTAGCCAAAATGCATAACCGAGTTCGTATGTACCTAGCTAAGACTAACAAGAGATGATATACGATGTTGAACGATGTGACTATATCAAACATAAGCTAGGACAAATGACAGACAGTGTCAGAGCCGATCGTTACACAGTTACAGATATACATCTAAGAGATGAGTTGGAAGAGCTATTTGACTTGCCTTTTGATGGGATTTTACCAGCGTATCAGTCAATGTTACATCGGCGCAATAGTATCGTTCATAAATCCACAATGGTTTAGTGGGAGTCGGCTGCCATACCGAAGAAGCTAAAGTATCACCTACGATTTAATAAGAGTAAATAATCTCATTCATGGTAATATAGAGCAGAAAAGGTTCCTTCGTTTAAATCGCTGGCTCAAAGAGAGGAAAAGCGGCTTGAGCTTCTTGAAAGAGCGCGCCGACGGGTAAGTCAAGCAAATATTAAACGAGATATGTATGTTGATGCTTAGTGGGATAGTGACGCAGAAAAGGAAATCAATCTTAATGATTCGAACAAGGTGACTGAATCGACTCAAACAGAGTAGAATAGTTACATTTTTTTCAGTCTGTCTAATATATCACGCTTTAGACCAATGTTTCCGAATTTTACATCGATCGCTCAACGTGAGCGCAAGAGCTTGAGCTTCTTCAAAAAGCTCAGCTGCGTGTACAGCAAGCTGACGCGAACGTTAGCTGTATTCTGAAACAGCGTGGTCGAGTGATCAGGGAAAAGTTATCAACGTAAATCAGAATAGTGTTACTCAAAGCAGTCAAACAACTAGTACTCAAGATCAACACAATATCGACGCAACTTTAGATACCGAAGGTAGGGTCGACACTGCACGGGTCTATAGTGATGCTAGCACGGAACCTCTGTCGATAGTCAGTTTTGCAAGCACTGAATCGCAAGCTACACCGAGTTTAGTAATAAGCGATTCTCAAGCAAAGCCCGATGTATCTACTATCGGTTCACAAGCTAAACCTGATACATCAACGAGTAACTCTCAAGCTAAGCCTGATGTAACGTCGAAGGAAACGCAAACTAAAAGAGAACTATTTGAAGAAGATAAGGATGCAATACGTTTTATTCGAAACATTACAGGACATACCCCGAATGGGCTGTGCTCAAAATTCCGCCTTTAACAAAAGATGGACGATAATTGACAAAATACTACATCGGAAAATCATGCTACTTGTACAGACGTGATACCGACAGACGAGCATCCCCGTCAAAGGTTGATTGGGAAGCTACAGCCGAAAATGTAGCGGTGAGGTTCAACGATAAGCAAAGTAACATTGATAATGAGTTAGATACTATGAAGTTAGACGATCGCGACGCACTTGACTACCGCTTTTGGTTAAAACGACGCGGTGAAACGCTTGGAAAAGCCTGAAAAGTCTGATACGGTTCGGTTTACAAGAGGGACAGACGCGGGTGATGACCAACGATGGGACCAGTCAAGTTTAATATGGCTATTGCGATTAAACCAAGCAAAATTCAACGAAGCCAATATCATCATTCATCTTGTGTATGATTCAGGGTCTACAGTAACATCAGACAAAGAACCAAAGCTTTTCAAACTGCCGCTAAAACAAAATGAATCAAAACCGGACGAACTTCAGGCTATCAGGATTAAAACCAACGAAAACAATCCAACTATTCTGAAGTTAATAAATTGGAGCGAGACGGTTAAGTCAATACTTGCTAAAGCTAAAAAGAACAGAATTGGTTTAAATTGCGACCGCGTTGACTACAAGGAAATTAGGGCAAATAAGAATAGATTCCAACCTGCTAATGAGTTATTTACCGCTGCGCCTGGAGTTTCAGTTGGTAGCGCTAAGACTGATATTCGCTACAAAGTAGACATCCCTGCTAGTGACGCAAAGCGCTTCATAACTAACTTTCTTTGAGAGGCACACGATCGGGATGGTATTGTTCCAATCCGGCTTCCACCGGTAATTATTAGAAAGGACAAGGCTAAACAGCATCGGGATTAATATCTTGCGTGGTAACCAGCTGCTAATACGTTACGAATCAGAGATGGCTCGAAGAAAAACGATTCAATCATTCAGAGTAATAAGCTCTTCTTCAGTCATATTGAGTGGACTTACACGCGGGACGTTCTTATTGAGGTTATGGAGGTTCTACGCAAAGAACTAGGTGATGTTAACAGCATCAATTGGGCTCAAGATAAAACAATTAGAAATACACTTGCTCTATTCGAAGAAGTGGCTGTCAGAAATGGTATATCAGCTATTAAGTCCAAAGTGGATAATGAAACTCATGACATGAAAGATGTAGAAGATTTCAGTAACCGACAAGATGATCGCGCTGTCAAGCAAACTATGAACGACATGCTTAAACGGGTCAGTAGTAGCGGTCTTAAAGAACGCGGTCTCAGAGGTGCTGGTTTGCTTCCAGGCGGTCAGTGTATACCTAACAAAAAGCCAAAAGGAGAACCTATGTACGCAAATATCAAACGCGGAGGCAATGGACGATACAACCTTAACGATATTCAGGGCACAGCGCTAGCGAGCGCCTTCATATACAAGCAGATTGAAAGCAAGTATATTCGTATCCTTGAACTAAACAATCAGGTTTTATACATAGTGAGACCATCGCGAAAATGGAACCAAGATGCGACATCAGCAAGGAACTTACAGAGATGGTGAAGGATCTTGTCTATAACCAGAACATTAGTCAAGCTGCATATGACAAACTACCTATTGAAGATCAGAAGTTTTTCAAAGGAAATCCTGCGCATCACTCATATCCAGTATGTCTTTAGAGATGAGCTTCCTGGCCCTCTTGGTAACCTTAGAATGGAATACGACAAGCTTAAAGGTGAGGTCATGCTAGGGGATAACAATCCTGATGTTCTGAAGCAGCTTAAAATCGTAACTATAGACATGTACTCTAACAAGCTAATAAGTGATTCTGAATTTAAGGATATAATCGTTCGCCCCATATAGAGCAACCTGTTAGTCTTAGACACAAAATAAATCACAAAACGCGGTGGGTTGTATAACCTGCACGCTGACCAAAACTTAGCTGAGCTAAAGTCAATCATGAAAGACCTTATCGTGAAGGAACGTCCGTCTAGTCATACCCCTGCAGTGTGGGCAAGCGATCGAACTGAATACTCGAAAAAAATGTGGGAACGCAGGCGGAAGCAGTAACACCGACACCTAGTGGTGGTCGCGTCTGGGCGTATGGTCCGCGAAAAAAAAAAGACACCTACTGTGAAGCCTTTCGCGCTTTAGCTACCATGGGAACTCTCTTGCAAGCATTCCAGCTGGACCATTATTGTGTTGATGACGCGCTAAGTAGCGTTGCTTTCGGTGCCAACCCATTGTGGTCTAAGTACGAATACAGCTTTAATGGTGTTGTATCTCGATAATGTTGATAGCGTGTATCGCCGAAATTGACATTCATAAACCTTCTACCGTTGATTATAACATCAGCGGCATATGTTTTATGTTTTTTACAAAATTACCTTCTTGAATTTCTCTGTCATTTTTTTTTTCTGCTTGTTTCTTCGGATATCGAGAACTTCCATTTCCATTTCTATTGTCCCGAGTAGGAACGGTCGCCACCGTTCCTACTACACGGACGACCGTTCGACTCACGATCTATTTTGGGAGGATCAGCTGTTGGACAATGCGGAGAGCGGGCAGTCATCAATTTCGGAGAGGCGCTGACTGGCGACGCGTCGGTTAGGTGGCGCCCACGGCAGCGAGGGAAGCAGTGACGCGAGCGATGGGTGAGCAGTGACGCGAAGGGCATGACGGAGGTCACGTGCACCACGTGGCTCGGGTCGTGAGCAGTGAGGTGAGCCAAGGACGAAGAGGTGAGTCGAGAGCCAGGTGAGCAGGTGACGTGTTGAAGTCGACACGTGAGCCAAAAGAGAGCAGAAAGAAGAGGGTAGCGCGGGCCGTCAGGCTCCGTGTGCGGTAAGGACGTAGGGTCAGTCGTGAATCTGCACTGGAGAGAACAAGTTGATAGCTTTTGCATATTAGCTCCGTTCTCGCTCTGTGTTCTACTGCCTAACCGTTCTAGCTTCCACACAACGCTTGACCGTCCCATCCAGGGCACTCGCGACACGTGGTGGAGAACCAGGGTACGGTCTTCGTTGTGAAGTCTGAACGACGGCAGTACGGGTCAAGTCCTCGCGTCGGTGGAGCTTCGTCTGGTCTTCGGGGGTCTGCCTGGAGTCCCAGTCTTCGCCTCGGACGCGTGAACGGTCTGGATCTGGAACTGTGTCGTGTGAACGGTGCGCTCGGCGCCTCTGTGGAATTGGAGAACGGTACGCGAAGTGCCGCAACTGGTCAAGGTCAAGAAGTAAACGGTCGGCTCGCTCGGAGCCCTACTAGGTCACGGTCAAGGTCAAGTCAACGGTGAACGGAACGCTCGGTTCCGCCGGTAATTCTGGTCGGCTCGCTCGGAGCCTGAAGTAGTTTGAAGTTTGGAGTGTGGAGATTGGAGATCGGAGTTTGTTTCGCGCGTTCGAGTGAAGAAGATCGCGTGCTGAAGGTCGAGTGAAGAAGACTTTCCGAAGACGATGACGGTTGTTGGAGATCAAGGAGAGAGTGGGGAGCAGAGGACCGTGCAGGACGAGGTGGCACGGCTGGAAGCGGAACGGTTTCGACGACTGCAACTCGGTGGGACAGCGGCGCCCACGGTCGTACGGGGATGCGGGCGAGACGGACACGACGGCGCAGGTAGCTACTGCTGCTGGTCGCGACTCGCTTCGCCAGGAAACGAGGGAGGCTCTTTGGGCCGATGAAGACGATGATGAACACAAGACCGCAGATGAACACGGTGATGCGGTCGGAGCTCAAGCAGAACAAGAGCTCGAAACGGTGATGGCTCCGTCTCCGAGCCCCGAGGCTGTGCAAACGGTCGCGGAGGACGGTAAAGGTTGCCGATGAACAGTACTGGTCGGCGGAGGACTACGGCTATCGTGAACTCGCTGAGTACGAACCGCCCTATTACACGGACTACATGAAAGAAGAACCTGAAGAAGTGCAGCAGCAGAGGACTCCGAGGGGCTTCATCCCGATGTACACGGGAACGGAGAAGCGCTTGCCTGGAGGTCCTGTATTTGGCTCGAGCGTCGATGCTTAGCAAGGAGGCTACGGTGGCTGGGGAACGGTGCCGAAGCCCGCAGTGAAGATGGAACGGAAGTGAAGTCTCCGTCGGCTCCGCCTTCAACTTCCGTTCCATGAGAAGATGAACCGGGTGGTGATGTCTCGCGTGCGATGCCTGCTCACTGCGGCGAATATGCCGTGGTCACTGTGGGGCGAAGCCCTTAATTTTGCCATTGAAGTGATGAACACCAGTGGAAGCAGTGCACTTGGTGGAGAGACGCCTTACTATCGCCGCTTCGGTGAGCGACCGGACGTGTCCACGTTGAGGATTTATACACTGTGCAGCTTCGTGCTTTTCTTACCCGCCTTGGCTGTTGGAGTGTCGTGGATGTCTCTAATCGAATTGATCCTCCGGGCTGGTTGTTTTTGTCTACCTCCAAGGCCGGTGAAGACCCAACCGACGGGGCCGGTGAAGACAGTCGTGCACGGGAAAACACCTATCAGAGCGACAGTGAATGCCTCGGCGAACGGACGGCCGATGCCTACTCAGGCTCGGAACGGTGGCTATCGAGCCCCACGAACAACCCAACCGTCCGGAGCGACCGTGACTTGTCTTCTATGGTCTCTAATGCGATCAAGGTGCTACCAGCTTTCTACTCGGACACGGCCAGCATGACCAAGGCGCGTGACTTCTGGGAGCTGTTTGAAGCTCACACTAGTCACCTCCCGGACCAGTCTCGGCTACTGGTGTTCCGACAACGGATCAAGGGCAGTGAAGTGAACGGTGGTGGAACAACTCCACCATCAGGACGTTTGCGACGCTGAAGGTCAGGTTTCACAACCTGTTCCTCAGTCGAACGGCTGACCAGCTTAGGGAACGGTTGCAGTCCACCCACCGTGAACGTGGCGAGTCCGTTGAAGAGTGGGGTGACCGCGTGACGGATCTTTGTGACTCGTTGGACTATCCGAACAGGAAGATGCGATACCAGTTGTTCCGTCGCGGACTCCGAAACAAGCGCATAGTGGCGTGTCTCGACTCGGGACCTGCACGCGACATCCCGGAAGCCTGCGAATGGCTATTGGCCAAGGAGATGCCGCGTCCCATTGAAGAAGACGACGAGTTCTCGGATGAGAAGAGGAAGTCGAGCGGAAGCGATGCCTCGCCCGCGAACGACCCGATGGAGGCTGTGGGTGTGCTGGCGGAGAAGATGATGACGTTCATGACCCAGCAGCAACAGTGGTAGCAGCAGATGATGCAGAACCGCTGGCAGCCTCCGCGCTCGCCGCGGAACCGCATGCCCAACGTGTCGGCTACTACTTCGAGTCCTGGCGCTGGGACAAACGGTCAGGGATCTCGAGGAAACGGTCGACCGGTCCGAGGAATCCGTATGGGGGCTGATAGTCGGACGCACCGGTGTGCGGACGGTGTGGCTATGTGGGTCACTTTCGAGAGGCCTGCCGCCGCCAGTCCATGACATACCACAACTGTGGGGTTCACGGTCATATCGCAGTGGAGTGTGAAGCGGGGCCTAGCAACAACCAGCGCGGTCCGGGAACGGTCGGCCGGAACGATGGACATGACGCTCCGAGGTGCGAATTCTGCAAGCAAGAGGGTCACTATGTCGGCTCGTGTCCGGGCATCGAGGCTCTCCGTGGTGTCGCCCAGGGTTGCTGGCCGGGTCCGCGCCGACCGCTTCGAACCCGTGACGGGGGCGGGAGGAAGGGGAGGAGAGAGTCACTCCTTCCTCTTGTCTAGTAAATGGCTCGGGGGGTGGCGACCGGGACCGTGGAGGTGAATGCGGAACGGTGACCACCGTTGATATTTGCGTGGATTCGTCTGATAGGCAGAGCGAAACGGTGTCTGCCCCGTGTGTGGCTTCGTATGGTGAAAGAAAAACAAGAAAAAAGAAGGTCGGGTTTCGAGTGGTAGGGACGGATGAAGAAGGCGAGGGTTTGAAAGCTGAAGTTGAGGGCGACGAGGTCGAGGTGGTTCGCGAGGAGCTGGTCGCTGCGATCACGGTCGACGAGATTGACAAGGTTGCTGAAAACGGTGAAGTGAACGAGGTTGCAGGGACCCCTGTGGGCTGCACGGTGGCGGAGTCTCCGACGGAAAGGAGCGATGAACGAAGTGTTATGGAGATTGTGGCGACGCCGGATGAGGTGAAGGCGCCCGTGGACGTGTGGGAAGACGAAGAGTACGACGTGTCGGACTGCCTCTTCGCGGCGTGGACGGAGGAAGAGACCGTTCCTGCCAAGGACAAGGACGCGAACGGTCCGGTCGAGACCAAGACGGTTGAGACTAACACGGTCGAGGCCAAGGAAGCCTCGGGGTACGACCGTTTGTTTACGGACGAAGAACTGGACGCTATGGAAGATTGTGAGCCCGGGCAGGAGACGTCTGTTCTTGCTGGAACGGATGTCGCCGCCGAGCCGGAGGAGTACGATAAGGAGCTTGAGGACCGGTTGTATCCGCTGGACGAGGTCGAGTTGCTGAAGCGTGTCAAGCGAAACACTGAAGCCCTGGCTGAACCGTCCGCGGAGGAGCTGGCCCGCTTCCTGGGTATCTCTATGGAGGTCTTGGAGCGGACGCACCAAGCAGCCTCCGACTCTTTTGGAACACCTGAGTACTGGCCGGATTGGTACGGGGAGATGCTAGAGAAGTCGGGGAAGGCCAAGCGTGCGAATCGAGACTTCCGGACTCCGGTGGCGAGCGTCGTGTATGGCGAGCAAGATACGTACTGTGGAGCGGTGGAGAAGACCTTGAAGCCGTCGGGCGTCGGCGACGACGCCCGCAGCTCCGATGTCTCCTCCGAACGGTCGAACTCTGATGATGAAACGGTCGCAAGCATGGTTAACACGGTCGTCGAGTCTTTCGTGTGCAAGAACGTCTTGCGCCCGCCTGATGATCCGGGAGGAACGGTCTCGGTGGAAGGAGGGGTTCCTGTTCCAAGGGGAGTACGACGCGCCGATCCGAAGATCAGAAGAGCGATCGCGCGTCAAGCGGTGTTCCGAATGCTGAAGTAAGCGAGAGGCTACGGGGGCGAAGCAACGGTCCTGCGGAAGTTCTGAACGGTGATGGAGGAACGGTGGATGTTCCCCCTCTTCGCGACAAGCTGATCCTGATTGGGAACGGCTACGCGAGCATGCCAAATGTGCCGCGGAGTTGTATGGCTTGGAGGGAGATTGCTGGAAACGGTTGGAACCGTGGATCAAGTCGTATTTTGAAGAGAACGCTGGACGAGTATGGACGAAACTGTGGGATCGTACGGGGCGGTCGAGGGCACCGAGTGCCCGGCGTCGACGTCGCCGCCTGCCTGGGAAGAAGGGTTGCTTTGACTTTTCGTCGTTGTACAAGCCGTATGCTGAGGTCCTGGGAGACGTGGAGTTCTACCCTGAGCGTGAAGAGGGCATTTCGCATTACGTCGAGGTGATACGGTGCGAGTGTCCTGCTCGGACACCGTTACCAAGGACTGGTCTCGTAGAAGTTGTCACGGTCAGCTTGCCTAACGGATTTGGACTCTGTGACGCAGAAGGAGATGAGTGTGACGTGAATCGCGCCGTGGAGGACGGACGTCGGGTGGTGTGTGCGGTTGGCAACTTTGAGGCTCTCTCGAGCGGTTATATTGACTGCCTACCGTCTCAAATGCTAGCGGATACGGGCGCTACTCTGAGTCTCGTTGATCGGTGTGTGCTGAAGCGTTTAGGATGGTCGTCCGAACCGCTGGAACCGTACGAAGGCCTGGTAAGGAGTTCCTCTGGGCACAAGCTGCGGATCCGTGGTTGGATCATTCTCTCTCTCTCTCCGTCTCGGAACGGTCGAAGTCGCGATGAGCTTGCTGGTTGCCGACCGTCTCCACGTCGATGCGATCCTGGGTGTCGATGCCCTAGGAGCGTTCGGCGCTGTGATCGACGTGCCAGAACGGACATTGACTCTGAAGAGTACGGGCGAGGTATTGGCACTAGGCTTCACCATGGTGCAGGAGTCGTACATGGCGACGATGGTGACGTCGGTACGGCTGCCTCCCCATGGCCAAGCCCTCATGATGACTCGGGTTGTCGGTGCGGTCGTCGAAAAGGCGACCGTTCTGGTCGAAGGATCTCTGGGTCTGCCTCCTACGCTGTGTGTGGCACGGTCGCTGTGCACGGGTGAGGAAGGCCAGGTCATCGTTGAGGTCTGCAATGCGTCTACGGATGAGTACTGGATCAGGAAAGGAACGGTCATTGCGTGCACTTCGGTGATCCCGGAGTCGGCTTTCGAACCGCCAACGGTCATCCCGGTGGCGGAGGAGCCCCAAACGGTTGGCTCGGAGAGAACGATGCCCGCCGAGAGTGGAGAGTCCCCGGAGGAGCGTGCAGCGTCCGTGTCGGAGGCGCGTGAAGTGGACGTCGGTGAGAAGGTGAAAGCTACAAAGCCGGACGTCCCTCCCGACAAGACGGAAGCTATGAAGGCAGATTTCTCTGAGTCTAAGTTGTCGCCCGAACAGCAGGCACTGTTCCAGGTGGAGCTAAACGGTTTTGACAGTATGTTCGTGGACTCTTCGAAGAAGCCCGGACGGACGGACCTGCTGCAGTTCGAGATCGACACCGGTGACAGTGCTCCGATTAAGCAACAACCGTACCGTGTCTCGCTGGGTGAAGGTGAAGTTATGGAGGCAGAGATCCAGCAGTACTTGGAGCTGAACCTGATTCGGCCCTCGAACAGCCCGTGGGCGAGCCCGGTCCTGATGATTCGAAAGCCGGACGGTAGGATCCGGTTCTGCATCGACTACCGTAAATTGAACGCGGTAACGGTGAAGGACTGCTACCCCATGCCGTTGATTGATGATATTCTGGACGAGTTGGGCGACGCTCAACTGTTTTCGACGATTGATATCGCTTCTGGTTACTGGAACGTGCACATGCACCCGGACAGCGTGTCCAAGACCGCTTTCACGTGCAAATACGGTCTGTACGAATGGTTAGTGATGCCGTTTGGCCTGTGCAACGCTGTTCCAGCGTTCGAACGGTTAATGGAGACCGTTTTGGTGGACCTCAAGTGGCGAATCTGTTTGGTTTATCTCGACGACTGCGTCATTTTTAGTAAGGACTTTCCTACCCATCTGGTTCGCGTGCGCCAAGTGCTGACACTGTTCCAGCAAGCTGGATTCAAGCTCAAGATGAAGACGTGTCACTGGGGGCGCAGCCAAGTTGCGTTCTTGGGGCACATCGTGACTCCTACTGGGATCCTGCCTAATCCTGAGAAGGTGAAGGCTGTGATGAACGTGAAGCATCCGGCAGACGTGCACGGGATCCGCTCTTTCCTGGGTCTGACGAGCTACTTCCGTCGTTACAGCCCGGGGTATGCGTCGATCTCTGCGCCCCTGGAACGGTTGAAAGTGAAGGATGCACCGTTTCTGTGGAGCGAGGACTGTGAGGCTGCATTTAGACAGTTGAAGCGGGCGCTCTAAAGCCGCCGATACTGGTCTATCCTGATGGCAAGAAAAGGTTCAAGTTGTATGTGGACTCGTCTCGGTACGCTGTTGGCGCTTGCTTGATGCAGGAAGTGAACGGTCGCGACCGTGTAGTAGCCTACGCCAGTAAGCTGTTAACTGGATCGCAGAAGAATTGGATCAACAACCAAGATGGAATCTCGGAGATAGAGTGTTGGGGTGTTGTCTGGGCTACGAGGAAGTTCCGCGGCTACCTGGACAAGCGCGAGTTCGATTTGTACACGGACCACCAGGCGCTGACTTGGGTGTTCAGCCCCGGTAACCGTACGACGAACGCTAAGCTTGCACGGTGGGCGATGGAGCTCTCGAATCTCCAGTTCAAGGTTCATCACAAGCCTGGAACCTCGTTAGGTCATGTTGACGGGCTGTCGCGGTTGCCGGCGGAGACGGTGGCGGCTCTGACGATGAGCGACCTCCTGAATCCTGAAGGCCCGATCGATGGCGGGCTTCCGGCTTCAGTCGGGGAGCGACCGAACACGAACGGTGAATTTGTGAACGGTGAGGGTGTCGCCGGCGAGCGCGTTGATGGACATGTGGATGATGAAGGACCTGACCGTCCGAACGAGGACGTTGGCAGCGGACCGCAAACGGACGCGCCAATGTCTCCGGTGGACCAGTTTGGGCTCGACTCTGAGCAGTTCATTGAAGCGCAACAAGAGGTGCCGTGGATCAAGGCGCTGGTTGCGTTCCTGCTAGAAGGTGTCTTGCCACTCGACCCCTTCCTACGGACGACTGTTGTCAAGATGGGACGCAGATATGAAGTGCGGAACGATTTGCTGATGCGGCGTGTGAACCTTCCCGCTCGGGTCGGACCTGCACGGTCCTTCACCGTTCCAGTGGTTCCGTTACCATATGTGGAGACCGTCCTACACTACTGTCACTCTGACGTTCTGTCTCTCACTTAGGATTGACGAAGACTCTAGATAAGGTGCGGAGACACGCGTTCTGGCCGGGATGGCGGAAGGATGTCACTGAGTACGTCCGCGAGTGCAACCGTTGCGGGAGTGGGAAGGGCTCGCGACCGTGGCAGGCGCGGCAGATGCAACGGATGCCCGTAGCCGATCTCACGGGACCGTTCTCACTGCTGGCGGTCGATGCCGTCGGACCGTTACCTGAAACCGAGAGAGGCAACAAGTACATCCTTGTGTTTGTGGACTACTTCACGAGATGGGCTGAGGCCTTCGCGGTTCTCCGATTGAACTCCGTCACGTTCGTCGATGTCATGGTGAACGGTGTGGTGTCCCGACACGGTGTGCCTTCACGGTTGCTAAGTGACAACGGTCGGAATTTCACGTCGGAGATCGCTAAGTCATTCTATCAAACGCTCGGAATCAAGAAGCTATTCGGTTCTGCCTACCATCCGCAGACTCAAGGTCTAGTGGAACAGTTCAATGGAACGCTCATGGGAATGCTTAAGATGCACGTGAGTGAAGCGCAAACGGACTGGGATCTGTATTTGCCTCGGGTGTTGTTTGCCTACCGTACATCCTATCACGAGGCGTTGGGCGACACACCTTTCTTTTCTCTCTACGGACGTGATGCCTCGCTGCCGCTGGACGTCGCGTTCCTGAACCTGGGGAAGAAGTGGAAGAGCAAAGAGGTGGCTCTGTATCGACGGGAACTGTACCGGCCGCTGCGCGACTCTCGTCACATGGTCGAGCGTCAACTGGTGAAGGCTCAAGATCGCCATGAAAAACGGTTGGGCGACTGAGGCGAGGCGGGTGAACGCCTGACTGCCCAGGTGTATAGTTAGCGCGCCCTGGATGTAGACTCCCGAATGGGGTGCACCCAGAACAGACCCTGGCCGGAAGTGATACACCTAGATGTACACTCCAACCGGGGTGGCGTGTGTCCTTGTGAACAATCCCTGTGAGTTCGTTTGTCTTCGTAACCAGGGGTCTTCAACCGTGGATGAGTTGTCTTAATACTTGTAGGTTGCTAGGCAGCAGGGCAGAACGTAACCTTCCTGGACGTCGCCTCTGACAGCTCTCAGATAACCAAACAGATACAGAGTTATATACAAACACGTAGCCCTTCCTTATTCTTTTGGACCGTGAAAGGGTCGGTCACTACTCCAGTCAACTCCAGCCGGACTCCGGGATACTGGTCAATCCCGGACGGCTTTGGCTCACGCGCACCACCCCAAGTACTGAGGGAAACTAACACAATCAAGTACGTCCTACCACACAATAGCACTTAAATCAATACTTCCCACCTGGGGCTACTCCAACCAGGTGACAAGGTAATCGGTAATACGAAATGCGGGGCCTTCCTGTGAGGGACGAGCTCAACCGCAACTAGGAAATGAAATAGAAGTGGATCAACCTCGGGTTGGTACCCGGTACTCACCCCAACTTGGACTGGACTCTGTTGCGGGAGCTCGACCCAGATGTCACAGTTGCTGGGCCCTCACGCGTAGACTTAGTCGGTCCTCCGGGAATGCACGTCCGGTAGGCTGCTCCAACTCACTTGCGCGATCCTTGGCAAAACGAACTCTGTTTATCTGTTATCTGTTGTATCTCTTCTGTCTGTCTGGCTATCTTCTGTCGATCTTTACATGCACTCCATCTTGACTTGTCTTCACTATAGTCTTGTCGTCGTAATCGTTCGCGGTCCCTCGTGGCATACTTCCAGCAAGTGCAATCATCACTGGGTACGCAAACGAAGTTCAATGTTCCACGGAATCCAAACAGATCTTGGCTGGTCGGCTTGGTCGGTCGGAAACATCTTGAACTTTGTATGCTGGATCTTCACATCTGGGATGGTACCTTGGTATCTCCATTTGGGGTTCAGTTTCATTTCCAGACGGGATCATATTCCATTTGGGCTTCACGTCTGGGTTTTCTTGGGCAACTTCGGGGCTTCTGGGTCTTCGCTCAATCCGGTCGGGCTCCTCCTGCGCTATACGGTGCACCAAGAGCAGGCGGCCTCCAGTCGGAGGCACTTTTACGCTCTCTTGGGCTGTGCCTCTCGTCCGGTACTTAGCTCCAGCCGGGGTCCACTCTTGGGGACATCTCTATCCGGGGTCACCAAACCTTGTACACTGTCAGCGCGAGTCCGACCAGGATACGTTTACCCTTTGCGCCACGTGTCGCTGCTTCCCTTTCCCATAGTGTCCCATAGTGAGCCTCTGAACCAACCAATCACGGGCGCGGCTCGGGAAAATCTGGAAAATCTCCAATTCCATCGTGTCACGACCGTGTAGCCGTGGAGTACGAGGTTGGAGACCCGGTGTGGGTGTACCAATTGTTCAGGAAGAAACGAGGGGAGGCGCGGACGAAGAAGTTGGCGTTCTCGTGGCATGGGCCCTACCGAGTCGTGACAAAAGTGGGCGATAATGCGTTTCGGATTGACATCCCGTCGCATCCGGACAAGGTGGTAACGGTCAATGCGAACCGTTTGAAGAAATTCCGTGGCAAGTGGACTCGGCCGTACCTGGATGAAGTGCCGGACGGCGTTGAGGACAGTGAAGGAGACGCCGAAGGGGGACCTCTGGAGGAGTCCGACCTCCCGGCGTCGAGCTTCACGGAGCGGCTGACTGTTGGCAAGGGAGACACAGTTCTTACGGGTGTTGATTCGCCGTTATTGGCTGTGTGTGGGAAACGAACGGTGGACCGTTCTGTGGAGTACCTGGTGTTGCTTGCAAATTATGAAACGTTTTGGGCGCCTCGAGCAGAGCTGATGCCTGAGTATGAAGCCCTAGTGACGGCTTTTGAACAAGCCCGAAGGAAGAAGTTGACGCTGCCCGAGTTGCGTCGAAGCTCGCGGCTGGCCGATGCCAATGAAGAAGTGGAGGGTGACGACCTGCTGATGGCGTAGCAAGGCGACGGTGGGAGTGTTCGAGTCTTGGGGAAAACGGTCGTGGAGCGATGTTACGAACGGTCGGACTACGAGACTCAAGAACAGAACGAGTGGAAAACGATTTACGTGTTGTTATTGAGATTAATTTGAGGGACGCATGGAGCCATACGGAAAGAATGAACGATCAGGAGCGTCCCTAATTCACGGAGAACTACTTTGAGCTCGAAGAGCCGGAGCTCTTCTTCTTGGAGTTGCCCTTGGCCGACGAGTCGCCCTTGTCGTCACCGGAGCCGCTCTTCTTGTCGTCGTCGGGGGCTTCGGGGGTGTCCGGACTGCGGCCGCCTTCGTCGTCTTCAACTTGCTCTTCTTGGTCGACTTCACCTTGGTCCTGGTCGTCCGGTTCGTCGTCCTGCGCGGGGCTCGGAGCGGGCGGCTTCTCCTCGTCCTCGTCGACGTCTTCTAGCTCCTCGTCGACCGTCGGAGCCGGCGGCTGCACGGTGGCTGTGTCGTCGTCGTCGGCGAAGTCCGAGTCGTTGTCGCCCTGCTCCTTGCGCTGGAACGGCTTCAAGTCGAGGGAGAGACCGTAGGTGCCTTCCTTGAGCTGCTTGGCGATCTTGACTTGGAGAGAGCGGATGCGGCTGTGGGTCAGCAACGTCTTCCAGATGCCGCTGCTCTTGTTACCGACCCAATCCGGGTTGGGCGGCCGGCGGCTGGCGTCGAGGGCGATACGCGCCAGAGCTTCGTCACCTAGGCGGAGATGCGAGGGGCGCGTCGGGTTCAGAGCCTCCGTCTGCTCCAGGAGCTCGCGGATGCTCTGGTAGCCGTCTTCGGCGACGCGACACGGGTCCAGGATGCGCGACATCAGGCTCTCGTAGCGGGTACGGTCGTGGCGCCAGAGCGTGACGAGGTCGGTCGCCGAGTCGACCTTGCCCTTGGCGGTCGCGGAACGCTTGGCCGCCTTGCCTCCCAACCACATGAGGTTGTCGTGAACGGTGTTCTCGAAACGGTCGAGGAAGCCGTACCATTCGAAGAGACAGACGTTGGCGCTCACCAACACGAGACGGCCTTGAGTCGCGTTGAGCTTGTCGCGGCGGCGGGCGTCCGAGTACTCCGTGGGGGCGTACAACGCGCGGTCGAAGAAGGTGTCCCGGTGGTGCATGGGGTAGCACCAGTGCAACAGGTAGAGCACCGGGAACTCCTCCGGGTCGTACCATGCTCGCTGCCCGGTCCAGGATACGCGCAGCGGGGTGGAGTCTTGCCTTGCTTGGCGGCCGCCTTGATGAGCTTCTCGACGTCGCGCTGGATGTCGCGGGGGCAGGTCTCGGGCAGGTCGAGCATGTACTGCTGGGCGCGCGTGAGCTTGTGTTGCTTCTTGGCGGCGGGGTTTTTCTTGTCATCGGGGCTCTGAGCAGCTGGACGCTTGGTCGCGGTGGTGGGGACTGGACGCGAGGCGAAGAGATCATGCGCGGGCGCGGGATCCGTGTCCATTGAGTCGGGGGCGGGCAGCAGAACCACGGTGCGCGCGAGCTCCGCCGGGAACGCGGCGTCGTCTGCTAACACCGCGACGGCCAGGTCGTCGACGGCGGTGACGCCGAGCGAGTCTCCGTTGATGAAGGCGGTGGCGCGGAGTCGGGAGAAGAAGTCGACTTGCGCGCGCAGCTGCGCGTCGGCCTCAGCGTTGGCGCCGCGGGTCTTGCGGTCCAAGCGCGCGCGCAGCCGCTTGATGACTGCGGCCTTGTTCTCGTCGCGCGACTTGGCCATGGTGGCGGAGTTCTTGGCCCTCTTGTGCTTGTCTCGGCGAAAGCTGAAATGAGGACAAGAAGACAATGGGAGCGGACCACTGATGGGCCATGACTCGACCGTTGGAAGTTGAAGGTCTGTGATTGCCTTTCAAAGAAAGGAGAGGTGCGCTTGGCGAGCGACACGGTCGCGTCTACCACGGTGAATTGATGAAAAGCTACGGTGGAGTGCGAAGTCTACCGAGACTGCCCAGGGCGATGACTGCAGACCTCGCTGGCAGGCAGGAGCGGCGGACTCGAGCTACGCTACGGTCGGCATTTTACTTTTCGCACGGTGGGGACGGAGACAGCTGTGGCGGTGATCGAGTGGTGCTTCTGGAGCTCGTTACTCCTTGGGCGAGTCGTACTCAAAACGGTCTGCAAGTACTGGTGGGTGACCGTTTTGCTGACGATTGGGGCGGTTGGCGGAGTGGTGACAAGACCGCTGTGGAGCATCGCGGACCGACTACTCGGGGCCATCTTCTCCTTCGTCTACAAGTGGGCTACGCTGGCGCGAGTGTGCCTGAGGCGCTACCGTCGCTTTGTGAACGGTCTGGCCGTGCAAGGCCGACCGGCGGCAGAAAGGAGATGGAAGGCGTTTGAAGCTATCTGGCTACGCCCATGATCATGTTGGAGTCTCGTGGCGAACACACTGAGGGCCTGAGCCGACTGATGCACAAGTGGCTAGAAGCGTATCACGCGTTGTGGTGCGTCTTCCTGCCAGACGTGTTGGAATTGAGCTACAAGTCAACGGTCAAGTACTGGAAGGGATCCAAAGCCGAGTGTCGGCGTTCGTCCGACCGTGCTGGCTGCGTGGGCCGGGGTTTTTGGGTGTTCTCGTTGTTGATGGCGTACGCCGTCTTCTACACGGTTGTGTATGTGTACGACTTCGTGGAGAAGGTGTGCCAAAAAACGGTGGGCGTCGTAGTGCTGTGTTGTCACTAAACAACCTGCTGGCTGACGGAGGGCTGGTCGTCGGCGACGAGCTGGTACCCGACGGTACGGTGGCTGCTATGTGGTGGTGGCCGGCGTGGCCAGCCACCTCTTGAAGTGGTATGAGGCTGCTTCGGGTAGGCGTTCGCCCATGAAGATGGCCGAGGACCGCTATAAGGCGTGGCAGAAGGACTTGGAGGAGCTGGAGCAAGCTGAGCGTTTGAGCGAAGCGTTCTGGCGTGCGGACGGCTGCGTAGACGAGAAGAAACCCGTGAGGACGCTCACAGGGTTGCGCGCCGAACAGCGAGAGCTGCGGGCCAAGATGCGAGACGCCAATATGGAAGCTGCTCGACGAGGACGTCGAGTTTCAGTCGAGGAGGATGTCCCGAGTAGGAACGGTCGCCACCGTTCCTACTACACGGACGACCGTTCGACTCACGATCTATTTTGGGAGGGTCAGCTGTTGGACAATGCGGAGGGCGGGCAGTCATCAATTTCGGAGAGGCGCTGACTGGCGACGCGTCGGTTAGGTGGCGCCCACGGCAGCGAGGAAAGCAGTGACGCGAGCGATGGGTGAGCAGTGACGCGAAGGGCAGGACGAAGGTCACGTGCACCGCGTGGCTCGGGTCGTGAGCAGTGAGGTGAGCCAAGGACGAAGAGGTGAGTCGAGAGCCAGGTGAGCAGGTGACGTGTTGAAGTCGACACGTGAGCCAACAGAGAGCAGAAAGAAGAGGGTAGCGCGGACCGTCAGGCTCCGTGTGCGGTAAGGAAGTAGGGTCAGTCGTGAATCTGCACTGGAGAGAACAAGTTGATAGCTTTTGCATATTAGCTCCGTTCTCGCTCTGTGTTCTACTACCTAACCATTCTAGCTTCCAAACAACGCTTGACCGCCCCATCCAGGGCACTCGCGACACTATAGTTGCTCAGACATAATTGCTCTCAGCTCGTCGAGTTCAGCTTTGAGTTCTTGAATTGCGCGACATAGTATGCTGGTTAAACAAGCATCATCAACACCCCATCTAGTCTTTGGTGTGCCGTCTGGATTAAGTTCATCAGCATCTTCACCTTCCGGTATGTATACAGGTTCAGGAACGATATCAATCATTTCTTGAGCTATGAAACCAATAGCTCGCTTATCATCACTAATCCATCTGACTTGACGTGGTTTCATTTGCATGACCTCATCGAGACCATATGAACATCAACGATATCCGTTTTTAGCCACCGATCGCTAGAATTCGTATAAGCTCCTCCATAGCAAGGTGCGTAGCCGTTATATGTCCAGTTTCCGTTGCAGGTTGCGAAGCGAATACCAGCGCTAGCGCCGACAGGATTTCCGATACAAGGATAGCTTATCGCTGAGTTTGGTCATCGATACATTGGACTCACGCTGGATGATTTGACATGTATTCCGTAATTGCTCCAGATAGCTCCAGATGCGTTAATATCTCCCTCAGGGCTCCAGTTTGAATGGTTAACAGCTAGACGACCTAAACTGTTGATATAACACTGCGTGCTGTTTCCTACCATCAAACGCAATGGATCACTCGTGGTAGTACCAATTGCTATTCCGGACGTGCCTCCTGCGACATCATTGTAAACCTGGACTTCAAATTCGATAGGGGTTGCTTGGTCATTAGCAATCCGAAGAGCGCGTTGCCATCCCCCGCTAAGTAGATTTGCTAATGGTGTAATAGCAACCTTGGCAGTACTCGATGTTGAACCAAATTTGATGTATCTGGCGTGCGTAAATGCGCATACGTTCTGTCATTGGACTAAGAGCATTGGATCCGGATCTGGTTGAAATAGCAAAATCGGCCATAGAACATTGAGCTGAAGTAGCTGTCCGTGTTGCGTATAGGTTAACAGAGGGGTGTACGTAGTCACATCACTCGTGCCTTCAATCGTAAAGGATATTCCAGCCTGAGCGCCAACGGTATTACTCAGATTGCGAATGATTAGATTTAAATCGGAAGCGCGTGTAGTCGATGTAAATGAAGTATTAGCTGCGATCTGGAATTGAGTAGTCGTTGTTGAGATAAGATTAGTCGAGTTTAAAGACGTGATACCTGTGCTGATCGAGCTACTAGAATCTAGAACGAGCGCCTTCGATGCTTCTGCCGTTCCTGCTCCAGTAGTCAGATCAAGGTAGTTCAACTCAGATGTAGTAGCTGTGCATCCTGAAAGCTTGTTCAGCTCCGCACCAGTAGCATTTAGGGTTGTTCCTCTGATTTGAAGGGTTGTAAAATTTATGTTAAGGGTAGTAGCTTTCATAGTTTGCGTACCAGACTTACTGATCGTATCACGTCAGCGTTGGTGATGATATTGAAGTAGAAGCTGTAAAGTTGCGCGATATAGTTAGATCGCGGATGCCTGAGAAGTCTTTTGTACTGTTAAGAACGACGAGACCGCTCGCAGAAGCACCTTTCTCGAGAACGTTAAAAAAGTAAGCATGATTGAAGTTAACCCATGTACTATCGCCGTCCCAGAACTTTTAAATTTGGAATGTAGAGACCTGTACCCCCGGTATCAAGAGTTAAATTACTTAGCGTTCCAACGGATGTGATACTGGTTTGTGCTGCTGTAGACAGTGTTCCTGAAATTGTTGCTGCGCTAATTGAGTTAATCCCGGTCAGCGTTCGACTTGCTCCAGTAAATGTTAAGTTCCCTGCAATGGTTAATCCCGTCAAAGTCCCTAGAGATGTAATATTTGGCTGTGCTCCAGTAGCTATTGTCCCAGTAATGTTATCGCTCACAGTAAGCGACGAGAGTGTTCCCACCGATGTTATGTTAGGCTGAGCAGCTGTTGCTATTGTACCACTGATCGTTGTAGCTGTCAAGTTCTTGATAGTAGCGATGTTACCAGAGCCATCCAAAACAAGCGCTTTGTTGATCGCCGCCGTACCAGGATTAATCCCGACGACGTAAGACGGTGCACCAGATACAGGTGATCCATTTACTGTCAGACTTGTACAACTAAGAGCTCCAATTCCACTGATATCACCACCTACTCCCGGTACAAGAGCTATACCAGGTGTTGCTGTCCCTTCTGTGATACCTGTAATGTAACTTAAGCGATACTCATTCCGACTACGATAAAGCGTTTGAGCGTAGGCATACGTTAGGGAACCGCTCTGATCCAGAGACAAATAAAACGCTGGATTGTATGTTGAAGAATCAAATAGAGGCTGAGGATAAGCAAATACAGACATTTTTATTCACAGATTATATATAGATTACGTGAAAATGAGTTCGATTCCTAACTATGGCGGTGCATTACCAAAGAAATATAGAAGCGCGGCGGTTGGTGATATACCCGATCTAGGTATAAAGAAGCTTTTCATAATGGTTATACTATTGTGGAAACCGATTAGATTGTCTAATTGGGATCTAAATCGGTCGATTAACCCTATTGTGGTAGGTGGTCCTGAAACCTTGCAATACGCTTGGTGTTACCAATTTAATCCAATCAAATCACCCCTCCATTCATTTTGACCTATTATATCACTTGCGTAAAACCAAGCATATTGCAAAGTTTTACAACAATAATTGCAATAATTATTGGTAAACCCCTGCAAAATGATATATTATGTTGCGGGGTACGGTGCAAAACCAAGCATTTATGCATGTTTCACACTTTACTATGGGGATTTCAATATACAAAATTCAAGTATAATTTTGAACACTAAAGGGTTAAGCAGGTGATTAAGCTAAATCGGGTGGGTTTTGCTAAATCCGACCTCCTAATTAGATCGACAGACTAAGATTTGTACTCTGATTTGACGCAGCGGCTGGTGTGCTTACAACGCCATGTGGCAAGCCGATTTAGCTGCTCCGTGGCTTACAAAGCCTTGGACGGCTGATTTGCATGCTAATCAGCCCGAATGTCCGACATCCACTCGGCATTCGGCATCCGATTTAAAGTAAAACCGACAGATGCTACTACTTGACGAAGATGACTGCACTAATGCATACGTGCACTACTTGGTAACCAGGTATAATAGCAGTACTTATTAACTGCACACAAAAGTGTTTTAATGCACACAATACTGTCGATCAGTAGGCGAGCGAAGCATTCAGCTAGTTGAGGTAAAGTGGTCATTCCTCATATTTCTCGCGGTTCGCTAGGCAACCTTACTGTAATAACCTTACGCCGATTTATATCCTTATTAATGCCATATGAGATCATAAGAATTCCCGATTTAGTACCAGTCAAATCTCCCATGAAGGGGCTTTATCTGCTAATCTGCTCGGACAATCTAATCGGTTTCCACAATAGGTCCTAGTTTCTCAGGTAAATTTAACCTCGTTTTTCATATCCTCAAACACTCTTCTCATGTATTTAGTCACCTTCATATCATCGCTCGTAACAAAGATCAGGAACTCTATGACTATCTAAAGGATAAGCTTGAAGGTTGCGTAACATTCTACGACCAGCCTCCCAATGTAGACCAAATTAGGCGTACACCGGGCAAGATACCAGAGCTAGTGATCATCGATGACTATAGTAATGACAAGCTACTACAGAAAAATGTGTTTTTCCCATTACATGACTAGAGGAAGACATCATTTCTTATCAACTATATTCCTGAGTCACTCATGGTTTGGTACCGAGAAGATGATTAGTTTGAATACAGAATACGTCGCGATTCTCAGAGCAAAGAGTAAGCGGGACTTAAAGCTTCTAGTACTTCTCTGTCCCACGAAAGTATGATGATTTGTTTTTTTTGTGTCACACACAAAAATGTTAGAAAAATCCTATTGGCCAAAATTTAAAGTGGTTAGGTTTATTAAAGACAGTGTAAAACTGGTGGCTCGAGACGGTAAATCGTCACAAACCGTTTAGACACCTCGCCACCCGCAACCTCAAGATGACTCGCACTCTCGGAGCCAAGGACGTGACGCCCAAGATCCGCGTCGCCGTGGCGGTCTTTCTTACTACGCTCAGTAAGGAAGGCCGCCTTCGCTACGGCACTGTGGCCCGAGCGAAGCAGCTCTTTCGGCTTAGCCGTACCACTATCCAGGGAATCTGGGCACTGCGCGACGACCAGTCAGCGCATGTCACGCCTCGTAAGGCGTACACACCGCGGCCGACCCGCCTGAGCGAGAAGGAGGTCGCGGAACGTGTCGCCGCGGTACCACTTTGCCAGAGGCAAAATCTACGGGCTTTAGAGGCTGCCTCTGGCATTCCCAAGTCGACGCTGCAGCGCCATTTGAAGAACAAGGTGCTGCGGCGTTTTATCTGCCGCGTCAAGCCCACCCTCTCCGCCTCACACAAGCTGAAGCGGTTGACTTGGGCGCTCGCTCATGTTCATCGGCCTATTGGTAAGTTTTGTATTGCATTAATTTTAAACATATTAACTTTGGACTGAGTTATTAATTTTAAACTAATTTGAATTGAAGGTGGTATTGTGAAAACCGATTAGTTTGTCTGGCTGAATTAGCCGGTTAAACATCGCTTATAGCGGATTTGAAGCCTAATAAATCGGGGATGTCTCAATTATAGTCGGAGTATAAATCGCCCATTGGTCTCGTAACTATGGATCAACATGCATGCACCCTCGGCCCGAGACTCGCCAAGTTCAGCGACAACACCGCGCTTAAAAGAGTCGCCTGGATATCTCAGCTGCGTATATATTATAGCGTGCGGCTTTTTCGTGCTTACTTATGATGTTAGTGTTGTAGCCTTGACTACCTAGCGCAGAGAGGTTGCAGCGATTGTTGTATGGCGACTGATTTAGCCTGCAAGGAGCGAATGCCGGTTGCACATCGGACATTCCGTCTGAATAGCAAGCAATTCGGCCGGCTCTGGCTTAATCGCCCGATAGCAAATGTAAATCCGACTCATATGGTCTGACTCTGTAAGTCGTCCTAGGTTGTAATCTTGAGTATAAATCGAGGTATCCCTGCCTAATTAGTAGGTCGGATTTATCAAATCGGGGGTCGTCGGTCTTATTAAGCCACTAAATCGGCGGGTTAACAATCCAATAAGACATTCTAATCGGTTTTTACAATACTTTGTACCGCTTTGACGCTATGTATGATGTTGTACATGTAGATGAAAAGTGGTTCAACATGTACAAAGCTTCATCAAGATACTACTTGACTGCTGATGAATATTTACCTTACCGAACATGCCCTAACAAGCGTTACATCGGTAAGGTAATGTTTCAGCCCAGTATAGGCAGCCGATAAACCAAATTGACGGCCTCGTAGGTGCAGTTCAAACTGCATGTAACAGTATTCAAACTGCATTTAACAGTATTCAACACCAAACTATTGATTAATGCTTCCTCACTTTGCAAAAAGTGATGAAATGCATTATTATCGACGAGGGAGGAAATAATTTTAAGCTCCCTCGCGTGGGCAAGCTGATAAGCGGCCGTGGTGTGTTTCCTACCTCTCTTACCACCACAAGCACGATAGTCGAAAATGGCTACAAAGCTCTCACGTCGCAGATTCTTAATCAATAAATCGTATGTCTTTTGTCGTCGCAATTCGGAGGATTGGATGAGTAATTCCGTATGTAAAACCCCAACGACTTCTTATTGGCTAAAACGTCTCCTTGATATTCCGCATGTTTTCTTAACTTGAAATAAAACCTCACTTTAATGGATGTTCAAAACGCAGTGATGGGCGCTGTTTCACAGGTTTTTCTTTGGACTGGAAGATCCACAAGCCCATGCAAGACAGCCGTAAAAGTCCTGATTAATATCGCTAATTAGGGGTACAATTACGAAAAAAACCTCAGTGCCTTCAGAATGGACGCGCTGATATTGCTGTTATTTGCTCGAAGATTGTCGTTATGCAACTAGTAAAAATACCGAAACGACAAGCTAATGAGAATTCGAATGAGGGTCTATTTGTTTTATATTTCTGAGTTCCCATTGCACTATGCACAAAAAACCAAATCATCATACTTTCGTGGGACAGAGAAGTAAGCGGTAAGATGGTATCGTAAGATATTATAATAAAGCAATTGGTAGAGGGCGCGGACAGTTCCTATTCATTGACTCAGTTAAAGGTGAGCTACGCTACAACTTTGACGTTGTAATCAAGGCCGAAGGTGAAGACAATTAAAATCGAAGATCAGAATTAATTTTAGTTCATAAATATACTCTGAACTATGTGTGCGTCATCTGTTAAGCTCGATTCAACTAATCTTGTTCAGAATGGATTCAACAATACCTGGCGCTATGAATTCGATGGTTCATCTGTGAATTTTAAAAACAATGACATTGCTATTCAGTCAATTAGTCTTTACTCCTCTGATTTTAACATAGACAGTTTAGCATTTTCCAATAATAGTTTTCAGATAGAAGTTCCAACTGCAGCTACTATTTCCACTATTACCGTATTTCGCATGTAGAGAGCTGCACCTAATGTTCACCTGGCAATCGTGATAAACAATACGTACTTAAGAGAGCGGTATACAACATCGTACATATGGTGCCGCAATATTATGCGTACTACATCTATATTTTAATAGCCGGGTACAAAATCACCATATGATTGGACAGATATAGGAGAGTACTTCCGTGTGATTGGATAGTGTAAGTGCATCTCTTAAGCCGGTGCAGCTCTCTACATGCGAAATACGGTACAGTAACCCTAGCGGACGGTTGGTACGACTACAGTAATATTAATCAAAATATTCAAAAAACACTTGTTGCGGCTGGTACTTATCTAATTGATGCTAAGGAAACAATGTATTCTTTATTCAAATCAGTGCTAATTCCACTTATTATGCCTGCCAACTTGATTGCTCTCCTACTCCCACTGCGATCGCTACATATACTAGACCTGCTTCTGGTTTGTATAGTGCTGGCGGATCTGGTTTACCTACTACGTCTCGCGTACCACGTTTGATCATTAACAACGCTGCGTTTGGCAAGGTTCTAGGCTTTTGAACAGGTACGTATCCCTCGGCGAGTCCAACAAGAGCAGCAAGTATTATTAGCAATATTGTCTCTCAGGTTCATCCAACATCTAGCTACATTGTTCTTTTTGACATTGTCAATAATGATTATGTTATCGGCGGTGACTTGCTTGCCGCATTTGACCGAAGTGCTGCTAAAATTGGTGACCTTGTCCATTATGCCCCTCCAATTATGCTTGGATGAAAGTTAACGACGGTTCTCGCGCTTCCATCACCGTATCGATTTATAATCAAAATGAGCAGCCGCTACACTTTTGCGATACAAGCGTGTCAATCATGCTTCTTATCAAGCCTCGTGAGTTTGCTAATAACAAATAGGCGAAAAGATATTATTTTTTATGAATCTTACAACTTGAAGCTCCCACCTGACTTACCTCCTTTCTTACGCACAGCTCGTATTTTAGCCATGTGATCTTTCGCTTCTTGCGAGTCCTTAACGAAACGTAAAGATTTGCTCGATTTAATACCAACTCCGTACCTATCCTTAATACCCTTGCGAACGTATTTAATCATATCAACATGTTCCGGTTTGGTAGCCTTGTCAATAAGCTTTCGCTCTCCGAGATCGACTAAATCAGTGATGATACCCTTTTTCTTAGCATATTCTAACGCCCTCTTAGCTCCTTGTTTGATATCATCCATACTAATGCGACCGCCTTCATGATCGGAATCACTATCGTAAGCATTAACGCCAATGCCAGTGAGTGACTTGATCGCTGCTCTTGCGGGGATAGCTGCTGTTGGTTGGCCAGCATATGTTGCTAAAGCAGGTACAGCTGCATCTACAGCTTTTTTACAGTAAGCCACTGTCTTTGGCGAACTTATAAGCAGATTTAATACCGCCCCGGATCTTACTGAAGATAGATGCACCATGCATACCACCTCCATTTTAGATGTTTAAATGGATAGCCAATTTCTTTTTTGGTTATTGATAGACGGGTATCTTTTCCGGATTTACGCGCCTTTAACGCCTTAGTGTAAGATTCAGGATGCAAATGTAATGTAGCACCCGTACCCGCTAACTCATCCTTTGTCAACGATAGTTTACCTGTCTTGAATGCTCGTTTGAGCTTCGATTCAGCGATACTTGCAAAAACAGCTAACTCCTTGAACACCATGATTATATTATTCAACAAAGAGAAACTTTGAATTTTATTTAATTCTAAACTAGAGAACAACAATATTTAGGTTGTGAAATGCGCTTGAATAGATCCATTCTATTTGTTTTTGTTTGCAATATAACCATAACAGACACCATATGCCACAGTAATCACCGTGCGCTGATTGCGTTTGTATTTCGTTATACTTATCAACCCCGTAAGACGTTGGCGGAGCTTCCCCCATTGAGTCGAAAAAGTCATGATTATGAACTGCTGTCCAGTGCCCTACATCCATGTTAGGTTTACGTAGTAAAATTAAGAAATAGCCTACCTTAGGTAGCGGCTTAGTAACCTCGCTAGACTCATAGATATTGTCCAAATGAACGTCAAGCATATCGGCAAGTTTGATAAGTTCATGGTCACTAGTGACCCCTTTCACGAGATCCATCATTATTTTATTTTTCGATCATTATACTTACCAAGATATAGTCTAACTCGAACGGCTACCAACATGTCTGATACCCAGCTAGCTGATCAATTCTTATATCAGTCTTCTCTGAAGGCTGACCCTTCTGTGCGCGTATCGTCGCGTAAGCGTGTACCGTATGTAATCGATATTAATCAGGGATCTTACACTAATGACATTATCACAATTGATGCTACCTCTCAGCTAAATGGTGCAGAAGGTTTTGGTTGCCTCCGCGATGCATACATCATGATTCCTTACAAGGTGACAATGAATAATACTCATGCCAGTATCGCTCTGACAATTCCCACTAATCGTCTCTCAGTTGGTCTCAAATGCGGTGTATGGACTGTTATTGATAGCCTTAGCCTAGAACTTAACGGTAAAAGTGTGATTTCGATGAGTGAGTACAAGCTATTCGCTAATAATCTTCGCGCTCAAACTGAAGCCAGCCTTGATTATGTACAAAAGCATGGTGTGATATGAAGCCTTCTTATACCCTGACACCTCTGGCTCACTAGTATTTAGTAGTGCTGCAAGCGTCAACGGTGATGGTTACTCGAACAATGCGTCTGATGTTACTGCCGCTTTAAAGACACCGATACGGGTGCTGGTGTCCTACCCGCTAATGAAGGTTTTGTAAAGCGTCTTCTATCTAATCCTACTACGGCAGGTGGTAAGAACACTAATGGATGGCCTACGCTTGCTTCTGATGTAGCTAACACACTTGCTAATCAATTCGGACGCGGTGCGTTCGTACCAGGCGGTACCGCAGCTGGTGCCATTGCTGGTAGCTGGAACTACACGCTTAAGATCCGCTTGGTTGATTTCCATCCTATCTTCAAGGAACTTGATCTTATGGCTAATACTTAAATTCGTATGCGCCTTCTTGTAAACCAAGGAAGCAGCGTTATTAATTTCGGTTCTGGTACTAGTCCAGGCTCAAAGGTGATGACTCTTGCTTCCTCAACGCTAAGTTCAGGTTATACGTGCCCTATCATGGTTGCATCAACAGCTAGCAACTCCCCTAACAATGTTGTCATTCCCGACGCTACGGCTGCTGCTCAGGGTCAGATTACGGTTGCATGGGGCATAGTCAGTAACAGTCTAGAAACGGATAATACATACTTCCCTTTCAGTACTGCTCGCCTTTATGTTCCTTTTGTTGACCTTGAAAATCCTCAGGCGATTATTTCCAAGCCTGTTGAGACGGTTCGTTACCTAGATTACTATGCTCAATGGTTTTCGCAGAAGGCAGGAACTGGTGTAAGCACTGGTCAGCAAAATGTAGCATTTGATCTTCAACTGTCTGCCAGTCTTAAGAATGCCAAATATGTCGCTCTACTTCCATTTGCAGAAACTTCGGCAGGTAACGTTGTTTCTTCTCAAGTTCAACAGTTCCAATCTCCATTCGATTCTGCACCTTGGACCGTCCAACCTGGTTCTTCAATCCGTAACTTCAATGTTAAGATTGGTTCATCGAACACTTTTGATCTCGACTATGGCTATGACTTCATGGATTTCTGCAATGAGTTTTCAAAGCTTGCATCTATAAACGGTGATCAAACACAAGAACTTGCAAATGGTGTCATTGACTACCAGACTTGGTCGCAGACAAACCCCGTTCTTATCGTCGATGTTAGCCGCCTAACAGAGAAAGACGTACCGCGGTCTATTCAAATTATGGGAACCAATGCTTCGTCGCAGGGTACTAACATGATTGCCCTTGTGGCGTTTGTAAATGAGATGTCGTACAATAGACTAACCGGTGAGGTACTAGAATACCAAACTAACTAAATGTCTAAATGCCGCCACACTAAAACAAAACACATTTTTTAGCTTCATGGATGAAGCATTGTACTTGACTTGCAGCAAATCAATAGCTGTACCTATATCAACACGCCTAGCATATACCTCTTCCTCTGTAAAGTGGATAATAAAGGTTCTTGAAAGAGGGCTATAAGTCACCATCTCAACCTGTTCACTGGATACCATACTATAGAGCGCCATCATATAATTATTTTTTATAGGTGTGTGTATATAGATACCCCTAACAATGAGTCAAGTTTTAACGTTTGGCAAGCATAAGTCGAAGTCGATTGAGGATGTGTTTAACTCTGATATTGGATACTGCCGATGGTTAATGACTCAACCTAACTTGCTGATGATGAGGTTTTATCCTATCTTAAGCGTAAATTGGGTAATGATGGTAGTTACGTATTAACACCGGGAAGTACAAAGGTAAAACCATCAAACACGTATTTGCGATTGATAAAAGATATATTGATTGGATATGCCAAAATTCATCTTTCAATGAAAACTTTCCTGAGTTGATGACTGCCATTGATCAGTTGTACAGCTGAATAGCCACAAAAATTTGAAAAAAATAGAGTGAATTACTCTGTGTTAGTTTGAGCATCTCCAACGGTAGTGCAAAACTCAAGGAATTGCATGATATTTGCACAATTGCAAAAAAATCATCCCCAACGGGGAAGTGATAGGGGTTCAGAAGTAGTGCTGAAGTAACAAGCTGAAATCGATAGTGCAATTCCCGGATGGTGTAGTGATTATCGGCCTGCTATTCACTACGACCTTCCAGCTATTGCACGCAAAGTGCAAGGTAAAAACATGTATTTGCGGGCGCTTCCAGCGCGTGCACCCGTCTGAAAGAGGTAAACAACGCTCTCACAAGACACATACTGGTAGTTTTATAGGTATACAGGATGAGTAGAAGCAACCGGGCTTACTGGCAGTTGCTATAGTATGTAGGGCAAATGACAGGCTACCCCGAACGCAAACTACAAACAACGGCGGGTCGTTATTGACCTGCTGAAGTACTCCATATTTACCTAGAGCAGTATTGTGCTGGCTTTGCCGCAGATAACTTCAGCTGCGCTACTCTGTATCGGTCATTGCGGAGGGAGGGCTACCCGCTTTCACTACGCAATGTTGCAATACCGTTGGGGAAGCTGAACTATTGCAAAAATATTCAAGCGTGCCCGTCCTGTTTATGTTGCTTATAGGCCATTCACTTTGCCTTATCAATTTTGCAATTTGCACTACCGTTGGAGATGCTCTTAGCAGTGGCTCGTTTCCTGAATCTAACTTGACTCGACTACGCTTCAGCTTGTAGTACTCTTTATGCCGTCTACTTATTTCTCCCTTGTGCTCTAGACCATATTGCTTCTGCTTTTCAAGCCTTTTCTCGCAATGTTTTAGATAACATCGTTTTTGTGCGGCTTAAATTGCTTCTTTCGATCGATGTATTTATCGTGTGAGTAGGTCATGGTTCTATATTAGTAACTTTATATTTATCAGAATAAAACTGCGATTTGTTGGAGTTCAAATCGCGTTGTTATTTGCTACAGAGGGGTGTATTGCTTGCGGTGTAATGCTATGAAATTTGAACCAGTGTAGCGCAAGAGATGGGATGATTGGGTGATGTTTGGTGCTAAGGAATTTTGATTGATGTAGCACAAGATATGGGTGATTGGGTACGTTTTGGTGCTATGCTTTATAAGGGTGATCAAAACTAGTAGAATGGCTTCTGAAGTACCAAAAATGGGTAAAGAAGACATTTTTATATAAAGTGTACGATTTTTGTGATGTAAGGAAACGGCTCGTGGATAGGGATACGTGAAAAGAAAAAATACAATGACATAAAAATGACTTCTAATGTGATACTCTTTACTACTAGCGCCGTCAAAAAAGAGGCTTTGATTTTCATGCCCAAGCCATGGAACAATTTTATTCTGCGTTCTTTAGGCCACCAGACTCAACGTTGCGGTCCTCTTCTATACCCACAGTCCTCCTGGAGAATGGTTCGAGTCTAGTGATGTGTCCAATATTAGCGCTGGTTTCCGACGTCATTGGGGTTTTATCTTCGGTGATCATCGATACTGCGTCGTGGCAGATGTTCCAGTAGACGAGGTGGCTACGACACGGCTATTGGACTCTATGAACGGCACTTGGAGCCGTCACAGACGGAAGTCTTGAAAGCTCCTGTGACCGCAGAAGAGTTAGCGATCACAATTAAGCACCTCAGGCGGGATTCAGCACCGGGTCTCGACGGCCTCGGACCAGCGCTATATCTCTTGGATCCCGACGCGTTTGGTAAAGTTCTTTCAGTGGTATTCGCAAGAGAACGCGCCCATGGTCGCTTGCTGAAGTCGCAACGAAAATCTTGCGTTAGAATTCTCTACAAGAAGGGCGACCAGCGGGATCTGGGTAAGTATCGTTCGATCTCTCTTATGCAGGTGGACGTCAAGATGTTATCCAAAGCACTTGCGTATCGCCTCCAACTTGTTCTACCGCAACTGATTCATCCAGAACAAAAGGGTTTCGTTAAAGGAAGATCAGTCCATCATCATGTGCGGTGCATCCAGGACCTGCAAGACCTCGTCCGTCACGCAATGGCCAAGGATACTCTCTCTTTCTCGATTCCGCAAAAACCTATGACCGCGTCACCTGGGATTATCTGTTTCGAGTGCTAGAACGCGTGGGTTATGGACCTGGCTTTCGCGGTTGGGTTCGGCTCCTGTATTCCGACGTTGAAACTGTGCTGTCACTGAATGGTTCTCTTCAGGAGGTGCTTTATCTTACGCGGTGCGTGAAGCAAGGCGATCCACTGTCTTCGCTTCTTTTTGTATTGTCAATTGAGCCTCTAGGTAAGTTGGTACGCGAAGCAGTGGTTCTGGGAATGCTATCTCTTCGAGTTACGTCGCGACGGGATTATATCCCTCTGTCGTGCCATCGTCTGGATTTCGAGGAGAGATACAAGACGAAAGAGAAGATGATTTGATCTTCCGTTTTCACACACATCCCAACTGAGCTCAAACTACGTTCTACGTAGGTCATATATTACCAACACTACGACACATTGGATCACACATGTGTACCGCTAGTTTTGGGTGATTTTTCCAACGACTCCACTTTACTATCTGCGTCACGGGACGGTTTATCGAGCCAAGTTCAGCTAGTGCGGGTGTATTGCTCTGGATCCGGTGCCAAGCTAAATTTGCCAAGTCACAGCTTCTCGTACTCAGTGGCGACACTGTATCGCCACACTAAACTCCAATCGGCCTCGGTTCTACTGGCTCCGTCACGTACTTGGGGATTCCTGTTGGTCAGGATGTCACTAACAATGCTGTGTGCACTTCGTTAGAATCGAAAGTTTGTTCCCGGCTGGCACGGCGGGGTCACGAGCCCGTACCTATCGAGGGCGGCTCCTTATTCTGGAAACACTAGTTCTCTCGATTCTTTGGCACTTCACGCCCCACGTTGGCCTCCCCGACGACATGGTGAGGCGGATTCAATCTCTTTGTGAAAAATACCTACTCACGAGGCGTGGCAATCCAGCACGTCACTTTGTCAAATTAGCAAAGCCGTCTATTTGCTATGTTCATTTCGCTTGTGGCGAGCTCCAGATGCCGCGGCTGACCATCGCACGTAAGGCTTAACGGCTTCAGCAGCTGATGTCAGGTGGCGCTGACGATCCCTGGCGCGCGGTCGCGACTGAACTTCGGAAGGGAGATCTTCCTGGCAGTACACGGCAGTTCCCGTTTGACATTTTCTCGAATTCTTGCTCCACAGTGGTAAATGTTGGAAACCTCTCAGGGTGATGGAAATGTTCATGGGCCGTGTGGTCGACTATACCGCGGTTATCGCGGGGTGCTTCATGTGACGCAGCGTTTTTTCAAACTTCTTTCCTGAACGCCTATGTGTGGTACAGTACTCACCCGCTGCTTGCGATTACGCAGCCTGGTGGCATTACCGTTCCTCGTTTTGGACAACCAGGGGCAACGAGGACCTTCCGAGTGCGCTTTGCTGCTACAAGTGGTTGTCGGAGTCTCATGGATTTTTGGAATGGATCCTGGTCTTCAGTGACTAAGTTTTTATCTCGTTTCCTCATGGTACTCCCGGATTGGAACCTTCGCTACCGAGTCCGCCATTTGATCAACCTCTACAATGATCTTACCTGCATCTATGGAGCCGTCGTGGGCCTACAGGGACATCTTCAACGACCCTGTCCGCTCCAAACAGGATTACCTGTAGTGGGCGTTTAACAGACACGCCTTCTTGCTCTATTCCCACTGCTCTCCAAGGCCGACGTCCGACACTTGCTCGGTCAACCAGACTTTCCACAACGCGATCATCCTGTGTCACATCATCTTCCCGGAGCTGATGCCAAGGTACTGAAATCAACCCTACGCGCACTGAAAACGCTTCGCCAAGCTTACCAGTCTAGGCGGATTTACACTTCCGTTTAACCTGGAAGCTTCTCCCCACTCGATTACGGTTCTCGTTTCTGCGGCAAGTGCCTTCAAGCGGCATTTTGTACACCTACCTCACCTGCAACGAGGTGGAGACCGATCGTCATCTTTTCTACAAATGTCCTACCGCTGCCAGGCTCTGGGCAACTGTTACCGCCGATTGGTCTACTTTCTGGAGAGGTCCAATCTCGTGGACAATGCTTTGTCTTTTACAAGACCCGGTCTGGGTGGAAGGTCTCAATGACGGTGCTGAATTTATCAAGCTTCTTTGGACTATAACACGGAGTGTTGGCCTTCACGTGATTTGGACTGCACGAAACAAACACCAATTTGAAGGCGCTCCCCCACTGGACTCAGTGCCGACCCTCTATCGGGTGATCCGGTAGTTACAGCTCATTTTCGAGCTTTACTCCACTTGTCTAATCCGACTGATCAGGCAATTCTTCATTGTTGCATTCGTCGCTTTCCCATATTGGCGACTTTCAGCCGCTTTATTGCAGCACACCCACGACGTTTTGCACTTGAACAACACTCACTGTTTGCGGATGCTCACGTGCTTCTCCGTGCCCCACCTCAACATTTTATTTATTCAGCATAGGTTATTGTATATTAGACAAGGCATCCCAAGACGCATTTCGGGAAGTAACATTATCTAACAAAATACACAGTAATCCCCCCCCCCCGGTTATTCGAGTAGCGATAGCGAGAAAATTACCTAGAATGCATACTTCAACTGCAAAATATCTGTTTTCTTGAAGTTGCAGGTCACGATTTGCCACCTCAAAGATTGATGTCACCAAGCACATGCATTATACAGTAAATGAGAGATCGTACTTTAGAGAGACGATGCGGCCCCCTCCGCGGCGCGGTAGCGAAGCCGAGAGGGAGGAGCAGGAAGGGCTGACGCTCGGCTGCTGCTCGGGGGCGCTAGTGCAGTATCCACAGCGTATCCACCCGCAGTAGCATGCGTGCCCTCGATGGTATCTCGGAGGTGGTTTTGGCTGCGGCTAGGAGAGCCTATTGACAGCAGTACATACGCAACGCTCATACTGAGGGTCTCGTATAGCTAGCTTTCATGCCCTCGCAGACAGCTTGGAGAGCGCCCCACTGTCTAGGAGACGACGCCAATGCGCGCACACCTACGGACTGTCCGTAGGTGTGCGCGCGATTGGTGTAGTCGCTTGTATGT
Source organism: Phytophthora melonis (assembly GCA_024211575.1). Lineage (NCBI taxonomy): Eukaryota > Oomycota > Peronosporomycetes > Peronosporales > Peronosporaceae > Phytophthora > Phytophthora melonis. Next base: position 606,896 of record JAMXKT010000041.1, read on the forward strand.
TCATGCCTATGGCGGCCTGCGGCTATGGCGTCGTGGACTAGAGCTAAGCTTCACCGAGGCGAGCTCGCAGTACTCAGATCCGAGACCCGAAGGTGTCGGGGGGAGGGGGGGGGGGGGGCTAAGAATGCTTTCTCAACGTCGAACATGAAGTTAGAAATGAGCAGAAATTTTTAAAAAAAAAAGTAAGGATAGCAACTCCCAAAAAGTAAGCACCGTTTTTGCCAGGTTCGACCCCCCCCCCCCTAATAGGAGGGGTCGAACCGGTGTTATGGGTATCGTACCGGTTCAGGCTGCCCACACATAATATGCGCCCACCGAAGTTGTACCGGTTTCATACAGATGTACGGGTTAGATGTCAAGATAGGTCATTTGTTGACTTGACGTACCACTGAGATAATCCTATTTGGTCTGCGATAGCAGCGCCAACGTTGCTTCCTATGCCAGTATAATACTTCATCTGGATATTAGTTACGCAGCAATACAAGTCACGCACACTACTTGAAAAAAGGCGAGTGATTTACTTGGGTCTAGATGTAATGGGCCTACCTTGGCTCACTACAACAGCTTACACGTGTGCGCTCGTGTATGAGGAAGCGTAGCTTAGTTTAAACTAGAGTTAATTATACTCGGGCCTCCGAGTATAGATTAATCTAAATAAACGATCCAAATAATGTTTTTGGGTTAAAATGAGAACTGTTATTTTTGTTTTATGTTTCTGACTTCCTCCAAATGTAATATTCTAAGTTGGGAATCTGCCAACAGCTGGTTGGCAGAATTCCTTTGCTATGCATGTCGCTCATTGGTTAAAAGATGCTGCTTTCAACCAATAGGAATCCTAAATGTCTATGGACCACCCGTCGTGGTGATCGTAAATGAATGTGGCACTTGATGTAACGTACATCAAGGCCGAGGAAGTGTTCGAACCTTTAACAGACATCGCGTCTGTTAGAGTTACAAGTGGCTGTAGCCACTTGTGCGTGTAACCCCGTTACACTAGAGGACGATAAGAAGTTTTGATAATCAGTAATGTTTGGACTGCGTCGTTATCACTACGGTGGACGCGAATATTCAGACGGTATCTACTTGTAAATTTAGTTTGAACAAGCCATGAGATGTCCCGTGATATTATGCAGCAAGTCAAGCAGCGTGAAGTAGATTTTGGCAGCCTTCTCCGGCAATGGAGAAGAATGCAGGGGAAATACAATTGGAATGCCTTTTTCAATGCTGAAACCGTAGTTGAGCGTTAATAACAACGGTAGCGGTAGTGGCAGAAGATATTAAACAGTCGCAGTAGCGATAGCAGCAGACATGAACTAGTAATAGCAATGGCAACATTACTATGGCATCATTAACAGTAGAAAACTAAGTTGTAGTAACTGCAGTTGCAGTGTGGGTAAGCAGTAACTGGCAGTGCTCCAGCAGCTGTAGTTGCAGTAGGGGTAAGCAGTAAGGGGCAGTGGCCAGTAGTAACGTGCTCCAAAAACAATACAAGTAGCAATATCTAAAGCAATACATTTAACAATAGTGGGATATGAGTAGTACAGTAATGGAAGTAGTGATGTGACAGGGGTAGCTGTAGCAGCGATAGTGACAGTGTCAGTGATAGTGGCTAAAGCAGTGTCAGTAGCAACCGCAGTCGCAGTAGCTGCAGCATTGAAGCGGTGGCGATAGTGGCAGTTGTAATTAATATAAATAGCAGCAGGACGTTGTCAACATTAATTATAATAATATAAAAAATAAAATATCGTGTGCGTAATATGAAGCATTTCACGTATAGTACTCATAAAAATAGTGGTGATAATAATAATAATAACAATAACCAGTGCAGACTCGGCGCATCCTAACCATTATAGTAGCAATAAACACGAAACTGTTCGGTGTGTTTACCCCGCTTACGCACGCGAAGCGCGCCCTAGTCATTGACAGCCCACCAGGTGACAGTTCACAGAGCGCCCCTTTGAGTAAACAAACACGTCGGCAGCTTGGGTTTTGTATGCGCGGGTTGTACTGGACCTTCCTTGGCTCTAGTGTGAGAAAGCGTAGCTTGGTTTAATATAGAGTTAATTATACTTGGGCCTCCGAGTATATATTAATATAAATAAACGATCCAGATAATATTTTTAGGTTAAAGTGAGAACTGCTACTTTTGTTTTATGTTTCTGACTTCCTCTAAATGTAATTTTCACTCGACAAATCAAAGACTTTGATTGATTCAAAGGATCCACCTCCGAGAGGATTCGGCATCGGTATGAACATCGAACACTTGCTTGAAGCCGTAAACGACTAGGCCGGCTTTGAAGCTTTTGATCCGTCTTTGAGCGTCCCGCTTGACGGCGTACACCGAGCGGTTGGTGATCACAGTCTGATGATTGGCTTTCTCCCGTATCACTAGCAGCCATGCCCCCTGCTCGCGAGACGATGAGAGCTCCTCCTGCATCGCAGCCTGTCACTCCGCCCATTGATCACTCCCCTTGGTATGTTTGTACGAGCTGGAAATCTTGATGCCCACAGTGGTGTTCATGGCCGAGCCAACCACGTACTCCTTCAAGTGGGCTGGTGGCTTCCTCGTGCGCTGCACAGCAGTATTACGTGGCGTGCGAGTCACCGGTACCTTCCTCAGAGGCTCGTAGTCATCGCCAACCGTGCAATTGTCACGTTATTTGAGCTGCTTGCGCTTATTCTTCTTTACCGACAATTGCTCAGGCGTCGGGCTTGGTGAACGTGAGAGGCAGGTGGCTCACGGATTGAACGCAGATTCCGATGGTGCATCACTCGCGCTCACTTCCACTGGCTCAGCGGCTACACGAAGACCTATTTCTGGCTGCAAGTCGTGAGATGCTGGTGCCGCTGGCATGCCTGCAGCTTGACCGGCTGCAGGGAACAACCGGGCCTGGAACGATGAAGCAATTGGTACGATGGGAAGTCCATCGGAAGCTCGTAGTCCTCATGTATGTAAGTGTTCATGAGCAGCTGGCACATGTAGGTCTGGGCCCCAGTGAACTTCTCATGACAATACACATTCCCACTTCGTCTCGTAAAATCGCTCCAGTACGCAAGTACATCAGCTTGTACCCCTTCGTGCTACGGCTGTAGCCAAGCAACAAGCTAAGCCTAGCGCGTGACTCGAGTTTCGCTTTCGTCGTCCTTGACTGAGGAGGTACATGCGCGTGCATCAGGCACCCCCACGTACGCCAGTGACATAGACCCGGCTTGCCTAAAAGCGCTTCATGCGGAGACATGCCTTGCAGTGGTGCCGTTGGTACATGGAGCGTTGCTTCTCCCCAAGGCATGTTGGTCTGCTTGGTTGCGTGCAGCAGCACCCACAATCTTGGCAGCACTGTACCATTGACCCCCCATAAGGCTTGCGCAAAGGGTTCTGTCATCGAGAGGCTGTGGAAGCATGCCTCAAGGAGGCCAATCGACACGGGTGCTTTCCGACGAGGTGGCGAGTCCAGGCGGCTGATTCCCTTGAGCAACATGCGGATGTGCGGGTGTGCAATTGGAAACTCGAGAGCAGCTGCCGCGAAGAAGTGCCGAACACCGATGAGGACAGCCATGATCGAGTCGCTGCGAATGGGCCTGCCGGACCCAAAGCCATACTGGAAGCCGTGGAGAATAAAATCCGAGATGTGTTGCACTTGGGCGACGAGAGCCATACCGGAAAGCGACGGCGGAATGCCGTGGCGGGACGTCCAGGTCGTCCACTTGGTCAAGGCTCGGCGATATTGCTCGAACGTGGAGTCGGCAACGGAGTGCGCTCGGAGATACGCTGCCAAATCGCGATCAGGCCTTGAGTATCCACGGTCGGAAACCTGCGACCATCCTGACGTTAGTGACGCAAAGTTGGCGGCATACGATGGGTTAGCGGTAATGCGGGAGCCAGCGTCGGCGCGTTCGTTGTCGGAGCCGGCCACGTGAGCTGCCGAGAATCGAAGCTGGAACGAGGTCTCCCACCAGATAAGGAGCCGGATAATCACTTGGGCGCGGGGATTCCGGGAGGCGAGCTTGTTTTGCCACGCGACAGCAGAAGTGTTGTCGATGCGGAATCGAACGTGGCATGGGCGAGCGTTGGGCGAGACACCAGAGCCCCATCGACGTCCCCACGCATGGACCGCGAAAGCGCACGAGAGCAGCTCCCGGAAGTTGATATCGAAGCCGTTGGCCGCGCCATTCTTAAATGCCGCAATCAGCTGCCGTTCGCTGTCCGAAAACTGGTACGTGAGGGCCACTTGCGATGAAACATCCAGCGCGCACAAGCCATAATCGGACGCATCCATCTCGATAACAATATCAGGAGCTGGGAGAGCATTGAAGTATTCCAGAGAAACGCCGTTTAAGCGAGGCGTGTGTAGCACACGCCACCACCATAGCAGATCTTGCTGCATGTCCGACGTAATCATAACACGCTGGAACCGATGCAGGTGGCTTTCGCGTTGGCGTAGACGCTGGAGAAACGGCCGTGCAGCACGGATACATGTCGCGACGTGCCTGAGGCTACCCATCAGCGACCGGTAGGCTTGCCTTGAAAGTGCGGGGGCAGCGTACGCAGCTGCCACAATACCGCGTGCCTTGAGTATCTTCTCCTGTGGCATCGATACCGTTTCTGCCGCCGAGTCGAACACGAGGCCCAGTACACATTGGCGTGTGTTCCAGTCGGTGAACTTCTTAGTGTTGATGGCGTCTGCTCCCAAAACGGCTACCATAGCATACCTCAGAGACCGGTCAATGTCCTCGCATGAGGTGCCAATGTCCGCAGTCACATTGATGTGGTCGTCAACCCAGTGATAATTGAAGATACTACCATCGGGGAACACGCCAGTCGTGTGTGCGCCGTGCACGTGAGCGACGGCACCGCCAGCAATCTCGTAGAATCCCGGTGATCCGGTCCAGCCGAATGGTGCGGCGAGCTCGATCACGATGACATCGTCCTCCTCGATGTGCCCGGCGAAAAGATACACCCTCTTGCTGTGAATGCTGATGTTGCGGAAAGCAGAAGCCACGTCACCAGCCATCACACACACCCGGGCCTTTGGATGAGCTCGCTTGGATCTCAGGATTTCAGTGGCCACCGCGTCGCAGTGAGCGTACTCCGGTTTGATGATGCTATCTTGATCCGTGAAGTCGTTAATGGAGGCACCTTCTGGGTACGACAGACCGTGAATCGTCCGACCCGACACGTTGGCATCCTCGTTGCCCTTGTCTACCACCCCGAAGGGGCTGATAATAATTTCAGGCCATTGCTTGAGGAGATCTCTGTCGAGAACAAGACACCGCCCGGCGTCCTGCTCCTTGCGGATATTCTTGCGAAGAACGTTAAGGCGATCTCGTGCCGAACCGTGGTTTGGTGGCCGCTGGACCTGCCGTGGAGGTGTCTCGCGTAGTCGAACTTCAACGCCACCCTGGACGATTTTTTGGAGCTCTTCCAAATGTGTGTAACCCTTGCACACTTTGTTCAGCACGTCTGGGACCAGGTTCTTGTTAGGGCGATAGTCGTCCACCGTCTGTCCTCGCACCAGCTCGACGAAAGCTGACAGTGACATGCCCGACTGTCGCGCATATTCGGATAGCGCCTTTTGCAACGGAGTGTTCAGAAGGAACTCGGGTCCCGAGGTGCCTTGACGCGATAGCGGATAATTGTCCGGCGGCAGGGCAATACCCCGTTTTGCCAGAGCTTGAGCCAGAGTCGCCCTGCCAGCCGCGCGCAGTAAATCGCTCCGAGCACGGGCATTCACGTGCATAGCTGCCGCAGCCTGGACGCTGACGACGGGACGCAGGTAGCTTGGTCGTGGCGTGATTGCACTGCACATCTTGGCGTCTTCTAGAGGATAGCAGGTGCTGGCTCGGTTCGAAGAGCACGATGACGTCTCCCCCGAGGCGTCTGGCCGTGACGCCGGCTTAGTCGCCGCACTTCTCACCTTACTACCGCGTAGTAATGGACACGTAACACCTTCGGATATAGTAAGAGCTGACGCTCCACGTATATGGGTTAATTGATGCACCGGCTGTATGGCCGGCACTGGCTGTATGACCGTGGGTGACTGTATGGTCGACCCGGGCTGTATAGTCAAAGGTAGCTGTATAGCTGTAGGTGGCTGTATGGCCGACCCGGACTGTAGGTCAAAGTGCCAGCGCAAGCGGCGCTGGCTCCGCTGGTGCCCTCCCGGCTACCTGGTGAAGTCGTTGTTCCGGTGGTCGACGATGTCGGACGAAGGGCAAAACAGGTGCCCGCGCGGAAAAATTCCCGCTCGCGCGCCGATTTCGTGAGCTTGCGCATGTGGTCGTACCACACTTCTTGACCGAGCGCATTGAGGCCATGCAGGGCGTCCAGGATGTCCTCGTAGTTCTCGCACTTGATCGTAGCCGGGGGCAAAGCAGCCGACGGGCTAAAGTCGCTGGAGAAGTTCGCGTTCGACGAGCCAGCCTCCAACGTCAGCATCTCCGAAGTCTCCTTGAAATGCATCACGGTGAGCCCACGTGAGCCCAGGCGGCCGCTGAAGATGGCCATCAGCACCGCAGGAGTAGCTTGAAACTTGACTACCTCGAGCTCCCGCATCCACAAAACAGACGACATCGCAGACAGGGGCTTACCTGTCTCCGTGCCGAACGCACGGAACATTCGGCTCGCCGCTAGCTGATGAGCTTGCGGGGGTTATAGTCGCCCTTCGCCTTCTTCGAACCTTCGGGGAAGCTGGCCGTCGTCAGGTAGCAGACCTCTGGCGGCGGCATCTCGCCCTTGTTGTTTGGAGCCGTGGGAGCCGAGGGAGCCGCATGCAGACGTGGCGTAGAGCCCACAGGTAGCTCCGCCAGACCCTGTCCGGCCACCAGCGCTCGCAGACGCTCGACCTCTTCTTGTAGAGCTTTCACTTGGCCCCGGGTAGCGCCATCGTCCCGCGTTGCAACATCGTCGATAGCCGACGGAGCTTCGGTGACGGTTGCCATGTACAGTGCGCTCCTTTCGGCGGGCGCGTCGTTGGCTTCGACCGCAGTGCCAGGCGAGAAGGATGCCATGAAGGCGTTCAGGTAGAAGCCGCCTTCAGATCTCGCTGGGAGCGCCGCACGCTTCGAGGTCGCCACCGCCTTCGCTGGTTTGGTCTTCGTAGGAGCCGACGTCTTTCGCGGTTTCTTCGCAGGCGGGACCGGCGCCTTGTCCTCCACATCAGAGTCAGAGTCGTGGCCGCCGACAGCCGCCGTCTTCCGAGGCGCATCGCTGCTGGTCGCTGCCGTCGGCCGCTTGACGAGCTTCTTCTTGCCCTTGCGGGCTTCGACGAGCGCCTCACCGGAGATAACCTTGGAGGCTGCTCGCTTGCTCGCTCGTAGCGGAGCCGGGTCGGACACGCGCCGTGCAGGAGTCGTCGTCCAAGGCTCTTCTCCGCCCGTGACGTCCACAACGTCGGGATCAGCTGCGGCGGCAGCAGGAGTCGTGCGCTCGCTTTCTGTCGGAGCCGTCTCGGCCCTCGGCGACGGGGTGCTGGGGCTGCCGGCTTGGTCGGTGGTTCCGCGGGTGATCATGTCGTTGTTGAGAGAGGTGAATGTACCCCCTTCTTGCTTACTGGCTTGTTGATCTGGATTCGGAGTGAGGGGAGAATGCCACGCGTCCAACCGTTGGTCTTCCGCGGGCGTTACCGGGATACCGTCCGTGTACCGGTATGTACCGGTATACCAGTAGTACATATTGGAGTGGAAAACACAATTCCCTGGCTCTGCCATGGAATACAGCATAAACACGAAACTGTTCGGTGTGTTTACCCCGCTTACGCACGCGAAGCGCGCCCTAGTCATTGACAGCCCACCAAGTGACAGTTCACAGAGCGCCCCTTTGAGTAAACAAACACGTCGGCAGCTTGGGTTTTGTATGCGCGGGTTGTACTGGACCTTCCTTGGCTCTAGTGTGAGTAAGCGTAGCTTGGTTTAATATAGAGTTAATTATACTTGGGCCTCCGACTATATATTAATCTAAATAAACGATCCAAATAATATTTTTAGGTTAAAGTGAGAACTGCTACTTTTGTTTTATGTTTCTGACTTCCTCTAAATGTAATTTTTACTCGACAAATCAAAGACTTTGATTGATTCAAAGGATCCACCTCCGAGAGGATTCGGCATCGGTATGAACACCGAGCACTTGCTTGAAGCCGTAAACGACTAGGCCGGCTTTGAAGCTTTTGATCCGTCTTTGAGCGTCCCGCTTGACGGCGTACACCGAGCGGTGGTGATCACGGTCTGATGATTGGCTTTCTCCCGTATCACTAGCAGCCATGCCCCCTGCTCGCGAGACGATGAGAGCTCCTCCTGCATCGCAGCCTGTCACTCCGCCCATTGATCACTCCCCTTGGTATGTTTGTACGAGCTGGAAATCTTGATGCCCGCAGTGGTGTTCATGGCCGAGCCAACCACGTACTCCTTCAAGTGGGCTGGTGGCTTCCTCGTGCGCTGCACAGCAGTATTACGTGGCGTGCGAGTCACCGGTACCTTCCTCAGAGGCTCGTAGTCATCGCCAACCGTGCAATTGTCACGTTATTTGAGCTGCTTGCGCTTATTCTTCTTTACCGACAATTGCTCAGGCGTCGGGCTTGGTGAACGTGAGAGGCAGGTGGCTCACGGATTGAACGCAGATTCCGATGGTGCATCACTCGCGCTCACTTCCACTGGCTCAGCGGCTACACGAAGACCTATTTCTGGCTGCAAGTCGTGAGATGCTGGTGCCGCTGGCATGCCTGCAGCTTGACCGGCTGCAGGGAACAACCGGGCCTGGAACGATGAAGCAATTGGTACGACGGGAAGTCCATCGGAAGCTCGTAGTCCTCATGTATGTAAGTGTTCATGAGCAGCTGGCACATGTAGGTCTGGGCCCCAGTGAACTTCTCATGACAATACACATTCCCACTTCGTCTCGTAAAATCGCTCCAGTACGCAAGTACATCAGCTTGTACCCCTTCGTGCTACGGCTGTAGCCAAGCAACAAGCTAAGCCTAGCGCGTGACTCGAGTTTCGCTTTCGTCGTCCTTGACTGAGGAGGTACATGCGCGTGCATCAGGCACCCCCACGTACGCCAGTGACATAGACCCGGCTTGCCTAAAAGCGCTTCATGCGGAGACATGCCTTGCAGTGGTGCCGTTGGTACATGGAGCGTTGCTTCTCCCCAAGGCATGTTGGTCTGCTTGGTTGCGTGCAGCAGCACCCACAATCTTGGCAGCACTGTACCATTCGCTCGCTCAACGATTCCGTTCTCCTCGGGAGAGTAAGAGCTGGTGGACGACTGCGTAATTTCGCGTTGTTAGCAGAACGCCTTGAGCTCCTCCCAATTGTAAGTGAGCCACACTGAGCCCTTGCTCTTGAACGCCGTTACGCTTTTGTTCTGGATCGCGTTTGTATGTCATGTGCTTCAGCTTGGCCGAGATGAAAGGCACGCACTCATACGAGGAAAGATACTTCATGTTGAATTTCAAGCCAAAGTACACTTAGCCGCTGGCGAGCTTCTCTATCAGGTATGCTTAAGGCGGTTCGGCAGCCTCTCCATAGCGTCTGCTCGCGCAGCGACAGCAACTACGAGATGATGTGAACGATGGCATCGCAAGCGGTACAGCATATCATGCTTAAAGAATTTCAGCTTTTAAGTTGCCGTTGCTGACTCATGCTGTGTCTTGGCCGGAGCTGAAGCTGATCTTGAACCCGAAGGCTTGCGTGTACCCCAAGCCCAGCAAGTTGACATGGGCATTAGCCGAGTAGTGAACATCATCCGGACGGCGCAGCTCCAACTGCCTCGTAGCCTCATTGAAGACACGGATCGCTTCACTGCCCGTAGCTTCCAATGCTTCAGTCTGTCCTAACGCCATTTTCAGTTCTCCGCTCACCTCACAGTCCGCATACGAGAACATCGAAATATTGCTGCAAAGGTTCATCTGCGGCCCGCAGTCCAGGACCCATTCAATTTCGTCCGAGTGAAGACTTGGCAAGAGTCGGATCTGCACAGCTAATGCATCCTCCACGTGACGCCCCTTGGAGGCATCACTCTCGTCGCTTGAGCTGTCTTCGCCTGAACTTGCACATGGAGACGAAGTGTACTTCATGCCTTGATGGGCTGTGATGGTCGAGCGAAATACGGCCCCAGCGGACATGGACCGCATGCATCGATCTTCATCTGCAGTAGCAGCAGCTGCAGCTCCTAGACCCTGCGCCTTACATTCGGCGTCACCCTTCCAACGGTCGAACTCTCCGCACGTCTTGCACGTGGAGTTCTTTTTCTTCAGCCCGATGCGCTGCTCGCGAAACTCCGGGATGGTCACCTTCTTCGACTTGGAGGCCTTGTTGCCAGAGCCGTGCTTGTACTTGCCCTTCTCTTTGCTGCCCTGATTGTGCTCAACCAAGTTTGTTTGATGAGTATTTGTTATGGCTGCGCCGTTGCTGCTAACACTCAAACCAAATGCGTATCGGTCTCGACGCTCAGTAAGTTCTGCATTCTCAATACGTTAGCGTGCATCTGCTAGAGTCAGCCGCGTCGACCGCCAGTTGCAAAGCTAATTCTGCACATCGGACGCGACGCGCGGGTACACGTCCGAGACGTAGTTGCGCAACACCTTTGCATCATGCTCATCAAGACCATCGTTGGCCTGTATCAATTGACGCTGCAAAGCCATGATGTCATCGATGTAGGTAGCAACTTGCTCGTGACGGCCAGGCACACGGCCATAGATCACAACCGTCTTGATCGCCGGGCCTCGGCCGTAGTCGTTGTAGAGCACGTTCCACAACTTCACGGGGTCAGCTTCGTCCATCAGCGACGCATAGCGCTCGATCACAGCGTCAGAGAAAGCTGAGATAATGTCATTGCGGATCTACCAAGCATGACGACATGGGATGCTGAAAGCGACTGACGTGCGAGAAATGTGACAAGCGTGGTCATCCGTCAGACCACTGTCTTTTCGTCTGCAAGGCCTGCGGAGAAATCAATGACGATGGAAGCTACCCGATGGAGGAATTTTATAACTTGATCCACCAGTGGTAAAATCCCACCAAGGAGGGAGGCATGTTGCCCGAGTCCGCGGAGAAGATGTTAAGCTAGGACGCTCACCGAGTTGGAATCCCGTACGAGACGAGCGTTCTCAGTTCTGCATCTTTGCGTATGTCGAGAAGCAGTCGCAGTCGACTGTAAGCAAACTCATCAACAATACATGTGATCTTCGAAAGAAACCTACGGCCACCGTATCCAGTCTTCACCAAGTTGACGAATACTCAAGATCGAGTGTGAAGATGGCTTCGGCTATCGCGTTGGGAGAGTCGCGTGGTTATTGGAAATACCATGTGCCCGGCAAGAAGTTTAAGCAAACGAAAGCTGTGGGCAAGATCAACAACAAAAAAGCAACTCTGTTGTTTGACGGCGGCGCCGAAGTGTCTATCCTAGACACCGCATTTGCTCGTAAGTTGGGGTGCTACATTGATGAAAGTCAGACATAGGAGCACGGAGGCGTTGGGAAATCTCCGTATATGGCTGGAGGACGTGCACGCTCGCATCAACGGTGTACTTTTTCGATGTCTGGGTGGGGCCGCCGACAAGTGGCCAAGACTTGATCCTCGGCATGGAGTTCATGGTGTCGGCCGAGATCCGCCTCGATCTAGCCGACGGAACCATCTGCCTGCCGGTGGAGGTGCGAATTCTGCTTGCTGGAAGACGTCCGCTCTACGGTGACAAGGTCGAGCAAGTGAATTGACCAACTATCGTGAGACCGACGTAGCCGGATCAACCGAAGTGAAGCTGCACGCGAAATCAACGTAGCATCAGAAACTCTGAGTTACGCTCGGCGACCGATGGGTGCCTACCGTGACTGGTGGTCCGGGCAAGATCTGCTACCTGCAACAGACGAATATGAGCGATCGCAAGTTAGTGTTGCATCAGGGTACGCGACTCGCGATGTGGCTTTCTGTCGATCGAGTGCCGCGCTTACCTGGATATTGTTCGTTGGATCGCGCCGGTACGCTGAGTGGCAGAACTTGGCGCACTAAGCAACCACCGACACTACCAAGGACGTGCCTGAGCCCACCGACGTGTAAGGGCCTGCCGTGGAGCGGCCACAGTACACGACACCGACCGCGATCCTGGCCCGCCCTGCGAATCGGCTGGAGGTGACCACTGTTTGTACCGAGTGCGTGTCGCCCAATAACCCCGACGATTCCAAACCAGAAGGGTCGCATCACGACCCCACCACGTCTCACGCGATGCCCAGCAGCGAAGAGGAACCGGAGAACATCGACGAATTCGACGCGAAAGAAATGCGCCATGATTTCGCCATGTCGCAGGGGGCGAAGAGATCATTGGGTGATTACGACGCTGAAAATCCAGTCTGCGACACGGAATGTTAGGATGATCACGTCCAGTCGGTGTACCAGGGAACGTCTAATCAAGGTCGAGTGGTTGCGACCAGAGGCTAATGTTAACTTGGTATCAATGATATTTTTTTCGAATATAATATTGATAATATTCCATATTAATATTATATTAGGTAGAAAAATGCGATATCAACCAGATATTTCATATATCATTTCAAATCTCACCGAATATCAAGTATTTTTATGATATTTCCAGAAGACCTCTGCTCATGCTCTGAGGGGTGCGATTCATCCGGTGGGAGTTTTCATCATGGCAATGGGCATTATCAAGGTACTTGCAAAGGGTTTGCGCCAGCAGTCATGTAAAATATTTTGTCAGGTTGACCCCGCGTAGAAATATTATCCATGAATATTATATTTGAAGTGGACGCACTCCTGGATGCACTCGAATTCCACTTATGCTTGCTTCATACAAGATCGTTGTTGTCGTCACCGATGAAATTAATGCAAAAATATTACTTAGAATTGCTTTGGGAAAGACTTCGGTAACTGTTATAGATAGTTGTGCCCAGTCCGTTTACGACTTGATCTTTCTTTAGATATTAATATATTCACTGGAAGTGGGCCTGTCCACTGGGTACTGCCCAGTACGCACTATCTCAATCAACCATATTGGTTCATATAATAGGATCTCAGATATTTGCTGAACTAACTACAACTGACAAACGGCTTCCCCAGCCCCGCGAGATGATCAATACAAGAGCCTGCTCGCTACGTAACTGGAGATGGAGATGGCCTCTCATCAACTATATTTCTTGTCCGTTGGTTGGTCAAAATATTTTAATTCACAACGTGCTGGAGAATTACCCCGTCTCGGTCTCCAGCTCCCAGAGGTGGAGATGAAGAAAGTAGCTGGAGATTGAAGCAGTTCAGCTGCACACGCAATGGACCAAGAGGAAGCTGTAGTTACTACATGCTCCGCTGTCGCACAGGTTGCAATTCTACTATCACGATGATCGCGAGGCCCCAAGGAACAGATTCGTACCGTGACCTCCCTGCACTTTGAGCCAATGCTACAGCAGCGTACACTACCTACCTGTAGTTGTTTTGAAGACAATCTTCGCTGCATGGCGCCGACTTTCGTACAGATTGCTACTAAATACGAGATCTGGGCGCTCGAACCCGCTGCCCCTGGTTGGCGGGGGCAAAGGCAAAGCTCTCGCAGCGTCATCTACAGCTTGATCCATGTCGCCGCGTGCCCACTGTGTCTCAGTGGCCGAGCTTCTCGACCACGGCGTTCCCGGTGTGATTGGCTAATTTTTACCTAGAGACGATCTGTAGCAGCGAACAAACTGGAGATGGAGATGAATCAACTTTTTGCAGATCTCCATCTCCTGTTGCGTAGCGAACACGCTCTAAGTGGAGCCGACGTAATCCATCACGTCCGATTTCCCTTCAAGAGAATCCCTTGTCAACCAGTGGGCCCTTAGGAAGCATGCTGGGTTTGTGGTAATGTGTATAATGCAAAACCAAACCGCACGTCCTGCTCCGATATTAGATACTGTAGTGAGAGATATTATCTCCCACTGCAGTATCTAATGACAGGGTGTTCAGGTGCATATATTAGATGACAATATGATCCAATATACTAGGAAATCTTATGCAGCGCAAGGCGATTCGCAGATCTATTCGTGACATTCCTTACAAAAATGTTAAGCGCCGAGACTCTAAGAACGTTAACTACTTGCAATGCTGAGAAAAGTGGCTGCAAGAACCGATTGCTATTCAAGCACGGCACAGCGATGACAAGGTGCTTCTTGAGCACGTTACCACGATCTTCGCGCGGGGGTTACGACGCGTGCATGTAACGTAGTGGCATCGTTCTGCCGGAGTCGGGGCAGTATGCTTTGTGACCTCCACATCTCCGTCCTCCTCGGCATCCTAACCCATCACCACTGCCGCTGTCGTCGCGCAGGCCTTAAGCTGTGAGCCTCGTATGAGCTCCGTGGACGTCGAGCACTGAGGTGAGGAAATAGTAGATCATCATGTACCCGGCCACGCTTACCAAGCCGAAGAACAGCAAGGTGCCCGTTCGCATCGGTAAAGAAGCCCTCGAACATACTGCGCTTCACAAGTTGCCTGTCCGACCCGCCCGTGGTCCCCATGCGCATGCGTATCGTGAGGCGAGGCCGATGAAACCTTTATCGCCCAGGGGGGGGGTTCGTATAGCGCAGCCCAAGAAGGTCCTCAGGGTGTAGACCCAGAGAACCGACTTGAGAGTCAACAGCAAGGAAATAAATCCAGAGGTTCGCAGCCGCGAAGCTTTAAACCCTGAGGATCACTCTCCTTGGTTGGCGTGGGTACCTTGTGTAATCCCTGTCGGCTCGTTTGTCTTTGACGGAACGGCACTTCACCAAACTCGAATGTAGCCTCGAAGAAGCGCTGAGGTGCACGTCTAATCCAGAACGCACCTCGACACTAGAGGCAAAACCCAGAGAATCAGATCCCCCGAAATCCAGAATATCACGAATTCAGGATCCAGGATTTCAGTCAACTCTGGGGTGAGGAACTCAGAAGACACCTTACCCAAATGCCTTCGTAGCTCGATAAAACCAACAAATACAGAGTATACAAACACTACAACTAGCCGTCACTTATTCTTTTGGACCCTTGGACGGTGGGTCACTCACACACTAGGCTCACTCGAGTCTGAAATTCAGGGCCTAGCTCCCTGAGACTCACACAAACGCGCACCACCTCCCGTACAGGAGGAAAATACAATCACTATCAGTTACCTTTCCCTTCACACAAGCAGTCAATACACAATCCTGGAGGCGACTACCTAGCACCCCAGAATACCCTCTGGAATAATATGAAATGGGCTACCACGAGCACAGCAAGTGACCCAACTAGGATATGAAATAGGTGGATCACTCCAGGAAGCACGAGGCCGTCGCTGGTCCCCACCTAACTGGACTTGAGTTTGATGGAGTCCACACAGACGGCTGTCCTTCGCCGTTGATGTGCCCTTAGCGTCCCGCGGTCGTAGTCTCGGGTCCTCCGGATTTCCGTCGGCAGGCTTGGCCGAAGTCACTTGCGCAGTACAGGGAAAACTGAACTCTGTTTGTCTGTTATCAGCTACTTCTCTCTCTTACTTCCTTCTTTCTTCTGCATTCTTCTACGGGCAAATATCTTCGTTTCACTATGCTTGGGGTCAAATATCTTGTCTTCAGTATACCTTGGGTTCAGCGGTCCAGACTTGCGATCGACTTGAGATTCCATCGTCGCAAGGCGTCCAAAGTGCCAAATGTGGGTCCTTGGACTTGGGTTTGTATGGTCCTCGGTTCCCTCTCGACTCCTCGAAAGTATCCAGTCAGCAGATCCATAGTCGTATCTTCAAGGTCACGCATCACTTTGATTGCAGACCGATTCCGGACTGACTCGAAAACTCAGAGATTCATGATACTCTGGGTCGGTCTCTGAAATTCACTGGAACTCAGGGAGTCTTCTGGGAATCTTGGTGATTCTTGGGTGTTGGTTTGGGAGACACTTGGATTCAATGTGGGGAGTCTGGATTCATGGTCACACTCAGGGTTCAACTCTTGAAATCCTGGGTCACCTGTTCATCGGGGGTGATTCTCAGGGTTTCCATGTGGCACTCTGGGTGCCAAGTCGTATTCTTCACAGACTCTTGGGTATCTCCACAAATCCAAACACTTAGCGGGTGTAGTGGCCTCCGGCGCATGTTCACGGTGGTAGTGGGTTGAGTTTTCCGGGTATTCTGGTCCTTTGTAGTACTCTGGACCACAGCAAGATGAGGTGTACTCTGGGATACATTCTCCAAAGACACTTTCCGCCAGACTTTAGGCACTCATCGTAAGGGAAAGTCCGCGGCTGGACTGAGTGTTCTTCTGAAATCTTGGGCGTGCACTCCCAGGATTCACACTTCCAGCCAGTTGGGCCCATCTGCGGTCAGGTACTGGATTCATCCCTTGGGATCACTTCTCTCCCACAGTCGCCATCCGTGTCACACGGGTACAGCCGCGCCGCATCCAAGGTATTCACCAATCACAATTCGATACAAACTCCAAGTCGTAGGAGTGACGGCACGTCGTCGGCAAATTCTGAAACCGCCTCGTGTCAACCGCCCCTCCTGGTCCGGGTCCATCAAAGAGGAAATTGCTCCGAACTGGTGAACCATGGCCAGGCCACACAAACACCGACTCCGAGGCAACGTTGAAATCGACACGGCCGTTGCACTCTGTCGACTCCCAGGATTTCACTCACTTCGACGGCCCCTGTCTCCCCAACGGTTGGTCGGGGCCAATCTTCAAGGTTCTCTTCTCGGACACAAAATCTCCAACGGGCGATTCGAGGTCATATCTCAATTTCACAGCTCGTCAACATGGCAGAGAGCGCACCTTCCGGCAGCGAGCAGGCGGCGACGCCGGCTCAAGGCACGACGCCGACAGCGCCTCCGGGCAGCACGCCTCCTCCGGCGGAGTGGCGCGCGGGCGACACCTCCGTAGGCAAGGCCCCGGCGAATGATGGCAACGCGCCAGCGGGCGGCGACAACGCGCAAGTGGGCGACAGCAGGGACGCTTCGACGGGCGCCTCTAAGGGAAAGGCAAACAAGTTTCCTTCGCCGACTCAGAGGACAAGGCCCCCAGCACGGACATGCGCGAGGCTGATGGCGGTGCCTCAGCTGACGCAGCAACCTCAGGTGCTGGGGATGGGAACTCGGCGTCCAAGGCCCCAGCCGTGGAGAAAACGTCATCAAGCACGGCTACAGTGACCGCCCCTGAGTTCAAGACGCCCCGCCACGCGACGGTGACGGACATCCAGGGGCTCATCTGCGCGGGCATGCTGAAGGAAAATGAGGTTGAACTCCCAGAGTTCATGATCCCTGAGCGCCCGCCGCACTGGCAGCTTCCGGGTCCGCCGGATCTCAAGACCAATGCGTATCTCGTGGGAGTTCCTGGGGTCACCAGCGACGTTCGCTCGGGTGCGTTCGCCACAGAGGGCTACGGCGGTGTGACCACCCTGGTAGGTTTTGAGGAGCTCTCCGACGACGACCTTCAGGTGTTGAAAGAAATCTGTGGTTCAAACGCTGGGGTTGACGTTTTGCGTCCCCGCGGTTCACCTCTCGCGGCGTACGATCTGGATAACGCTCTGAATTCCATCGGCATCCGGCGCGAAGTGGCTTCGCTGCTGTGTCACTTCAACAGCACCCGGTTCGCAGAGCGCGTGTTCAAGACAACCGGCTACCTGCGTCGCGTTCTCGGGGCTTATCGACACATGCGATCTCTGGCGGAGT
Source organism: Phytophthora melonis (assembly GCA_024211575.1). NCBI lineage: Eukaryota > Oomycota > Peronosporomycetes > Peronosporales > Peronosporaceae > Phytophthora > Phytophthora melonis. The sequence continues at coordinate 624,534 of JAMXKT010000041.1, forward strand.
CCAAGCAAAATTCTGCTGCTGTCGAGGAACTGGCCGACGTACGGCGCAGACACGCGGAGCTGAAGCGCACCTGGAAATTTGCACGTGACTTCTGGTTCTCGGAACTGAAGGAGGCTCTGGGCAAGGTGGAAGCCGCGGGAGACGAGCAGAAGGTCGCGCTCCAGGAGCAGAAGGCACGGTACCAGGATGAGATTGATTCTCTGGAGGCCGAGAAGGCGCAGCTCAAGGCGCGCCTGGCTGACTCTGAGACTCAAGTGCAGATCCTGAAGTCGCGTCTGGCGTCGGCCACAGTGGATCCCTGGAAGTTCTCTGACTTCCTGCAAGAACACACAGATTTCACGGGAAATTGGGAGCGTCTTCACGACTTGTTCAGTCACTGTATCAAGGAGACCAAGCCTCCCGAGTCCTGGGACACGGTTGTGAGCGTCACTGCGATTGACAAGCGCAAGGCTGTGGTGACCGCATACCCAGAGAAAAGCAAGCGCATGCCTCCATCTGCGGGGTCGGGATCTTCGGGTCGACCTGAAATCCTGGATCTCACGGGTCCTGGCAGCAAGCCTCGCGGCGGTTCCCAGAGTTCCAAGAACACCCAGAGTTCCAAGAAGGGACAAGGCTCCAAGAAAAATCAAGGTTCCAAAACATCGCGGCCCTCTGGCGCTCCAGAGACTCAAGCGCGAGCTACGGACTCCAAGGCGCACAAGGTTCAACGTCGCCCCAAGGATCATCAGCCTGGCCGCGACTCTGTGCGTCGTGCCGGCGACAAGACCGTGGTTTCCAAGGAGGCTGCACGTTCGATGCTCCCTGGGGTGCCGTCTGGAAGGAGATCCGTCCGGATGTGCGTCAGGCCATTCTCGCGGGGCTCAAGTACGACACTGCGATGGAGTGGATTGGCAGCGATCGTGCTGCTCACGGTCACTTCAGGCAGCCCCAGCTGATCAAGATGCTGGTCAGCATGATGTATTGGCGTCGGCTGGACAAGACTCCCTGGGCCAAGTACGTCCCAGAGGCCTATTACGAGATGGCCGACGAGCGTCTGGATCGGCGTCTTCGGCGTAAAGAAGTCCCGGCACCCTGGGGCAACCTCGATGATCACGTGGTGTACCCTGACGAGGATGCTGACTCCACAGTCGACGACCTCGAGAACGACCCAGACTACCAGCCTCCGGCCCAAAGCCCAGGAGAAAGCCCTTCCAGCAGCTCGGAGGAAGAAGTGGAGTACCTCGCCCTGAGATTCTGGAAGAGGATGATGACGAGGTCGAGGAGGTCGACGGCGACGAAACCGACGAGTCTCTGGAGTGTAAGCCTCCCGCCAAGCGTCCGCGTTCCGAGTCCAGCGAACAGTCCCAGGACTCCAGTCCCAAGACGAAGAAGCAGCGCCTCAAGGGTCCCCAGAAAACCAGCTCCCGCACTCAGGGTTCCAAGGCTGCTCAGGAGACCAAGGCTCATTCGCGCCCCAAGAAACCCTCGGCACTTGCGCGCAAGTCGTACTCAGAGCTCACTGCGGAGGAGCTCGCGAAGGCCGAAGTCCCTGAGGACGATGAGACTTCTTGGCGAATCTTTGGCGTTCTGGTGCAGTATCCGAGTGTGACCAAGAGCGCGTCGTGCCAGACTCAGGGTTCCCTGAGTACGAGCTTCACAAGTACTCGTACGACATTGCCCATGAACGCTGGGATCGCAAGGCTTACCAAGAGATCCTGGACTCGAAGCCCTGGAAGACCATGCTTCAGGGGCGTGTCCGGGTGTTCTACTTCCACGAGCGAGACATGTTGGCAGCGAAGGCGCTCAAGTTGGTTGACGACATCGTGGATGCCATGCACAAGCATGCGCAGGCAATTTGGGAGCGAGGACACTGGGTGCCCATTCCGACCGAGTCCAAGAGGGACATCGCGATGGAATCTCAGCGCAAAGCGCGTCGGAACGCGCTACGCAGGGCATTCAAGACGCTCATGGAACGTTCGCGCGATACTCCTGGATTCATTCCTTCACTACTGCATGAGCCTGGTCTCTGGAAGTTCCCTGACAAGTGCTGCCCCTGGATCTGGGAGGATCCCAGAGTCGAAACTCTCGGAGGCCCAGAGTGCAACGATCTCGACGTCCAGCTCGCGTCACTGGACATGCGCGAACCAGCTCGCGTGCAGTGGAACACCGCGAACGACGAAGAGTGGCTCCAGTACGTGCCCAGCAACATCCAGCTCAACCTCAGGTCCCCTGCCGTCCGCAAGCGCAACCCGTTGTCGCTAACCCACTCCTGAATACGTGCGCCTTCGTCGAACCTTGGGATCCGCTTAATCTTTTCATATGTCGTAGCGTAACTTCTAAGAATACCCAGGGTTCTCACCTCACTGTCTTCTTCTTTCGCCAGAGTTTCATTGCCTTCTGAGTTGTCATTCCACTTCACTTCACTAACTCCATGTCCTTCGAAAAGCTCACCACACAGCGCCACGCCGAAGCCTCAGCACTGTTACCTTCTCCATAATCAAATCAATTCGCGTTCACATTTCCATCTCCAATCTTCATACATTCCGTCGATCTTCCCCAGAGTCCCACCGTGTTACTCAGGGTTTCCCTGAATTCCACATGTAACTCTGGGTCAATGTCACTCCCTGAGTGCTAGACTCCTGGGTGATCATCTCCGGCTTGCATAGCCTGGAAACGGGCTCGCGCTCTCGCGCCCTGATTGAATTCATAGAGTAAGGCGCCGCAATTGAGCTTCGACACGGGTAGCCACTCGGTCTCATCATAGCCCTTCCACTTCACCAGATATTCACGGATTCGCCTTGATGTGCGAGTTCGCTTAGTCCACCGCAAGTCCAAAATGCGCTCGACCTCATACTCATCATTCGCTGTGTCAGGTTCCCAGCTATCTTCAGGCAGCAGAGCCGCGTCAAAGTCATCATCTTCGTTCACGTCGATCTCCACGGTGGGCCGTTTTGGGAACAGCGCTCTGGGTTTCAAACGGCTCACATGTACCCAGGATTCACACGATATCCAGAGTTCTCGACCCTGAGTTTCACGCGGAAATTATCATGGATTTCCTGAATTCTGAAGGGGCCATGCCACATATGAGCCAGTTTACGGCTCAACCCAGGCTGCACTTTGGGTGTGTACAACCAGACAGCATCCCCAGCAGCGAACCCTGACTTCAGTCGTTCCGAGAGCTCCTTCCACTTATGGGTCTGCTCGGCAGAGCGCGCTCGCTTGGCCTTCTTCTGAAGATCTTCCGCGCAGGCTTGTGCATAGCTGTAGTCGCGTTGCAGTTTCCTGCGCCACTCATACGCCGTGCGTTCCTGGACACTTGATGGTCTGGGTCCCAGCATGGCGGACACAGTGCCGTGTGCATCCCAACCGTGCACAAAGAAGAAGGGGGTATCCAAACGCGTAGCGTCGAAGGAGGTATTCAGGGCGAACATCAAGCGCTCAGCATGGTCGTCCCAGTCACTCTGGTCCGCTTCAGCGATGTATGCGCGAATGCTGCGCACCACGGTCTGCACCGATCGCTCTTGCTGTCCGTTCGCCTGGGGGCGATAGGCCAGAGTGGCTCGCTGCTTGCTTCCCAGGAGCTCACGGAAGCGTGTGAACACCTCGCTCATGAACCTTGGGTCTTGATCGTGTCGCAGCATTGAGCTCGCTCCAAACCTCCTGAAAACCTGTTCCTCGTACACTTCAGCGACATCTTGGGCTGTCGTTGAGCTCATGGGTTTGCACATGACGAACCCTGAGAACGAGTCCTGAAAGAGTAACAGGAAGGTGTTCCCACGGTCAGACTTGGGCAGATGCGTTACGAAATCCATGGATACAACTTCAAACGGCCTTCTGGGTTCGATGTTCCCAGGGACGGTCCCGCATTCTGAGGACGCCCCTTGCCGCTAGCACAATCCACGCACTCCTTGACGAAAACCTCGACGTCCGCGTACATCCCATGCCAGTAGAACTCAGAGCGCAATCTTTCATATGTCCTGGTGATCCCCTGGTGGCCACCCTGAAAATCTTCATGGGCGTAGTGCAGGATGTCCGGCTGTAGTGCCTTTGGAACCACAAGCCTGAGTTCATCGACCATGTCTCTGGGACGATCCCGTGTAGAACGACTCAGGCGGTACAGGACTTCTCTGGAATCCAGCACAAAGTCATCGGCCACCTTCGCAAGCTTCCTCGCCTGGGCGTGTGACATCTTGCTCACGTCGCCCTTCAGAAAGTCTTTGAGTTGCAGCAGGTGGTCATCCTTGTCTTGGTGCACCTTGATCCGTCTCCAGCGTTCGGCCTGGTATTCCAGGGGACCCATGGGTTCGCCTTGGTCCTCTGCCTCCTGAGTTTGCGCTCGGGTCATGACAGCGAAAACCTTGGCTGCCACGGTCAATGGCGCGCACTCTGGTCCAGGGAAACTCAGAGTATCATCCCTCCGGGAACCGCTCTTCTGAGTTCCAACGTTTAACAACACCTTCGGTTTCACCAACTTCTCATGAATCTTGGACACCAACTGCAGATGCATTCGCTCGTCAGCGTCTTCGACTTTCCAGGATTCACCAAGCGCCAGAGTCTTCGATGTCAAGTAGTCTGCGGCCTGGTTGAACTCTCGTCTGACATGCACTAAGCGGACTGACTTGAACTTCGTCTTCAGCACCCCGTACTCAGCCAATTTCCTCTGGAGGTTGGGCTGATTGCAGTTGATGAGACCCTGGGCCTGCTGAATGGCAATCCTAGAGTCTCCCACCACGACGATATCCTGAATTCCACGTTCGATCGCTAGGTTGAGTCCCTTCAGAAGTCCATGGTACTCTGCGTCATTGACAGTCACATCCTCCAGAATGAAACCCTGGGCATCCAGGATCTCCCATCCAGGGACATGCCACAGGATGCATCCACAGCTCCCTTGTCTTGTGGAAGTCTTGGCAGCGCCGTCGAAACTCAGAATGCAACCTTCGTAGTCTGCCTCTAGCATCTCCATACTGATAGGCACCGGCGGTTTGACACGCCCCTTGGCTGGGATCAAATTCTCAGCGACCTCATCCAAGTGTTCCCTGGGAGTGATACCAGCACCCAGGATCGCAGCCAGTCCGTCTTCATCGCGTTGAACTCTGCGTATCTCCAAGTTCCAGTGCGACAACTTCAGGCCCCACTTGACAGTCCGGCCGTCTGCCGACTGGGACGTCAGCAACCACTTCAATACAGAGTATCTCGTGTAAACGACGATCTTAGGACTGCCTTCAACCAGAGTGCGAAACACTTCCAGGACTCTCAGGATCGCGACCACCTCCTTCTCAGCAATGTGGTACCTCAGCTCTGCGTCATTCAGAACTCGTCCTGTGAAGCGCACTGGATGCACAATTCCGTCATACTCCTGGCCCAATACCGCCGATGCCGCCCACGGGTTCGCGTGGGGAATAATCACAAAAGGCCTGGAGCGGTCAGGATGCCGCAGCAGCGGAGTCGAGACGATCTTGCGCTTCAGAATCTCAAAGGCTTCCTGAGCTCTGGACAAGTCTCTCCTGAGTTTCACTTGCTCCTCAGTTAGTTCGTACAAAACAGCCGCAATTACAGGGAGGTCCTCAATAAACTTGTTGTAGTAATTCAGACTTCCCATGAAACTCTGAACACCCTTCAGCGTTGTCGGGAACGGCAAGTCCTGGACGGCCTTCGCGATCTTTGGAGTCGCCCTGATGCCCTCGGCACTGATCTCGTGCGAGAGGTACGGGATCGACAACTTTCCGAATTCGCTCTTGGGGAGACTCACAGAGATATTCCAGTAACGCAGACGGAAAAGCAGCGCGTTCAGGTCTTGACACAGCTGATCCCAGGTCGGTGCACCGTGAGCGATGTCGTCAATGTACGAGCTTCGTCCCAGAACAGGGCCCATCTGAGAGGGTGCCGGGATGTTACGCTGGAAAACCGTCATCTCGTCTGTCAACACTGAGAGCCGAGGCTCAGCGTCCCCTGAAATCCTGGGTTCCTCAGGGTTTAGCCCCAGAAAATCCAAGACATCTTGGTCCACCTCAGCTTCTTCCTCAGGGAGAGTCGCAAGAATCCCCACAGGCAATTATTGAGGACTGCCTGGTAGATCAGCGGCGCGTTCTTGAGACCGAAGGGCATTCTGACCCACTGGTAGTGTCCGTAGGGGCAGACAAACGCAGAGATCAACTTGGCTCTCTCAGTCATCGTGATGGCCCAGAAACCGCTCGCCATATCCAAGCTCATGAACCACATTGCCGACTCAAATCCGATCAGAAGGTCGTCAATGAGCGGCAACGGGTAGTGCGAGAGCTTGATGAAGCCATTCACCACACGATAATCAATGCACATGCGGATGTCGACGCCGTTCTTCTTCAGGACGATGACCATCGGAGACGCCCAGGGTGATGTAGAAGTCTCAATCAACCCGTTCTCCAGGAGCTTCTTCAGAAGTTCATACACCTTGGTCCACAGATGTGGTGCAATAGACCTTGGACGCTGGGCAACTGGCTTGGCGTCGCCCACATCTAAGTCACAGACCACTCCACGGGCAGGCGGGGTGCAGCATTACCATCTCCCAAGAAAATCTTCCGATGATACTCCAGAATTCGTCTCACTTGGTTGTCCATCTCAGGGGTCGTCTTCCCAGGGACCCCAACGTCAGCTTCCTCGATCTTACACTCAGGCGTCAGGTCCTGTATCTCAGGGAGCATCACCAACTGATCACGCAACTGTGAGAGCAACTCGCTGCCTTCACGCATGTAAACTGCAGGCTCATAGTCGAGATCCTCCGTGGAAATCCTCATGCAACGTTCATACTCTTGCCTTAGCTTCTCCAGCGGAGTCCCAGGCATCCCTGAGGTTGAGACATCCCAGTAATCTTCAACCGCACCCTGAGAATCATCATCATTCACTTCGAAATCCAGAGAATCACTGCCTTCACTTCGCTGACCCTGAGAATCACTGCCAACTTCGACTTGTGAACTCAGAGTTTCAGCGGCCGTATCCCCTTCGGGACTCGTGCGCTCTGGAGTTTCATCGGCTTGCGAGGTCGCAGTAATCACAGTGTCCTTGAGAACCTCACCTAGGTCGCTCGTGTCGACAGCAACTTCTCGGAATTCAGGGAATCCTCCGGAGGTACCTCATCGGTTTGAGTTGATGCATCTTCAGCGAACCGCACACGACGAGTCTCTGGTTTTCTGAGAATCGAGGCCAGCAGTGCCATGTCGGGTCCCTTCGCAGGTCGCGACAGAATCTTCTTAGGCCACTGATACTCTGGGGTCTCCACACACGATGGCTCCAACGCAGCTAAGCGCTCTGCGCGCAGTCGTCCTTCGCGCGATTGAACGCTCTCCAGAATGAGAGTCTGCCACTCACGATACGCAAAGGAACCGGGGCGTACAAAGCGCCCAGCCCGCGGGAAGAAACCGTATTCCACAATTCGGGCGACCGGAGTCCGGTTGTGAATCCAGACATCCTTGTCGGAGATGTTGACCACCTTCACAGCGACTGGCCAAGACCTTGATGCGTAGATCAGGTGCGTTACCCAGCGGTCACCGCGTCCTGCCCACACAACTTCACGCTGTGGGTTCGTCGCTCCATACGAAATCTTCACCACCTTGGATTCACCAGGGCCCAGGTACCAGCTTCCCGTAGTTTCCATAGGCATGTCGACACCCAGACGATCCTCTGGATTCCAACCACACATCATGATCGCTTCTTCATCCGGGAGCGTCACGAGACCTTCCCGAATGCTGATCCGCACTCCGGCTGCAAACATGAAACTCATACCCAGAAGTACTTCGATCCCTTCGCCGATGTTAGCCACCCAGACATCCAGGAGATACACCACTCTCGGGCCGAGAGTGATCTTCACCTGGGCGCTGGCGCCGATGTACGTCGGAACGCCTCCCATCCCAGACACCTTGGTTTGTTTGTGCGACTTAAGTGTGAGTCCGAGCTTACGCGCTAAGTCGAAACTCACAATATTCACAGTCGCACCGGTATCCAGGAGGACTTTCGTCCGACAATCGTTCACGGCACCATGCACCATCACCACATCACGTTTCTTCGGATCAGGATCGTTGTTTTCCCACCATCCATAGCGTTCCCCAAGGTTCAGCTTGTACTCCGTAATTTCTCCAGAGTTCACTTCTCCAGGGTTCACTTGCTCAGGACGTTGAAATTCAGGGAAGTCGTGAAATCCTGAATCAAAGTAGTCATGCATTGTTGGTTATCTTGGGTTCTTGTTCTCAGCTCCGGGCCTACATACACTAGAACACATAACTCTGGGGCCTTCCTCAGCCCGGCGCGTACTGGGTCCCCACCCAGCGGGCTTATTGGTTTGACGGCCTCCCAGAATTTGCTTCGCCATCCAGAAGTTTATCCAGAATTTGGCTCGGCATGTCCTTCAGTGCACCTTGGCGGGCGAGTCTCTTCACAGCTTCCAGCGTCTTCCAGTCTTCACAGGGTTTTCCGAGATGCAACTTGCCACAATTTTCGCATGGCTGCGCACGGCACATGTGTGTCAGGTGACCCGTTTCGAGACAGCGGTCGCACTTCATGTCCTTCCAGCAGTTCTCTTCTGGGTGTCCCCACTTGCCGCATTTCTCACAGAGCTTGTCCCAATTCGGATTCTCGCGGCGAGGCGAGCGAAATCCAGAGTTCATGTTTGATCCTGGTTGGGCACTCGGTGGACGCCATCCCATGTTATCCATCACACGATACACCTCATTCGTCAGCGTCTGAGTCCATTCCGTATCCTTCATGCTCGTCGAACCGCCAGTGTTGGTCATGGTAGTGTCTTCTCCAGAGATTTCTCGAGTTGACCCTGAGTTCGCGCTTGAAGCTCGGGTTGACACTCTGGGTTCATCCGGGATTTCCTGAAAACGAGCGTGAGTCTCAGGGTCTTCTTCCGACTCAGAGTCAGAGACATCGCCCCTAGTCACATACGCGCGTCCAGCACGCTTCGGTTTGAAACGCCCTGGGGAATGTTGTCGGCACGGAAGTCGCGAACTCTGGGTGGCGGCGCATCCTGGTCACTGCGACTCCAGACTTCTTCATCTTGCTCCAGAGCATACTCCAGATCGGCGATGCTTCTGAATCTCTGGCCCTGCAGCGATGTCTTGAGGCGCGTATCCCTGAGTTTCGTGATGAACCTCCGGATGTGCTTCTCCAGGCGCTTCGATGACTTGCGAAAGTCAATGTCCGCTTTACCTGCGGCAGAATTCAGACGATAGAAGAAATCCAGAGCGCTCTCTGAGTTCCTCATCTCCATCGTGAAGTAACGCTCTGAGTACGACGAGCGCGCTTTGCAGTACTTCTTCCTGAAGGCAGACGCTAACTCCTTCCAGTCACGTTGAGTGTGCTTGGGCAACTGATTGAACCAGTCACGCGCAGCTCCAGAGAGTTTCAACTTGAGCTCCTGAATTCGCATCTTCGTGGACCAACCTCCTTGAGCAGCCATGTTCGCGAAACGCTCCCACCAATGAACACGTTCTCTGAGTGACGCCTTGGTATCGAACTCGCCCAGAGTATTCGAGTTGATGTACGGCCGGAACGTCAGAAGCGTGGTGCCAGCTTGAGCCGCAGAGGTCACCGCCAGGTTAACTCCAGAGTTCTCATCCGAGCTGTCATCACTTTCAGAGGGCGAGCTGTCGTCACTAGAGTCAGAACTCGGGTCCGAGTCTGAAGGTGGATTGAAGTCCTGGCGCTTCTTCTTCTTTCGCTGGTTCTTCTTGGACGTGGAGCGCTTGGTGTCGGTCCTAGAGTCCTGCGAGGCCTTAGAGGCCGGCACTCTCCTGGAATCCGACGTCTTCTCCAGAGGCACAAGCTCCTGCTTGATATCCTGCGTCACCTTGGTCTCCGTAGCGCCATGTCCTCGCTTGACATGCTTCGTTCTGCCGGAAGTGTCGGCGGAATGCTGCGCGAGGGTCGCTTTTAGCTGGGAGGCGGCGACTTCGGAAGTGTTCTTCGAATCAGCTGTCCCCCGTCTCTGCCCTGCGACACTTGCGTTCTCATTGATTACGCCACTGAGACCCTGGGGTCGGGTTGCGATTTCAGGGTTCTGAGCCACTGACGACCTCACGTTGGTTGCCAAATCAGGGGTAGCGGTTGCACGTCGCGCTTGAACTTGGGCCAATGTTGCCCGAAGGTCGCGCACTTGACTGGCCTGAAACCGCTGGATATTCTGGGAAGACTCACGCTCCTGCTCTCTTGCAGCTTCGGTTTCCTGGACCTTCTGCTCCAGAGACGCCACTTGTGCTTTCCAGTTCTCGTACGTCTCCGAGGCCCAGCGCGCACGCTCAGCGTCTGCTTCGGCTTCACGTTTTTCCCATCGTTCAGCGTATGCGGCCTCCAGGCGCTCGCGTTCCAGGCGTGCATTCTCAGAGAAATCCTGAGTCGCACTCTGGATCCTCGCGGAATCCTGAGTTCGGCAGACTTCTGCCTCTTGCGCACGCCGTTCAGCTTCTCCTCGGGCGATCTCCGCGTGAACCAGGCGATCGGTGAGCTCCTGGATCTGGCGACGCGCGTCCAAGTCACGTTGTTCCCTCAGTCGCTCGCGCTCCAGAGCATCAAGGCGTTCTCTGGCGAGGAACTCACGTTGCTCCTGCTCCATGCGGGCCTGCCACTCCTGCTGCTGTCGCAAGACATTCAGCTCGATTTGGGCGGGCCCAGACCTTGCGGACACGGACGAAGCTGACCCCAGACCTCTGGATCCACTTGAGCGGCTCGACACAGCTGATCCTCTGGATTTCATCGAGCGTCGCGAGCGTGCCTCACTCCTAGAGCCGTGGTGTTGACTCCACTCATCTGCGCTGACATCCTTGGGACCGGCAAATCCAGAAATCGGGGATGGTTCCCTGAGTTTCAGCTCGACCGCTGTCGCTGGAACTCTGGGGAGAATTGCCTTCTTGGGAGCAATCTCTGGATCAGAATGCACAGACGACGCCATCTCAACGTCATCTTGGTCGACTGACACAAGACGCGGAGGAATGACCGTTCGGGTGACCTGGAACCCCAGATCTCCGGCAGCTGTGAAGCCGCCTGCACTCTGAGCTACCAGTGCCAGAGCTCCGACCCGTTGTCCCAGCGACTGCATCGACGAAGACGAAGAGCTGCCATAGGACGTTTGCACGCCTGAGGCCGTACTCTCATCTGAAGCTCGCGAGGTACCGATCACGCTTGGCACAGAGTCTGGAGCAGCGTCCTTGGTTTCCGACTCCAGAGGATCACGCCCATTCGACATGGAATTCAGGGGAGTGGAATTCTGAAGCGAAGCACCAGTCGAAGACTTGTACGCTGGAAGAGAAGACAGCGATGGTGTGGACAACGCTGACGGCGTCGACGGGACTTGCGGGAGCGGCGGTTCGTGCTGGGTGCGCTTACGCTGCGGCTCGCCTTCACTTGACCCTCGCGGGCTCCGTGAAATCCTGAGTCCAGTGACCCTGAATCTCAGGACAAACTGTCGTCCCAGTAGATCCGCATCGTAGTCCGTCATCAATAAATCACCGTCTCCATCTTCCTTGTGGTAATCCAGTCTTGGTGCTTGCTCCGGGACCCTTGTAGCCGGTTGCTCTTCAGAGTTCATCTTGAAAGGTACACCAGCGATCACCAGCCTCCACTCGACGAGTTCCACGGCGATGAAATTCTGAGTTTCTTCCATGACAGAGCGTACCAAGCTTTCCGGAATCCTGGATACACGCGTCGAAGACCAGTCGGGAATCAGGTTGACAAACTCGAAACCAGCTTCAAAGAACAGAGTCTGCAGATGGCGACGCACTCGCGTGCGGTCATGATACTCTGGGGAACCGTAGTCGCCATGAGATCCTGGGCAGTTCCGACACCCCACCGGGCGAGGTGAAACTCAGAAATCCAGGCTTCCTCTGAGTTCGCCAGAGACAACCGCCACTTGAAGTAGTCTCCAGTTGCATACGCGGCCGCGAAGTACGAGTTGGCATCCGGTTTCGGAGTCGGCCACTCGTAGACGACACTCGGGGGCGTCACCTTCCAGGGTTCACTTCTTCCCAGCGTCGAACTTCACGTCGGACGTACAAACACCATGTTCTCAGAGTCTGGAGCGGAGACAGAAGCATCCCGGACTTGGTTCTCAGAAGCAGTCCTGGGTTCCACCTGTGAACTCGACGCAGAAACCTCTGGGTTCGGGTGGTGCGAACCCAGAGTTCGCCTTGGAACTCTGAGTCTTCGCCTCCTCCGCCTCGCATCGGGCTCCGGCTCTGACTTCCACCACAGACTCGTCCGAAGATGACACTAAGTCGATCACCTCCGGGGCTCCAGCCGCATTGGCGCCTCCTCAGACGCCGGAGCACCACCCCCGCGGGTGTGCTCCTCTGGGACTCCAGCGGCCCGGTAACCCAGAAACCGCCTCCGATGAACCTTGATCTCTGGACGAAGCTTGTTCATCCTGCGTCGGAGGTCCAGCAGCGGATCTGATCTTGATCGGCAGACGCCCTTAGCGTCCCCACCTTTGTGCCGCCTCTGCCTCGCGAGCAGCCTTCTTCGCCTTCCGAGCGTCACGGACCACGGTATCCAGATCCTTCTGCTCCTCAGGCCCCAAACCTTGAACACGACGCGACTGACGTGACGCCTCACCACGTCCTCCATCCCCGCGTCCACTCTTTCTTCGCCCCTCGTCCTCCAGCCATCTTATTCTGTTTGAAGTTGACGGGCAGTTCCAGCAGCTCTTCTTCTCGACTCTTGAGTTCCGGGTGGAATCCTCGACAATCCCAAATCCGGGCACGCGCACTATTGAGGTGAGGCTCGATGAAACCTCTTTATCGCTCCAGGGGTTCAGATGCAAGCGCAGCCTTAAGAAGGTCCTCAGGGTGTAGAACTCCAGATGAACCGACTCTTGAGAGTCAACAGCAATGAAATAAATCCACAGAGGTTCGCAGCCGCGAAGCTTTAAACCCTGAGGATCACTCTCCTTGGCTGGCGTGGGTACTTTGTGTATCCCCTGTCGGCTCGTTTGTCTTTGACGGAACGGCACTTCACCAAACTCGGGAATGTAGCCTCGAAGAAGCGCTGAGGTGCACGTCTCAATCCAGAAATTCCACCCCTGACACTAGAGGCAAAACCCAGAGAATCAGATCACCTGAAATCCAGAATATCACGAATTCAGGATCCAGGATTTCTGTCAACTCCTGGGTGAGGAACCCAGAAGACACCTTTACCCAAATGCCTTCGTAGCTCGATAAAACCAACAAATACAGAGTATACAAACACTACAACTAGCCGTCACTTATATTCTTTTGGACCCTTGACGGTGGGGTCACTCACACTAGG